>JAEQBH010002674.1:0-600000 GCA_016808115.1 Tetrastigma voinierianum | reverse complement strand
ATCCAAATATGAGGGATTTAATTCTTGGGAATGGAATGTCACAGGATCAGTAGAATCTTGAGTTCGAAGGCCTTACTTCAAGAGATAACAGGCTTGGGCTTATTCTTTCGCTTAAGGCCAATGAAGGAACACGCCATAACGCATAGGGATGTGTGTAGCCTACCATCACTTATTCAAAATTTACCCTAACAGTTTTCAAACATATTTAGGGTATAATAAAAGCGAAAATGAATTTTCGAGAAATAAAACGAGAGACCCGGAATTAATAATAAAGCCAAGGGTAAATTAGTCATTTACCAATTCGGGACCTAAGAGTCATAAGATTATGAGTTTGTATGCTAAAGATAAAATAAGAAGAAAAAAAACCCGGAATTAATATAAGAGATAAGGGTAAAAAGGAAAATTGTAAAGGAAGGACACAAAGGTCATAAGACAAGAAGACTATATGCCAAATTAGAGTTTGTGAGAAATGCATGTGGAAATAGATGAGAATAGAAGGACTAAATGGCAAAAATGGGAAAAAAAAAAAAAAAAAAAAAAAAAAAAACCAGCCAAAGGTCAAACATGGCCTCGAACTGAGAAAAAGACAAGACCAAATTTGGTCTTTGAAATGGGAGAGTTTCTCATTTTGCAAAAAGGGGAGAGAATACGTAGAGAGAAGAGAGGAGGAAGAGAGAGGAAGAGAAAAAGAAGAAGAAGAGGAAGGAGTTAAGGGAAGAAAATGTATGATTCTCAGATGGAATTTGTATGATCCTGGTTTTATATGGGAATATGTATGGAGTTATGTGATTTGCACCTCGTCTAGGTTCTTCCCTTGATTCAGGCTTTTGGTTTTGTATTTTAACTTGTATACTGAAGGATCTCGAATTCCTGACACCTCATGAACCCGGCACTCCTGCATCCAACTTACATGAACTTTTCCTTAAAAACACGCAATAAAATCCAATGATAACTACAACTTATTATATCTTAAGAATAATGCCAAGTTTAAGATAATTTTTTTCTTTTCAACATCAGATTTTTTCGTAAAACATTATTTCTCCAGTTTTCTAATTTTCCACAAGTTAAACCCATGAATATTAAAACACTCAATCTTCATCCTGGATTTTCAATCTGCTTAGATCTATCCACAACCATCAAACATTAATATAGACACATAATATCGATTCATTTCAAATCATCAAATATTCAAACTCTTTGACCTATTATTTTTTTCAAAAGATTTGGTCGAGCTGATTTTGGCTCATCACTAATATTCCCATTTATTAATTTCAGTCACGGAAATATTTCAACTATATATATATAGCATATAATAAAATATCATATCATATAATATAAATTATATATAATGAACACAATACTTCACCTGTTGTCCATCAGTAGAGGTCCTCACAAAGATCGCCTTCAAGTCTGAAAAACAGTTTTTTAAACATATCGGAAAAGAATGAGCTAATGGAGCCCAGTGAGGTACATTTTCATTAAAATAACATTTTCAAGATATATCAAAGTAATAAATACTTATACAATTAAAATCATTATACTCGCGATTTACGCCTCAAACTTTCTTTCTTCTTTATAATAAATACTTATACTATTAAAATCAATTTATGCCTTAAACATTTATGCCTCAAACTTTCTTTCTTCTTTATAATAAATACTTATACACTTCAAATCAATTTATGCCTTAAACATTTACGCCTCAAACTTTCTTTTATTTCCTTCTTTTCTCGATGGAACCTGTGTAATAAACACACCATCAGCTTCCGAGTAATCGACGGTGAGGATACCATATTCCAGCCATAACCACTACGTCATGAGAAACTCACGCAGACAGCATCCCGCCATAAAGACTTTATCACGCTGTAGCGCATATTACTCTGTGACACCTATTTCCTCCCTAAGTTAGTAACCTATAACTTTACCCTCTAAATCCTTACACGCTTAAAGTACTTCTACTGATATCACCATAATACCATAGTAGTATTTTTAGCAGAACTATCAAGAAACATTCTTCAAAATACATTTATAAATCCATTTAAATCCTTTACTTTATCATTAAAACACATAACATTCTTTTACACAATTTTAAACTTTCATAATACCTTAACATACGACATATAAATATATACGATGCAAGATAAAACATTTCCATATGCCTTAACATTTACATAAACATTTCCATTAACTTTCGCTTAACATTAAATCATTCACTTTTAAAACTCAATTTTCAAAATATCATTTTCACTCATTGGCGCTTCACCGCTCAATCCTCTCAGCTCCGTCGAGTTCCCGTTCCCGTCCGATAATCCTTTTCACCTTTTTCAAGAAAACCACAACTACACATTAACCATAATTTCCATTTAATCCCCCATACACACTCATTCCATTCCTATATTCTTATTCCTCTATGAATCTATTTTACTTAGAATTGAATCAATCCACCTGGATTATCCTAACTAAAAGCTTACAGATTTTCTACGCCAACTACCCATTTACCGACATAATTTGCGACAAATAGATATCATTTTTTTCAGTGGTCTTAACTTCATATTTGACATTATCTTTGTACTATTTTAAAGTTATGATAAGGGTTCTTCTCAAATTGGAATCACCCAAATCGGATCACCGAAACTCACGTTACGTCCAAAACAATCTGCCACCCATATTCAAAACTCGAACCAGCAGCTGGCTTACATACGGCCCTACTTGAGCGGCACTTTGGAGGCCACTTATAATCAGAATTTGACAATACCTATTTCTATAGGTTTGATTCTTCTCTAAGTCTATTTTAACTAGCAACTTGAATCACTCAAATCGGATCAGAAATGAGCAAGTTATAGTCAAAATACAAAAACTGGTCGAACAGAAAACAAAGGTTTTCGTATCGAGAACCGTATGCTGACTTACACACTTCACTCATTTCTGAGCCAATTTAGCCACTATAATCAGAATTTGACGATGCCTATTTCTATAGGTTGATTCTCCTTGAAGTCTATTTTAACTAGCAACTTGAATCACTCAAATCGGATCATAAATGAGCAAGTTATGGTCAAAATACGAAAACTGGTCGAAATAGGAAAACAGAGCATTTCCTGTACCGAGATCAAGCCTCCTTCTTGAATGGCCCAAATTTGTTCTTGGCTACTTTTGCTACCAATTCACTTCATATAACTTCTATAATTCATAACACCTCAAGAAACATCATGGAAGTCATCTAAAAACAACTCCACAACACTTAAATTGATGCTATTAACCTCAAACCTCAAACCCTCGTGAAAATCCAAGAACTCAACCTAGGTCCATTAATTTTTTTTTTTAAAACCACATAATTTGTTGATTCCATGGTTAGTTTCTCCCAAAAACCACATAATTTGTGTGATCTTTTCACAAAACAAATACCAAAGGAGAAACTAATCTCCATACCAAAAACCTTAGGATTCAAATCAAAAAAACCCAAAAATAAGGATTCCATACCTGATTTTGACCTTGTCGTCCTTCTCCTTCTTCTTCTTCTTCTTCTTCTTCTTCCTCCTCTTCTTCCTCTCTCTTCTCGTCTCCACTCCTCTCCACTTGCCGTTTCAGAAAATGAGACCAAAATGAGTTTTGGCTCATCTCATGGACTTTATACCTCATGTTTCCCTTTAATCGCTAATCGTCCTCCTTCTCTTTAATATTACAAGTCAACTTTGGTTATTTCTATTTCTGGGCTCTACCATCTTCTTTGATTCTAATTTCCATATCCTTTTTGCTAAATGACATCTGTACCTTGTTTTAATACCATAATTCCGGTTCCATAAACTTTCATTTCTACTTTAGTCTCCAAAATACTACTATGTGACACTTGAGTTTTATATAATTTTTACAAGATTACATCGTGACACTCGTCTAGATGTAATGCTACAAGCTTTGTATGGATTTTGTTTGGGACTGTATGAAACTACATTTAATTAAATTTCGTAGATTTCAGGTTGAATTCCTGAAGTTACTGGAAATTAACCCCAAACCCGTATTTGATGAATTTGGTTTAGAAAACCCCATTTAGTATAATGGATGCTCATAGTTTTATGTTAAATTTGTTTGCTCGACTGGGTTGGTTGATTGTAATCCTCAATTGAGGAATATTTGTATTAAGGAAATATTAGGGTTTTAGGAGAAATGCTGTCAAAATTCCTCCAACTTTGGATGGCCCTAAATTCTTTGTCCGAACTCCGTTTTGGGTGTTCTTAAACTCTATGGAAATCCCTTTGAGTCTAGAATCCACCCATATATAGCTTGATAAAAATTGAACTCATATTATGTCCAGAAATCACTAAAAATAGTAGGCCCTATTGGTTCTGCTCGCAGTTCACTGTTCATGTGAAGCCTCCAACTTCGGACGGCCATAAATTCTTCGTCTGAACTTTGTTTTAGGTGTTCTTAGACTCTATGGAAATCCCTTTTAGTCTAGAATCCACCCATATATAGCTTGATGAATTTTGAACTCATATTCTATCCAAAAATGATGAAAAATAGTAGGCCCTGCTGGTTATATTTATATTTCACTGTTCATGTGAATCCTCTAACTTCGGACGACCCTAAATTTTTCGTCCGAACTCCGTTTCGGGTGTTCTTGAAATCTATGGAAAGCTCTGAGTCTAGAACCTGATCATATGGTATTTATTGGCATTTGGTGGCCACATCGTTTCTAAAAATTGGAATGTTGTACCAAGTGTACTAATCGCTTGGTTAAAGTTTTTAGGAATACATGATATAAATATATGATTTGATGAAGGATATGAATATATATGATAGAAATACATGAGACTAGGAATATATATATATATATATATATAGCAGAGGCAGGTGTATTATATATATATATATATATATATATATATATATATATATATATATATATATATATATATATATATAATATGAATATATACTTAGAAATACATGAAGGATATAAATAGGTAAAGACTAGGAATATATGTATATGGATATACTAAGGTTACAAATGATATGACAGAGGTATGAAACGCCATAGGTAGAAAAGTTATATACGATATATAAGATGTCACAAGTAGATAATATGACCTGCAAAGGATATGTAAGTACATAGATCCGAATCTGATATAGATTTGATAAATAGGAAATAAGTAAAAGTACCGGAAATGAAACCTGTAAAAGACATGATACCTAAAAGTAATATGAATATGATAATGATATGGAGTTGGAAAAGGATCAGATCTACATGTATATATATGAAAGGTGTATTAGTGTTCCGGATAAATGCATAAATAAGAAAAGTTAAGAAACAACCATACAAGTATAGTTACTTTGTAAAGAAGCATAAAAGACAGTCTTATGAGAATACGATAAGAAACACATATAATAGTATGACTGCCTAAGACCGGATATTGAATGACAAGACATATATGATCGTTGCTTCTAAGACTACAAGATTTCCAGACTCGTTACGCGCAGCACGTCTAATCAGCCGCTTTAAGACCACTTCTGGGTGACTTCGTTACCTCCGGGTGTGCACGCTCGACAAGGCTTCAAGACTTCGCTTAAGACTCCTGCACTTCGCTACGGTGGGGCGTGCACTGCTCGATCGTCATCGACTCCTCGCTAGTACTTCGCAGATTTCCACGTAGCATCGTTCGATCACCGTCAAGACTCCCGCTAAGATTTCAGACTCCCGATGCGTAAGGGGCATGTTTATGTTCAAGATCGATCAGACCTTCTGCACCTATCATGGTCATGGTCCTACTCATCTCCGTGACACGGCCCAAAGAAGCCAAACATTTATATGATAAGAAATAAAAGTACATCATTCTATTTTGCAATGTACCTAATGGTACTAAGGTATAAGACTATGTTTTGTATTCCTACGTAAGATATGAAAGCCTTGATAAAGACAAGAATATGCAAAGAAGAATCAATATGAAAGTACATGCATAGAAAAGTATATGAATATGCAAAGCATATGAATAAGAAAGTAAGTGAATATGTAAAGTATATAGAATATGCAAAGAACAGGCAACATGAAAGTACATGCATAGAAAAGTATACGAATATGAAAGTATATGATAAAATTATGAAAGTATAAGATAGTATACATAAAACTATATGAAAGTACTGACAAGTATAGCCTTGGCATGAAGTAAGATAGGATATATGCATAGTATATAAAATGATATATGTAACAGTACCTGAAAAGTAATAGAATGAACATGAATACACGAAAAGTATAGTTATGAAATATGCCAAAGACATAGACTAGTAACATAACATGCATTATGAAAAAGACATAGAACATGTAATTGCAAAGGAAAGGAAACATGACTAAAACGACATGCGATAGGAAATGTGAAGATGATATGTATTAGAAATCCTATGTATCGGATATAGTATATGTATTGAAAGTGTGTATAAGCTTGTGATGGTCACCGTTGGTGGTCATCCATGCTTATGTTTCCCACTAAGCTTTAAGCTTAGCATGGGTGTTCAACCCGTGTAGGTGCCGAAGAGAAGGGCAAGAGGAAAGGACATCCCACATCAACATCACAAGACATCTCAAAGATAGGTGCTCACTAGCACTGCCTCCGCGATCTCTGATCTTTGAACATGTATATGTATAGTTTTTGTAATAGTGAAATTGTGTAAATATAAGTAAAAAGGAACTCAAGTATATGTGTATAGAACATGAGGTCATTCTTGGTCATGTCAATTTATGTGGGTTGTTTATAAAAGATTTTAGTGCTATAAATACTCTTTATGTACTTTGCTCGCTAAAGATGTCCCTTCACACGGGTCACAAGCTTCAGGATATCAAGCCACTAAACTCAAAACACGCTGTCACTACTCCATCATGCGGTCCCCTAATGACCTTCCATTTGAGATCACGTGGTGACGCTAGTGATTATGCCATAGGGCCGGTTAGGACAGAGGGAAGACAAAAAGGCTTTTGCCATTTACTACGCCGTGAAGACTAGACTCGCCTATGCCAACTACACACTACTTTAAAAGTGAGCTTGGGCCGCTGCTTTTTCGTTTAGAAAAATTTAGGTCATATATCATTGTCTCCTCCCGTGACCATCTTCACAGACTACGCAGCCGCAAAGACTTCGCTTCCTAAGGTGATAAAACCCGCTTAACTAGGTGGATTTTATTATCAAGAATTCAACTTGACCATTAAGGATAAAAAAGTGGGTTAGAATGTGGTCAGCGACCATTTATCTCGCTTAGTTCCGTTAATCCAACTCCTATGGCATACCCATATGTGAGAGCTTTCGATGAGCAACTCTTTGCCTTTTTGTTCATTACCCACGGTATGCCGACATTGTGAACTACCAGAATCGCATTCCATCCAACGGACTTCTCAAGATAAAAGAAATTTCACTCGATATTAAGAAATACTACTTTGATGATCCATATCTATTTAAATATCGGGTCTGCGATCAAATAATGAGAAGATGTGTACCCCAATGACGAAAGGTGTGAGGATTTTAACTTTTTTGCCATTCGCTTCCATGGAGTGGATATTTCTTCGCCTCTAAAATCCAGATACAAGATTTTGCAAGCTGGGCTTTATCGCCCACCTTATTTACAAGGATTGTTTCCTCGCAAACTTGCAGGCTCAATGCCAAGAATCTCAGAGGGGTCACAAATGAAACATTTATGCCTCTTACCCCAATTTTAATTATCAAATTTTTGATTGTTGGGGTATGCATTTCATGGGCCTTTTTCCCCCTTCAGGTATCTACATTTTATTATTTGTTGATTACGTATCTGGGCTGGCCGAGGCGATTCCAACGAACCAAATGACTACAAGGTTGTTTTGAAATTTATAAAAGAACATATTTTTTCTCGTTTTGGAACTCCTCGTGCAATCATTAGTGATGGTGGACTCCATTTTTGCAATCGATCTTTTGAAAATCTATTAAAAAAATATGGAGTCACCCATAAAGTATCAATAGCTTACCAACTACGCACTAATGGTTTGTTTCAACTAGCTAATGTGGAGACAAACATATTTTGGAAAAAACCTGCAGTTCCGAATCGCAAAGATTGGTCACTTCGCCTTACCGATGCTCTGGGCCTTCACCGCATTGCCTTTAAAACTGTTCTCGTATGTCTCCCCATGTTAGTTTATGAAAGATTTGCCATCGCCGCAGAGATGGAACACCGGCCATCGCTATTCGAACTTTTGACTCGATCTAACCTGGGCGGTAAGCAAATATCAGCCTAAATGAACTTGAAGAATCAAGGGCGAGTCGCATGAAAAAGCTCCCGAATTTGCGGTAAGGAGAGCTTTACCGGCTATTCCATGACAACCCATTACAGAAAACTTTCGAACCCAACGAAGGTACTCGCTATACAAATTGACAGATCTATTCCCGAAAGCCCGCCTCCCGCTGACTCCGCTCCAGACCATCGTTATAGTTTATCTCACGAGCCGTGGAGATCGAAAATCCAGACACTGGAAAATCCTTCAAAGTGAATGGCAACATTAAACCATTCCTCAGCATCTCAATACTCAAGAGCACGTTGAAGATTTGCAGGATCCGCTCTACCGAGCCTTTCCAAGTAACTCATTCCACTATGTATATAGTTTTGATTTTATTTTTGTTCTTGCTTTCTATTTTTATTGTTTTTACTTCAATTGCTTTTCCATAAAATAGAAAATAAAAAAATAAAAAAAAATCGTGGGGCTCTTGTTTCTTATCACCTCCAATCATTGGGGTACTCTTAGTTTCTATGCATCGAGGACAATGTTTGCTTCTCGTCAGGTGGGTAGGTGTACACCAATGAATCTTAACTATGCGCCGTTATATGTCTGCGGGTCAAATTTTCAAATATGCCTCTCTTTTCGAAAGTATTATGTTTCACCAAGAATGCATACCGCATGATTTCATTCAATTCCTCTACATCATATTATTTGCACGCATATCTTAACAAGCATACACAATAAGCTTGCGGGTCTTCTCAGCGTAATCGTCCTCAGGCATTCTACCTACCGCCCACACAAACCACGCACTTATGGTCAAGTTTTCGACCCAACTATTATCAGTTTCCAATTGTGCATCATTTTAATCGGTCATGTTAACTTCATGCATCCTAGTCTTTATGGAACATCTGCATAATTGAAAAAATGATTAGAGGCCATTATTTCCTCAGATACCTATGGATTCGTAGGTCTCATCCTCGCACCCATTTCAGCTTAAAGTCAGCTGTTTATTCGAACCTTAGGAATCCTGGATTGTGGAACAACAAAGGATCTTGGCGAAGAGATTGAAGGTATCCCAAGAATGAATTGGCGTGACTAAGCTCCACGAATGCAAAGCCACAACAGGAATTTGAACAAGAGAAAAGTGAACATGCAAAGAAACCCGGATGAAAGGCGCTTGAAAGGTCAAAATGTATAAGCACCATCGTTCAGGTGAAATATATATATATATATATATATATATATATATATATATATATATATATATATATATATATATATATATATATATATATGGTATATATATATATATATATATATATCTTAAAAAAAAAAAAAAATCGGGCTGAATGTTTGCACTTAAGATAACTTAAACACGCACTTTAAGACAACTTGCTAAAAATCCAGAAGTTGGAAATTGTACCCCAGACAACTTAAACTCAGACTTCCATAACTTATTCAAAGTGGGCAGTAAAAGTCGACTTACATCACTAACATACCACATTGAACCTACTGATTTCAGCGCAAAGGGTTTTTAACCCAAAACTCGCGCTTCACATTCCAAATGTTTTTTTTTTTTTTTTTGACATTCCATAGCTAAGCCCTAGCTGTTTGCTCTCTCACACAAGCATTCCGAGCTCGACCGATCCGCCGTGGTTCCCATTGTCCAAATTCCTGAATATTATTCGCAGTCAAGGTACAAAGCGGTAAGTCTCCTACAGATCTTTACTAAAGATTGTCAAGTTTCCTCTTGGTTACACATGGAGTTGTTTTTCATTGATTTGGTCGTATTGTTCGTACTTGGTGGTTCTGAGTTTCACACAAGATACGAAAAATGTTACCGATGTTACTGTGGCCACCCAAGGCTGCTTGAGACAGTTGGATCCGATGATATATATCGTCATTATCCGGGGTCAAGATCATATCATCGCCATTTCTATAAGGCTGCTCCTAAGAATATCCTGGGAGAGGAAAGGCATCCAGCCTCTGGCTGGACAAGCCGTGAAGAAGCTTAAATCGATGCCTCCCAAATTTGGCCAAAAAGGAAGGAAAACGACCGTATCCTCTGGAAGTGAGGAATTATCCATATGATTTACTTAAGAATGAGGCGATGTTCACGAGACTGAGGAGTACGAAAATGGGCCCTGGCCAATTAAAATAAAGGGTTTCACCGCGAGGGGTGTTAAATTGGAGACGTTTTTATATTCCCTGTCCTCATCCGGGATTATCCAGAAACGTAATATGCATTTCGTGCACAATCGGTCTTCATGGATACTTACCTTCGTAGGTTCGAGTTCTACACTCGACTTAAAGGAAAATCATTGATTGGACCAGATTGAGACTTGAATGGAAAGCGCCACAATTCGACCGATAGCACATGCATTATTATATTCGCCCCGATGCTTCGACCGCCATATCCACTGTACATCGACTTCAATGCCCCGCTTGTTTATCGAGGCTATAGTAATTCTACCGTGCTCCATAAGTGGGATTTGTGAAAAAAGATTTCATTCCTGGAAAGCTCAAACCGGAATACGCCCTGATGAACAAGATCATTCACAATCAAATTAGGGCCATGTGGTACGAAAAGTCCTCACCCAAGAACAAATTCATTAGATGAGGTTATGACTGTTTGATTGACTATGCATTAGTCATATGGTGCGAATGACTTCTTGCAATATTCAAGCCAAGATATCTCCATTCCCTTCACTTAAGGATCAAGATTGTGGGAAATAAGAGGGGATGAGGGGAACAAGTAAAGAAAAGAGAGGTTACTCAGCCGGGCCGATCACAAATAAGACTCCGAGGCCAAGAGCAAAGATCCACTGACCAAATTCTCGCCTTCTGCCTACTCCCGGATCACTCATCCACAAACAAGAAGACCATCGAGCACATCGCTATCGGGAGGATGGAGCTACGATAAAGGTGGTTCAAGTGCATTCTGGGAAAGCAGAAACAGCTGGATTGACGTCTCTCGAGGCTTGAGAGCCACATTTTTCAGGAGAGCCAAGGATAAGTAGCGCTTCTTCAGATGCAGAGGGAGATTCAAGAATTAGGATGACTGTGTAGACGAGGACGATTCTCTTCAAAGAGAGGACTAGGTCGACGCCGCATAGCCATATTTAGCAGAATTGGGTAGTGTTGAAATCTAGTAGTGACCTTAGCCATGTTATGCCAACACCCATTTTGACCATTTACCTTTCTTTCGTTTAGCCCACGGTCACTACAAACTTTTAAGACCTCTTTGATCTTGACTTATGCTGGTTGTTCCTTCTGACATTATGCATGATGGTTACGTGTTCCATGTTATATGATTGCTTACCTTATATCGATTGCCACAGTTCCATGTTTGCATGACTACTTTACTATTCTTAAAGTCCATAATCCTTATTTGAATAACCAATTCAGGCAGCCGTTATAATGTTCATCGTGTAAGGATGTGGTTAGTTTAAATGAGTCATGCCGGTGCATACTAAAGCAAGTGACACAGATTCTATAATTGCTATTTCGAGATTTTTGCAAAGCTTCGACCAGACCGAACGCTATGAGATTCATACCTAGTGGGTAGTTCTCGATCTAAATCTTGCCAGTGGACTAGCAAGATGCAAATGGGGTGTGATGAATAATAATATTCGAAGAATAATTATATGAGAATTTAGCATCTAAATCACAAGTTACCCACAATTGGCATAAGGATAGGTACTTTTAATATCTTCTATGTTTTTAGACTTGTGCAGGTCTTTCAGGTCTAGAACGTAAGTGTACAAGGATGTATGTCCGGGAAGCCAATATGAAGCATTAAGGATACGGGCGAACAATTGATGAAGTCTCGAACTCCGAAATACAAGGAAAGTAATGAGATTGGCAATGACATCATTCATGTGTACCCCAGACAACTTGATAAAGTGGCAGCAACATTGTATCGGGTACAACGCACATTGTACCTGACAACTTGCATAAAATTCGATGTTGGCGAATTTGCATCGGCATAATCAATAATAATTATTAAATCGCATGGAATTCATGAGATCACAAATTCGATCAAGACGCTGAGGGCATTCCCTACAATGAACCAAAATGGGAAAATCATATCGAGGGGTATAAAAGCAAGAGGACACAAGTAATAGGCAAATTTTTGACTTCTAGGTTTAGATTGAGAGGAGAAGAGTTTTCTCTCCATTTTTCGAAATGGAACTCAGAGATCCAGACATTTAAGATTTCTTTTCTATCGAAATTTTAGATCGCTGCCAGAATCTTCATTGGTAAATACTTATCTTGCTTTAAACTCACATCTCTTATTCTTCCGTCCCGCTTTAAAAGTGAATTCGATTTCAAAAGAAATGCTTTTATGATTAATCGCTTTAATTATAATTGTTCTTATAAGTTTTATGGAGTTCTAAACCTCATCGCTGGGAATCCACTTGGGAAACTCACCCCGATTAAGGTATAGTCCTCAATTCCTTTTGATCTTCACTGATTGTGTAATATTAATCACTGTGCGTAAGAGCTGTAAATCCTGTTGTGCATATTCTCGACAACGTGTTAAATGAGATATCCCTGACACGCTGCGGCTTGGATCATGAATGCCAAGGGCTCAGATGACCGAGAACAAGTGTTTAGTATTACTCGATCATCTTTATTTTCCAAAGAGCATTTAAAGATAAATCCTCCATCAAAGACTCAAGCGATCACCTATTCCTTTGGCCGAGTTTATAAATAAGAGGTGGGACTTACATGATCAAGAGCGAAAGGAACCCTAAAATCCCAAAGAATTTGGTTTTCTATTTTAAAACATTCAAAACTAATCAACCATTCAACAACCAACACAACCTTACAATTCTTTAAATCATACCCTTATTTGAGAATAGCTCCTATCGGGTCGATAAAATTGTAATTCACCTCGCGGGAAATGACCTCAGGAATACTACAAGATTACAATGCTAGACAACCTGTAATTCCTACGCTGTGGTCAGATCGCGACACGACAAGGACGGGGTTGTAATCCCTATAATACCCTATCAATCCTGGGAAACCGCGAGATTCAAGACCGATTTCTGGCCTCTCAACCCATAACCGCTCTAACCTTTCTCCGAGTCCACTAAGACACCCGGAACCGATACCACATGACCTGGCACCATTTCAGGTTTCGTAATCTATATTTGGCCGAATTTGGCATACAAATCGATGGTTCAATGCCCGAAAACAATCTCAAATGATCCTCATGCTCCTCCTCCGATTGAGTAGATCGATGTCATCAACGGCACTACAACAAACCGATCTAAATAGGGCTGAATACTTATGCATGAGATCATGAATGCCGAGCATCAGCCAACCCGACGGCATCATTATGAACTTGAAATGCCCATCGCGCTCTAAATGCCGTCTGGGGGATGCTCGCTTCCCTAACTCTTTAACCGAAGAATAACCAAGGCGGAGATCTATCTTCGAAAGTGCACTGGGTACCCCTCTCACTGATCAAATAAATTATTAATTATCGGCAAAGGGTACCTATTTTTTATGGTAACCCTATTTAACTACTGATAATTTATGCAAAGACAAAGGGTCTTGTCCCTCTTCTTGGCAAACAAAACCGGAGCGCCCCAAGGTGAAGTGCTCAATCTAATAAAACCCCTGTCTAACACCTCTGCACCGGGACTTTGAGTTCCCGTAACTCATCAGTGTCATTCTATGCGCAGTCATAGAAATAAAGGACATCGTGGTGTAACTTGATAACCTGAGTTTACATCCCTACGCGGCCGCATCCCGCCAGCCTCCGAAACATCCTCATACTCAAGAACCACCTAAGGTAGAATCTAACTCTTGCCTCGTCTCCTCTGTGGTGGCTCACACCAACCCCGCAGAATCAGTCCGTGCCATCTAAATCGTTCACGGCTGGGGTAAAGCATCATGCTTATCCCCATTAAATATAGCTTACCCACCACCTAGTGTAGTTGGTAACCCTCTACGATCACACAATCAATGACGACTGATGTCACACCACCCATCCCAAGGACACATCAAATCCGACACGTCCACGACCTAAGGTCCACGCGAGTAATCTCCGGCATCTCTAACTCATAGTCCCGACATATTTTATCAATTCTCACTCTAATTCCTAGGGGAGAACTCACATGTAACGACTCTTCTAAGGTTTCGACCTTTAAGCCCAATTCTTTCACACATGATGCAACAACAAAGGAATGAGATGCATCATAATCAAACAATACTCTTGCCCATAGGCGTGAGAGTAGAAACATACCTTGAATAACCGACTGATTTACAACTACCCATGTGTAATGGCATGACACGCCCTAAGTCCTCGGGTCCTAGCTCTCGTGAGCCCCGCCCCGACCTCACCCGCTCGCCCATTCGCCCGATCGTGAAGTGGGCAGGCCCCGTGGCACCCTACTACCGATAATGTCTCTCTGCCCATGGCGGGTAAGGAGGAACAAATCGCGCCCGTGTACGTCCAACCGATGATCGACCGAGGTGTCTCATAACTCCTCGGGAATTTCTACCTCCGAGGACAATCTCGCCGTTGTCTGCCGATGGCAATGGTAACATCGCCTCTACCCCGGGTCGTCTCAGAAGCCCCGAACATTCGCCACCGAGATGATCGACTCGACTCGGGCCTTGGTAACTACGGCCCTGTCCCTGAAATCCTTACGGGGTAGAAGTCTTATGCTTCTTCCTCAAGCTAGAAAAAGAAGGTTGACCCTCCTCCCTCTTATCTTTAACAACACACATATCCCGGATGTTCCGTGTATCATCCACCTCCCTCTCAATGGCCATAGCAAACTTGGGATTTTCGAACGAGTTCAGTCTCAGAGAAGTCCCACGCTTTGCCCCTGATGGACAATTTCGGACCATCCTCAAATTTTTCTCACTGGGCCATATCTCAGGGCCACTATTAATCACAAGAAACTGGCTAACTCGTGAATTAGCCACGTACTCAAGCATTGTCATTGTTCCATGTCTCAATTCCAAGAACTCCCGAGCTTTTGCATGTCGAGCAAATGCCGGAAAATACTTTTCCATGAAGAGCCCACATAACTCTTCGCAAGTCATGGTCTCTAAGCCTCTTGAGGCTTTGATCCAATCCCACCATACCTGGGATTCACCTCTAGCCGAACGTAGCTACTTCATCTTATGGCATCGAGGTGATCTTTTTATAGCCTAACTGACAACTCGTTGTAAACTAATGATCACCTATCATCTGGTCCCCTCCTCCTCAAGGTCGGATAATGATGTGCTGGAATCTCTGTGAGGTTACTCAACCCTCCCGGGCTCATCGTTGCATTAGCCTATGCTATCAGAGCTCACACCAATAAATATGAAAGCTTGTTACTGTGCCGTGGTAGCCAAGTTATCACCCCGCCCATCGCTTCGCGCCTTCCTACCACAACCACCTACACCGAGCCGATAAAGAATAGAGTCTTACATAACATCCAAGAATGGATCATGTTTCCTTGTCTAACTAGCAGTGCCTATACCATCTACTAATGGACATAAACAACCTGAACTATCCCGTTCAGTCTTTTTCCATATACAGCACACCTTGTATATCAATCACATAGTACATAGTCATGTAGCATAGTAAAGCACAAAACATGAAATGCACCATGAATGCAATGGTCTAAACCTATTCCCATTAAGTCCTAGGTAATCGTATATCTCGGCACCCGCACTGTATAATCCCATTAATTGGGATTCATTCATCGAGTATTAGGTAATTGCATACCTACGCCCGATTACTGCCGTGTAACGATGGGTCAAAATTTCAGATGATTCGGTGTCTTGATACCACACTGTCTGAATCCACATCAGATTCGTTTCGCACATTCAATAAATTTTTTAAGTTATTTTCAAAACATATTATTGTGAGTTTAATTACAAACTCCATTACATACACAGACATATACCAAAACTAGTTCTTTCAAAAATTTTACAAAAAGAACTATACCAGCCACAGGTCGGCTTTTTTCAACCTCTCGACCGAATGAGAGCCGTCCACTGGTGTATACCTTGCACTTGAAATGCTTCCATAGTGGTGAGCCCCGCCAAGAGTGACTCCTGCAAGAGGCTATTACTCCCCTTAAATGCATGCAATGTCTACTTGACACATTCACACACACACACACACACACACACACACAATATTATATATATATATATATATATATATATATATATATAAGGATTCAGCTACAACAGGTGATCCTGAATCAACAAAATTTGTTTCCATATTTTCCCATCGCCAGAGTCGGGCTTACCGCAGATGGTCTAGGGTCGAACACGGGGATGGGTTTTGATCCCACAAATGATTCATATCATGTTTGAAAATGGTGAGACTTTTGTTTGGATTTTCGGATTTGCATTAAAAAGTGTTGGAGTTGGTGTCACTGGGCTAACTGAAATAGCTTCAAATTGAAATGTGAAATGGTGACCTTGAAGGCTTGGGTCACTAACCAAAACTGTGGTTATGAAGGTGTCCCTGATTATTTGATTAGTGGCAAAATGACATATAAATATAGCCAAAACCGATCTTTGTTTAGCTTTAAAAACTAACCCTTAAAACACTTAATTGTCCAAACATATACCGAAAGCATTCAATGTTCCAATCGCTTGGAAACCTAGCATTTAACCTCATTTCAATGGTTCGTAAATAACATCTGAAGAATGTCAAGGCATCTACCATTAAGAATGCACTGAACTCCTAAAGCATGACAAGTATCGACCAAAGGAAAGACATTAACAAAGATTAAACCCTAGTTTGGAAAGTTTGGAACCATAAATGCAAAAGACTGCTTCATTTAAGATCGAGGACCAATTCGCAAGAGCCCATTAACTAACCTGAAGAACCCTCCTCTTCAGGTCTTGCGCTGAGCAAGATCACTGGCTTGTCATCCTCAAAAGTGGTGTGTTTCGCACCAAGAAAATGAGGGAAAGAGGAGAGAGAAGAGAGCAAATCAGAACCCAAAACAAAAGTCACAGTGGAAAAATGTTTAATCCAAAAGTTAGTATTACAGGTTAGTAAGGTGGCTTATATAGCCAACCCAATTGTGTGAAATACCAAAAATACCTAAAATACACATGATTACAATAGGACAAATTGAATTATACAAACGAGGTCGTTTGGAATCAAAAACACAGGGGACGATTTTCGCTATGCAAGAAATTCTCGCTATCATAGCGAAAAAAAATACAGTGATAATGAATTATATATGCATAAGAACTGCTATGATAGCCAAATTCGCTTATGATAATTTAAATTTCGCTAGCTTAGCGAAAATGTGCAGCTTAAAATTTTGTCATGATTGCGAAATTTTCGCAATCCTTGCGAAATTTTCGCAATGCATAGCGAAAATCATGTTTGCCTCCTCACATCCTACATCGCTCCGCATCCGCCAACTTAATTCATCACCTAATTTGACATTTCCTTTTCATTCTCAGTGATGAAATCACCGACACTCCCTCGCATTCAAGACTCAATAATGGCTACAAGTTTGCCGACGTGGTTCCCACACCGCAAAACTACCAAAAACAACCTCGAAACCAAATCAATAGCACTAAGTGGACCTGCACATGTCAATTGGCTCAATTCATATGATTAGTGCGCAAAAAGCACTCAAAACCCATCTTAAATAGGGTTCAAAATAGCAATTTTTGGGTACTAATCAATATATATATTTCAACATTCCAATAGAATGATGCAATTCTAATGGAATACTATATGTCATGAAATGAGATGAGACTCACTCAATGCATGAAAATTCCAAGTCATCATACTCCCATCACACAATGCATACAGCGGTGATAACATCCATCGTCGATGAATTTCATCCACGATCACTTTAAACAAAACTGCCTTAAAATCAAAACTTATTCGATGTTTCCCCACTTCCAAGGATCATTTTATAACAAAACATGTGTCTTTTTCTCGTAGAGAATTTTCTATTCTCACCGCAGCTTCACGCTTCACACTTTCACTAAGCCACCGTCGAAATATGTATAACCAATCTACCGGGTCTTTCACCTATGGGGGTGTCTATCCCTACTTACTACTACCCGACACAAGTTTTCATGCTTTGCGAACAGTGGAACTCCGCTGAACTTCGTTCAACGGTACTTAGCCCACTCATCAAGCACTAAGGATGGTGTTTGATGGAACCATGCACTTACACCCATGAATGCGATGTCTTAGTGCATATGCAATGCATTATGCCACTACATATCAATTCTATGTCTCATATGTAATGAATGTAATATGGCTAATAAATCATGTATCATGGACAATTATATCGAAAGCATATAATTTCTAGCATTTCATCTCAATGTCAATATATTAAAATTCATATATCAACATTTAATAAATAACTAGCACCAAGTAAGTCTATCAAAAGCAAGCAAAGACAACTTGGTTCTCAAGGCCAATTATGGCATAAGAGATGCCCACAAAGCAGTCTACACATACAACCATCACAGGCCACACAAACATGCCACCACCCGGGCATAAAACAGCCTCAGATCCAACCCCAATACTGTCCAAATCTAGGCCACAAACATGCCATACTTAGGCCACACATCCAGCCCCACACGACCACGGATACCCGAACCTCAGTCTAAAATTTCTGGGCCCCAAAATAAGTACAAAACAAGACTAAAAATCAGTCCCGAATCCGACACAACCGAGAGATGCTTAAGCTGCGATACCCCCGGAAATGATCAGAACTCAGGTGTAGAGGTCCACCCGTGATTCAAAAGCCTAACATCAAGTCTTCACATGCACTACAGCTTCATGGG
Organism: Tetrastigma voinierianum; assembly: GCA_016808115.1. Taxonomy (NCBI): domain Eukaryota; kingdom Viridiplantae; phylum Streptophyta; class Magnoliopsida; order Vitales; family Vitaceae; genus Tetrastigma; species Tetrastigma voinierianum. The sequence goes on along the minus strand of JAEQBH010002674.1, from coordinate 580,979 downwards.
CCTGAGTCCAAATTTCCTCTGTTTCCTAACCTAAAATAGGTGTTAAAATTCGGCCAATGAGTAGGATCAAAACAAGGCAACATTCCCATATGTTACAAACAACCCCTTAGGGCGGAAATAAACCAAAGTAGAAAAAATCCCTACCTCTTGGAGCGTAGCCCTCGTCGAATATATAGACTTTACTTTTTGGTCTAACGAGTTCCGACTGTCGTGACACTGACTTCCTTTTCTCCCTCTTTCTCTCTCCCTTTCTTTCTTCTCTTTCTTTCCTTTATCTCCCTTTCCTTTTTCCTTCTCCTTTCCTTTCCGTTCCTTCCTTCCTCTACGAACTGGTATCACCTCCCATTTATACACATTCTTACTGTATAACGTTGACACATACCTTGCCATGTCTTACATGCATGTGCATTTTGACACATGGCTTGCCATGTGTCCTACATGCAGGTACTTTGACACATGATTTCATATGCCACACCCGACACTCACACTAAAACGCGAATTCGACTATCTTGAAATTCAACGAATTGCCTAAGTGACTAAATTTTTGCGTGACAAACCACCCATTGCCTGCCGTCAGTTTTTTGCATCTAGAAGATGTATAGGTTTTAACATGTACCGTAGCGCAAAACTACTGCTTTGTCTTTCTTTAGAAAAATTCGATTTTTCCCGGGTTTTACAATAGGCTAGGCTGACCCATTTCCTACCTCTACCTAAAATGATATTTAAGACTTTTTTAACATTTATATTTAAAAAAATCATGGTTTTTTTAAATCTATTTAAAAATATTTAAAAAATTTGATGTCTCATATTTAATAGTTTTTAAAGATATGCAAGAGTTAGTATGTTTTATTTTTAAAATTGGATCAATCGGTCAAATCGATCAAATCATTGATCGACCACTTTTCTAGTTAGATTCAAACTATTGAATCACTTGACAATCGTAACCTGACTTTTAAAAAAATCATGGTTTTTTTTTAAATCTATTTAAAATATTAAAAAATTTGATGTCTCATATTTAATAGTTTTTAAAGATATGCAAGAGTTAGTATGTTTTATTTTTTTAAAATCGACGTTTCAATAAATCGATCAAATCATTGATCGACCACTTTTCTATTAGATTCAAACTATCAATCACTTGACAATCAAATCTGACTTCGACTGCCTAAACTCAACAGCTAAAACCAAAGAATTGCAGAACCTAACAATTCCCTGCTGATGAATTTTTTTCTACCAACAGTTTTTTTATTTGATATCTATTCACTTTACATTACATATTAGTGTTATGTTACTCGAAACTCGAACCCTGAACTCTTCCCTCGCTATGGCCTAAAATCACCAATTTGTATTTCTTTCTTTCATTTTATTGTTCAATAAAGTGGTTCTTTCACTTAGATCTTATCTCGCTTTTGCGTCATGTCGCCTTATCGCGCTGGTTTTGTCGTCTATTTGACATTCGCTTTCATTATCATTTTATCAGTAACGCTTCTCGATTTTCATCAAATTGTTACGACGCTTATTCGAAACGATTCAGATAAGTAAAGTACCGATCACAAAAAACAAATCAAATTTATAGGTGTTAGTATGTTGAAAAATTGGAATCGTGAAATATTTACAAGCCACTATATTATCAAATTTATGCTTTTACGCCGATTTATTATGCTATTAACCCTGATATCGCTTCATCCTTTATAATTTCACCATTGTGATTTTGACCATCGATCTATTACAAATTTGAATCAATAAAATCATTTTTCCTCTAAAAAAATAAAAGTTATTTTAGAAAATAATTATGTGATTAGTTAATCAGTGTATGTATTTTAAATTATTTTAAAATAGATGGAGACTATGTTCATTTTAAAAAATGAAGTATTTTTTCTAATTTTTTAAATCAGTCGTAGCCCACTTTTTCTCATTTATGTAAATAATTCATTCCCAACGATAATGATTTTTTTTATGCGAAACATATTTAATTAATTTTTTTCGATACTAATCATGCTTGAGGAGAAAGAAGTTGGGCACTTTAATCATGGCGGATGACTTGTTTCATCTTGAAATTTTGATTGTTTAGTGAGAGAAAGTTTTAGTGTAAGTAGATTAATACTTTAAGCATGTGAGACAAAGATAATAGTTTTTAAATAAACTCTTTTAATTATTTTTTATTCATTAATTATTTCAAGTCAAAGAATGAAACATTTTATTCCCAACCAGCACATCGACCTGGAATCAAATTATTCTCTTCCAGTAATGTTGAAATAATTTTTTAATTTAAAGAACACATTTTATTTTAAGAAAATATTATGTACATCATAAAGAAAAAATTTAAATTATAAAAGCTACTTTTTAGAAATTTTGTATATACGTATCCGTATGTTTCCTAACTTAGAGAACATAAATAATAAAGAAGAAACAAAATAATAATAAAATTAAAATACCATTTTAAAATTAATTAAAACTATTTGTAACTCCATATATTTATATTAAATCCAAATTACATATAAATTTGAGCCTTTAAGAGAGAATTGGAAGGTCACGTATTCGAGCATTGAACACCATATTTAAAATAGTGGATAAAGATTCTTGTATATTAATTATGAAAAGTAATATTTTTCATTGTCAACACTTAAACCTTCAAGCTCATCACTCCCATCATAATCTAAAACAAACCCTATTAGAGTTTTCTTTTTGTCAAAACATGAGTTGGTCTGAGTGTGGGCTCGTGTATATACAAAATACGTCTTTAAGTCGTACAACATCCAAACTAATCCCCAAACGAGTGGGGATGGATTACAAAAACGATAGAGTTCTACCATGTATCGTCAATTGTATTCTCATGACTCGAACTCAAGACCATTAGTTAAGCTAAAAGAAACTCAAATCATCTCACTTACTTGTTTAATGGTAACCCTACTTGAGTTTTTTAAGCAAACAAAATAAATAAAACTATTTAGTACTCAGAAAATGATTAAGGAAAGAACATAAATATTTAAGAAATGATTTTATCAAATTTATAAACAAAAAATATATATATATCAAAGAAAATAGTTATATATGGTTGTCTTTCTTTCTTTTTTTTTTTTTTAAGATAATCAAGTATAATTAAAATTAACTAAAAAATTATACCTTTTTTTAAATTATTGGATCTTTATATTTTTTTGACAGCTGAATCTTTATACTTAAAAAGTAAAATAAATAAGCAAAATTTAAAAGTGATAAATAAAAGTAATTTATAGACTTTAACTTAAATTTTTTATCTTTCATCTTTATTTTATTTCCTCAATATGTATAATATTCTAATTTGAATACATTTTTTTATATATTTGAAAACCAAAAAAAAAAAAAAGTAATACTAATTTTACATAAAAATATTTGAACTCTTCTATAAAAGTGATTACCTTAGCTTAATTTGTTTAAACAATTTTTTCAAAAGTTGTTATCCTTTAATAACTCTTCAAAATTCTTATATTTTAAACTCAAAAAATAAAAACTATTTTGGAACAAAGTCTTAAATAAATAAATAAATAAAAGGTTCATTTTCGAAAGTGAATTTGGTATGTCGCTATGAATTAATTATTATGAACAATTTTCTTGGAATCTTAGACTTGGTCAATTGGTTTTTCTTGGAATTTTCAATTCAATGTCGCTATGAATTAATTATGAACAAGTTTCCTCTCCAATTATTCTATTGCAATGGCTTTTTGTGCTCCTACAATGCATACTCGATTGCCAAAGAAAAATATGATTTAAGTAAGTTCTCGAAAATGATATTATTACGGATTTTTTTTAAAAAAATAGATAAATTTATTAATTCAGATTAAAACTTTAAAAAATCACATAATATCCAAATCAATAAGAAGACCGGGCTTCGCTTGCCATATATTCGATATCACATAAACGATTACTTAATCACGAATCGAACTTCATCTAAACCGTGCGAAAAACTTACGGCTAGCCTAACCGTCAGACGACACAACCACCGTTATAATGTTTCAATATAAACACGCTCGACAAAAACATACAACAAGCGCGACAAAAACAAGAAAAAATAAATAAAGACTGGGGATCCGTACGGTTAAAACACTTTATTTAAAAAGAAACTCAATTTAAAGCAAGAAAATGAAATCTACGTATTTCACGTAAAAATTCAAGAAAAAACATTACCCCTCCTCTTTAAAGAACAGTGGCCTAAAATAGATAACAAAGCAAGGGGAAACTAGGCTTTCATGTTCTCTCTCTTTTAAAGCCTAAATACATTTTAAAATAAATTCAACTAAAAATACTCCAATAAAAATAACTTATTTTAGAATAAATTTTCAAAATACTAAATATATGTTAAAATATATAATTGGTTTTTAAGTTTCAAATAAAAGAATTGATTTCAAAAACAATTTCTGAACATGCTTTATGCACTTGTTTGGTTCAGAAATTTTCGAACAAAGTTTTTATTTTGAACATTTTTGTAAAATTATTTTCTCTTGTTTAAATCATGCATATATATATATTACTCCAATAAAATAACTTATTTTAGAATAAATTTTCAAAATACTTAAGTGTATGTTGTAAAACATATAATTGGTTTTTATGTTTCAAATAAAAGAATTGATTTAAAACAATTTCTGAACATGTTTTATGCATTTGTTTGGTTAAAAAACTTTCGAACAAAGTTTTTATTTTAAACATTTTTGTAAAATTATTTCTCTCTCCCTTTGTTTAAATCTAAGTGTGTGTATATATATATTTGAAATATGAATAAAAATCGGTACACAAATATAATTTAGACTTCCAACTTCAATGACAAAGCAAAAACTTTTAGTTTCTTTTTTGAATATAATATCAAAATAAGACTTAACATAAAAATTAAAATTAAAAGAAAAATAAAAAGTAAAAAAAAAACAAACAAACAAACAAATCTTATATATATACATGTTTGAATTTTAGAAAGACTTCAGAAAAGAAGAATGTTTTCTTAAGTATAAATCTACTTCCTTGGGATTGGAGGAAATAAAATACCAAAGAGTCAAAAGAATAACTCATACTTCATGACGAAGGAGTAGTTGATATTTCATAATCCTTGGTTGTCAAAATCTCCTTCTGCCGCTCACCATTACTGAAATGTGTGCCATACAAAAATCTCTTTAATTATTTGGAATGATAACTCTTTTCAATCTGTGTGAAGCAGGATACTTGTTTGAAATGTTTGACTCTTCAAGTGCAATGTAAACTATGTTTGGAAATCCCATGATCTTAGTGATTGAAACAAGCTTAATTTACTCGAGCTCGACTTGTAATATACTAATTTAACTCCAAGTTAATCGAAATTTGAGCCTTAAGTGGTTCTCGGTACCTTGTCGAGTTGGAGTCCAAGTATCAGAATACCTTATTCTAAATTGCCAGAGCTTAATCAAGTATTATTTTACTAATCGAGTCGAAATTGAAGAGCTCAATCCATATTTCGGTACCAAGTTTCGAGATTTGTGCTCGCTTGAGCTCGAATGAGTCTGCTTCAAGTTTTTAATTCTTAATTCACAATCAAGCTTTAATCAGATAATCCTTGACTCAACTCGATTACACCCCTAATGGACCTATCCCTATCCAAATTGGTATAAACCTTTCCAGTCCTAAGCAATGTGAGACACTGTGGAACTTGGGATGTATACCTAACAATCCTCCTCTCCAACAAAGTTCCACCGAGCCCAACTCAAACCAGAATTTTCATCTTCATTGTGTTCGTACACACATCTTACGTGAAGTACCACCTATTAGAGTCTCACCACTCCCCACACCATTTTGTTGGGCTTCCATTCACACGGTTAAGCTTCAACCTGGTTTTGATACCATTTGTTGGCAAAACCCATGCACCTATCCTCATCCACATTGGTATCTTTATCCACGGTAGCAAATGGTCCACAATTAAATGAGTCCTATCCCTATCCACATCAAACAGAAGATTTCTCATTCCTAAGTCGATTATGACATTAATCGCGAGACTTAGGACGCAACGTACCAGTCCTCCCCTCCAACAAAGTTCCACCGAGCCTCCACACAAACCAAGATTTTCTTATCTTTCATTGCGTTCGGATACACATCTTACGTGAAGCACCACCTATTAGGGTCTCATCGCTCACCACACCGTTTTGTTCAGTTTCCACTCACACGGTTAAGCTTCAACCTAGTTCTGATACCACTTGATGGGAAAACCCATGGACCTATCCCTATCCACATTGGTATCTCTATCCACGGGTATGGGTCATGTTGGGAAACCCCATGAACCTATCCCTATCCACATCAGTGTAAGATTTCTCATTCCTAAGCAATGTGGGACACTGTAAGACTTAGGACGCAACCCACTAGTCCTCCCCCCCAACAAAGTTCCACCGAGCCTCCACTCAAACCAAGATTTTCTTATCTTTCATTGCGTTCGGACACACATCTTATGTGAAGCACCACCTGTTAGGGTCTCATCGCTCACCACACCGCTTTGTCTTGGCCTTCCACCACACCTAAGCTTCAACCTAGTTCTCGATACTGACTTGTCAGGGAAAACCTGGTGGACCTATCCCTATCCATTGGTATCTCTTATCCACGTATGGGTCATGTTGGGAAACCCCATGAACCTATCCCTATCCACATCAGTGTAAGATTTCTCATTCCTAAGCGATGTGGGACACTGTAAGACTTGGGACGCAACCCACCAGTCCTCCCCTCCAACAAAGTTCCACCGAGCCTCCACTGTGTTCGGGATTTTCTTATCTTTCATCGTATTAGACACACATCTTACGTGGAAGCAACACCGTTAGGGTCTCATCGCCACACTGGCCTAAGCTTTGTTTGGTTTCCACCACACGCTAAGCTTCAACCTAGTTCCCGATACCACTTGTTGGGAAAAAAAAAAAAAAACCCATGGACCTATCCTCATCCACGCAGATCTCTATCCACCTTAAAGACGCGTCATGTCGGGAAACCCCATGAACATATCCCTATCCATGTCCCGTATAAACTTTCTCATCTCTAAGCCGACGGGGGACACCGTGGGATTCCTTTGGGATGGCCACCCAACAGCCCTCCCCTCCAACAAAGTTCCACTAAGCCTCCACTCAAACCAAAATTTTCTTATCTTTCATTATATTTGGGCATACGTCTTACGTGAAGGAACACCTACTAAGGGCTCACTGCTCACCACATCATTTTGCTCGCTTCCACCTCGCTTACAGTTCTTTAAACTAGTTCTAATACCACTTGTTGGAAAACCCTATGGACCTACCCAATTCACATTTGAGATGATATTGCTCACGCTGTAAGCCTCTTATTGGGCTTATTTTTGAACTTCTCCTCAAAAAGTTTCCATACTAATCGAATATCATTTCATACTTATAAACCCATAGACCTTCCTATTCCTAACCGATATGGGACATTATGGAACTTTGAACACATACCCAACACCATACATAAGGAAGAGTGTAAAATATGATATTCTTATTATATCCAAAATCTTACACACATAAGCTTTTAAGAGAGTCGGTTATTTAACAATTTGATAATGCATTAAAAATAATAAATAAATAAAATTCTTGATACGTTTGAAAAAAATTTCCTTAATTCAAAATTTCAAAAGAGGGGGATTTATAACTATTATATTTATAAGTTTTATATTTATTTCAGTTCTCGATCAAAATTTTACTCTTAAAAGCAGTAAAAAGTTATTTCTAAAAATAAAATAATTTTGAGAATATATATATATAAAGATTAATTCTTTTGAAAATCTAAAAGCTTTTCTGTGGAAAGATCTTCATTTAAACATCAAACTTTGAACATGTTTGTCGCGGTTGGTGAAACATTAACTTTAAGTTTACTAGTCAAGGGAGACAAAATAAAAATAGAAAGGCCATAACTTTAAATAACTAATTTTTTAATATATATTTGCTGTATCATCATAATGAAAAAAATAGAATCTTTTGACTATAATCAATTATCGATTAACTTTTAGGTACATTAGTCATGCCAAGTCATTGAGAAAGAGATCTAAACCTACTAAAAAAAATATAATGGCTTATAAAAGATTCTTTAATTAAAAAAATCTATCCTATCAATTGGATCATTGCTGGAAAGTACGAAAATTTTAATATATGTCATATCCCGTGAATTAGTGTAGGGATGATAACACGACATGTTTAGAATAGAACGATCCCATTTTAACGTGACTAGTTATTTTTTATCATTTCTCGTACATGTTATGTTTACAAATTAAAAGGGGTGGGGTGGGTCTAGTGGGTATAAGAAATTCCCATATCAATTCTGTTTTACTATTATTTTTATTTCTAATTTTTAATTATATAAATTTGATATATTTTATAAATAAATAAAATAATTTATTTTATTAATAATAGTTTTTATTGTTATTATATATAAAAACACACACACACACACATATATATATATATATATATATATATATATATATATATATATATACACAAAATTTCTGGCCTCGAGGTATTTGTTCCCTTTAAAAATATAACAGATTTTATAAGAGAGCTTTTCAACTTATACTAGATTACCTGGAAGATGACATTTATTTAAATACGTTTTCAATGTGCATTTAACCTAATTCGCTCAAAATTCCTCATGATCTAATAAAATAAAATAAAATTTGAAAACAATAATCAAACAAAGAAATATCCCTTTTTAGCTCCATGGAAATTCAGTTGGATGGTAAGAATGGAAAGTTTTGATATGGTGGAAATGTAGGAGATGTTTTGGAATCTTGGGGAAGGCGGCATGGGAATTAAAGATGTCATAATGGGAGTAGGAAGGAATTATTTGATTTGGGTTGTTCGGGTTCGGGTTCGGATTTTGATGTTTTTCAAATGAAGGTGACTTTGGATTTGGGCTGGGCCTGGATCATGGGCTACTTTAACTCCTTAAGTCACTTTTTTGATGGATCTTCACTTCCTGCCAGAATGTAGATAAAGAATAAAGTTAGGTTTTTTCGGGTTATATATTAAAATTAATATATATTATAACTATATATATTAAAATTAATATATATAGTTATAATATATATTAATTTTAATATAATAAAATTTTAAAAAATATTAAAAGTAAATAAAAATAAACATAAAATAGACAAGGCTGGTCACTTTAACCCATTTAATTTTTTTTTGTTGGGTCATGAAGTGTCTTGAGTGGGTCTGTCCCACACTCAGACTAATTCTCATTCGAGTCGGGATTGACCATGAGAAGGATAAAGCTCTACCATAAAACACAATTACAATCTCAAAGCTCAAACTTGAGACCTCCGATTAATATTTAAAACAGGACATGAATGATAAATAATTTGAATTAACGGAGAGGGGTTGGGTATGTATCAGGGTTGACTTCAATCCCCATATATATATATATATATATATATATATATATATATATATATATATATAAATGAAGATGACTTTAAATGTGGGCTAGGCCCATATTTTGAAGAATGGGATTTTGCCCAGTTGGGTTTGGGTTTGAAGTTTCTGCAGAAGCCCAATTGAAAGTGAATTAAACTTTGGGGTTATTTTAAGCCCATGGTCTCTGGTTAGTCCCATTTTAACTGCCCTTCATAATTCTTAAGTTTTTATTTTTAATTCTTCAGGGAAAATTAGATACAATCAACTTATTACTTTCGCATTTAGTTCAACAAAAAGCCATATTATAATATGGAATAACTTTCATGAATTTGTTTGATCCCAACAAGACTTCAAATCTCTACTCGCCCACAAAAAGACAAACGAAACGACATCGTTACGCTGTAACTACACTAAATGAAACTTTTAGGATATAAAAATACACCATGAAAGCATTATATTTAAAAATCAAACTTTTTATCTGGTGATTGAATGCAAAGTAATGAAAGTTTAGGATTTTAATACTAATTTTTTCTTTAGTTTATGACATTATTCATTTGACCAAATTTCACCTTAATTAGTTATTAATTGGACTTTCTATTTTTAAGAATAAGAAATGATGAATACTCCCAAAATGATTTTTTTAGACATTTATACGTCATAGCATCATGTTCTTATAAGGATTTAAATCTGAATCTCTTTAACCCTTTTTCACATCTTTACCACTTAAGCGAGACTTTAAGGGCCCTAAAATGATATTCTAATAATGGTAAGAATTTTTTAACATTTATATTTGAAAAAAAAATCATGGTTTTTAAAATCTATTTAAAAATATTAAAAAATTGTTGTCTCATATTTAATAATTTTAAAAGATATGCAAGAGTGTTAGCATGTTTTACATAGAAGTAATGTTTTAAAAATCGGACCAGATCGGTCGGCCAAATCAGTATAATCATAAATCGACCACTTTTCTAGTTTGCTTCAAACTATTGGATTGCTTGACAATCAAATCAAACTTTGATCGCCTAAACCAGCGATTAAACTAGTAAACCGTGTGAATTGAACGATTCACCAAGTGATGAGTTTTTTCTAGCAAAAATGGGCCTAAATACGCTAGTTTTAACCCGCTGGGTACAATTAGGACTCAGAGCACTCTTTCCGTGCCTCGACCCGATTTACGGATCCGAATCGAGTCCGAGATACTATCCGGAATTCAAACTTTCATTTCCAAATGCAATTAAGCACCAAAACCGTATTCATGCTACTAGTGCTGGATATCACTATAAATGTAGCACGCTTACCCGCTTGCGGAAAACCGTTTGTCAAACAAGTTTCGTATAAACATTTTCAATATGCGCCGAAGCGTTTACTAAACTCATGAGTCCTTTCACTCACGCTGAAGCTGCTAACCTTTCTAATAGTGGCCCATAGCCTTTCTTTTCACAATACATTTATACAAAATATGGCATTCATGCCATTTACAAAATAATATACAAAATATACTCTCAGAGTTCAATTCTTTGAATACAAAACAAATTTCATGTTCAGGATACTATGAATGCATGAGACGGAGTATGTATGTATACTCCATGAGCCTTGGTGATGACTCTGATTTTTTCTCTGCGGTCTTGGTCTTTGTTCCTATTCACTCGGTACCTGCGTATAAATAAAAACTACGCGCTAAGCATTTTCATACTTAGTGATTCTATACAATGCATTTATCATTCAAGCGATTCTTACATAAATCTTATCAAAAGACATGTCCATTTTTACATTATTCAATGCTCAACGTGAAACCACATATACATATACTTTACAAATTTCATTTTCACTTTTCAAATTTGCAATTTCACCTTGACTATTGAAGTCAATATTCATGACATATTCATTGTGAATCTCGTTCTATTTGTCATTCAGTAGTAATGTGATCTCACATTTACGATATGGTTCACTTTAACTATTGAAATCAACATTCATCTTGAACTGGGAAATTCCCATCCCGTCTTTAAAGCAATGGTGTATGCTGCTCATCTGCTAGCTCGCCTTAAAGCAACTAGTCCTATTCGTAAACATCTTGAATATGAATTGTCGAAAAATTGTCAAGACATTAATTTAATCATCTGAGTTAAATTATATCGGTCCCGGCGCAAAGATTTTGGTGGGTCCACATGGGAATGTGTTCTCTCCATGAGGAGATGAAGATTATATATTGAGTTGCTCAAAACCATTAAGGAAAATAATTAAATCGCTTCCAAACATCACCGTGAAAACGGCAGAATTCAAAGCGTTTAGTTTCATAAAGCTTCATATTCTGGCATCGGGTGGGAACAAGAGACTTTAAAGGGTATAAATACACCCACCTTGTAGTTGCCTGGGCCCCAAGGCACCCTAGCCAGGCCGGCGACGCAAATACGCTGCTTCACCACGCACGCTGGCCGCTCGCGACCGAACCGAGCTCTGGCTTCGGGTTCAAAGCCAGCTTAAACTCACCTTTGGCATCAAAACGCCGCCGTTACTGCAGGCACATCAGACTGGATGCTAGCCTTCCAGATGCAACGCTGGGCTCGTTCACCATGAACAGACACGACCCTTCCGTTAAGCTTCACGATCGTCACGGTCGTACACGACTTTCCCAAGCCTTCATGACCGTGATCGAATTACCATGAGTGGTGTCTATATAAATACTCACACCTTGACCTATTTGACATGTAAATACATACATATTCACTATTTCACATTCATACGTTCGAGAGAGTCCGCAAACAGCTTCTCTGTTTGATGCTCAACAAACGAAGTGCTTTCTTCGACATTGGGAGATCATTTCATCACGGAGACAAATTTGAAAACACTCAAGTACCAATCGTTGGAAGGGCTAATTGTCTTAAGGAGACAAGGCCCAACACAAGACTTGATCTGCAAACAGGTTCTAATTACTTTAAGTTTTCTAAACAATTTCATATACTCAGTTTGTTCTCGTTCAATTCTTCGCACTTGGCCTCTGTACAATCTTGTAAGACAATTAACGTTTTTGAGATTCCAAAACAGAACATAGCTCGTTTAGGCAAGAATTTAGTTTAAGCAAAACCAGTAATCTGCTTTGTTATTTTTATACTTCCAAGATACACTCGCGCTTCTCAAGTTTCGCAGAAACCAAGAATCAGCTTCCGTTTGAGACTCCGTGACTGTTTATTTACATACGAACCCATAAACCATTCCTTTTTGTCGCAATTTTTTGCTCGCAAAACCGTCTGGCTTATGTCAATTTGTTTTTATATTTCAGTATGTTTTTTTTTTATATATAGAAAACATTACTTCTTTTTTTTTCTGCAAACGGTGCGGTTCTGGACTACTAACAAAATTTCTTTTTTGTTTGCACAAAACATTCTGTTTATGTTCATTTTGTTTTATATATCGCTTTATATATAAACAAGACGCTTTTTTTTCAAGAAGGTCACTTTAGACCATCAGACCGGTTTACGAATTTTTTTTTATTTTAACTACCGCCTGAATACGTAACTCGCTACACTGGAGCGCTCAAATATTGTTTCAGACCGGATTTCCAGAGTATTCTAAATATTGCTATCAGTATAGGTTTGCACTAGATTTGTTTATTTCAAACATTGATATTAGTTCTGGATTTGTTTGGTTGCTCAATTCTAAAAAATCAATAATCTGTTTGTTTTAATATATTTTATTTTTACTCATATTTTGGCAAAGTCATATTTGATTTTTAAAGAAATCAAGCTCGTGAATGCGTAGCCACTGTGGTTTAATATTAGTTTTATTCAAAATTTGGCTAAGTAATATTTAAATTTGTTTTTAATATATTGTTTCTGGAAACATAATTTGGTTTAGTAGAATGACTACTGATTCTACCCCCACTATGGTGCCTCCTCCAACGCCTGTCATGGCGCCAATGACTGTGAGTCATGGAGAGAAGTTGGAAAAGTTCAATGGAACTGAATTCAAAAGGTGGCAACAAAAGATGCTGTTCTACCTAACCACCTTGAATTTGGGCCCGCTTCCTTCAAGAGGATGTTCCCGCATCAAGGAAGAGAAACCCACAGCAAGTGGTTGCCGCCATGGGAAGCATGGAAGCACGTCGATTTCGTGGTCGCACTACCTCCCGAATGGCCTCGGACAACACTATATAATGCATTGGCGCTTCACCGCAAGAGGAATCAAACCTCGACAAAAAGTACAAGACCGAGGATGTAGGGCTCGCCAGAAGTTTGTAGTGGAAAATTCCTAAAACTACAAGATGCTTGATTCCAAGACAAAGGATCACCAAGTTCAAGATCTATTATGACTCTACATGACATACATGCGTAAGGGATGTCTCTTAGTGAATCCTTCCAAGTGGTCGAATTATCGGTAAAAATTGCCACCGCTATGGAAAGAAATTCAAGAATTACCGAAGCATAAGCCAAGGAAATGAGACTTGAAGACTGATAAAGGAGGCCGATGAATGAGGAAGACAACCGTGCATCCGAGAAGAAGGCGCAAGGGCTTCACGGAATCCAAGGCCAATGTCATGGAACAAGTGGCGCACTCCCACAATTCCAAGAAGAGGAAGCACAATGGCAACGGTCCTAAGCAAGGTCCTACGAAGAAGTTCCAAGGCAAGTGTTATGTGTGCAACAAGCAAGGGCACCGTGCTAAGGACTGTCGTAGTCGCAAGGAACAAGGGCATCCGAAGAAGAAACGCCCTCAAGCCAATGTAATTGAAGTAGACGATGTCTCAGATATGAACCTCTCAGTCGTAGTCTCCGAGGTGAACTTCATTGGCAGCAATACCAAGGAATGGTGGGTGGACACAAGGGCCACTCGTCATATTTGTCAGGAAAGAAGATGTTCTATCATATCAAACCATAGATAATGGAGAACAACTCTTTACGTGGGCAACTCCTCTTTTTCCAAGGTTGAAGGCCAAGAAGGTAGTATTGAAGATGACATATCGGGCAAGGAACTTACTCTAATGATAAAGTTGCATGTCCGTAAATTCGAAGAATCTGTCCTGGATTATCAAGTGAGTAAGAAGGGCTTCAAGTTGGTGTTTGTCTCAGACAACTTCATCCTCATCAAAAATGGGATGTATGTGGGAAAGGGGTATATGAGCAATGGGCTCTTCAAAATGAATGTAATGATTGTTGTACCTCCTATTAAGAATATCAATAAAAATAGCACGTCTTCTGCTTATATGCTTGAATCTTCAAATGTGTTAAGATGGAGGTATCAAAGACATATTAATTGGCGATACATCAAGGCAGATTAATTAATATGGAATGTTTGCCTAATTTTAAAATAGATCCAAATCATAAATGTGAGATTTGTGTGGAATCTAAACTTATAAGAACTTCTTTCCAATCAATTGAAAGAAGTAGTGAACCCTAGAATTAATACATCTTGGGATATCTATGATCCGAAATTTATTCAACGAGAGGTAGGCAGCTTGTTTTTTACATTAATCGATGATTGCACAAGATACCGTTATGTTTACTTATTGAGAAAGAAGATTTGAGGCATTAGAAATGTTTCAAATATCAAGAATGAGGTGGGAGAATCAACTTGATAGAAAAAACTCCAAGGTATTACGAAGTGATAGAGGTGGTGAATATGAAGCACCTTTGGTGATTTTTGTCTACAACATGGTATAATACACCAAACGACTCCGCACCCCTATTCACCTCAAGAAAATGTGGGGGTTATTGTTGGAACGAAGAACATAACTTTAAAAGAAATGATGAATGCATTACTATTAAGTTCGACTACTCTCAAAATATGGGGAAGTAATTTTTCCGCAAATTATATTCTCAACCAAATACCTCATAAGAAAACCAATAAATCCCCCTATGAGTTGTGGAAAGGTCGAAGACCTTCCTACAAATACTTAAAAGTGTGGGGGTGTTTGGTTAAAGTGGCGGTACCTATACCTAAAAAGGTTAAAATAGGACCAAAAACAATTGATTGTGTTTTCATTGGATATGCACATAATAGTAGTGTATATCGTTTTCTCGACCACAAAATCGAAATTATCGATATGCATGCCAATACTATTATCTGAATCAAGGGAATGCATCTTTCTTTGAAAATGTATTTCCTACAAAATCCACAATGAGAGTCAAACTCAAGTAAAAAGACTCATGATACTGTAATAGGCAGTAGTCAAGGCCAACAAGATGATGATGAACTCAGATGCAAGAAAGAACTAGAACGGCCAAAATCTTTGGTCCAGATTTTCCAACAAGATCTGCTAAGACAGCCTCAAAGCTGTAAGGAAGCTATGTCGAGCCCCAAGCCCATATTGGAAAGAGGCTATAAACGATGAAGTAGAACCGCATCTTGCAAAATCATACGTGGGAACTAGTGATCTTCCACTGAAGTTCAAAACCTCTAGGATATAAATGGATATTCAAGAAGAAATTGAAAGCGCATGGATCTATTGATAAATATAAAGCCGTGATCGGTTATCAAAGGTTACAAGCAAAAAGAAGGCTTGGACGGCTTGATACCTATTCACCAAAGGATAAGAGAATATCATCCATTCGAATATTAATAGCTATTGCAAATTTCTATAATAATCTTGAGATACATCAAATGGATGTAAAGATGCTCTTCTTAAATGGTGACTGATGAAGAAATCATATGGAACAACCCGGGCGTTTATTGTTCCAGTCAAAAAAGAAGTTTGCTCCGCTTGTTAAATCCCTTTATGGATTAAAGCAAGCACCAATGCAATGGCATGAGAAAATTTAACAAAGGTAATGATGACAAAATGATCTCAAAATCAACGCAGTGTGACAAATGTGTATACGTCAAGAACACCAACGGATTTGTCATTATTTGTCTCTATGTCGATGATATATCATCATGGCAGCAATAATGAAGTCATTAAAACTACCAAGGAAATGTTCAACAATAAGTTTGACATGAAAGACTTAGGTGTTGCTAATGTTATACTTGGGATAAAGATCTCCAAAACATCAAATGGACTAATATTATCTTAATCACATTACATTGAGAAAATTCTCAAGAAATTCAAACAAAATGATAGCAGTCCAATGAGAACACCCGTGATAAATCTACATCTATCCAAAAAATAATGGCAAAATCTTTCAACAAGAATATGCACAAGCAATTGGCAGCTTGATGTATGTCATGAACTATACCCGGGCCCGCACATAGCTTACATTGTCAAGAATTGGAGTAGATAAACAAAGTAATCCAGTCCAGACCACTGTGAAGATACAGTTAGCTTTGAGGCATTTAAAATACACCCCAAAACTATGGATTGCACTACTCAAAATATCCAGCAGTACTTGAAGGATATTGTGATGCGAATTGGATATCCGACACCAAAGACCCGAAGTCCACAAGTGGCTATCTATTTACACTTTCAAGTGGGTGGAGCTTGTCTGAAATTCCTTCAAGCAAAATATGCATTGATATCCATGATGGAATCCAGTTTGGTCACTAGATAAAGCCGGTGAAGAAGCGAGTGGCTTTGTCGCTTGTAAGATATTCCAATATGGCCACAACTCAGGTTTGTTACTTCCCGCATTCATTGCGATAGTCAATCACTAATTGGAAGAGCACAGAGTTATGATATATAACTTAAGTCTCAACATATTCGGTCAAGACATAATACCGTAAGACAACTTTCAATGGTATTATGACCATTGAATAAGATATGTCACAAGAGAAACATTGTCCGTTTAACCAAAGGTTTAACTAAAGAGGCAAGTAAATCATCGAGGAATGGGATTAAAGCCTATACACTAAAGAGTCACAAAAATGGCAACCTAACCTAGTCAGACCGAGATCCTGATCTAGGCTCCAAAGGGACAACCAGTTTTGTGACTCATTGAAGATCACTACGGAGAACAAATCTCCTACTCATTCCTATAATCATAATAGTGATGCCTGCAACGTTGAACAGGGTAAGCTACGCTTTTAATGATTCTTATATCTTGTTAAAGACAAGTGGAGTATAGAAAAATACCTTCCATAAGAAGTCACCTATGTGAGTGAGAACTGGGCCGGTTCTATGAGAATGATAGGCTACATTCTCTAGGAGCACTCATGAAACCAAGAATTGTTCAGAGTCAAAATGAACACAACCGTGAGAACCAATCGTATCGTGAAAGATTCGCAGGAATGTTATCAGTTCTCATTTACACAAATGATTGAACGGCCTAAGACATCATGTCTGTTCATCAACGTGAACCCCGATAGCATTTCCTCACAAGGGAAGGTTCAAGGCCACTACCACTTCATGCGTAAAAATTTCCAACTCCAACTCTCTCTTAGTGTCGCATGTCATTCGATATTAATCTCACTAATTTCATTCATGTGGGGGATTGTTGGAAAAATCGGTCGAGCACATTAATTTAACTATCTTTTGAGCTAAAATTATAATAATCCTATTTTATTTTTGGTAATTCATGGAATGTGTGTGTTCTCCTCCGAGAAATGAAGATTATATATTTGAGTTGTCAAAACCATTAAGGAGTGAATAGAAATCAAGCTCCAAACATCACCCCGTGAAAACGGTACCAAATGTTTAAGTTTGGTGGAAAGCTTCAGGTCCCACACCGGATGGGAACAAGACTTTAAAGGTATGTCACACCCACCTCAGAAGGGCTCTGGGCTCCAAGGCACCCCGCTGCGGAAGGAGGACCACTCATGCTCTCGGTTCACCACACACGCTGGCTACGGCCCCACCCGCATCGAACGTAGCCTGCCGTTCGAGTTAGCGAACCTCGCCTTTGGCATCAAAACGTCATTATCTCTTTATGAGGTTACCGTTGGACTCGATGCATCTTCAAAGAGACGCGACTGGCTCTGGGTCACACGAACACACACCCACTCTTCCAAGCTTCACGACCGTCGCGAACACACGAATTCCTCCTAAGCTTCATGACTCGTATCAATGGGGCCATGAGCAAACATATAAAGACCACTTTTGACTCATTTGACATAGAAATACATACATATTCACTCATTTCATCATAATGTTTGAGAGAGCGCCCGCAAACAAGCTTTGGCTTCGACACTAACAAACGGCGGTTTTCTGATCGGTTGGGAGATCATTTCGACCCCCGAGACAAATTGCAAAACACTAAGCAAACGCCACTCGAAAGGCACAATTGTCTTAAGGAGATTGTGTCCAACACAAGACTTGATCTGCAAACAGGTTTTGATTACTTTAAGTTTTCTAAACAATTTCATATACTCGGTTTGTTCTCGTTCGATTCTTCGCACTTATTTCCTCTAACATGTGCAAATTTATGATCGGGCTTATTTCCATGGATTCTTGCCATCTTTAAACTGGTCCATAAAGACTCCTACTTATGTGCCAAGATTACGCAAAGACACTCATCGAAGATACTTTAACCGCACACTCACACTCGCAAGAATCCTTATGGTCTCTGACAAATTTTGCTTACAAGCGATGCGCCTCTAGTTCTTTCATCACTTTTTTTAATAGGTTGGCTGTAACGAGGTTGGTGTGGTGATAGCTTGTCTTTCTTATGTTATAAAATCATAAGTTTGACATGTGATGAGAATATGAATTCAAGACATAAAGATAAAGAAATTAATGTAAATATGCACAATGGTTTTAACACCTGCTCTACGATCACTTACATCCACTGACGAGAATATTTTCACTATTCTTGAAAAACACGTAATTGGGATTATGATCAAAGGTTTGCAACCGATTTCAGAAAACCTCAAATCACAAAACCCTGATGCCCACAATACCAAAAATACCTCATAAAACTCTCAAACTCTCAAACCCTTACATCTCTGCACATACTGAATAGTCGTTACAAGCCTTTCTCTCATATCTTTTTCCCCCTCATGATCTAGAATATTTATAAGGATATTCTTAAAAGTTTTCCTTATTCTATAAGGAAACCTGATATTACAATAATATAATAACTATGAATTATCCTATAAAATATTTTTTACAGAAAGGAATTAATAAAAATTAGGAATTTGAAACATATTCTAACACTTTCCTTTTTCTTTTTCTCTTGCCCCCCTTTGGGGACCCTATTGTATACTCCCTGTATACGCAGGAGCTTCCCATGGATGTTTTTTTTTATGAATATATTTGCTTTTACCCATAAAAGAAAAGGAAAAAAAGAAAGAAAAAAGAATCCACAGTATGTGTTGTGTTTCTCTTTAATGTGCTTACGAAATGCCTTTCCTGAAACCATGTTATGGGGCTAGAATTTATAGAAGGGACTCCCTAACCATGATTGAGTTAACTAATTGGTGCGTCATGAGGGCTACGCGAGTACTGCTTAGTTTTTATTTTTTAAAATCGTTTTTTAACATTTTTTAAAACACAAAGAACACCAAAAATGTGTTATCTAAAAACTCTTATTTGTTATTTAAATTTGATGTTTTTTTTATGTTTTTCAGACAAAAACAAACAAATTGGCAACCAAAAATGTTTTCCATATTTATCTCTGTTTCCTGCTGGTGAACGTAAAAAATGCCAAAAAACAACAAGAAACAAACAGGCCCATGTAATCCCTCTTGCTTTGCTGGCCTCTTCAACATTTTGTCACACCTGGTACTTGATTGCACATTTTGTTGCCTATCAAAAACAACAAAACAAAAAATTGCCAAAGTATGATTATGGGAAAGGTCAAGCAGGTCAGACATAGTTATTTTAAGTCTTCTTCAAGGAATACCAGAGCACACTTGTTTTCTGTGGATGACTACAATTCTAATTTAACTTCATTTGAACCTCATGTTTAATTTTTAATTTTTAGTTTTTAATTTTTATTTGGGCAGGGTCCAGATGCACTTTTAACATAAATGAACTCCCTTGTCAAGACATTTAGATTGATTGCTGATGATATCTAACTAATTTACTGACTTAACTTTTAGATTTGAAACTTGTACTCTTATTATGATCTATGAAATACTGTTGTCCTGGCCATTTTTTCAAATATAAAGATTTTCTTTCACATGTTTTGTCTTGTCTATTCCAAAAATCTGATTAGTTCCTGTAATATTTCACAGGTGGAGGCGGTACTCTATAAAATTTACAGTATATCTCAAAATGTCACTCTCAAAAAACCACATATGCTCTCTTGCTTAACTGCTAGGAAGCAAGGCATGTTTCACCCTGTCTTTCCTTCTTCCCAAACCACTACCCCTTTTCACACTCCTTGACTTGGGCTTGATGCTGAACTGGCCTTGGCCCATGCATCCCCTTAAAGAACTAGCTGAAGGCTGAGTTAGAGTTCGGTTTTGATGTTTTTGGGTAAGTCCAAATGAAGGTGACTTTTGGATTTGGCTGGCCTTGCAGGATTGCTTTATGCTTGGAAAGAGAAATACCTAAACATTTTGTTATCAACACTAGATCTAAGGGCAGGATAACCCTAGAGTTTGTCTCTCTTGTTTCTCTGCTTTCATAAAATAAAAAAATGATTGGGAAAGGGAAAGGGAAAGGGAAAGGCAAAAAAACATCTCTGGTCAACAATGCAGGCATTATTATTAGGAGGCATGTACATGATAAAGTAGTAGTAATTAAGCATGGATTATTTATTACCCAACCCAACCCAACCCAACTATTTTTATTATCATCATTTTGTGACTTTCTCTGTTTTAATGGGGACATGGAAGTTTCTTTCATTTATAAGTTGTCATCTAATGTAGAAACAACTTTACCAAGATCTAACTTTGCTCCTCATGGCCGTAGTTGTGGAGCAAATAAAAAACTCAAATATTTAAGAGAAGAATATGGAAAGCAGGTGGTTATATACAAATGGAATCAGTTACTCAAATTCTGGTTTTGAGACTAATAATTTAGCTTAAAATATGAGTTGTTTAAATTTCTAATTCATTAATTTAGCTATAACCTATTTCCCTCTTATTTTGTTTTATTATTATTTATTGTTTTATTTTTGTATGTGTATGGAACTTCAGTGACTTCATAGAACAATGGGTGGAAATCTGTTTACCTGCCAAGTCCAAGGAGAAAACAAAATGTAATGATCTGAGTTTCCAGGAGCAGTGCACTAACTGCACTAACTGTGAGAAGGTATGTTGACAGTTAACACACCACAGCATATCCTTTGGATATTTTTAGTTTTTAATTTGTAAAATCGACATGGTAAATTCATTAGTGGAGCATGTGAATTGCTTGAAAAGGGTTATAAATTTAGTTTTGTGTATGTGGTGTCCACGCCTTGTCCAAAAACCTCTTTTTATTTGATTTTCTGATTTTGTTGTTTATCATCGTTGAATGATCTTCTACTTATTTCCTTTCATAAAGTGCGAAACAAACACAAAACCATTAATTTCGTATTTTTATAATAAAATGACATAAAAATAAAAAAAGAGGTAACTATTTCATATAGACCCAAATACTAAAATACTCATCCAATGCAATTTTGAACATGCAACACGCAACATCTCATAATAATATTGTCATTTTTTTTTTCTTTCACTTTATTGTATTGCAATTTGTAACTTACAAATATTATTGTTTTCTATTATTAGGTTAATAAATGAAGATTCATACCACTATGTGATTCGAGCCACAAGAGCTGCTCCTAACTGGTAACAAAATTTATATCCCAAAGATTCTTATCAGTCAAGAAGAAAGTTTACTCCAGATATCGTCTAGCACGAATTGTGGATGGGTTTTCTTCTTGCGCGTAATGATTTACAAGGAGGCCAAAATGGTGAATTTGGCTCGGATTCAGTTTGGTAAAAACAAGGGAGGTTTTCGAGGGTTTAAAACTCGAAAATAAAATAAGCAAATCGTAAAATGTGAACTCCTCGTTGTTAGGTCACTAGGGTTGGATTCCCGTAAGAATCGATGTTTCGCAGTCCTTTCTCGCTGGGAGGATGACCTATAGTTATCTCCGAACTCGATCTTCATTTAGCTATAAACATAACCCTTAATAATTATCCTTAAAAATGGTACTCACTCGAGCATCGGGTCTCCGATAAATAAAAACAACTCTCCTCGACTCACCTTACAAGTGATCATAACGATAACTAACAAAACATCACGGATCTAACATTACATCCAATGAGCCCAAAAGATTATCAAGTAATAACCATTCAGCGGACCAGGGATTTAAACCTACGCTTAAAGGGAAACACAAACTCCGCTAATGAGTACCAAGAAAACCATGGAACCTCAACAGATTCAAACTCGTGACCCAACAAATTCTTCCCTTCAAGGAGGAATGGTTTCTAGCCAACCATCCCTTGAGTTGTCATCCTCAAGGGGTGTTTGGTAGCCGAGAAAGTGGAAGAAAGGGAGGGAAAATGGAGCAGCAGAAAAAGAGGCGGGAGAGCTGAAAGCTTCCCGCCAAAAAGAAACTTTTATTAATGAAGGAGATGATCATAACAGTGTCTAGTCTTGGGGCTTTTATAGCAAAACCCCTTTACAAAATTACAAAAATAACATAGCAAATACTATTACAATGGGGGCAAAAAGGGAAGAAAACCATAAGAGTCAAAAAGATAAAACGGGTGCCAGGAATGAACAAATACTTCAGAGTGATTTAACAATGTATAGTTAGAGAAAATGATTATTGTGATGCGAATTTCACCCCGCGAAATTGCAGTTATAATTTTTGGTAACCCCGCAAAATTCAAGAAGGCTCCATTTTTCTTCACTTTTGCTCTTTCTTTTCCGGGATCTAACTGGCAATGATGAGTTCAACTTGGGTTCTTCGCGCTTGAATTGGATTCGATAATTTTGGCCTAATTATTTTACAAACACAAAATTAGCCACAAAATGCGAACAAGATAATAGCAGGACCTTAATGTCTACCAAAGACTACATCGATTAAGACACAAAAAGCTACTAAAACTTAAATAAACAGGGTTCAAAATAGCACTTGAAAGCACTAATCACACTTCAATCCAGTACATTGCTAGTCCCTTAGCAATGAAAGAAAGAAAGAAAGAGAGCACAAAACGCGATAACAAAATAATGTTCACAAAAACGCGTTTCAAAAAGGTTGTGAATGAGTAATGCCTAACCTCGATGAGAATCATTGAACCCTTGCCCAATAACTATCTCGAGAATGAATGCCATACAAAATTGGAGTTTCAAAAGAGCCTTCTCAAAGACTCCAACCAGGAACTTCCACCAAAATCTAAGGTTTGTTTGATCAGCCTCAACAATAAACCATCAAACCGCACTCTCCCAACCAAGCTTATCGCTTCCACCTAGCCCACTAACCAACCTAATAGATTCAGACTCACTTTATTCCAATAAACTCTTGGGTGTTGTAGGTAAGGCCGAGGAATCGACCACCAAAGTCCATGTAATCTGGGGATCTACCGGAGGACTTAACAAATTAAGGCTTAGGGCACCAAGTCATAAGGATCTTTCGACCACAAACTCTTCGTGTTTCACCTCAGACTCACGATTTCGAGACTCAAAGACCTACAACTTGCTCAACTCCACCCATCCACCCATGTAGCGAGCACTAAGTCTGGTTTCCAAACTACCAAGGAAAAAGACCGTGGTTTTAAAAAGGATTTCATTCATATACCCCTGATTAAAGCCCTAAGCTATGCTTGCAATTTTCTTCTTTTTCTTTTCTTTCTTTTCTTTTTTCACTTCTTTTATTTTAGAAGACACATTGACCTTCTTCACTGTGTACTTAACCTATTAAAGCGTAGTCAATGAAACTAGTATGAGCTTTTGCAAAGCTTTAGAGGTTAGACACTTTTTCAAATTAATGTTGAAACCTGATGTGCAAAGTGTGTGGTTAGCTAGAGGTGAAGAAAAGGTCAAAGCAGCAATAGCTCAACTAATCATCCACTTAATTGTGCATGGAACCAATTCAACATAAATAAAATCGACAAGAGCCTCAATTTTTCAAACTGCAGTTAGGCAAAACACAAAAAATGGGTGCAATTTTGAAAAAGTGTTGTATTAAGATAACAACCTTCACAAAGGAAAACCAAGAAGCCACTAAACATCACAAAATTTCGCTGCTCAAAATAATAACAAAACATAATAAATGTTACTCTTCTCTAACTCTCCCCAACCAAATGTCACATTGTCCGCAATGGGGCTTGGATATTAGAAAGTTAGAGAAGGAAGTGCTACCCTTGATGAAATGTACTCATTTTTGATAGGAGACTTCGCAGCCTTTCCATCGACACTCCTATTCACTCCGGCCAGGTTTCAAATAAACAAGCTTGGTATAAGAAAGCAGAGTGAAAAAAGTGACCGCTTGAAGAATTTTAAACTACACTTTCATCATAATTTCAAAAGTTTTTTCTCGCTGTATTTGATTCTACACTCTAAGCTTCCAATGTAGCATTCAAAACGCCTAAACGGAGTTCGAATGGTGTTTTCTATGAAATAAAAATGAGGGAAAGAAGCTGCGAAAATTTCAACTGCAAGGATTTATATATATATATATATATATATATATATATATAATTTCAAGACCTTTGTTTTTGTTTTTTGTTTTTTAATTCGAACTTATCGGCTCTTTTTGTCTCATATGGGAGCCTCCGTATAGGTCAGCACAGACGCTAGGAATTTTGCAACCGTGCGAAATCTTATGGTCATTGTGAAAAATTAGGTTATAAATTTCAAGAATCACATAAATTTTCTAAATTTTTTTCGAGTTCTCCCACTACATCAAAAATTTGACAAAAATTACAAAATTAAACACATAAAAAATTAAGAAAAATTGCAAAAAATTGAAAATTAAGCTAAAAAGAAAGATTAACTAAAAATTAAAGAAGATCTAAAGGGAAAAATTAAAGAAATCAAAATAAAATAACATAAAATAAGAAAAATCAAAACAAAAAGTGGGGGAGATTGTGCTCCCCCCAAACTAGTCTCTCAAGCCTTTGAAGGCCGTTGAACCAAGCGAAGCAGAGAATTGGTCGGCGCCCAGCGCTTCCACGTTCGAACCAAGACTCAAACCATCCGCTAGCCATGCAATATGAGCTACCGCCAATGTCTTTGATGTAGTGGCAAAGCTCAGACAGCGGGCCACTAATTTCAAGTTTTGCAGGCGTGCAAAGGCATCTGGGTGGCCTTTATGGTAGGTGTTTTGTGTTCGGGAGTGTGTTGCAAAGCGGGCAAGATATGACCGAGTCAATAGTAAGGGTAAATCAGGCTCTTGGTGTTCTTCCACTCATTCTTTCACGCCTTCTTGGCCAACATAAAGGATTTCCTCTTCTCTCCTCCATGGCCCATGACAACACATGATTCTGGTGGCATCCTCGCAGCTCCTCAGAGCTTCTGGTTCCTTTCACCTCCCGGTCGCAGCTTGAGCACATGTTATAAAATAAATTCATGAAAGTTACTATATTTAAAATCAAACTTTTCATCTAGGATTTGGAATGCAAAAGTAATGAAAGCTTAGATTTTAATACTAATTTTTCTTTTAGTTTATAACATTATTCATTTGACCAAATTTCACCTTAATTAGATATTAATTGGACTTTCTATTTTTAAGAATAAGAAATGATGATGACTCCCAAAATTATTTTTTTGGACATTTATACATCATAGCATCATGCTTTTATAAGGATTTCAACCTGTATCTCTTTAACCCTTTTTCACCTCTTTACCACTTAAGCGAGACTTTAAGGGCCCTAAAATGATATTCTAATAATGGTAAGAATTTTTTAACATTTATATTTGAAAAAAAAATCATGGTTTTAAAATCTATTTAAAAATATTAAAAATTGTCGGTTTCATATTTAATAATTCTTAAAAGATATATATGCAAGAGTGTTAGCTTGTTTTACATAGAAGTAATGTTTTAAAATCTACTGCATCTACTTACCAAATCGGTATAATCATCAATCGACCACTTTTCCAGTTTGATTCAAACTATTGGATTGCTTGACAATCAAATCAAACTTTGATCGCCTAAACCAGCAATTAAACTAGTAAACCGTGTGAATTGGAATCGATTCACTCAAGGGATGAGTTTTTTCAGCAAAATGGGCCTAAATACGCTAGTTTTAACTCGCAGACAATTAGACTAGAGCACCCTTTCCCCGTGCCCGACCAGATCATGATCCTAATCTAGTTCGGATACTATCCGGAATTCAAACTTTCATTTCCAAATGCAATTACAATTCAAAACCGTAGTTCTATGCTACTAGTGCTTTGATACCACTATAAATGTAGCACGCTTACCCGCTTGCGGAAAACCGTTTGTCAAACAAGTTTCGTATAAACATTTTCAATATGCGCGGAAGCGTTTCATTTAAACTCATGAAAGTCCTTTCAACAGTGAAGCTGCAACCTTTCAATAGGGCCCATAGCCTTTCTTTCTGCAATACATTTATACAAAATATGGCATTCATGCCATTTACAAAATAATATACAAAATATACCCTTAGAGTTCAATTCTTTGAATACAAAACAAATTTCATGTTCAGGATACTATGAATGCATGAGACAGAGTATGTACATATATCTGGAGCCTCAGCGCGACTTCGATTTTCTCTCAGCTCGCCTCTGCTCATGTTCACTCTGGCATCCACGCATAGATAAAAACTACGCGCTAAGCATTTTCATGCTTAGTAGTTCTATACAATGCATTTCTCATTCAAGCGATTCTTACATAATTCTTATCAAAAGACATGTCCCTTTTTACATTATTCAATGCTCAACGTGAAACCACAACATATACATATACTTTACAAATCATTTCGCTTCAAATTTGCAATTTCACCTTGACTATTGAAGTCAACATTTACGACAGTTTCATTGTGAATCTCGTCCTGTTTATCATTAAGTAGTAATGTGATCTCGCATTTACGATATGGTTCACTTTAACTATTGAAATCAACATTCACGACATATTCATTGTGAATTTCGTCCTATTTGTCATTCAATAATAATGTGATTTCACATTTAACACCGCTCCTCCATAACTAATCGGGCTTATGAATCCCACATGTGGGTCATTCAATAATGCATTTCAAATCAATATGCCAAAACTTATCATTTTCATTTGTAGTCCAAATAATGCATACATGCAGATATTTGACAAACATTTCAATTCAATGGTTCAAATCGGTATGCAGATTTTATAATAAAGAAATTCAATTGAATTGGAATAGATAAAAGTAAACAAACTTAACGGTTTAACTGGAATAGGTGACAAAAGAACAAACCCAAAAAGTCATCACTTGATTCCGATCTTCAGAAATCTCGACTAATGCGGCTTTTCTCCGTCACACCTTATTCAAATACATAATTACCATTTCATTCATTAGTCGGGTGCTCTCGGGGTTTTTATTTAGGGATTTCTTACCCAACTCCTTTCCTAAGATACTTTCATTTCATTTTCCCGTTTCATACTTAGGCACCACGGTCTACCTCCTCGACGACGGACTCGCGGCAGCTGCTTCGCCGAGACTACAGGTACGATACACTCTTCACTTATCTTTTATACTAGCACAACCCTTTGCTCACTTTATGGTCCTTATTACCTATTAGGGTGAGTCCTAGACTTAACTGAATTCAACAAAAATCCAAAACAGGATTGTGCAGTCTCCAAAGACGACTCAACGTTGCACCGACACCAATTCCATTCCGCTTCAAAAATGGCTTTGGTACCTAGACCTCTTCCTGGGTATACCTAATAGCTTTGGTCCAAATGGGGCACTCAGTACCTGCATCTATCTCCCCAGACGACCCACCGCGATTTTCTCGTTAAAATCGCGGATTCACCTCATTTCTTCCATGATTTCCAAAACAAAACCAATTCCAACCACAATACACTTTGGAAACTAACCCAAAACAACCACAAAACTCATTTATAACCAATAAAAACACTTTTTTTTTTCCCAACACTTGGGGTTTTTATCAACTCAATCCAAGAAAATGAGGTTTAGGGTTAGGTTTCTTACCTTTGAATCTCTTTCAATCTTCAATACCAAGGTTCCTCCTTATTCTTGATCACTTAATCTTTGAGTTTCATATAAATCACCATTACATCTCCATTATCTCCCCATTTGAAAATGCCCTAAATAAGCTTCCTTGCTCTTGCCACTAGAGAGAAAATGCCCCTATAGACCACATTTGGTCTTAAATCCCCCTATTCCTATAAGGCCTTGTTTGGCCCACACATTAAATCTCATTTCTCATTTTTTCCATTTTAACACTTCATTTCACTTCCATTTCAACTTTATTTCATTTCATTCACATTTTTAACTTTACACTCCTCATTTAAGACCCTTGGGTCCCCATTTGACATTTTTACCAAATTTAATTGGTTTCTGTAAAATTTCCGAGTTGTACATTTTTTTTTGTTCTTAGCATTTAAATTCTGGAAAAAATTTCATTTACTTTATTTTATACCCTAAACACATAATAAAAATATTATATAAATACTAGGGTATTTTTGGGGCATTACAAGACTCTTCAACCCATGGTCACGGACCTAGTCTTTTACACTAAGTTCTCAAGCGGCACTTAGACAACTTTCTTGCTCAAGTTGCTAAGCCAACCTTCTCGTTACCTAGCTTGCTATGTTAAGCGACTTGGATGCTTAAGACACAAGAGAAACTCACTAAAGACTCTTAGGAATAATGAAATAAAACTTTATTGATGAAGGAAGCTATACAATTCACTTAGTAGCTCTTTGGTTGGTTAGGTAGTGGTGCTCACAAATACAACCTGACGTTCCCTTACAAATCATGAGAGTTCTATAATACTCTACTATGTACAAGTTATATACGCAAGATCTATGGAAGACTCTAGATAACTCACTCATATTTCATACCTCTCCATAGCCTTCCATTTATATGTGAACTCCTCTATGATCTTTTAAAATCTTTTATACTGAGTCTATATGCAAGGTATTTTCAAGACTTATCTAGAGTACTTAAGGTGGCTCTCTTAGCTTCTCACGTATTCCACACATGTGTAGAGGCGTGTGGACTTCTCTAGAGCCTTCTAGAAATTTCTAAACTCTTATAGCCAAGGAGGTCTTCATAAGTCTCTAGATTCTTCTCATCTCCTTAGATAAGGCTTAGAGGGGCTCACTTGTGCCCATGAAGGGGATCTTTCCCCTGTGATGGTGGGGCCTAAAGAATGAGCCTGTGACACTCTTCCCTACCCATGCCATCAAAGACCCCGTCAATACCTCGGTCTCGAATTGTCGGTTTCAATTCGAGAACTTTCCCAACGCATCCTTGCGCTCCCAACTAGCCTTCCGCCTTGATAGACCCTTCCATTGAACCAAGTACTCTTGCACAAGAGGGGCCACGTGTCTCCTATTGACTTGCTCAACAAGGATAGTCTCCATCTCCTTCTACTGCGAGCTTCTAGCTTCCAACTAGTACCCATCTTTTCAATCTGGAGTGTCATCCCCTCTACGTGACTAACCTCTCCTCACCTTAAGGGACTTGCTCGTGTGGGTCACACCTCATCCTGCTCCCTTGCCTCGCTTCCTTGTTAGCTAGCCTTGGACATGACTTTGAGAGCGCCTAACATCTGCATCGAACCCAAGCGTGCATCCTCTTTCTCCTTTTCGCTTTTCTTGAATAGGGCATTGAGCACTTCTCTCTTAGGACAATCTCTTACTAAATGAGGACCATCGCATTTGAAGCACCTTAGCCTTGGCGCAGACTCCCGTTGCTTGCCCTTATCCTCCCTACCCATACCTGGTAGTACTAGGAGACACCTCTTCTCCCCCACCCATGGTGTAGCTATCCTCTAAGTCCTCATGAGTAGCCATAACCTAAGTTGATACCGCGACCTTATAGATGGCTAACTCCTGCCTCATTTGCTCATCCCGAGCTTCCACGTGCCCTGTCAAGGCATCCACCCTTGACTCTAACCTAATGAGTACACTCAAGACCTTGTCTTGAAAAGCCATGAATTCCTTGTGTGACACCGCATGAACCGGCGAGCCTTGCATCCCCTCTTGAAGGTCCTCGATTTGCCCCCGTAGATTCCCCATGGCCCCTTCAATGCGTTGCTCTAAAAGGTCCACATCCCCCTTGGTGTTCAACATACCCAACTCTAGCTTGGCAATCTGTTCCTCAAAGCTAGAACTGACATCACTAGACTTGTCCTTCTTACCTCGTGTAGGAGGGCTAGGGTCCCTACCACGGTCTTGCTCACTAACATCCTTCATATGAGAGCCAATCATTGTTTCCTCCAAGCACACTCACATGTTGTAACCAAGCTCTGATACCAACCGTCATGGACTTAGCCTTTTCCACTAAGCTCCCATGCGACACTTAGATAACTTTTCCGCTCAAGTTGCTAAGTCAGCCTTCCCGTTCCCTAGCTTGCTATGTTGAGCGCCACTTGCAACTTGGATGCTTAGGACACGAGAACTCACAAAGAGACTCTTAGGAATTATGGAAGAAAGCTTTATTGATGAAGGAAGCTATACAATTTACTTGGTAGCTCTTTGGTTGGTTGATTAGGTGGTGCCTTGGCCAAATGAGGCCTTCACATATTTATAGGCATCTTAGGAATTCTCTAGAACCTTGATTGGTTCCTTACAAATCACGAGAGTTCTAGAATACTCTACTATGTACAAGTTATATACAAGAGATCCATGGAAGAGTCTAGATAACTCACTCATCTTCCATACCTCTCCATAGCCTTCCATTTATGTGTGAACTTCTCTAGGATCTTTTAGAATCTTCTATATTAAGTCTATATGCAAGGTATTTTGAAGACTTATCTAGAATACTCAAGGTGACTCTCTTAGTTTCTCAAGTCTTCCACACATGTTTTGAGGAGTGTGGACTTTTTTAAAGCCTTTTAGAATTTCCTAACTTTTATAACCAAGGAGGTCTTCATAAGTTTTTAGATTCTTCTACTCTCCTTAGGTAAGGCCTTGAGGGGCTCACTTGTGCCCATGAAAAGATCCTTCCCTTATGATGATGGGGTATAGAGAATGAGCCCTTGACACCACACTACACAACTATGTCATATGTAAAACCAACTTTTAAAGAACTTGTTTTTCCCACTTATTTTCGATGTTGGACTATTAAACTAGGTAAACAAAAATCATTTCAACACTAGGGCTTGAAATATATCCCACGTGTTTACCTTCAAGCCAGCACCCTACTAGATTACCACTACGTTTGCAATATAAAATTACACATTTTAATTTTTAATAAAATGTGAATTATATTTCAAAATTTTAATTATAATAAAATATAAATAATATTTCATTTTTAATTTTTAATAAAATATAACTATTCGATTTAATCATGATTCAATCATCATTCACTAACGAATTTATGAACCGATAACTTTTCCAATCTACGTCGTGTATGATTTTTAAAACATATCATATAAGTTTATAAAATTTTATAATTTTTAAAAATAACAAATGGGATACAAATCTAAAATATTTAATTTATTAATCATATATTTACCATGTGTTGTTAATTTTATTTAGAACGAAAGCTATTATATATAGTGTGTGTTTTCACCAAGGATCATAAAATATCAAACACTCTGATATATTCAGAATCGATTTTACTGGAATATCTAAATATCGGTAAAATATTCAAAGTGATATTTTACAAAATATTTCATTTATTAAAATTTTTCATTTTAATTATATAGACATGGTAAACGATTCATATCTTAATTAAGGTAGATTAAAATCAAATGGATTAGTAATTATTAAATTAAATATGTTATATTTAATATATTATTCAGATATTATGTTAAATATATATTATTTATTTGTTGCTATTATTATAAATATTATGTAGATAATGAGAGATTCAAAATATTATATATTATATCTAAATTTTAAATGATATTATTTTGTTTCTTTCCTTTTCAAATTAATATTTGATTTAAAATATTATAAGTTATAATGTAAAATAAAATAAAATAAAGATATAAAGGATTATTAACAAATAAATAATGCTATAATATAAAAAGTTCAGACTATATATAATAAATAATCAACAGCCGCTGTCGGCGCAACTTCCGCGCATTTGCTTGATTCATAAACCGATGCCACGATAACCTACAAAATCCGCTACGATAACTCATTTAAAACTGCTTTTATTCATTGATTTTCACATTACATTAATTATCAATAAGTTAGTAAATTGCATATTGATAAATAAATTATAACTCCATTAAGATACTTTTTTTTTTTTTTGGGGGTTAAGAGGAGAGTGTTTTCCCTTAGTTCCATTAAATTTTAATAGTATAAATTAAATGTGGATGTAAAAAAAAAAAATAGTAAATCAAATGTGAAGAAAATTTTCTTTTCTTTATTAAATCCTTTGGTGGAAGACAAAACCGACGACAGTAAGTTTTTTATTGGTAGACTCAAAAGTCAAAACCCATAGTGAAAAGTTTTATTTTTTATTTTTATATATATATATTTTTTAAAGTTAAAAACTAAGGATGGAGAAGAGAGAAAGAAAGAAGCCACAACTTCACAAGTTTTCTTTCTCAGTGGATTAATGTTAGTACTTTGGTTGGAATGATCGCAGGGGGACAGGAATTGCTGTGTCATCCTCCATTATCCACTCTTATCTCCCTAACAAAGTATTTGCATCCAACCTGTCTTGGTGCCTGTGATGGGTAAGGAATTGCAAACCTCCGCTGTGATTTTAGCATTGGTCTTGTGTGGATATATAATTTCTGGGTGTGTGGAATCTGAGCGGTAATGGCTTCATGTGTTGCTTCAGCAGTTTCATGTGGGTGATAAATATTGTCTCCTCAAGAACCCTTTTTCAGTCTTCTTGACCTTCTTCTCAGTTTTTTAAGCTCAAGCATGGTGGGTCTTCACTTCAATCAGGTAATACTTTCTGTTTGGTTGGTGGGAAAATGGAAGAAAATAGTATGGTTTTTTTGCTTTACTGAAAGTGGGAAAAAAACAAGCAGTCCCAATTAAGCATAATAGTTGGTTATCCGCTATTAATTGGCACAGTAGTTGAGGTTTAGTGGGTGTTAAATCAGGCAACCTGTGTTTGGATGGTGTGAAAATGGAGGAAAACAGAAGGATTCTTTGAATTATATGATGGTTCTTGGTGCTTTGGTTTACTGAAACAAGGAAAACCGGTATCGTTTTTAGATGGTGGGAAAATGGGGAAACGGTCGAATTTTTTAACTGTGATGGTTCTTTTGTGTTTGGTTCACTAGAAATGGGGAAATGATACCGTTGCTTCAAGAGCAGGCTCTATGAGGGCCCAGAAGTTGAAGTCTAAAGGTCTCAATTAGGTGACCTGTGTTTATTGGTGAGAAACTGATGAGAGCAGGGGGCTAGTGTTTAAACTTTAACATATGGTTTTTTCTTGATATCTATTCACTTTACATTACATCTCTCACAAATTTGATTAAGTGCTGAACTTCTAGGACTCCAACCTGGACCCCTCCTCCTCTGACCTCTGAACTACTCTGGAGCTAGGTCTCCTAGGTCTTATTGGCTGGTTTTTGCTGGTTTGATTTACTAGAAGAGGGAAATTAATGATTCCCAATTTATGGACACACTTAGCTGTATTTGCCCCAGAAGGAACGATTTCTATCCATTATTTTTTGTGTTTGGGTGGTGGGAACTGAAGAAAATAATGCTTTTTCAGTAACATGATCTCTTATATTATCCTTCTGTTTTGGTTTCTTTGAAACAGGGAATTGATGCCCCATTTAGCAAACAAATTGGTTGAACTAGGTATAAGTTGAAGTCGATTGCCTTCAGTTGTAGGAAATGATCAAGACAGACCTAAGGAGAAGGGGATGATTGGGGCATAGACTTATGGATCTTTATGACACAATCAACGATTTGATTCTTTTGTGTAATGTCATGGTTCTTGTTATACTTTTTTAAGGCTAGATGTTCCAGTCGAAAGGGTCGGCAATTAGGTTCTAGTGTTATAGAAGTGGGGAAAAAGGAAAAGGAAAAAGAAGAAGAGAAAGGATGATACCAATCAAGCAAAATAACTTATGCTATTAGCCCCGGAAATTCAAGCCTAAAGGGTGTCAAACTAGGTTACCCATTATTTGAATGATTGGAAAATTTGAGGATAGTCATTGGATTTGTGTACCATCTTGGTTCTTGTTTTGGTTTCTTGATTATAGAAAAAATTGGGTCTCAATTGGTGAAATATCTGACAGGGAGATATCAAGTTTCCCGTCATTCTCTTGCATTTTTCTTTGAGCAACCAAATAGAGCTGTTACAGTTTTTCTTTCATTGCTCTTGATCTAGCTGCAGAAAAAACTCCGAAAGACAAAGAGGTTTGAACTTTTAGGTTTATGTTCTTCTCTGTTGTGCTTTGTTGGTAACAGAACTTTCATTAGAGCAGAACAGAAAAGAATTGAGAATTTGTCGAATTTTTCTTGGCTTCCAATTTAAAAAAATGTGTTGGTGTACTGTCTGTTTGGTTGCTGAGAAAATTCAGAAACAGGAAAGTAAATTCAGCTGAATGTAACCTTTTTTTTGGGTGAAAAATAATGGGAATTGTAAGCATAAAAAATCTAGAATTTTCCCTTCCTTCTGGTTTTCTCAGAAACCAAGCAGAGCATATGCAAACTAGGTTCAACAGAGTGGAGATTTTCATCTTGGTTGATGAAAAGTCTAAGATCTCAATTGATTTATTTCCTGCCTTTTCCTCAGCTGTTGAAGAGATACTGATTGGATTTGGGGCTAATTTGTTCATTGTTTCTCATATAGATGCCAATCCATGCACATAAACCAAATCAAGAAATATATTGGACACTGTAAGCAACCTCCTAACCAATTTGTTAAGGTAAAGATAGGTTCGATGCCCAGAAATGGCTGCATGGTCTCCTGATCTTTTGGCTCTGGCTCTCTTCTTTTCACTTTATGATTGGTTTATAGAGGTACCATTTATTGCGCAATGCATTTGTCATTTAATTGTATATAGTATATATATATATATATATATATATATATATATATAATGTTGGGAATTTTCTCTCTAAATTGATATGGGATATGGTCAATAACTCTCTTATGCTAACATAATCTTTTTGTTCTATGACATAATGTTGCAATTTCACGACCAAAAGAACTCCCATTTCGGGGACTGTAGATTGACTTTGATACTATTTGTAACTACCCGTACTCAATTATATAATTGTGCACTTTGGATCCAAGGGGCAGTTACTACTTTACTACACTTCTACATAGTTAAGAGGAATCCATACTTATATGACGTTAGAAACTTTCTTCCTATCCAATGTCGGATGTCACATAGGGTCCATTGAAAACAAATCTTAACTTGATTTATCTGATTAGTGGTTGAAGACTTTATTGATTTCATCCATAGGGGAAGTAGGCCCGACCCTGAGCTAGGGCAGGAGGGGCAACCTGCCCAAGGCCCATGGAGAAAAAATCACCGAATTAGAAAGCCTCAAAAAAAAAAACTGATTATTTGAAAAATGCTCTGGATAGCTACACTCACGACCACCTCTCCCATTTTCCACCAAACTTCATTCAATTTCTTCCAATCCGCACCTTATTCAATCTCATAGCAAATTCTATATCAATTGAAAGATGATCTACCCTATAAACTAATATTTCATCTTCAATCTTCAATCTGGGTAGCTTGAATTAATTATAAATAGTCCTCCTTTCCAATGCGTTCATTTACAGTCATTTAAAACAAATTTCACTGATTTATTCATCAGTGTTTAAACTTATTGATTGTCAGTATGGTATGTAATTCCATTAATGAGAACTCGTTCGATCACTCAGATGTAGTGTTCATTTCAATTATCCAAGGTTTTCAAATGTCGGAGGGATGCAAACGACACTCGTTACCAAATCCGCCCACTTAATCAAATCAAATTTATCACCAACAAGGCACATGTAGGGAAGCTTGCATGTGTTGTTCTCGCCGGGCTTTCTTGGTGGTGGCTAATGAATCTAATTCTGTTTGTCTCTGACACACTTTCCAAATTGTACCCATTTATCTGGTTTAATTCTTTTAGGGTGGTAATTTGCATATTATTGACCTGTTCTGTCATTAGGTTTAGGTGGCACCATTTCAAATTTTTTTTTTCAGTTCTTCTGAATAAGAGAAATTATTGTATTAATTCTACTATCTACTTGCAGTGTTCTAATTTATATCTCCGCTCATAATTCAAATGCCATTCATTTGGCTACTCCGAGTCGAAATTTATATCTTATGTGATATGATAAAAAAGGAAGTGCGAACTTCCATGGAACAACCTAGCTCAAAATGAATGATCTTTGATGCACTTTTCTCAAAGATCATAGATCTATTAAGTTTTGTCATTCTCCTGCCCGGGTTCTTTATAAATACATGGAATCTATACCATTCCCTTTGAAAGGCATTTGATAGTCTATAATCTTTATTTGAGAACAAAAATTTGGAAAATATGAGGGTTCTTTGATCTATTTTCCTCCAGTTTCTTCACCAGATGAAGGATTCATGATTTGTAGTCTCATTATTCTTATTTTTGTTGTTGTTGTTATTCTTCATATTTTGAATCTCCCAAATTCCATATGAATTAATATATCCTCTTATATTTTGGTTTGCAGCATGGCTCGGTGTATAAACTTGCGTTTGGGCCAAAGGCATTTGTTGTTGTATCGGATCCCATTTTTGCTAGGCATATTCTTCGAGAAAATATATTTAGTTATGACAAGGTATTATCGATAATTTGTTTCTTTTGCTTCTATTTTTGTCTCCCTCCCTTGTTAATGATATTGCTTAATTTTGTCCTATGGTTTTTGCCATGTCTTATGGTTAAAAACCGTGGTAACCATGAGAGCAGAGAAAAATGTTTGAGGTTCTCTTTCAAGCTATATGGCATCGAAAATTTAATTTTTTTGGTCCTTGTAGTGCAGCATCTTAAATTTCATAAAATATTGAGATAACATGGCTATTCCTTTCATATTCCATTCCCGTTACTACTGTATATCAGTTAACAGATTATTTAGGTTATGATTCGTATGAATAGTGCACAAAACACAATTTAAATGAATATTGTTTCTTGTCCTATTTTTATCATCTCCCAGTTTTCTCAGGAATGATTGTCTATGACTCTATAATGAGGAAAGAAAAGGGGGAGATGATAATAGCAACAAAGATAAGGGCCGCTGTTTTGATTCGTGCAATAATGGTGATTAAAAACAGAGAAAGAAAACAAGAACACACATAGATTTCCGTGGGTTTGGCAGTGTGCCTACATCCACGGGAATCACGGCTCAAACTTTTTCTATATCTCTGAAATAGGGTTACATAGGAGGGTATTTATAATAACCTTGATAACTCAAATTAAAAATACCCTTATGCCATATACCACGACCATGCAGTACCATCTGTGCCCGCATTTCTTGAGAGAAGATATGCCCTCTACGGCGCACTGCTCTTTTGCACTCAATGTGAGCCACATGCCATAATAACCACATATCTATATGTGGTTTTGTGTTTGACCAAATTAGCCAGGGGATATGCTTTTATGTTGGCATCTTTGATTTTGTGCTTGTGTATAACTCATCTATGCATGTGTTATCCTTCTACTCACAATCGTTGCATGTCATTTATCCATACTAATCTTTGTATCCAAGTTATCATTATCTTTAACTAGAGTTCTTGCGTATCTCGAGCGAATGTGGGAAAGGACTCATACCTCTTTGACCTTGACACACAGGC
This sequence comes from Tetrastigma voinierianum, assembly GCA_016808115.1. Lineage (NCBI taxonomy): Eukaryota > Viridiplantae > Streptophyta > Magnoliopsida > Vitales > Vitaceae > Tetrastigma > Tetrastigma voinierianum. The sequence continues at coordinate 542,960 of JAEQBH010002674.1, read as the reverse complement.
GGAGAAGAGGTGAGGAGGCTTTGTTAAGTAGAGGTTTGCGTCTTAGCTTATGACCAAGCATTAAGATTCCTAAATATATCAATTTCAATCATAGTTACTACCTTAATTTCTGTATTTGAGATTTTCATTCCCATCCTTGAAAATTGTGGGCTTATAGGTATGTTTTAGTTGAGTCTTGTTGAAGGATTGTATTCCTTGGAGATATTTTATCCAAATTGGTAAGTTAGGAGGACCATATTGGTTCTCGGGATGGTTCTTAATAAAATAACCGCATTTTACGTGTTCGTTATATTTAATTGTACTTCAACATCGTCTAATTCCTACTTTAATGGAATTGCCGGCAACATGTTGTTCCTTAACATATCACGGGACTATTAGTTTGTTATCTAAGTAGATTATCTATAGTTATGTTTTCAAATCTTAAAGAGGAATAATTTATATCATCATGTTGAGTTTTAGCACTTAAAAGCTAGGTGTTTGGCGATAGTGGGCCAAGATATAATAATAAGAATTATTAAAGGCATGATATTAATATTAAACCAAAATCCTACAATCTTGAGCTTATAGGAGAGTTGGTCGTTTAACATGGTATCAAAGCTTGGTTTGGCAAGAGGTCTTAGGTTCGAACCACCTTGTTGCAATTTTTTCGCCATTTGTTGATTTGAAAGTCCATTGAGGACTCTATTTGGTTTGTTTGACTCTCCACGTGCGGGTATGGGGCTGCACATGAGGGAGGGTTTTAAAGACATGTTATTCATATTAAACTCAAATCTTACAAGTTTGAGTTTTTAGGAGAGTTGGTCGTTTAACAAGAATAATAATGAAGATGTAAATTTTTAACCTTCGACAATCTTTCTAACTTATTTAGATTTATGTTTTGAATATTGATAATTGATCCTCTCCTGCAAAAGTTTAGGGACAATGTTGGTTCGAATCCATAATGCTAAATGACATTAATTAAATATTTGCGACGCTAAGTGAGGAGGGAATTACAATAGAGTAGTCAACAACCGTATCACCTTGGGACTGATTTGGAGATACCATTGTCAACTTTAATGTATATTTTGATGAACTTCTAGCATAATAAAAGACTAGCATGTGATAACAAATTCACATGAGAGCCATCTTGTTGAAGCTAATGGCTTGAAATATCCCGAAATCTTTGGACTCAATTACATTGTCTAAGCTACAAGAAGATTGTTAAACGACCAACTCACCTAAAAGCTCAAGTTTGTAGGATTTGGGTTTAATATGAATATCATGCCTTTAACACCCTCACATGCATGCGGCCCCATACCCGAGCACGTGGAGAGTCAAACAAACCACAAAGTCCACTATGGATTTTCAAATTAACAAATGGAGATTAAATATTTAAATTTGCAAAGAAGTGACTTGAGCAGGGACCTCTTCTTAAAAGTAGCTCGATCTGTGTTAAGCGACCAACCCTCTTAAAAGCTTAGCTTGAACGATTTGGGTTTTAATATGAATGAATACCATGCCTTTAACAAAGATCATTTACTTTATGACAACAAATTTTCAAATTAAAAACTGGTTGGACCAATGTTTTAATTTTCTCCATCCCAGGAGGCATTGATTGGGCTAACAAAACTGGGTTTTAGCCCCTATTGAAGACTTAGAGGCCTTGGTTGTAAACGCTTGGGGGAAGATGGCTCGGTTCTGAATGATTTTAATCTGATCTTTACCTCTATGAGGATTTGGGGTTTTTGTTTAGCTTATTTCTTTTGTTTTTCCTTCTTTGTGTCATCCTTCCGGTTTTTGGTCTTCTGTAAGTTTCCTTCGCCTTTGGTCATCAAAATTTTGTCTCTTACAAAATTATTCCTAAATTCTTTCACTCTTAAGCTAATATATTAGCATTGTGTTAAGATTCTTTGCTACTATTACAATAGAATGGCTAAAGGCTCTAAATAGTGTGAGATAACCATCAAATATCATGTATAAGGTTCCAAAACATTACTTTTAAGCCTCTTGTTGGTACAATCATCATTTTAGTTGACATAGGGGTAAATGGAAATAGATGAAGTTAGAACTAAATCTTGAGAAAAACAAGTTCAGAAAGACAAAATGACAGTGCTATTTCAAAACTTCAGCATCAAGGATATATAAATATGGGAATTCTTAATACACAAACAATCAATTGATATTGCATTGTATGCAACATATGTTATTACTATCTATTTCCCAGAAAGAGTCCAATGGATCATACAATCCTTACTTTATAGGAGATCTTATATAAGAATTTTATAATTTTTGTAAATGGGGGGAAAATGGCAATACAGAGTCAATGTCATTGGTGGGTGGATTACGAGACTAGGATATGCACAGAACTATAGGGCATGGGTTGTGCTGCTGACAAGAAGTACTTGTATGAATGGTGTGTGAATATGCACAGGTTCTGCAGTTCCTATTATTTTCTTAAGATATATTTTCATGGTTTCATGGTCTTTGATTTTTGGAGCGCTTTTTTTTTCTTCGAGTGGACATCTTTAATTTGTTTCAAATGAAATTGCAGTTATTGCTCCTGGGTTCCATGCTTTATACTTGGAAACTATGACAAAAATATTTTTGGAGTGTTCAGAAAGAACAATTTTGAAACTTGAGAAGCTTCTAGAAGGAGAAGCAGCTTGCATGAAGCCTGGTGAGTTGGATCTTGAGCTGAGTTCTCGAATTTGGCACCCAGCATTATTGGACTTAGTGTCTTTAACTATGATTTCGGTTCTGTCACAAAGAATCTCCAGTGATAAAGGTTCATATTGTCTTTCAATGCATTTTTATATTTATTTTATAGTTTTATATACTTCTCTAATAGATTAAAACAGTTTCTATCATATTTGAAGTTGCTCACCTGGATTTTTCATTTGCTTTGCTACTTTTATTTTCCTGAAAGCATATTTATCTGTTGCCCTCAAAGGTAATTTATAATTTTAGTCTATATGCCATGAAGAATTTATTTCATGAAGGAAAATTGTGGCAAATTAAAATTATACGTGTCGTCTCACTTTCTTTTCGCTCTCTCTTCCAAGTATCATTATTTTTCTTCCAATGTCTACCTCCTTTTATTTTTGTTGTCTACAATTTGCATAAGATTCTAAACTTAAATTGGTTCCTAGCATTCTATATATTCAACATCTTTGCTTCATTAATACTCGTACTCGTACTGATGTGATGCTTCTTTGCTTCTATATCTTCTTCTCTCTCTCTCTACGAGGCTAGTTCAAAACCTGGATAGAGGGATTTGTTGCTCTAGGTAGATTGCCAACATGGAACTTTTAAATCATTCTTAAGAACATAAAGCATCAGAAAGCAGTGATGGAGATCTAATTCTAATATTTGGCGACAAATGGAATGAAAAATGTCGTGTAGGGTGGATTATAAAGCTTAGAATAGATTTAGTAGTTGGTGTCCATGGCAAAACAGGAAAAGTGCTATTGACCTCAAGTAGTTAGGCATGTTGTCTTTTTCCATGATTTCAAGGAATGAAAGAAACGATGAGAATTTTTTCTGTTCTAAAAATAAAGGATTTCGTTTCGTTTTTGATAAACACATAGCAATACATCATGTCAGGTTCTCCATGAAAAGAAGTTGAAGCTAGAATAGTAGTTGTATACCACTATACCTGGATCAAATATTGATATTGACCAGATAATTGATTGTTTAGATATACAATGTCTAATCTTTTTTGAAGGAATTCACTTAAATTACTAACTTGATAATAAAGAAACCCTATGCCGTAGGATAAGTACAAACAAGGCTCAAAGAGGTGAGAGCTCTCAAGAAGAATGGTATATGGGACTTTTTTTTATTTTCCCCTTGGCAAGAAGCTTGGTCGCTAATGAGTTTTCATAGTGAAATATAATGGTTGATTGGACAAAGCATGAGTGCAATAGCTGAGTGATTTCATAACACCCTTGTAATTGATTTTAGTAAACCTTTATTGCCAGACAAATTCTCCTTGGATTTGAAAGGCAATGTTAATGTTACTGCACCAATTTTGCAGAAAAATCCTACACCAGAGAATGGAAATTGGAAGTATACATGAGCATTTTCCTGTTTGGGTTCCCATAGGCCACTTAGCTATAAAGACACTTTCAGGTTGAGAAAGGCATTGTGGCAGTTTAAAGTCTTCTTGAACCTAGTTTAATGTTTTAGGATGCAATGCTGAAGAGAGTTATCAAATCCCTTAATAAGATCTTAGAGGCAGATATATTTGTTTTGTAGAAAATGAAAGTTTAGGAGATGACTCTGGGTAGGTGAGTTGGAATGGCAAGCGGTAGAAGCCTAGAGTTACATTCATGGAATCCTGGTGTTTTGGGATAACAAAGTATTGGATTTGATTGAAATGGAAATGCGAGCTTTTTCAAATCTCGACACTTTAGATACCATGAACATGATTTTGTTTGGGCCATCACTAAGGTGTATGGCCTTACTCAAAGTAGGGAGAAGTAGGATTTTTGGATCGAGTTAGGGGTTATAAGAGGTTTATGGGGTGACTCTTGGTGTGTTGGCAGGGATTTTAATACGGTTATATTCTTGTTTTAGAAAAAGAAGGAACAATATATCTTTAAGAACTGACATGAGATGATTTCTACAAATAATTGAGAAGTTGAGCTGCGGGATGATTCCTCAGAAATTAGGTTCTTTAACTTGGAGTGGGAGATGAGAACGTCTAATCTCACTGATGATTGGACCGGAGTTCTTAGTGTCAAGATTGGAAGTGTTCTAGAATGTTTCTTTAAGAAAGGGGGAAGCTTTGACAAATTTGGGCTTTTGGGATGCCAAAGAAAGAGACTCAACTCTTCATATTGAGGAGCTTGATGCTAGGAGGAGGGTAGCTATAAAGGAATATCATATTGGCTTGGTTGGAAAAAGATTCCCAACCAACTTTTCTCCCTCTTGTCTGAAACATTCAATCATTAGTTCTCTGTTTTTTTGGGCTGGGATAATGCCAGATGTGGATACCTCTTTGTGAAAAAGCTATCGTATTTGTACATGTATACCGCTAGGAGTTAGTTTCCTTGAGGGGTGGTTTGTTTTTTTTTGTCTTTGCCCTTTTTTTTTTTTTTTGTTTGGGCCTATGGCTTCCCCTAGTTTACTCCCTGTAGACTTGGGGCGCTCTTTCTTGGTGTATTCTTTTTAGGTCTCAATGAAACTTCTTTCTGCTTGCCTATCAAAAAAAAAAAAAAAAAAACTAATTTTCCTGAAAGTCTAAACTTATGGAATTTGGCTTTAGAACGTGTATCATGTTATGGGGCTATGATTTATATAAAAGGGGTTCCCCTAACAATGATAGATTTAATCAATTGGTTTGGGTTTTCATGAGGGGGTTGTGTTTTTTTGAGTCCTTGTCATTTTTTTGCTTTGCCTCTTCAAGCATTTTGTATACTACCTTTGTACTGGATTGCACATTTGTTGCTATTAAGAGCTGATCCTGCATATTAGTCCCGAATCCTGCAAGCTTGAGCTTTTAGGAGGTTGAATCACCCAACGTAGCGTTAGAGCGGTTTGGTGGGAGCACGTCCCCGAGCTACATCTACGTAATTGAATCCCCATTTGTTTATTTGAAAGTCCATAAAAAGTTTTGTTTGGTTTGTTGATTCCTCGTGCGGGTGAGTACATACGTAAGGGAAGGTAAACTTGAGCTTTTAGGGGAGATGGTTGATTAACAGTTGCCTATCAAAAACAACAAAACAAAAAATTGCCAAAGTATGATTGTAGGAAAGGTCAAGCAAGTTAGACATTGTAGGAAAAACCAACCGTCGTACTAAGACGACACAACCACACGCCGCAACAAGTCGGCAACAAAATCATGAAAAAACAAATTGAAAATCGAGATCTGTGTGGAAGAAACGTTTTATTGAGAAAGAAAAAGATGGAAAGAGATGTGGAGGGACAACTATTTACTGACTAAATGTTGAGAGTTGAAACTTGTACTCTTATTATGTTCTATAAAATACCGTTGTCGTGGCCATTTTTTCGAATATAAAGGTTTTCCTCCTTCACATGTTTTGTCTTGTCTATTCCAAAAATCTGATTAGTTCCTGTAATATTTCACAGGCAGTATATGGTACTTTATTTGAAGCTGAGCATAGATCAACCTTCTACATCCCTTATTGGAAAGTTCCTTTGGCGCGATGGATAGTACCTAGGCAGCGAAAGTTCCACAGTGATCTAAAGGTTATTAATGACTGTCTTGATGGACTCATCAAAAATGCAAAAGAGACTAGACAGGTAAGAAGATTGCTTTTGTGTTTGTGTTTTTTTTCTTTTTGAAAAGAGATTATTTTATTGATTCGAATTAGCAATACATTCGATAAAAATATAGAATCAAATTTGCTAAAAACTTTAGAGGATGATTATATCAGGGTTAATAACATAATGTCGGTTCAAATGCTACATATTTGATGTCTCGCGACTAGAATACCTATGATTCTAGTTCTACAACATATTGATGACCATGATTTGATGTTTCTATCCAATTGAATATGTTTTGCTGTATGAATCGCCCACCGTCGTACCAAGACGATACAACCACACGCCTCAACAAGTTGTGAAAAACCTGCGCGCAATAAGTTGGCGACAAAATCACAAAAAAAATACTTAGATCTATGTGAAATAATCACTTTATTGAGATGCAAATGATAAAGAAAGATGTAGAGGGGTGATTTAAGGCCAAAATGGCCAAAAAAAAAAAATCACCCTCTTTATGGAAAAATGGCTAGCAAGAAAAAGGCAGAGAGAAGAAGAGAGGAGTGACGGCTAGGTAAGAAGCTTGAGCTTTTAGGAGAGTTGATTGTTTAACATAGTATCAGAGCTTGGTTTGGCAGGAGGTCCCGGGTTTGGGCCACCTCTCTGCAATTTCTTCTCGATTTGTTGATTTGAAAGTCTATGGAGGACTTTATTTGGTTTGTTTGACTCCACGTGCGGGGTCGAGTGTCGTGAGAGTGTTAAAGGCGTGATATTCATCACCCAAGCCCAAAGAATCCTCTGAGGCAGGTTTTTAGGAGAGTTAGTCGTTTAACAAAGATCTTTGAGCTGCATGATTGAAGCTGAAAATTCAAAGTCACATCATTCTTAATATAAACATATCTTGGACTTTTATTTTTTGTTTGCTTTAATTCTTAGCTAAATTTTAAAATTTTACTAAAGAAAATTATCGATTCTGCGTAAACTAAATACTAGCCCCTTTTTGGGTTTTTTTTATTCTTTTCTGTAAATTATTAGAACAGGCTGTACCAATGCGATTCAGAATATATTGTTATGATAAATATACCTTGACCCTTCTAGAAAAATAGAATTGGAAAATAAAGTGAGGTCAGAGAAGGAACTTGAGCACAATTTCAGGGATCTCTTGCTTTAGTTTCTGTCCTGTTTATTGGTTGGCTTTATAAATTTATAATTTGTGTATTCAAAATAATAGTTTGTGAATTTTCTAGCCCTACTGTTCTTGCTGATGTAAGTGAATCAAAGAGTTACATTTTTTGGCCCTTTTTCATTTGTCAGAATCATGATTTGAAGTGCTTTGATTCATGAATAAAAATGAACTTTTTTTCAGGTTGCAAGAGCAAAAGTATTCATAGTTATCATATATCAAAAAAAAAAAAAAAAAAGTATTCATAGTTCTCAGTTATGAAATGATCAAAGACTAGAGATAATTAGCGATTTCTTGATTTGAAGCTGTAATAACTGCCTCCTTCAAATATGTTCCTGAATAGAGAACTTTAGCCATAGTGCCTTGGTTTCATTCTTATTCTTGATTTTGTTAATAAAGTAGGTCATATCCAATAATCGGTTTTCTATAGTATTCGCCAACCTAAACACAACGCGAATAATAAACGGGCCAGAAATAACAAATTCAAACACGACCCAATTAGTAATCGGGTAACATGATAGGATATGTGTAACCTGTTTATTAATTTGGTAATTTAAAATAACATAAATTATAGTTCATTCATAGGTATTTAACACAAATAATTTATAAATATGTATATATATATATATATATATATATATATATATATATATATATATATATATATATATATATATATATATTTACTCTATATATATACATACATATAATGTGTGTTAATCCGGGCTAAATATTAATTAACACTAATAATTTAACGAGGTCTATATGGATCAAATTCATGTTATGTGCGGTTGCCACCCCGAATATAGCACTTATTTATTAAAAGCGGGTTTTTCACGGTCGACAAGAATTTGACCAAATGAGCTTCTTGTTTCCCTTCCATCTTAACTAGTCAAATGCTCACCAGTGAATAGTATAGTGCTTTTCTCTTGTTTATTTGTCTCTTATCAACATGTGTTTGGCTTAATTGTCTGCAGCATGTGCTTACACAAGTTAAGAATATGTTTGGTATTAATTCTAAGAAGCACTTTTTGTAACAACCGTTGACCAGCCAGATATTGTATAGCCGGACTGAGGGGTCTCATTTGCTTCAAATCCGTCTACTTGGGTTGAGGAACTTATACTTATATAGTGTCAGGAACTCTCTTCCTATCAATACAGAATATGACAAACCGCCGTGCGGAGCCTGACGTCCTCATTGTGTCCCATGGGATTGCGGGTTCATGGACAATCTGTAAGCGGCTGGGTCATCTAAATGGTATTAGGCCAGATCCCAACTGGATGTAGGTGCATTCGTCGGCTATAATCTATGGGACACAGTTTATCGTGTCACGCATGAGTGTTTGTTTGTCACATCTCACATCGGATTGGGGAGAAACTTCCTAACACTATATAAGGATGAGCTCCTCTCAACTTAGTAGACGCGTTTTAAAGCCGTGAGGACCCCTTAGGCCCAAAGTGGACAATATTTACATGCTTGGCCCGGGTCATTACAAATGGTATTAGGCCAGATCCCTGACACCGATGTGGGTGCAGTGCGGTTGGCTTGTGTCGCATGAGACACAACAAGGGTTTATTAATGCGCATGAGGAGGTTCTTTGTCACATCTCGCTCGGTTGGGCTTCTGACACTATATAAGGATGAGCTCCTCTCAACTTAGTAGACGTGTTTTAAAGTCGTGAGGGTTCCTTGGACCCAAAACGGATAATATCTACATGATTGGGCCGAGTCGTTACTCTTTTAACCTTTCTAGAACTTGAAAATCTTTATCAAAAGAACCGTTTTCAAGCATTAAAGAAGCTATAAAAGAACTTCCTATTACCCCTTGTTTGATAGTGATTTAGAAATACTTCTAATCTTTGGGCACATGAAATTTTAATTAAAGAGCTGTTTTCAAGTATTCAAGCTAAAAGCACTTCCTATAGCATTTGATTTCGTTAACATTATATTACAGGAGACAGATGTTGAAACTGCAGCAAAGGGACTACGAAAATCTTAAGGTACATACTGAATACTGTACACAAATCTTATTCAATTTCCAAACATGGCTTGTGATTTAGGAGGTTTACTATTTCAAAATCATATCTTGTAAGATTTTGGCATTAAACTACCAGAAGCTTGCAGGATGCAGATCTTGCGATTTTGGTTGATATGAGAGGAGCTGATGTAGATGATCGTCAGGTAAAAATATCTGTAACCCTTTTGTGAGAAAATTTATCTTCAAATTTACCGTTATTACAAAATAAACATCAAATCGGAAGAGAATAAACACAGATTTACGTGGTTCGGCCAATGTGACCTACGGAGACTATGTTATTGATTGCGGCTTTCAAGTATGTAATACAAAAAAAACCTTAAACACCCACATATAATATATATATCCTAGATCAAACCAGGTTATAATTCGGGTCGTTACAAAAATTCTAGTCATTTAACATTAACTAGATGTGTATCAAATTGACTTGCCTGTAAGTAGCAGCTTTCTCTTATTTCTCCTTTTCCTTTATAAATAGTTTATATCACATATATACTTTGGCTGGACAACACAGCCGGCTCCGTTTGGAATCCAGAAGTTTGGAAAGAAAATAGTGAGGAAAAGTGGAAGGAAAGAGAATTTGGAGGAAAATAAAAAATAGGTTTAAACTTAATATATTAATTCTATATGTTTTGAAGAATTTTGATTATATTTGATTTTTTTTTATACTTTCCATCGTGGAACTAAACATAAGAAAATCATTTTCTTTAGCATTTTTTTTTCCTTTCCATAGTACTTTCCGGGTTTCAAACATAGCCTTAATGGTTTCGGGATTTGGTGGGACACTCTCTAGTGTTGAATGTGATATTTATTTATTTTTGTTTATGCAGCTAAGAGATGACCTGATGACAATGCTTATAGCTGGCCATGAAACAACTGCTGCTGTTCTCACTTGGGCAGTTTTCCTACTTGCACAAGTATGTTTCGGCACCACCCAACATTCTTTTAGTCTAGTCTTGTGAGCTCTCGAGGCAGTTCGTAGAGATACTCGAGCTCGACTCGTGAATACTGGTCGACTCTAGTTAATTAAATTCGAGCTCGAGGCTCAGTGGTTCAGTGGCTTATTGGTCGAGTTCGAATATCCACAATACTTGACTCGGGTTGCTCATGAGCTTAATCGGTTCTATTTTATTAATCGGAGTCGAGGTTTGGTGTAATTATTTATTAATTTTAATTGATTCGAACATCGAGTCGGGTCGGAGTAACTCAACTATTTTTCGAATCGAGTTTTGAACATTTGAAAAAAAGCTAGATCGAGTTCGAGTCAAGTATGAGCTTTAGAGTTTTTTAATCAAGTCGAGCTTGAGCTCAGCGGCTCTGTGTCGACTCAACTCGATTACACTCCTAGTTGAAACTAAAAGTATGTCCTTTTATCACAAGGCTGCAACTTGCTTTGGTTCAGGTTTGTTTGAGCAAAGTGTGATTTGGAGTAGGAATTGGATTTGGGTTTAAAATGCCAACCGGAAAATAATAGGACCTGTTTGGTAACTATAAAAAATAATTCTACAAAATAGTTTTTGAAAATGGTTTTTTTTTTTAATGTTTTACCAGAAGACAAAATCTTTGAAGCAGCAAATGCTATAACTTTAATATTTTAAAATATGTTTTGAATTTTTTTTTGTCTAGTTTTTATTTTTATTTTTAATTATTCTATGTGTTTGTATGATTACTTTTTAAAACAACCACTGGAAAACAACTAAAAACAACTGAAATGTATTTTCTAACAAGACTTAGGGTCTTTTTGGTTCCTGTTTTTTAAAACTGTTTTCTGTTTTAAAATACAAAGGGAATAAGGAAAATAGGGAGAACACGTTTGACACATAAAACACTACATTCAAAGAACAAGTACTGTTTTCAGAGAATACCAAAATTGTGTTCTTTGCGTTTTCGAAAATTATTTTCAAGAACAGTTTAAAAAACAAGAACCAAACAGGCCCTTAGTTTTCTGGTTCTTGAGAATAAAAATTACCAAATATATATTTTATAGTTTTTTGTTGTGGAGAAGAGAAAGTTGGTACTTAAACAGTTGTTATTAAGGCCCTTAGGCTCGGTGCAAATTGAAGGCATAATCAATTCAATGAATCCCAAACCGATAGATTATTAAATATTAATTTTTAAGTTTTATTTCAAATTGGTGACTAATAATATATTTGATAGCTTAGAACCTCTTTAGCTTTTAAAACCTTATGATTTATATTTTATTGTTTTGAAATGGTACCAGAGCCGATCCACGACTTTGATGTGGGGGTTTGTTCCGTTTGGCCCATAATCCTATGGGACACAACAAGGATGTTGTGTTTGTATGAGGGGTGTTGTCACGTTTCATATCGGATATGGGAGAAATTTCCTGGTATTATATAAATATAGACTTCTCTCAACTTAGTAGACGCGTTTTAAAGACGTGAGGGCCCCTTGAGCTCAAAGCAGACAATATCTATATGGTTGTGCCAGGTTTTTACAAATGGTATATCATAGCTGATTCCCAACCTCGATGTGGGGGTCTATTCCGTTTGGCCCCCGCAATCCCATGGGACACAAAGAGGATGTTGGGTTTGCATAGGGGGTGTTTGTCACGTTCCATATGAGACCTGAGAGGCTTAGAATGTGCTATATAAGTATGGGCTCCTCTCAGACTGGCCAGACGAGTTTAAAGACCTTGAGGAACTCTTAGAACAGCGGACCAATGCTCTACATTGTTGGCTCGGGTCGTTGCAATTGGTATCAGGGTTGATCCTCGACCTTGATGTGGTGGTCTATTCCGTTTGGTCTTCTCAATCCCATGGAACACAATGACGATGTTGTATCTACATTGGGGGGGGGGGGTTGTCACATTCCACCAATGTTTTAAAAACTAGACCGATGACTGAATAAAAAAAGTTACCTGTTCACTAGCTGAATCGATGGTCAAACCTTGGTTGAACCGGTGGCGTCATAAATAGATAATTAATATATTATTAAAAATAAAAATAATTATAAATGGATTTGACCGGTTCAACCATCAGTTCAACTTGTTCACAACGATTGAAAAATGGTTTTAACCTTTGGAACCATGCGGTTTTTGATACGATTCGGTCCAAATAAATTTGGACACATCAGTGCAGTTTTGGCTCATTGCATTCCACATCGGATAAGGAAGAAACTTTCTAGTACTATATAAGTATGGACACCTGAGCTTAGTAATGTTTTAAAGCCGTGAGGCCCAAAACAGATAATATTTATTGAATTTCTATTTATGTTGTGCAGAATCCATCAAAAATGAAAAAAGCTCAAGCAGAGATTGATTCAGTTCTTGGTCAGGGCCGAATATCCTTCGAATCACTAAAAAAATTGGAGTAAGTCATTGCATTGGTTGCTTTTTGTTCTACTTATTATAGAAGGTAATTATGTTTCCAATAGACTCGTTAATTTACCAGTTTAAATATTTGGGTTAAAGCAATGTTTTAAAAATCGGACCAATGACTAAACTAAAAAAGTTACCTGTTCACGGTTTAGGGGCCAAACCGATGGTTGAACCTAATTAAATCGGGATCGGAAGGTCACCCCAGTCAGCGGTCAAGTGTGGTTGATCCATGTTTTAAGACATTGGGTAAAAGCTCTGGTCGGTTGGCATTTGGTTCGATCTGGTTTTTAAAACATTGGGTAAGAGCTTTGAATCCACGACTCGTTTCTACTAATCTCAAAGGTTTTTATTTTTTATGAATTTTATTTTTACTTTTCTGGCTTAGATTCCTGGAAATTTTAAAGCTGTAAACTGGATTCAAGAACTAGTCAATAGACTCAGCAACTTTTCTATTTCACAATAACTTAGTTATCGATATATTTTTGTTAAATGGTGGTACTTGCATTTGACTCTAGGAAATTTTGTTATCGATGTCGAAGTTGTTTCGGTTTATGACTTGTGTATATTGTTATGATAGGCTATTTCTAGTTTATCGGTTTCATGAAATCACATCACAATAATTCTTATTACTATTATACCACAAATTATTTTTAATATTCATGGTTTTCTAAAATAATTCATTTCACAAATCGGAATAGGGTATTTGGGTAGAATATGAGTACCCGACCCTTCGATGGATGTGGGGGTGGTGATAAAAAATCTAAATTCGATGGGATGGGGGACGGGGTTAGGGATACAAATAATAAATGGAGATGGGGACCGAGAATCTATTATTTACGATTCATGCTTTTAGGTACATAAGACTCATTGTTGCAGAGTCTCACTTCGTTTGTAGCCTCAGCCGCCGTTACTGATCCAGACGTTCCCTCAAGTCGGGTCATTGCAGGTAAATCTAGCTTTGTTTTCTCAAAAAAAAAAAAAAAAAAAAATCCACATTTAAATTCATGAATGAACCTTTTTTTTTTTTATAATTTTTACCATTGACTTTGAATTAACCTATTAGTTTCATTAGATGTTCTTCCAGTCCTCATAATAACAACTCAAACAAGCGTCTTGAGTTTAAAAAAAGGCACGATGCACCAAACGGCCGCCGGTTTGAACCCAGAAAGGTCCAAACGACGTCGTTTTGGCCCCACATGCCTGATTTTCAAGATTTTAGCCTCTCTAAGTCTCTTTCTGTCATGTTTCAACTCAAAAAAAAAAAAAGCCGTGACCCTCCCAACTACCCTATAATCCCGATAGAAGAGGAGAAGCAAAAAAAAAATCAACTAAGATAGCAAGAAATTACATTAAAGTCATGTAAAATTAGGAAACAAAACAACCATCATAAAATCATAAAATATGTATATTTGACATATGATGCGCGCCTCACTTAAAAAAACCCGCGCCTCGATATCGTAGTTTGCTTGTGCGAGTGGATACAATGGTAAAAGGATGGCTCACGCCAATTCTGTTGGGACGATGTTTTCTTTAGGTGAGTTGAAAAACATTCTTCTTCTGTGCTTCACCATTACACATTTCTCCACTGATTCTCCTACCATTCTTCCAGGTGTATAACCTCTGGTCTCATACTTACGCAGGATCGACCGATGAATTTGAACCAGAGAGGTTTCTTGTTCCAAGAAACAGCAACATTGAAGGATGGTCCGGCTTCGATCCATCGCGGGCCGGACGTTGTACTAGCAGGTTACTACTACTAATCACTCTTTTGAGTTTGTCCCAAAATAATACGTTTTTTTAAATAATGCTAAAACTAGTATAAATTGTAGTTGGTGACTAGGTTTTAATTTTGTTAGGAAAATGTGTTGGTTGGCATGATTTTAGGCAAAATTGTCTTTGCGTGTTTGATCCTTAACTAAGATTATAAAGGGGATGTGATAAGATATGGATGTCACAAACTGCTAGGCCCACAAGTTTGGTGCATCAAACCGTGTGACAAAACTTATCAGATGAATAAATCCTAATTTGGAGCAAATATTATTTTGCAGATCATGACGATACTCCTTGGATTTGCAAGATGATCTCCCATAATGGAATCCTTTGCACTCGCACTCGAGGATGTAGGTTTGGCCGTAATCCGCATGACCAATCTCCGGTTCATCTTTTATATCTCCTACGATTTTAGTTTCGTGATTAATCATTGATATATATCTCAGTTCAGACAGCGTTGTATCACTGACAGTAACAACTAAGAGAACACTTGTCAAAACAAACGGATTTTCTTTTTCAAACTTCAAGCTTAAAACCTTAGTGAATATAAATCACTGCTTTGAACTTTAAAAAATTTAAAACCGTAGTCACGAATTGAGTTTATGGATGCAAAAAATACCAGATAGTTGCAGACTTCGCCTTCTTGCCCTTTGGAGGAGGACCAAGAAAATGTGTTGGAGACCAATTTGCCCTCATGGAGTCAACGATTGCGTTGACTATGTTGCTGCAGAAATTTGATGTTGAGCTGAAAGGAGGTCCAGAATCTGTGGAGCTGGTCAATAATACTATCCATACCAAGAATGGCCTTGGTGTAGAGGATGAACAAATAAGATCTGATGGATGACCTTCTCATTAGAACGGCACAAGAGCTTTTTATTATTATTATTATTATTTTACAATAAACCTGGGTGGGATACTTTTGGTAAAAATAATTGAATGGTGTGGCGATGTTGTTGCTTGACTAGTCGAAATTGAGTATTTTACTTAGCCGACCAATAGCTTGACCTGCTTACACTCCCTACCACAACAACAAACAACAAGAAGGCTCCAACATGAATTAGTAATTCTAATTGTGTGTTTAAATTCACCTTACACTATTGAAATGTAATTTGTAAATTAATTAAATCTCATATTCAATGTTGAGGTGAAAAAACTAAGCTCAAATTCTATTTCCAAGGGTTTTGCGAATGGGCCATTTGATTACTTGCATTAGGGATGGTAATGGGTCAGATTTTGATCGGATTTAGATTCCTCATCTCCATCACCATTTATTATTTCTATCTCCTTCCCCATCCCCATAGAATTTAGATTTTTTATTCCCATCCTGTATCCATCGGATGATTGGGATACGTATACTCTACCCAAATACCCCATTCCCGATTTGCGATGAATTGCTCTAAAATCAGCTTAATATGAAAAATAATTTATCGTATATTGCACAGAATTATTAGATCAATCAAAGAAAAACGAGGTAAAAAAAGGTTAAAATCCGGTTGTTTTTAACTTTAGGGCTTTTTAATATAAATAAATATTTATTATATTTATATATTATATATTTAATCATATATTCGGGTCAGATCTAATAGGATATACTCAAACTATCGCCATTCTCGACCAAAATCTCTGAAACCTCCGATTACCCGAATATTTAATTGGTTAGTAATATTCCTCTAAACCCTCCATTCAGATCGGGTATCGGAATCGGAAGAGATGGAACAAATGACTATCAAAGTGACGAGAGGTGAGTTCGATATTGGGATCATTTCTTCAAGCTTGGAACCCGATTATACTACAAATAAACGCTGTTAAAAATTATTTCTCACAAGCCGATTCCAAGATAGAAAATATAAAAGAAAATAAAATATAATCAAAATTTTTAAAAATTTTACATATTTTAAAATTTCTTAGTTCTCATATAATAGAAAGAAACAAATAAAATGAGTTCGAATAAAACATATATAATTAATTTATTAAGTTTAAACATATTTTATATTTTCCTCCAAAAAAATTTTGATTTCATTTTTCCTCTTTATTTTCTTTTCCTAAGATTCCTTCTTCAATCATAAACAAGTATAGGTGGGAAAATTTAATCCCACATTCACAGCATAACTGGGGCATAAACCATCAATTCGTCATCTTCCAACCTCATATCTGCTACCAAAGACGTTCGAGTGAAATTTTCTCGAAATTCTTGCAGGTGATCTTTTTTTTTATTTTTATGGGTAACATGAGTGGCTGGCTATCATGAATTCTCTAGATTTCAACAGGCATAAACAAAGGGTTAAACTTAAAAGAACATATATTTTCATCATTTATCACAAAAACCTCAAACAACAAATCTGCAGGATCCGATAAGGTCAATTCATACTAACAGTGTCTTTAAAATAATTAATTCTAATCAAAACTGAAATATAAACAGCTTTCTGCAAGAAATAAAAAATGACAGCATTGAGAAAGCATAAGAAAAGTGTCTCTTACTGTCCTACTGTCTATCGGTGTGTGAGTCTAATGACACTTTTCTTCGAATCCGATGAAAATCTGAACGGAGGAGGTTACGAAGGAACATCTTATACCCATTAAATATTTGGGTAATCAGGTTTAGAGATTTTTGGATTTAGGGATGGGGATGGGTTTGAGTATATTCTATTAGTCCCTGACCCGAATAACTGTTTATATTTCTTTTGACTCTTCCTTTTCTTTAACTAATCACGATAACTTTTATTACTATTATACGGCAAATTCTTTTTAATATTCATGATTTTTTAAAACAATTCATTTCACAAATTATAATAGGATATTTGGATAAGGTATGAATACCCAATCCTCTTACATACATGAGATGTTGATAAAAAAATCTAAATCTAATGAGATGATGATGAGGGATTGGAATAAATAATAAATGTAGATGGTGATGGGAATCTAACTCCGACCAAAATTCGACCCTATTGCCATCCCTATTCTCATCTCTATCTCTATTTATATTCAGGATATCATTTGGGTTTATCTTGGGATTGACACAGTGATCCCCACCTCGCTTTTATGTAATCAGTTCATTAATGATTTTTTTTTTTTTTATGTATAAACAACAAAAACAGGAGCTACAAAGTATACAGGCAGCCACAGAAAAAAAAGAGGAAAACCTAACCAAAAAATGTATAAGTGAAGAGATTTTTCACCCATGCATGTAAACTATTCCAACCCCACAAATTGGAACAAAAAAAATGTTTTAACATCGGTATAGCTAAAGACCCCATTCCTAAAAGCTATACAATTTCTTTCTTTCCCAAACTGGTCCAAAAACGATAGGACCGACTTCAATCATCAATCTCTTTTCCCCACAAAAGAGTCTTTCCAGTTGAGCAAGGTTTCCTTGACCATCTTAGGGAAGACCAAAGAGATCCCAACCAAAGAGAAAATGATATCCCACAAGGGACTGACAACCGAACAATGAAGAAGAAGGTGGTAAACTATCTCATCAGTGCACCCGCATAAATAGCATATGTCGGGAAGATGTCATCCCCTTCTTGGAAGCTTTCTAGAGGCTTTTGCATCTTTGCACACAAGAAAGAGAGAAAGAAAGACATGGTGTAGACATGAAGAACACTAACGTCTAGGTAACTGAGTTCCGGACAACCTCTAGCAATGGCTATTATTCTAGCATCACCAATTTGGTGACAACCACTGACATGTAGATGATTTAGGGAGCAACCCTGGCCATTGGCAATAAGGGCATCATCTCCAATCCTGTCGAGCAATGGTAGTTGTTAAGAAGCATGATATTCAAATAGAGGTCCAATAAAACATAGAAGATAGCTTCATCCCTTAGCCAATCGTGTACAACTTGGACCACAAAGCGTTTAACAGGGAAAGCAAAAACACGCACCATGTTTTTTTCCTTTAGGGAGCTTCCAACTTAGATGAAAGTTACAGAAAAACATAACATGGCCATGTTTTTTTTTCAGTCTCCTCGTGATACATTACAATGAACCCCATTTAAGCTTGAAAAGGTTGAGTTTTGAACTGTTAAAGTTCATCCTAATCTGAGGATAAGGATACAGCAAATCGGTAAATATTTGGCTGCTTGAGAACCTGCACTTCTACATCAGTAATGGCACAACAACCATATATAGCACACAGTGTTTTCCAATATGACTAACAAGCAGAGAGGAAGAACAATGAGAATTTTCATTCTAACTTCTGAACATAAAGAACAAATGAAATTTGATGGTGCCATTATTTTCACATCATAACCACAATAAAATGTGCAAAAGAATTATAAACCACTAAGAAGATGAGACCACATAAGATGAAGCAGATGAAAAACTGCATGTTAGACGGTGTACTTGTAAAGAAGCATGCAATTTTTGAGAGAGAGAAGAAGGAAAAGATGTTCAGAAGTTTTTACCGATCACAAAATCGAAGGCTAAGATCTATGAGGGATTTACAATTCTCACCAATGGCTATTATTCCCTTATTCCCAATCTATATAACAAAAAACACAAATAAGAGATAATCTCTTAAATTTTCTGTTTTCTTAAGCCCTATCTGGTGAAAAAATTAAGATGCAAAATTTTCTGGCACTTATTTAGTATTCTATCTGCATCCAAACACAGAAGCAAAGGCAACACGATAGACTAAATTGGAAAAAGAGATTGGAGCAGTACCTAAGAACTCAGATATCAATCCAAATGAAGTGTTTCGAGAAAAACTGATTGAATGCTTTTGTCCCAATGGCGATAAGGATTTCTCATGCTGGAAGCCAACCCTAAAACAGTGTACAGTGAGAGTTTAGAAAGGATTAAGGGATCATGGGTTGGGCAAAATCAGTGGTTAATCACCGATCAAGAGAACCATCTGACTACTAGAAGAAAACTCCCAATGTAGGATTCGCCATAACCCAAAGAGATAGAGAGAGCAGTGTCAAAGACAAAAACCCAAAGAGGAAGAGAGCGCGGTAAAGGCTTAGGGCAGGTTATATACATAACCTATAGCCACGGTCAAAACCTATACATGTCTACTGGGTTAAAATATAGCAATCATCATTTAATTTCCCAAAGATTTAGTGACAAATTCCTTTTGCCGCGTGAATCAAATAACCGCAACCATATGTATTTTTAATCATGAAATTTATTGACCCCTGCTAAAATTGCGCTATCATATCCCAATTTCCTTGTAGTGAATGACTGACCTTCAAGTTCAGTCTCCTCTCTCTTATAACGTGCTAGCGTTTCCACGAGCGACACATGGCGTATGGACCCACCCATGAACCAGCAGCAAGGCCATAAGCCTTTCCAGCTTGAAGAATATTGTGAATTGAGAAAGCTGATGCCTTAGAAGCACCAAATAGGTGCAGGATCTCAATATAATATTGGGTCCATTGGCTTATGTGATGTTTTTCCAAGATCTCCCATTTGATGTAAAAGCAATGCCTGTAATAACCCCAATTCACATCACTAGTTAATTTTGAATCCCCAATTGCCTCAAAACCTTTACAATATGTCATCAAAATCCTTGAAGAAAAATCTTGTTCAAATTCAGCTAATCCGTTTCTACTACTGTTAATGGCCTTTTCACTTGCTGCTGATAATGATTCACTGTTTGTCTCAAAAACTGAAAAAGAAGAGGTAAAAACGCTTAACCGTAGGCTTGATTATGGCTCTACTCATCAAAGCTCATAGAAGCAACCGTAGGCTTCAGATATATTCCTGTGAATCTCTTACTAATGGCTGAAAAATCATGCTCTTCCTCCTATCTTGTCACTTCAGAGAGACAGAAACAAAAACGGCATAATCTCCCTCGACTATAGAGGGTGCTCTCTCGCTCTCTCTCTGTCTTCTAGCCACTGATTATCAAAGCATCTGCTACTGAAATTGCACTTTCCGGGCCTTCAAAATACCACAGGGCAACACTGACATGGCTCGATCATCTGGTTCTATCCTTTTAGAATCTCATCAACAAGGGTTATAACCCTATATCTATAACCCTTTCTCCAACAGCTGGACAGAAGAGCTGTGTATGTCACAATATCAGGTTGCAGTCCTCTAGCAATCATTTCATCATACAAGTCAATAGCATCCTGAAAGTTGTTTGTCTTGCAATGACCATCAATCAAAACTGTGTAACAATAAACATCAGGTTCTATTTCCTTTCCCATGTCATTCAGTTCGTTCCAAAAAGGTGAATCATCGGTTTTTTCCACCTCCCTCTCCTTTCCATGTTGAAGGGAACGAGCCCTTCTTAGATTCTCCTTCAAACGACCATCAAGCAAAACCGTGTAAGTGATAACATCAGGTTTAATCCTCTCCTTCATCACAGAAACAACAATGCAAATAAATGCAAGTTCACCTGCAATAACCATTTATCATCATAGTGTAGGTGATAACATTAGGAGTTATTCCTCTCTCGACCAACAAATCAAACACCCATCGAGCCCTTTTCACATCTCTATCCCAAAAAAAGGCGTCTATGAGTTTAGCATACATAATTTGGCTAGGCTAGATGTTAAAAGTTAACATTCTCCTTAACGTAATAGCTTTGTCATACTCCCTTTCCAAACAGAGGCTACTTAGTAGTTTGCTGCATGAATTTTTCTTATATAATTTTCCCTGCTTAGAAAACCGAGAAAATAGTTTATATGCCTCACTAGTAAAGTTACCTTGCAGCAACCACAACCAGGTAATCTATATTTCAAACACTTATCCTCCAAGGTATTTAAAAATGCTTCAGCTTCCTTCAATTTCCCAGCCATACATAAACCTTCGAAGGATCCTTGTTGTGGCGTCGAGAACTGGGTTTCAGGCCTTGTGGCTCCATCCAATCGTAGGTTGAAGCGCCTTCAGAGGCCATTTCTAGAAAACCCACCAACTAGTACGTTATAAGTAATAATATCTGGCTTAACACCCTTTTCCTTCATTTTCTGAAAGATATTCTTAGCATCAACAAGTTTACCTTGGAGACAATACCCATTGATCAAACTCGTATAGTTCACAACATCTAGAGACATGTGTCTACCCTCCATTTCATTCAATAATTCCACAGCATCTTCCAGTTTTCCCAGTTTACAAAGAGCATCCACCACAATATTGTACAAAACCTTGTCAAGGAAAATCCTGGAGTCCCTGAACTCTTTTAAATTGATTCACTGCTTCAGAGACCATTCTCATTTCAAACATGCATTGAAGAATCAAACTAAGTATAACACAATTTGTTTTGATTCCATTTGACACCATATCCTTGTGCAGAGCCAGAGGTTGTAGCAAATTCCGAGTCTTGCAATAAGCATGAATTAAGGCACCATATATATACACATCAGGGCTACCCTTCATTCACCATATCAAATAAGACCTCCACTGCTTTTTAATTTCATCTCACTACAAAACCCGCGATAACTTCTGTGGTGGCATCAATTGGCCACTTTGCAGCTCTAAATGCTCAAAGGGCTTTGCAACCCAAACTGACTCTTATGGGAACAAAGCCCTTCAATATATGTACTGCAGGTGAAAGCATTTGGTTCACTCCAACTTACCATCTCCAAACATGGTCTCGAGTTTCTTCAAAATTACCCTTCCTACAAAGTTCTTTTTTATAAAATCTATAAGTATAATCATTCATGTTCAATCCCACATCTTCAGATGTCCAATTCGTCACGCCATATCCACCTTCCCAAGTTCAATCAAACGATTCATCAAAAAGTGCTGTAAGACATTACAGGAACAAATCCTTCATCTTTTCAGCTGAAATAGAGCATCAATGGCATCATCAAACATGCTACTCAACACTAACATATTTTTGGTCCAACATATCAAGCACCCCAAATCAACACCTGAATTGACACTCAAAATCAAACAAAGCTATCAAAACCCAAACTCACTGTCCTTGATCCAACAATTTCTGATAACAAAGACTGCGACTTTTCTATCCAAACGCCAGCGACACAGTACTTGATAAAGCTTGATAAGTATCAACATTAGTGCTGAAAACCACTTTTTTCAATTGGGTAAAAACGAACATGCGAGATTAGGGATCGTTTTTCAAATTATAAAAGATTTCAATAACTCACTAAAATATGAATCAATAAAACGATCACTAGCATAGTCCTTTCTATAGGTATTAACAGCCAGTCTTTCAGAAACGGGGTATTGCGCGGCAGGACTCAATTGGGCAAGAGCCGAAGCAGAATTAAATTCGGCCATTGAATGCGGGTGATAAATTCTGAGAATCTGTTGAAGAAACCAACATGAGAATTGAAGCATATGTGAAGAAAATAAAGGGAGAAAATAAAGAAGAAGAGGTATTTGAAGAACAGAGGAGTGAAGAAGACAAGAGACAGTAGATCTACTTACAGTATTTCATATAGGAATATGGAGAGATGCTTAGAAGAAGCACATTGAATAAAGCCTGGTTTTAGTGGTGGGCGAAGTCTGGGGTTTATATGACCTAAACCCTAGTAATCGGTCCCAATACATAATAGTATGGGATGACCATTCGTGTTCACGGTTCGTCTGGATCGATCGTATGACGATATTCTTATTTAAAATAAAAAACAATTTTTAAATCAAAAAAATAGTAATATTTAGTATTTAAATTGATGAGAAATAGGTTGAAAATGAAAAAGATATTATATATATATATATATATATATATATATATATATATATATATATATATATATATATATATATATATATATATAATGATATGCTTCAAAATTCACTCATGCGCCCACTCACTCAAAGCCCCAAAGGCTTGGCGCCAACGCAACACCTGCACTCCCAGACAAATTTCAAACGGCGCCCGGCCCGCTAGGTCCAAAGGACGATCTTGATTTAATTAGGCTCCATATCCCGCAACCGATCAGATTTCACCTACACGTGTGTCAGACAACCCCCTAACAAGATATCATCCGATCCAACCAAATCTTATCAAGAAGGAAAAGAAAATAATAATGATCATCACCGCCGGATCTCCCCGATAAGGAAAGAAGACATCCCAAACAAACGTACCTTTCTAAATCCATTACCACATCCGATATTGATAAGAAAATCCCATCCATCAACAAATCCTAAAGGCGCACAACCGGTCGAACATCTACTATAAATACACTACCACCCCCAAATGCAAGAATACAGATGACTTAGACGCATACTCATATGCAAGACATTCGCTCTCTAAGAATTTCTCTTTTCTCTCGTAAAGAACCGACTTAGACGGAAATGCGCCACCCAAGACACTCGACCCCTTCTTCTTTGTTCCCCAGAGGAGGCCATCCGAGCCCGCATCAACAACAATACTGATCCTTCACCAGACGATCCGTGACGTCAGATCCCGTACCACAAACAATCCCGGTCCAAACGACCCCCACACGCTCCACCCTGGCCCGGTTGTGCCATGACATCAGCTGGCTGCCTCGTGAATCGACGCATAAATATAATCGATTCAAGCATCGACAGATCGACCAGTGAACACAAGCAGAGCAACGCGATCCTCCAAGCGACGCAGACCAACCAAGCAACGCAGACAGCCGACCTCTCGACATGTTAAAAGCAATGCAAGCTAACATCAACGAGGCGGAGGCGCCTCCGCCGACCAACCGACGCCCGATGTAAGAGCTAATCAACTTACCGCGCAGATGCAACGCCCACGTGAGGCAAGACGACCGCACCCACGATTCATTCAACGGACCCGGTTACGCACTGTGAGAAAGCAAAATATACATAGATAAGCCCCACAAAGAACAAAGCCACGCATTTATAACAGCCGTCAAAGACACAAGTCACTTAACGCCCAAATTCTCCATCAATCAAGATTAAAGACGCTCGCGACCTTTCCAAGAAAATCGGCTTCACGGCCGTACGTACTAGCTCAATCCAAACTACCAGCCACCTGGCCCAATAGCTCACTTTGACGAGCTCATCTACTCTACACGTGTCACACCGGCGTAAGACCACCAGCCACATTGCCACCGCCATCGCCACTGAACGCCACCAAGATGGCCACAACATTAGAGCCCAGAACATTTCGATCAGCCCATCTACTCCGCACGTGCCACGCCACCTCGCGAGTCGTAATTTCGGGCCTCAGTTACATCGCCACGGCCACATCGCACCGGCCACATCGCTCACCCGCCACATCGCCACTCACATCGCCCACTAGGCTACATCGCTCACTCACTACCGAACGCCTACCAAGGCCATGGTGCCAGGAGCCCAGTAGCTCACTTTGACGAGCTCATTCCACTCGCACGTGCCACGCCGCCTCGCGAAAGAAGCACCACCAGTTACATCACACCCGCCACATCGCCACTCTACCGAACGCCACCACAGGCCACAAATACGCCAGAGCCCAAGAGCTCACTTTGACGAGCTCATCTACCCCACACAGCCACGCCCTCGGTGAGTAAGACCACCAGCCATCACACTTACCACATCGCCACCACCAACGCCACCGCGCCAGCTTCACAACGCCAAGAGCTCAAGAGTCACTGATGAGCCCATCTACTCGCACGTGTCACGTCGGCAAGACCACCCAGGCTACATTGCCACTTGGCTACATCGCCACTTGGCTACATCGCCACTACCGGAACGCCTGCCACCAAGGTCATCGCAAGGTCAGAGCCCAAGAGTCACCCACGCAGCTCTTCATCTACTCGCACGCCGTCAGGAGTAAGACCGCCAAGGCCAGACACACTCTACATCGCCACTCTACCGGAACGCCACCAAAAGCCACAACACAGAGCCCCAAAGAGGCTCACTTTACGAGCCTATCTACTCGCACAGCCACGCCGCTCAAGAGTCGACCAAACAAAGTTACACTGCCACTGGCCACATCGCCACTCGGCCACACCGCCACCGACCGGGAATGCCACCAAGGCCACGCCGCTGTGGAGCCCCAGAGCTCACTCTCGACGAGCTCATCTACTCGCACGCACCACGCCGCCCTCGGGAGTCGACCGCCGCCACATTGCCACTCCGCCACATCGCGCCCTACTGAACGCCACCGCCACGGGCCACCGCCCAACAGCCACACCGATGAGCTCTTCCCAGCCAGCCTCACATGGATCAGCCCGCCAACTGCTCAGATTGACGAAATTCTTCCTACCAGCTCACACGGATCTAGCCCCGCTTCATCAGCCAGACCGACGAGTTCTTCCCAAAGAATTTCTTTCATATAGACTTGTGCTCGCTCTAATCGTTCGTGATTGACGAAGCTCTTCCTAGTAGCTTCATGGACGAAGCCTCGCCTACAAGCCACATCGACGAAGTTTTCCTAACAAAGCCATGGACGGTGCCTCTCGCCCGCTTCGTGACCGACGAAGCTCTTCCTAAAGAAGCCATGCTGACAGCTCGCCATCGTTTCGTGATTGACGAAGCTTTAGTGGGGTAGCTTCATGGACAAGTTTGCCCAATAAGTCGCGACTGACGAAATTTCTTCCTCGCAGCTTCATGGACTAGCTCGCTTACCAGCTTCGCACTAACGAGTTCTTCCCAAGAAGCCACGGACGAGCCTCGCCCCAACTGCTCGCATCGACGAGCTCTTCCTAGCGCCTCCACTGACTGCACCCCGCCCACCGCCAGACTGACGAGCTCTTCCCGTAGTCTCATGGACGAGCCCGCCCAACGCTTGCAATCGACGAGCTCTTCCCAGCGGCTCACATGGACGCAGCCCGCCCAATCGCTCGCATTGACGAGCTCAACCTGTGGAACTACATAGAAGAGCTCGCCCAACTGCTCGCATCAAGAGCTTGACAAGCCGAAAAACGCGGTGTAAAATGTACGCCCCTATGGCGCGTATGCACGATCGCCCAAGTAATATAGTACCAATGGTACGGATATCGATCCACGCGGGATAGGTGTGGTGACTATAGAGATTTGCTTTTCAAATATTATCCGATATAATGTGACAGCGTAAAGGGTACTAAAGGTCCAATATAAACTAAGCAAACTAATTCAATGAATTTCTATGTAATGGAGATCAGTGGTTTGTTCCCCGCCACTTCGATGGATTACTTCCCTTAAAGATACTATTATTCGCCCATTTATGATTTATTAATGGCAAGGTGATCTGCTTACAGATACTCGAGGTGTATTCATCGTTTCGGGCCAAGAGAGCCTTGCGTATCTCTACCCCAACTCTAAGACCTCGAAATGCTTTAATGTTCTAACCCACTGCCACCTTCTGGTTCTAATATCTCTATCTACCGAATCAACCGAAGGTCGCTTCTACTCATATCCCTAGGTATCCTCATCTTCGAATCTCTAGTAATTATGACACTACTGTCGTCAAACATCACCATGTAATTGATTCACGTATGTAAAGCAGATTTATAATGAAATCATAAATCAATGAATAATATAAATTAATAAACTTTAATCCATTCGAATGTGACAGTGGTTCAATACCTCCTAGGTAGATCTAGAACATAATGAATAAGAAAATACCAATATGTGATATATAAAACATCGCTTCCATTATCCAAAACGAAGAAAAAATACAAATCACGGGCTCTTCTTCTCGAGATCGGCGTCACTGCCTGATTTCCCGCGCCTCGCTCGTACGATTCCCGATACCCAAATTCCGCGGCCCTTTTGCTTTAATGGTGAGAAGACAAACTCGCGACCGACGTCACGATTGCAACGCCGCGACGCTGGTACTCTCGCGACGCTGAGGCGCCGCTGATGTCAGGCTGCCAGCGATTGAGGCGCCGCGACGCTTGAGGCGCCCGCACGCTACACTTGTCGACTTTTAAATTAATAACGAACGCCGCTGACGTCGCGCCACGACGTGGGACGCCGTGACGCCACGCCACGACGTGGGGACGTGGCGATGTGGGGACGTCGCGACGTTGGGATCGCCGCGACGTTTGACGTCGCTAAATGCTATGTTTTCATCTTTATGCACTTTGATCCTCTGCTCTCGAACGCTTCCAAAAACTGCTCTTTTCGTACCAATTGCACCTGCATTCACACCAATTGCACTAATCAGGTATTAGGCTATAAAAATACGTATTTAAATGTAAAATAACGCTAAAAACGTAAGACCGACGCGGGTATAACCTGAGTGTTTTAGGCACTCATCACACCCCCAAACTTAGCTTCTTGCTTGTCCCCAAGCAAGAACGGACTCTAAACTAGACTCACACCCTACATACTATAGTCTAACACTAGATAAGACAACATGCTGATAGGCAGAGGATCAAACTAGGACCGATCACACTCACACATGAAAGAAATTAAGTAGGATGCACATAGCTTGAAACTGACTTTTCTCGAAGAATTTAGTTGAAATAGTAAAAGTGACGAAAATTCCAACTCAAGGTACTCACAACCTTTCCCAAGGACCTTATGTGCATGAAATAAATGACTCCTAGTGGCACCGAGGTTCCAACGCCCAAACTTAAGTTCAACTCACCTAATTGGGAAAATTAACTATGAAATGATAGGAACGCACCGTTGTCATTTTAAACATACTCTACCATCGTGAGCAAACTAGTCTGTGAAGTTTATGCCAAGTGTTCATGTACGTGGATCGCTTGGCACTCCCACCGCTTGGCGCCATGGCACTGTGCATTCGGCCTCTCGAACGTCACCTCGAACACCAACTCAAACCTAAAGGCCCTGTCGAACTCCACCGTCCCGTAATCTAGTTGAAGTCAATGACTTGGCCATTGCCTGTGGTATCGCTTTGAAAGTGCCCCTTGACTGTCTTGGATTCCGATTGGAAGATCCCACTTATTCTATCTCTCTCTCTCTCTCTCTGTATATATATATATATATATAAATTTTTTTATTATTATTATTTTTTATTTTTGGGCTCGAAGGCAATCCTCTTATTCACTCTGTCCCATCTCTTTAGTGTTTGAGATTCCAGGTTTGTTGAACCTAGTAGTCTGCCTCTGATCTAGGCACTTAGAGATCATTTGTGTGTGAGTGTGATGTGCACTCGAGAAATGGTTTTCACAACCGGAGGTGATTCACTATGCCTCCCCACCTATGTAACCTAATTCCAGAACGTCAAACACCCTATGAATCCTGTGTGATGAGATATACACTGCTTACGTAGTGGATTCTGCAAAAAGGATCTTCAACTCAAACAATACGGCACACACAATAAACTACCAAACTTGATACCAATTGAATAAACATAGATATGGTCTACCAAAAACACAAACAAAAACCAAACACATGACTCGACAAACTAAAATGAAAAAAACGTATATGAAACTAAACGAAAACACAAACTAACATGCTATAACGAAACTACACTACAACAAAAATACGAAAATCAAAACAAAACAATACTAATCTAAACAAACGCTTGATAACTCGATCACCCACGCTAAACAAAATAAATATCCAAAGAACCCCAATCGGAAAGAAAAAATAACAATAGAGAGTGAAGGGAACTCCCCTGGTGATCGAATCGTCATCGCTGAGGGGCGGCGTATGGCGGCCGGTGGAGTGCTAGAAGTGTATACCGGGCCCTGAGCCGATCGCCGCTATCGAAGAACACAAGGGTCTGCCACAACCCGTACGCACGCGCCGCAAGGGCCCCATATCCTGTGTGAGGAGGACTCATGCCCTGGTCTCATCCCCAATGCATCAAAGCGCCGCAAGGGAGAGCACCGGTCCTCGAGGGCCGAGCGTGGGACCGGGAGGAGCCGCCTCCGCGGGATCGGGGGCCGTGGAGGTGGGCGGTGGTGGTGGGCGGGACGAGGATTCGCCCATCGTCCCCCCCGGGATCGCCCAGAGCCCAAAGCGAGCCTCGAGCAACCGTGGAGCTCGTCCGCTCCAAGAGCCATGGCCATAATCATGTTCTCAAAGTCGTGGTACAATCTTGGGCTTTGTCCTCTTAATTGATATTGCCTGATGGGGTGTAACCACGCCCCTCATTGTCATCTAAGGGCACTCTGCCCTGCTTTTGTAAGCCAAAATGGCAGTGAAAGGGAGGCCCCAAATTCATCTTAAGATCTCGGTTATGGAGGATGGCGTCCCTCATAACTCCGCCCTCCCCACATCAGTGCCAGAATATCCTAATGATGGCATACGAGTTAGGAGACGCCAAGGGGCCACCTCACACACGCCTGGTCGCCTAATGAGACGCCACGTGATGAAGTGGGATGCCGCACTCGGATATAGCCAAATGTTTGGCCTTGCCGAGGACATGGCCCCACCGTTAAGTTTCCACTCACCCCGCCTATTACCAAGACCCGAATGACCCTGGTAGTCTGTCGTCAGAAAGCCGATCAAACGGCTTCGAGGGGACATGATCCAAACTATAATAGCTATTGATCGACCAAGACCGGTTTTCCACTAACACACCCTCACTCGAACCTTCTTGACAACATGGGAGGCGAGATTGGCTGCAAATACTCACACCACACCCGCACCGCAGGCTCGATGGCGGTGGTCGCGCGTTCGCCATCCTTAGTCGCACGCTTTGGAAAGAAGTCGTCGTGGTGATGAAACCCTTTCTTTGATAAACGACGGTTTGCAGATGGTGCCGAATCACCGACGACACCTCTATCGGGATAAACCGCGATACATCAATTGGGGGCCGAACTTTCACCGGACCTAATTCCCGCTTTGTAGGCACCTCCGCCTTTCCGACATCGAGGAAAGACTCAAGCTCCGATGTAGGGGAATGCAGCTGAAGTGGCACCAAGGTGACATTAATTCAACCTGGCTAGACAATATGACAAACACCTGTATGGATTCATAGGAAAAAACGAAGACTAACTATGCACCGACCCTAAATGTGAACCCAATCCAAGAACTAAATGTGACCCTAAATGTGACCCTAAATGTGAACCTAAATAAATCTCTGCACGGCGTGGATGACTGTATTAAGGCGTAGAACACCTAAGTGGAGTGTATGAATGGCGCACAGGGATGGGGGACTGCGAGTGTGTGATGGTGATGGTGGTGTGCAGAGAGGGGCGAGGGCAACATCGCTCTCCGACCGCGTGGTGGGAACTCCGGCAATGGCCTGTGGAAGGGTGTGCGTGGAGGCTGTAGGTTCAGCAGGATGACAGGTAAGAAGAGCAAAATGGGATGTGTGGCCTAAACAGGCAACGCCGCTGACGCCAGGCAACGCCGCGACGCTCCAGAGCTTAAGACAAACAACGTCAGCGACGCTGGATATCAACGCTGCGACGCTCCGCAGGAGTTCGTGTAATCACCGTCGCGATGTTCCAGGAGGATCAAAATCAACGCCGCGACGCTGATATCAATAGCCGCTGAATGCTCCAGAGGTTCAAAATCAACGTCGCGACGTTGGGATCTCACATCGCGACGTTCCAGAGAGGGTCAAACTGACGTCGCGACGTTACAGAGAAGGCCTACAATGCACATTATTCAACCATAGTCTCGAAGAGAAAACTCCTCTCTGCAAATGTGACTTCTCCTGACTTTGTTGTGCTCTACATGAGTGGATCCTCCCCAGTACTTTCGATCGCGTGTCCTGAAATTATAAAAAAAAAAAAAATTGATTCCGATTAATACAAACAGAACAAACCAACATAACTTAAAGCAGATAATAATAAAAAAAAAAAAGAGACATAAAAAGGAAAGTTGCATGAAAAGAAACTTGGGTTGCCTCCCAAGAAGCGCTATGTTTAATGTCGTTAGCTCGACGACCCTGAATCTCAATGTGCTCGGGAGCCCGAGCTCTAGAACTCGCGCATCGACCCTCGTCTCGTACTAAAGGAATGATCCGCTTGGTCCACTTGGAACGCCTCAAAATACGGCCACCGCCGGGTGGGAACCCGTGGAATGTTCCTTCTCGTGATGTACCCCGCCCCACAATGTGAAAAGACCTTACCGCTTCCGGAAGGTCCGACCACACCGTACTTCCTCACTTCCGGAAAGAGCGGGACGGAATTAAATGCAGAACTTGTTGGTCCCGCCTCGAATTCCTTCCCCTCGTAATGTGTCGATCGTGCTGCTTTTGTCTTTTTCTTGTAAATACTAGCATTTTCATGCTTCTGCTCCCGAATTCGCTCTAGTTCACCGAAATAGCAATTTGCTTTCACCGGCTAGTATCGTCTATGTTCAATCAAGCCGAGCTGCTCAGGCTCGATGCTCTAATTTACCTGAAGACAGGCATGCTTTGCCATGAACAAATTCTAAAGGGCGACATACCCAAGGGTGTTTTAAATGTTGTTCTGGCACGCCTGTAGAAAAATCTTTCAATCTTTTTTAGACCAACTTTTCCGAACTCAAGTAACCTGCCTTCTCCGTATCGGATCTAATTTCGATTTGATACCTCCGCCGCCCATTCGACCGTGGTGATATGCAAGAGATGTACGATGGCGTAATCCCATACCAGAAAACCTCATTAATCACTCCATTGCAAGTAAATGAGTACCATTATCCGTGACTGCTCGAGGGGTTCCAAATCGTGGAGAATACGGGTTTAAGAAATTGAGCCACCACCTTGTCATCGCTTGCGGGCCCAATCGTTTCAACCCAATTCTCGAGACATAGCCCACCGCAAGAAGATGTGTGCTGTTATGAAGAGATGAGGGTGGTCCCATGAAATCCATCCCCATGTCAAAATGGGCTTCACTTCCGTAATGGGGTGCATGGGCTGCTCGTCTCTCTAGGAATACCCACCATTCATACTTGTCACATGTGTGGATATGGAATGATGAGCATCTGAATAAAGCTCTGGGCCAATGTAAGCCCCGATCATACCTCGTCGCTCTGCTCTCTGCCAACAAAAATGTCCTGCACCACATGGCAGAGAGTGGCGTTGGTTCAATATAATCGGTTCATTTCATCTTTCTAGCACACATCTCCGATCAATTGGACAACAAGAATAATCAGAAGAATTGGCTCCCAATAAGAGTGTTTCAAACGCATAAAACCCTTTTTCGTTGATGCTAAATTCTAGGACTACCTTGGCCACCAAATAATTGCTACATAATCAGAAAACCATGGAACTCCGCCTCTTGTTCTAATAGCTAAGAGTTTCTCATCCGAAATTGGCCATCCACTCTGAACATCATCACTCGCCTTCCAATCGTGGAAAGATGATCCGCCACTTCAGTTCTCGCGCTTTCGTTTTAATCTCAACATCAATTTCCTGCAAAGAAAAGAACACAACTGGACACCGAGGTTTGGCAGTTTTTTAGTCATCAAGTATTTAATGGCGAATGATCAAAAAGAACGACACCTTGTTACAAATCAAATAAGGTCTAAATTGTCAAAAGCAAGACACAATTTAATAGTTCTTCGTAAAGTGGGTATAATTCGAACCAAGAATAATCTGTCTCCGTTGTATAGTAAATTACCCGAAAATTTTCTCTCGCTTCGCCTCTAAGACCGCGCCTCAATCGCGAAAACGCACCGCGTCACGACATGTTCAAACGGAAGGACCAACTGGGGCTACGACAATAGAGCCATACCAACTTTCTATCTTTCAACATCGAAATGCATGCAAACATCGCGAATCAAACTTCAAACGGGTCCTCGACCGTGAGATTAGACAACGGGTTTTGCAATATGAGAGAAGTCTTTTGATTTAAGTGCCGAGAATCCAAATGCGGGCCTAAAAACTTATGATCCCTTTTACCGACGAGTGGTGGAGGTAATTTTCAATTGCTTCAATTCCGCTTCGTCCACTCCTATCTTCACTGGAATCCGAAGGATCGAGCATAATGCCCTCTCGTACCATAAAATGGCACTTCTCCCAATATACTAAGTTGGTTCCCCACATCTTATCAATACCGATCTCAAATTTTCCAGACAGCTTGTCAAATGAATTACCTAATACCCCAAAAATCATCCATGAAGATTTCGATTGTCTTCAACCATGTCGGAGAAAATACTATCATACATCGCTGAAAGGTGCCCGGCGATTGTAATGGGGCCCAAAAGGGCATCCTCGCTGAATGCGTAATGTCCCATAGGATACGTGAATGTCGCCTTCTCCCCATCTTCTCTGTATTATAGCGATTTGATCAGAATGGTTTATCCATCCAAAAAGCAATAATATTCATGACCGGCTAATCGATCCAACGATTTGGATCTAGAAACGGCAATGGGAAATGATCTTTTCGAGTGGCTTTGTTCACTTTCCGATAATCAATACAAATCCTCCACCTAGTAACTGTTCGAGAGGGCAGTAATATGTTATTCTCGCCATGATACTGTCTACTATAGGGTACTACTTGAAAGTACTCACACTTGAACTCATGACCCCCACCCATGCACTATCTGAAATAGGATAAATTACTCCAAAGATCCACCATTTCAATACTTCCTTCTGACTACCTCTTTCATCAAACGCTTGGATTCAAATTCTCCTTGCGTTCCACCAAGGTTTATGCCCATCTTCTAACAAAATACTCGACATGCATGCACATGGAAGGGCGACCTTTAAATCGGCTAGAGACCACCCAAGAGTACTTTAAGTGGTCCCAAGGACCCTCAATAACTTCTCCTCCTAGTTCGCCCAAGGATGTCGAGATGATCACCTGGGTAAGGTAGATGTTATCCCAAGATATATACTAAAATGTCAGGTAGAGGTTTTGTTCCATCTTGGGGTGGTTGTTCAACCGATGGTACTGCGCTGCTTTTAGCTCCTCTCACCTGTAGATTCTAAGTATTTCCTCTATTTGGGTCCGAAAGAATCCAACCATTACTTTACATATTCTCCGCCTTTCGCTCATATTCTCCTGGATCATTCCGCATTTTCAGCTGGGTCTCCAGCTGACTGGCGAGACCACTCGCTAGACACTATAACCCCACTATCTCGCCATGAAGCAAGTATCACTCTCGCCTGATGTCTCCTACACAGCCTTCAAACACGTTGAACTTGACTTCATCTTCCCGCACTCTCACTTGTGGGGCCCTCCCTCTCGAACACTTTAATCATTGCCTTCCAAATAAAGAAACGGTCTCCACAAAAATTATGGGTATTTCTTTATCTTCTTCCATATCTAAGACAATGGAAATCCACTGGAAAGATAAACTTGTCAACTTTACCAAGACATCTTCTATTACCCTCTCGATGCTTCGCTGATCTGCTCTGCAAGTCAGCGTGACCGTAGTTGGACGAGCTTCATCTAATCCCAAACGTTTAAAAATGGACAAAGTGGCATGAGATTAATGCTGGCACCTAAATCACATATGGCTCTCTCAAAAATAGCATTTCCAATGGTACATGGAATAGTGAAACTGCTTGGGTCTTTAAGCTTTGCCAGCTCTCCCAAGTATACACCCATTCTCGCTTAAATTAACTGCTTCGAAATCACCAATCTTCTCTTCCCGAGACAAGTATGTCTTTCATAAACTTCACATGAATCGGCACTGTCTGCAAAGCATCACAAATGGGATATTCGATGTAACTTCTCAACACTTCCATGAATTCCGTGAATCGCTATCTAGCTTATGCTTCCTTGTATTGTGTGATAAGGAAACTGGTAGGTCGCCTCAGTTTCTCAGTGCCTTTCAATCGCTTCTCAATAGGCTACAATCCTTTATCTGACATCATTCCCGACCGGCCTCCTGACAGACTTTCGCCCCTACCTCCTCTATAACCCGTGATCGCCCGTGTCTCTAATTCTACCACCTCTCAACATGACTGCTTGACATGTTCATTCCCATCTCTTTCTGGTTTACTGAAAGGTTTCTGGTAAGGAAAACCGCTGCCTTTCGTCGCAGATTAGCCATTCGCTCCATCTGTACCTCCCAAGCTTCTCAACCGTGTGCGGCTTGATTGCCCAATCGAGTGGCCTCGTTTTGTCGCGATACATTCGTTCCTCGGTCTCATTCACATGAAAGCAGAGTGGGAGGTCGCATTTGGGCAAAGTTTGTTCTAAATCCACCTTTTCTCGTGGGAGGTGGTTCACTCAACCTCGGTTTGATGGCATATTGCTCTGATTGTTCCCTCCATCCATACCCTCGAACGTTTCCTCGATTGTTCGATTCCGATTGTTGCATGTTTCACCCTCGGGCCTCTCTCGACATTTTGGTTCTCGTAGTTACTTCCCCCATAACGGCCCTTAAGCTTGTTGTGGCTGGTTCCCACTTCGAATCTCTACACATACACCCCGCCTTACTGCCTTGCTCTGACCGGGACATTCTCAGGCTTTGTGTCGCCCTCCACAGACCACACAACTCCCAGTTTTGGTTTGGCCTGTACGGCATTCCCGGCTGCCCTGCCGGTCTAGTTAACCTGTTTAGTCACCGTGCTACATGATTGAACTTATCGTTGAGAACTCATTATCCTGCAAGCCACCCATGGCTTTACCGGGTGTAGTCTTCTCCCCTAGGCCAACGCCATTTTTGTATTGGTCGCAGCGATCCTCCGTAATTTCTCATAAGCTTCTTTGTCTCTGCGGGTTTTCTTTCCATTAGTGCTCCTCCAAACAGGCATCAATCATCTGCTCTAGCTGTACCGTACCATTATAGGCATGGACTTGCATCCATCCGTTAGTCCGTGATGTAGCACTTTCTCGCAGTTCGCGGAAACTGCCCCATGCCTCCGCCAAGTTCTCCCCTCTAGCTGTCCACAAAAGTATCGATCTCTTACACAAGTCAGTGAATTTTCTTAGGTGGAAGAACTCTGGTCGTAAATTCCCTGCACTAAATACTTCCCCATGAGGTAAATGGAATCCAGGTCGACTTTGTTAACCAATGCTTGGCTTTATCAGCCCAGTGAGAGCGGAAACAGCCTCGCCAACCCCGAAAGCGCCCCCCTTCGCAACCCCCATTGTATTCTTGGACGTGTCACACACTTCAAGAAAGTCGGGTCGATGCAGGCTTTTGACCTTTCATTAGCAACCCGTGAAACAAGATGTTTTGGAAGCATCCGCAAAGTGACCGGGACTTTAACTCGGTTGTTTGCTCGAATAGGTGGTCTTCCGATAGCCTGCCCCGAACAACAAATGGCGGTAGAGCAAACCTCTCTAACAACATGAATGGGATCATCCTCGTCTAATAAACTGCCCGGCAGCCGATTCCATCTGGCTATTCTAGCCGCGGCCTCTCTCGGGCCTCGCTTTGTCAATGCTAAGATCCCGGCTTCTTCATTGTTCTCCATGCTTTGCTTTCTGAATTTAGTCCTGCTCCCGCCTTCCGTTTCCTACTTATTCTCGTAAAGCTCTCACAGACTGAACAGATGTCGTGGTCAACCCGATCTCGTCTACGCATGTACCTCACGAAATCTGAACCCAGAATCACACTACCTAAAACAATGCCACTAAATTAATAAGCAAATTTGTAAAAAACAAATAAAATTAAATCTTTCGGGAAAATATCTAACTGCTTTATTCTCTATCACCGAACTCATCCCAAGAATCCGCGCCAAAAAACTGGACAGTCGAAAAACGTGGTGTGTGGGTACGCCCTACAGGCGCGCAAGTGCACGTATCGCCCAAGTAATATAGTGTACCAATGGTACGGATATCGATCCACGGATAGGTGTGGTGACTACAGTAGATTTGCTTTCAACATTATCCGGATACATTTATTGTGTGAAAGGGTACTAGTGTCCGAATATAAACTAAGTTAAACTAATCGAATGAATTTTTATGATGGAGAGATTGTAGTTTGTCTCCCCCTCGCTACTTTCGGGACATGGATTATTTCTAAAGATAATATTATTCAGCTTCATATTTTATGATTTATTAATGGCAAGGTGGATCCTCGCACGAGATACACCCCTCCTCCTCGAGGTGTATTCGCCTCCATCTCGCCGCAGAGTTGAGTGTGGCCCCCCACCCCCAACTCCCAGACTTCGAAATGCTTCACTGTTCTAACCTAATTGCCACCTTCTCGGGTCCTAATATCTCTATCTACCGAATCAACCTAAGGTCGCTTACTCATATCCCTAGGTATCCCCTCATCTCTAATCCTGATCTCTAGTATGGTGACACTAATGTCGCCAAACATCACCATGTAAATGGATTCACGTATGTAAAGTGCGCACGATAATGAATCATAAATCAATGAATAATATAAATTAATAAACTTTAATCCATTCGTATGTGACAGGGTTCAACAATACCCTGGGTATAGATCTAGAACATAATGAATACGAAAATACCAATCTGTGATATATAAAACATCAGTTCTATTATCCAAAACAAAGAAAAATACAAATCACGGGCTCTTCTTTGAGGTCGATGTCACTGCCTCGATTCCTCGTGCGCCATCGCTCGCACGATTCCCGATACCTCAAATCTCGCGGCCCCTTTGCTTTAAATGGTGAAGACAAAATCCTCAAAGATCGACAGCCGCGACGTCAGCGACGCTGAGGCGCCGCGACGCTGCCACTCTATTGACTTTGGGCTCACGGACCCAACGTCGCGGGACGCCGGCGCCACGACGTGGGACGTCATGAGGCCAGATCGCCGCGACGCGGGACGCGGACAAGCAGGAGCCATCTTTACGCACTTTGGGATCCTCCGCTTCCGAACGCCTAAAAATCGCTTCTTTTCGTAATTAAATGCACTCGTGATTCCTCCCACACCTCACCGCACTCCAATCAGGTATTAGCCATAAAATACGTATTTAAATGTACACCTAAAAACGTAAGACCGGGCGCGGTATAACCCGAGTGTTCTTGCACTCACGAGCTCTTCCCAGAAGTCCACATAGACCCAGCGCTCCCGCCTAACAACAGTCCGCATTGACGCAGCTCTTCCTAGAAGTCCACATGTGACGAGCCTTGCCCGCCAGTCGCAATTGACGAGTCTCACATGGACGAGCTCCTACCATCAGCCTCACATAGACGAGCCCGCCCATCAATCCACACCGGGCGAGCCTCAACTGATTCGCCAGCTCGCACCCCAAGAAGTCAACCCCGCCTCCGTAACCCAGCCAACCGAGCCCACCAACTCAAGTCGACGAGCCTCTCCTCGCCCCTTGCCCTAAAAAGTCGGCCTCCCTTCCTCAAGACATGCAAGATACCAACGAAGACCAAGAAATCCACCTGACAAGTCACCCACACTGCTCCTACACCAGAATCTGTCCAGCTCCATACAAACAGCCTCGACTAAGCCTCAACTACTCCGGGCTGACTCAGCTTAATTGCCCAACTTAGACCCTCAATTCGGGCCGTACAATTCATGAAGAAAAACGAAAATGTCATGAGAACGTAGATCGACAAAAATGAATACTTATTTGTGCGATAGCTGATATAATGCCGCCCCAGCCCGATAAAAGCAGCGGTGTGTACATAAAAGAAAAATATAAAAGTCGGAGGCTAGGGCGGGCAGAAATTCCAGCACAGTAAAACCCAGCGCCGCCAGGAGGAAATCGGTGCATCGATGAAGAGGGGGAATGGGCCTCACTGAGTATCCTGCCTCGAGAATAATTTGCAGAAAGCACCTCCGCTCCTCGTCACTGGGAGATCGGTCGGGGTTCAAGTCCCGTAGACCTAACGGCCCCCGCCGGAAAGCGAGCCACCCAGGCCCACCGAGCACCGGCTTGGTCCCCTCAATCGCTATCAACATTATCCCTCCGAGCTTAACACTGGGCGATATTTGTCGGTGAAGGATCCCCTGCCAAGAATCGCGACACTCCTTTATCCAGTCAGCCTCCGTCACTCTGATGCCCTGAGGCCTCACGACCAGCCGCTGCCTGGGCCAGCGCCGGCCCTCGGAGGCCTCCCACGAGCCACTGCTACCGCGCTACTTTATCACACAGACGCCATTGGCCGCACGCACTCCTCTTGAGACTCGTAGCTCGGCCCTGGATGACAGCTCCTCCCTAACCCGTCCCGAAGCTCGACCGGAGGACGCAGCCCATCTCGGTCCCCCCATCAGATCACTCGTGAGCAACCCGAGCTCAATTCCACCTTTTGAAGCTCGCTTCAACCGCCACTAAGCTACGCCCGAATCTCATCCTTTACTTCACGGCACAGCCGATGGCGGTATGCTTTAGACTATCTCAAGCCTCCCACCCTTCAAATATACGCCGGCGCTCGTGCTTCTGCAGCTCGGTCCTCTCGTAAGAAAGAGAGGCCACCTTCGCCTTTATAAATCCCAGCGATTTTACATGCTTTTCGTTCTTTAATTTGGCCTTATCGGCCAACCCTCTGTACCTTGAGTGTTATCCGCGCATCAAACATGAAGTCAACATCCAACACTCCGGGATCAACTCCGAAAACAGACATTCATCGTGATACGGACTTACCGAGGCAACCCCCGAAGGGATAGAGCCGTAAATTCACAACGGCGCCGCCACCTCCCAAGGTCAACCCCTAAGGACTCCGACGACCGCACCTGCCATGCAGTTCTAATATCAGCGAGCAAAGAGTCTCATCTCTTCGCCAACTCGATTCCGATTTTCTTCAACCCTTCCACCCTTCTCGAGGAGGTGGCCTAGCACTCTCCGGGCGGATTCCACTCCGTGAATAGCATAATCGCCAACGACCGCCGACTTGCTCCATCCAAGAGATTTTGCCTTTACAACAGGCTTAGAAGGGGGCGGAGAGCTCATGACCACGTGAGCCTTCACCGCAGTGATCGCGCCGCCTCCCGCTTTCGAGCGAGAAGTCGTGAGATGCCCCAATCTCTCGAACCTCTGACCGAAACCGGCCGATCTTTCTTAGTGGAGCTTGATTTTTCCGCTTTCGCACTTCGGGCTTCCACGTTGCCCTAACCTGACCAAATCCCTCCCTAGTAGGAGAGTGGTCAGGGTGCCTAATGGGAGAGAGGCTCCTTATGGTGGAGGGAGGCAAGGGCCTCAAGCAAGGAAACACGATCTCAAATTGTGATGGACCAGAATGTCCGATTTTATCACCCGCATAAGGACGAAAGGTGGACATTCCGCTAACACCGTAGAGCTGCCGCATTATCTTCGCGACGGCGGTCAAGTCGAGCACCCGGAAGGCCGAGAATAATGCAAAATCAGAAATATTCAACAACCTTCACACGGGTTACACCGAAAACAGAGCAAACACTCACGAAGATTATCAGGGGTGGTCCAAGCCACCGGAACGCCTAGAGTATCATCCTTTTCGGAAGGATCATATTCCTAGTTGCGACCGCTCACAAAGAAATAGCGTCCCTTCCACGACCTATGGGCGGGCGGAAAGATCGTGAGATCAC
The DNA here is from genome assembly GCA_016808115.1 of Tetrastigma voinierianum. Taxonomy (NCBI): domain Eukaryota; kingdom Viridiplantae; phylum Streptophyta; class Magnoliopsida; order Vitales; family Vitaceae; genus Tetrastigma; species Tetrastigma voinierianum. Next base: position 502,366 of record JAEQBH010002674.1, on the reverse strand, counting down.
CAAAGGAGCCCAGGCTTTTCCGAGGTATGGCAAAGCCCCTAGCCCCTCGGGGCTAAAAAGATAAAGGAGCAAAGCCACACTAGGGGACGCCGAGCCCCTCTCAAGCTCCTGCCAATAAAGCCCACCAAAATACCCCAACCGCCGGGAGCAGTCGTAAAGGACGTACATTGAATACGTAAAACCCTTTCATGAAGCACGCAAAGGAAAACGCAGATCATTGTATCAAAGGCGACCATAAAGAAACGCATTCATCCCGTGCACGAATGCTACATAAAAAGTCAAGACGCCGTGTCCATACCGGATCGCCGTGGAGGTCGATAACGGCCGCCAAAGGTAACCCCATACGAAGGACCGACCTTTGCCAGGGTCCCACGCAGCATGTCGACTTTGTGTATTTTAAAGGTAATATGACCCCCAGATATTTAATTAGGTTTATTTTCCCTTTATCCTTATCCAGGAAGAGGAGGCGCCTCAAAGAACGTTTTCTGTTCAACTACGGTCGAACTGGCCTGCATCCCAACTCCGCTCGTAACTCAACAATCAAGAGTCATTAATACGTAAAGAAGAAGAGCTTACCTGCACTCCATATCAACAAGAAAACGAATCCCGCCATCAACCCTACGCCTCGTCAGACTAATCGAAGAGAAACCAAAGAGGTGAGACGCAGCCGTGTCCAAAGGAATAAGACGTAAGAAGCTACAAAAATGCCAAAAAAGACTCTACACAAAGGGTCGTGACAGAGAACTCTGAGCAAATAAAGTACGAGATCACTAAGAGGTCGGAGACCGTGAGAAGCACATGACAGAGGAGGTTCCATAAAGAAACCGAAAAGAAACTGTAAGAGGTATGGTGAAACGAGCGCGAAAAACCCAAGCAGAGTCATCATTATCACAAGTGACATATGACAACCACTCAAGCCTTAACTTAACCCAATCTCAAACAGACACGTGAAATTGCATCCGATGCAGTAGAAACGACATGTTCTCAGCCCACTTACACCGCACTCCAAGGGTTTGGGGCAACTGGATAGGGGTCTGGAAAAACGGGCTCACAGCCCACTCACCAAGCCTCCAAAGAAGTGGCGCGCCTAACGCAATACCTGCCCCCTGGGCATTCACCCCAAACGAAGGCCCGACCAGCCAGTCCAAACACTCATCGCACCGTGGCATCCACATCCCCAAACTTACTATCAACTGCACATTTAAAAATAGAATAACCCTCTAACAAGATATCATCCCGCGATCCAACCAAATCTTATCGCAAGGAAAAGAAAATACCCCAAATCATCACCAGCTTGGACTTCACAAGAAAGAAGATTATCCCAAATAAACAACTCTTCTAAATCCTACCACATCCGATATTGATAAGAAAATCCCATCCAATGTAGAACAAATCCTAGTTACAAAGACAAACTCATTAACATCTACTATAAATACATGGCCACCCCAAATGGGTGAAAAGGTACAGACTTTAGACGCATAATTATATGTGCAACATTCGCCCCTCTAAGGCCTCTCTTTCTCTCGTAAAGAAACCCGACTTAGACGGAGCGCCACGGGCACAGCCCCCCGCCGACCCCTTTGTCTTTGTTCTCGTGCGGCAGGCTAAGCATTATCCGGAAACTATATAGATCACGGTAAACGCTGATCCGTGCCTCCCAGACGATTCAAGTGACGCCTGCATCCCAGCCCACAAACAATCCGGGTCCAGCCCAACGACCCCCACACGCTCCAGCCCAATTCCGGTTAAAAAAAAAGGCATCATCAATATATATATATATATATATGTTTTAAAATATAAACATCCCCAAACTTTCTTTTTTTTTTTTGACAAATAATGCATTTGTTATACTTAATATTATCTGTTCTTATTAAGACATAACCCTGAGACCCTTACCCTCCATGACTTGTCTCCATGTTTCACAAGAGGTAAGTGTTTATAATATTTAATATTTCTCAAATATAAGAAAATAGTTTTATTCACAACATGATGATATAAATAATCCTAAATAGCATAAATATAAATTATAAAAACAATATATGAAAAATAAAATAAAATAATTATGAAATTGGGTTCAAATTCAATTATGTCAAAAACAAATTTTAATGCTTAATGGGATACAATTTTAGTTGTTCTAATTTCATATTATTTTTTAGCATCCTAACAATTAATGAAACAAAAGAAAAATTAAAATTGTAATATGATTATGCTTAATTCATAATTAATAAATTAGTCTAACCCTTGATGGATGCCTTTTACGCATCAACATCTCGAATCATTGGTAATAGGTACTCCAACTTTCCTTGGTAATAGCAACAAGTGAAAAAATTGCCAATTCACCAAAATAGACAAATAATCATTCAGTTGAGCCAAATCTCAAATTCCCAATTTCACAGGTTAATCCTTTGGCTGGAAGATTCATTCTTTCTCAAGCTAACCTTCTTTCATTTGGAAGGTGCCCGCCAATTTGTTTGCTTATGCATGCCAAAGATGTTAGTTTAGTCTGTCTTTTCGGATTTTTATGAATGAGGCTTATATTTATATATATGGAGAATTATGTATCAGACAGCTAATTTCAAAATAAATGTAAAGTTGTTATGAAGAATCCAAAATCAAAGGTTTAGTATGGTTGCTAAAAAAATATTTATGTTTTAAGTAAGAAATGATTGATTAAGGATGAAGTTCCGAAAATATCCTTTTGCCCATCCTAGCAAACATTGATAAAGCCAACTTGAAGTGGACAGAATTTTTTATATTATTGAATTAATTTTATTTTATATTTTAAAATGAAATTTATGCCTTCAATATCTTAACAAAATTGTAAGGATAAAGAAATTATAATAATTTTTAAAAATAATATTAACAAATCAAATGATAATGAATTTCATGTTAAAATTATAATATATATATATATATATATATATATATATATATATATATATATATATATATATATATATATATATATAAAATACACTTAGGCTTTATTTATTTGTACCGTCCACACATCTTACATTACTCAAATTAGTTATATAATTATATGCAAGGATCAAATTATCAAGAAATATATTTTGATTTGACAAAAGTATTAAAAAAGAAATATAAAAAATATAAAAAATATCTTGATGTATAGTTTAAAAAAAATATATCATATAATACAAACGATTTAAAGATAAGACCATAAAAATATTTTAAACACTTAAAATTTGATAAAATTTAGAACAATACACATATGAAAAATATTTATAAATGAATAAGGTATGTATGGTTATGATAAATGTAATTATGATATAAATATCAAATTCTTTCAGTATATCTTTATTTATTTATTTTAAAATTTTAAAAACATTTTTTGTTTTTGTTTTTTAACAATAAAACTGTTTTTTTTGTTAAAAGTGTTTTATTAGATTTTAAATACAGTTTTAATTATTTATAATATTTGATTTCAATAATTTTTACTCTTGGGATAAATTTTTGGGTATTTCATTTAATTTATTTAAATAATTAAAATTATTAATTTGTGATCTCTAAGCATATTTTAGTGTGCGAGTGTTTGTAGCTTAATACATAATTGAACCCCGAATGGTTGAACATTGGGTTAGTCACGGCGCTAACGTACTTGAAATCTTATGTTAAGTATAGATCTTATCTTGTCGTGTGAATATATATAATGAATAGTGTCAATAGCCATTTTTCCCTCTTACATACATGACCACTAAGTAGTTCTTATTTCATTTTAAGTAATAAATGTATAAACTATATTATACCCCACATTAGTGGACCATATTATGTACATAGGGCAAATTTTAGGGATTCATTTGAGAACTGTTTGAGAGCAAGTCTTGAAGCAATATCTTTGGAATATACGTAATAAAGTATGAATCTTCTTGCCAGTGATCTTGGAAATCTTACCATAATTTATAATCGATTACGTTTGGTAATATATAGATTGAATACTTATATGTCAATAATATTATCATTTTATTTGTTAATATTATTTTTAAAATTTATTATAGCTTCACATTATTTAATTTTATATTATATTATATTTTTCTTTAATTTTGGATATTTTATTTATAAAAATTAAGACAAAAATTTTATTTCAAATTATAAAATAAAAATAATTGGATTAAAATAAATTAACATAATTTTTTAATAATTTTAATTATTAAAATAAATTAAAGGAAACATGAAAAAGGTTATCCATGAGTAATAAAATTTTAGAAATGAAATATTAAAAATAAATAACAATTTTTTTTAAATGTAATAAAACACTTTTAGACAAGAAACAATTTTTTATTCAAAAAAAAAAAAAACAAAAACAAAAACAAAAAACGGTTTTTAAAATTTAGAAATAAATAAGTAAAAACATATTGAAAGAATTTGATATATTTTTTTTAAGAAACATTTATAGTTATCACTCCTATCTTAATTGTATTTATAAAATATTTTATATATTGATAGGGTTCGAAAAATAAGGCTCACATGCCCTTGCCGGGGCGAGAGGTATTGACGAAACACTCAGGCCCACTCGGCCCCAAACTGAGGAGGCATGCGTTAGGCGGTCGGGGCCTTTTTAGCCAACATTCAAAGCCTTTGGTGCCGGTATAATGAGGTCGACAAGCAGCTGAGTGGAATTATGGGAAGTCTCCCATAGGTACGAGAAATAGAATAATCCATAATATTATATTATGAATCCAGCAAACCTCACGATAAGGAAGAAAGGCCGATAGATCATCATCCGTCGGATCTGATAAGGAAGGAAGATTATCCCCGAATAAAGCTGCTCTTTATATCCTTTTGAATCGATCACAGATAATAACAAAATATCCCGTCAGTAGGAGCAGATCGGTCTACATCAGTAGTTTGAACATCACATAAATACAAGGCCACCCCATCGGTGAAGATGCATGATCTGGAATCGCTGTCTTGATACACATCCTCCTACGTGACACATTCGCCCTAGCAGTCTCTCTTTTCTCAGGAAAGAAGTAGCTTAGGCATCGGAGGCGATACGGGCGAAGCCCTCGTAAATTCTTTCTCTTGTGCTGCGAGAGTGCCGCCTTGAAGCACAACGGCCGGTATTGCGATCTATTTCAGCGGACGATCTAGCGGCCCTCTGGTTGATCCGCGATGAGTCAGTCGACCCAGCGACTACGCTCGGCCCGATTCGGTTGAAAAATACCATCGCTCGGTGGCTAGCGTATGTAGAACGGCGGTTCCTTTATAAATATAAGCGATTTCTCGATTCGCGATGGTACTCGGCTTCGGAACAGCGGGGAAGCGGCGCTAATCCTCGAAGTCACGGGACGGCCAGGCAGCGCGAACCGACTTCTGAAGTGCGTTAGAAACAATCGCGACCCGACACGGAAGGGTGGAGGCACTCGCCTCGCAATCAGCGATATAGCAGGCGAGTTAGAACTGACTCACGGACGGATCACGGCGACCCGCGAGAAGTAGCGGCAGAGACTTCCGAAGAGCCATGACATTCCCCTCGCTGAGGGCGACCGATACTCCGGCCTCCTCGGCCGAGCAGTAGAAATCCAGTAGAGCGGGAGCACGGACCCGCATCTAGCCCCGGAGGGAAGCGTGAAGCAACACTTGGAGAGCATGTCGGGGACGGAGAATTGTGCCACCCTCGACGGGAAGCGGAGAAACGATCATGGGAGCGGAGGTTCGAGCCTCCGATAAGAGCTGATCGTGTAGGGGGGTAGTAAGAGGGCGGCGCTCGACCTTTATGGATACCTTGGTACGATGGCCAGGTCACCTACGGTAGAATTTTCCCAGCCCACCGCAGACGAGTTCGAGTGCCACGGGTGGACGTTCGATGGTACAGGAGATCCGTCGATCATCTCGAGCACTTACAAAACCAAATGGAGCTGCGTAGGTATCGGTCGGTGCGATGCGAGGCTTCGCTATCACCACTAAAGGCCACGCCTTGGCACCCAGTTCGATAGACTTCCACCGTCGTCAATCTCCTCATTCAGAGAGCTATCCATTGCATTCGTCTCTCACTTCATTGGAGCTAGGACGTACAGAAAGCCAAGTTACCATCTATTGACCATCAAGCAGGGCTCATGAGAAGCTTGGTCTTATGTCCAACGATTGATCTGGGGTCTTTAAAGGTAGATATGCAGACGAAGTTCGCGATCAACTGCGTTCATTCTTGGCTTGAGGTTTAGTCGAAAGACTTGATGTTTTCCATCTCAATCCCCAAACGAGCATGGGTGAGGTGCTTCATGGCGAGAAGTATATTAACTTGCGGTGAAAAGCCCTCGTATCGAAGAGAGCTCTTTCACTTGCGAAAAAAAGCGGGACAGACAAACGGCGGGGCGAAGCCCCGAGACAAAGCGACCGGAAGGATCTCCAAGAAAAATGGAGAGACGATCCCAAAAGCGTGGGAACACCGGAGATGCGTCTCGGTCCACGCGCAATTCTAAAGATGACGGCTTATTTATTAGCTCGGCGTTTCACTTATAACGACTTCAATATCCACGAGGTCTGCGAAATGCGAAACGGCCGGTTCTGAGAGTAGCCAGCTCAAATGAAATCGGAACCCCCTTTGTGACAAAGAGACAACTCAAATACTTGCTAAGTTCCGCAAGGCTACGGACACGCCTGAGACTTGGCCTGCTCTGGCTTCAAGAAATAAAGTACTTAATACAGCGCGGAGTACCTCGGCGCTATATCCCCGAAAATCGGGCTAGAATCAAGCTCAGAGCCGGGCCTCGGCTCGGCAACCACCACCTCGGCCCGGGAGCGGCGACTTCGACACCAACAACCTAGGTGAAATCCGGGGTAATCTTAGGAGGATTCGCGGGAGGTGGGAATCGACTCATTTCCCAGGAAGGCCCGTCACGTCCCGGGTTGATAGAGGTCGCGATACAAGCGATGTCTAAATTGCAGCGGCTCGACATCCATCACATTCTCGATTCGGATGCGGTGGGATGCCAACATCCTCATGTGACCCAGCGATAGTTACGTGCGGTTGGCGACAAAGCGGTTCATCGGATCTGATGACCGCGGAGTTCGGTAGATATCATCTTCCACGTCGGCGCTTTGATCAAATGGGCATGGAGCGAGAAACTAGAACCGATCAGCACCCCGTCACGAAGTTGCGGAAATGTATGCCTCTGACTCAATACAATTAGTACTCACCTTGGGAGATCCCATTACGACGGCAGCTACGGCCGAAGATTCATAAATCGTAGACGCCCCAGATGCTGCTTATATAACGTATTCTTTGGGTAGACCCTCTCTCGATGCAATAAAGCCATCCCTTCGCATATCACGCAGTGATCAAATTCCCTCTTTTGAAGTAAGCGGAGTAAAGATAGTTCGAGAGATCAGCGAGTGGCTGAGGAATATTCTTTCGGCATCCGCCAAACAAACGGTTGGCGACCTTATGCTTGGGCAGGCTACGACATGCGTGACGAGGTACTCACTTGACCTGAGCCCTCAGAAGAACTGGAACCGGTATTGTTGGACGACGACCCTGAACATCTCGCCTATATCGGCTCCAAGCTAGCGGAAGACCTCAAAAACCTCCTTATCCATTTTTTAAGACAGAACAAAGACGTCTTCGCATGGAAGCAGGCGGACATGGGAGGTGATCCTATGATGGCCAACCCGAGGGCGGGCGTCGGCGAGTCAGTGACGATCAGAGCAAAGGGAGGAGCTTCGCGCCGAAAAGACAAAAAGCCATCAACGAGGAAGTCAGCAAACTCCTACAGGCATGAGCGATCAGGGAGGTTATATACCCTGAATGGCTAGCCAACGTCGTACTCGTCAAAAAAGCAAATGGCAAATGGCGACTCTGCATCGACTTCGCGGCATCAACAAAGGCGTGCGAAGACGGTTCCTCTTAGTGGTCGACCTTATCGTAGATGCCCTTTAGCGAGCCCACGAACTCCGCTGTTTTATGGATGCCTTCTCCGGCTACAACGGTCGATATGGACCCGGTGACGAAAAGACCGTTAAATCGGCGGGAACCTATTGCTATCTTGTGATGCCGTTCGGGCTCAAACGCGGGGCTTTATGTATAAGAGGTTGGTGAACGGATGTTCCCGGAAGCGAGATAGGCATAACTATGAGTGTACATAGATGACATCTTTGGTAAAATCCTGCGGTGAGCTCCGCATAGCACATCTATCAGGCGTTCGGATCTTGGCTTCTGACATGAAATTGAATCCAGCCAAGTGTGCCTTCAGAGTATCAGTCGAAAAATTCTTAGGATTCATAGTCGGCAGTAGGAATTGAGGCAAATCGGATAAAATAAAGGTCGTGCTCGACATGCCATATGCATTAGGTATAAGGAAGTTCGATCGACCCGGGAAGGATGTTTGCTTTAAGCCGATTTATTGTCGGGGCAAGTGACAAATGCCGGCCTTTCTTGATCTGAAGAAGGCGCTTTCGATGGGATACGAGAAGTGTGAAGAGGCATTCTGACTTTGAAAACATATTTGAGCTCCTCCATTCTAGTAAGTCCTATTGAAGAAGCTCCTCACTCTATACTTAGGCATATCAGACTTCTCAGCTTGATCTTTGTCCTCGTCGGAGATAAAAGCAGTACAACATCCGGTTTACTATTGCGTAGAGGAGCTTTGAGGAGGAGCGGAGGAGGAGGTACCCGAGGATGGAGAAACTAATTTTGGCCTTGGTAGCGCGGCTCGGAAACCTGCCCTTACTTCCCGGGCTCACACCCTTAGAAGTTCAGCGGAATACCCGATCAAACAAGTGTTACATAAACGAGGAAGTCTCGGAAGGAGGCGATGAAGTGGGCCATAGAGTGAGTGAGTTCGACATCGTCTGGCCAAGCGCGCAATAAAGCGAGTCTTAGCCGACTTTGTCATGGAATTCACCTCGGCGGAACACCTTCGGAAACGGCTCAAGCAATAAGACAAGCCTCCATCTGGAAACTCTACGTAGATGGAGCCTTAAATGCTGAGGGAGCGGAGGCTTGGTCTAATCTTGACCTCGAAGGAATAGACGTGATGCGCACTCAGTTCGGATTCAAGCCTCAAACACGAGGCGAGTATGGGGCCGTCATAGCGGGGACTCAACCTCGCCCATTCAACGGGAAGTTGACCGGCTAGAAGTGCGGCGACTCCCAGTGGTAGTAAGAAAAATGAAGACACCTACAAGGCTAAGGCGGAAGGATGATCCTATATCTCAAAAGGTAGGATTTATTAAAAATTCGGTGCTAGTTCGGGTCGGAACATGTCCTCATAGCGGAGAACTCAGAAATGACGCCTTGGCAAAGTTAACCTTGACCTTCTGGAAAGACCTCAGCGGTCGACACTGTCGAATACTGTGAGCCCTCTGTCGATCCTTGCGACGTGGAGGTTGCCCAGGTCGGGTTCGAGCCGAAATTTGGATGGACCCCATTTGGGATTATATAATAGACGGACGTCTACTTGACGACGGCGGCTAAAATGGGGGCGAGTTTGCGGGGTTCACTAATCATAAGGAAGCCTATCTGGCGAGGTTTCTTCACACCAATCCTCGAGTGCATCGCGAAAAGCTTATTGAATACGTGCTGAAACACCTGGTATGTGCGGAAATCATATCGGAGCTCGAGCATTGGTAGGAAAGGTCTTGAGACAAGGATCTTCTTGGCTACAATGCTGAGATGCAAGCCCGACCTAGTCGAGAAATCTGAGTCTGCGGGAGCACACCAAGATCTCACGCCTCCCGTGAGGCCTTAGCGTTAAATACGGCCGCTGACAATGGGGTTTGGACATCTTTGGGACCTACGCGCGCCCAGGAAGCAATATAAAATTCATCATTCGTCGCGATGAATTACTTCACCCGAGTGGTACGGGTAGGAGCCTTTAGCTCTGATCACGAGCGAGAAGATACACAATTTTGTGTGGCGAGCCATCATATGCGGAGTTTGGTATCCTAGGCCGCAGTATATCGGACAACGGAAAAAACGAGTTTGACAACGCGAGATCCCAGAATTTACGTGCGAGCTCGGAATTAAGAACTACTACTCGTCTCCAGCACATCCGCAGTCTAACGGTCAGGCCGAAGTCACCATCAGAACCCTTAAGGCCGTGTTGAAGACCAAGTTGGAAGATCTTAAAGGAAAATGGGTAGAATATCTCCCCGAGGTGCTATGGGCCTACAGGACAGCGCAGAAGTCAGCAACTCGAGAAACCCCATTATTTTGAGCCCGACCTTTGAAGCGGTAGCCTGTCGAGTCGGATTAAAGTCCCGAGGATCGAATTAGCAATAGTAGGAGCATAATGGCCGAGGCTCTCCGTCTAAATTTGGATCTCTTAGATGAAAAAACGTGAAGCGGAGTCTAAAGCGTACACATAAGACTACCAAAGGAAGGCGGCGAGGTACTACAACCAAAAGTCAAACCCGGGAGCTACATCTTAGGGTGATTTGGTCTTAAAAAAGCATGCCAACAAGGAAGAAACCGGCTACAAGGAAATTGGGCTGATGGGAAGGCCATCATATCTCGAGTCGTCGGGCTGCAGGCAATTATGAGCTCCAAGCAGAGGAGGGGAAAGGGTACACAGCATGCACGGAATGCGGAACACCTTAAGCGTTTTTATTAGTAGACCTCGGTGTGTAATCTTAAATGGAGATTTATCAATTTTTCGGGTTAACGATTCGGCCATTTCTTGGTTATTTTTAGGCGTCTGCTTGACTTCCAGACATATAATGCTCGAGAAAAATTACATGCAATAAATGAATAGAAATGCTCAATGACATAAAAAGGAAAAAGTCTCTTTTTATTCCAATCCAGTTACATTCGATTCTGATGATGATGTCTTGATTACATCTTAAGGCTTTCAGTACAAACAGTTCCCTCAAAAAAAAAAAAAAAAAACTTTAGGAAGAAAAAAGGAAAAGAAAATGGGAGAAGGCCAGAAAGGTGGAAAAGAGGAGAAGAAGAAAAAAGGGATGGAAGGAGTTTGTGTAGAAGAAACAAAAAATGGGAGAATAAGATGTGGAAGAAAAGATGAAAAAGAAGGAAGAGAAAGAAGAACAGAAAATGGAGAAGGCGACACAAGAAATGCGCCCTCTCCGGACAATTCCACAGCCTGAAGCTAGGGAATAACATGACTCCCATAAAGGGGGCTGGGAAGAATGACTCCACAGAGTAGGGTCGGTAAAATTTGAACGGGAGATCTTCGGGTGGATTCTGTGAAAACGACCCCGGACTTCCCGACTAGCCGTCTCGCCTTGATTTCGGTTCTTCAGGAAGAGCAGAATATTTAAGTATAAACTCCATAACAGCGGCGTATTTATAGAAGGCCAAAGCATCAAGGTAGCATAAGCGTTTCAAATTCTCCATAAATCAACGGCGTCAAGTCGCTCGCACCTTTCGAGAAAATCGAGTCGAATGGCCCGCGGCACGGAGCCTAGCGGCTCACTTTGGCGAGTTAGTCTACTGCGGCCAAGGTCACATGACTTTGTGAGTCAGATCGGCTGAGCTATATCGCCACTACGACCTGACGCCGAACTATGACCCACTTTGATGAGTTCGTCTGCTGCCCGATCATCTTGCAGTCGGATCATTTCGAGGCTGCTCTTGCCACTCGACCGAGCCACCGGAGCCTAACGGCTTACTTTGTGAGTTGTCTACTCAGCCACAGTCGCGCTTCACAGGGTCGGATCGGCTCGAGCTTCTCTCGCCTCAAACCGCTGGCGCCGAGCCAATGACTCACTTTGGCGAGTTTGTCTACTTGCGCGCGAGTCCACGCAACTGGCGGCTGGTCGGCTGAGGCTATATCGCCAATCGGCCTCGGCGGCCGGGCTCGGTGCTTCGCTGGCGAGTTGATACTGCGCGGTCGCTGCGAGTCGGATCGGCTCGAACCCAATATACGCCACTTTCGGCCCGCGGCGCTGGAGCCCTAGCAGCTCACTTTGGCCCGAGTTCGTCTGCACTGCGCGAATCGCGTACGAGAAGTCGGATCAGCTCGAGCAAATCAGCGTGAACCTACGGCTCATTGGCGAGCTCAACCATTCTACGGGCCGTGCGACCTGAATTAATTCAACTCGGGCAAAATCGGCCCGTGAAGCCCATGACTCCACATTAGTGAGCTCAACCATTCTACCCGGGCATACGACCCTAGGAATCAGTTTGACTCAAGCAAGTCGTAAGCGAATTGATAGCTCGCATTGACGGGCTCGACCATTCTAGGCCATGCGGCCTAGGAATAAGTTCAGCTCGAAGCCAAATCCAGTGAAGCTGAGCCCAATAAGTCTCTTGGCTCAATCGCTCTGCATAGGCCATGCGGCCCATGGTCGGATATTTCAGGTGTGGCGTCCGGGAACCCGGTAACCCACAATTTGTGAGCTTAGCGCCCGCGCCGAGGCCATATGGCAAGAACATTGAAGAGCACAAGTAGGCGAAAGAAGTGAAGTCACAATGAGTATTCATCGGGACGAGGCTACATATGTCTTAGGTCAGGCACAACAAAATACACTCTGAAAAAGAAAAAGAAAAATGCGGCGCCGGGCGGCGAGACGTGCATAGGAGATCGGGCATCGAAGGAGCGGACGGTGAAGAGAGTGGGCCTCCAGCGGGGTGCCGGTTCTCTGGATGTCGGCGAAGAAGGACTCCTCATCCTCCTGCGCCATTTGGGAAGGTCGAAGTTGAAATCCAGTGAATAGGCGTGTGACCTTCTTGAAAATGACCACCGAGGAAAAACCCATTGGTAGAAGCCTCAGCCCTCGATCCTTCAATAACCGTCCACATTTGAGCCACCAAAGTTATTTGTGATAAAGATCCCCATATGACCCGCGACACTCCTCGGTCGGGTGGCACCATAGGGCTGAGCGCCTCGTTAATATACGACAAACCTGATCCCACTTGTCGTCTTATCACGCTGAATCGTCTTTGATGTACGCGTTCCTTCTTAGACTCCCGAAGCTGCGTGGGGATGTGAGAAGCTCATCCTAACCATCTGAAGTTCATCTTTGAATGGGCATGGCAGATCCCTAGCCTCCATTAAGTCATTACGCCTGACCCTCAAATCACCCCGAGCCTCTGAAGCTGCGTAGCCGGCCGCCCTCGAGTACAGTGAACCTCGTCTTCCACCCACTCGGCGAGCACGGGCCGACGTGGTATGTTTCAAATCAGATTTGAGCTTCACTGCTTCCTCGGTCATACGTTCCACTTGACCTCGCAGCTTAGCTCGCTCAGATGTGAGGGAAGCCACCCTCGCCTTATAAGCCCGGGCCGCTTTGGCATGGCCTTCGTTTAGTTTGGCCTTTATGGCAAACCATGAATATTAGCCACTGCACCAACCTAGAATCAAAGCATCTAATGCAAGTTTGAAACTCAACTCAAAAATGGAATCCAAATATGACAAGAGTGCGGGAACTTCACGGGCGACCCTGGAGATGAAATTAAAAAGCCTCATCAGCGAGCGTATGACCGACCTCTTGAGATCAGAATCCTTAAGAATAGACAAGACTGCGCCTGCCGCGAGTTCGACATTGTGAAGTAAAGAGTCACTGTCTCTCATGATTTTGGGTCGGATCTTTCTCCGCCTCTTCCGCAGCCGAGAAGGTGACCTAACCCTCTTCGTCGGCGGGTTTCAGGCGGTAATGGGCATGACCGCCAACGGCTGCTCAACGGCCCCACCCGAGGGACCTTACCTTCCTGTGAGACCCGAGTAGGGACATGAACTCAAAACTATAGGAGCCTTAACTTTCGTTCCGGTTTATGGACATGATGAAGCGGGGAAAGATAGAAGATACTGACCGGAACTTTGACCATGGGCCGATGCTCTCGATAGATCCGAGGTTTCGTTTCCGCTCGGGAGCCAGGAACACCATCTCGACTGAGCGGCGGTTCCCCTAGTGGGTGTGGCAGCGGATGGCCCTACGGGAAGAACTTTCATGGTGGAAGGAGGTGAAGGCCTCGAGCAGCGGTAGTAGACCTCGGGCTCGGGGCCAGGGAACATCCGACTTGATTAGCTCGGGTATGGGGCGGGAAGGACACTTTGATAGCGCCCGATGCTATGGCGTTATCTTGTGGCCCGGGGTGGTGAGACACGAGAAGCATGCCAAACGATCTAATCGAGGAGATACCAGTGACCACGCATAAGTTATAACCCAGCGAGCGAACACTCACGAAGATTCTCGGAGGTGGTCAAGCCACGAACGCCCGGAGTGTCGTCCTTGTCGAAGGGTCATATTCCATTCGACCAACAAGAAGTAGCGTCCCTTCCACAGCTTGTGGGAAGAAGGTAGATCGGAAATCCATGAGAGGGCGCAAGGCGCTGAAAAATAAAGGAAGCCTGGAGGTCTCCTTCGGACTAAAGGTAAGGAGACGAGAGGCTATGCTAGGGTCACCTAGGCCCCTGTCCTTAAAGAAAACCAGCGAGACTAACCAAGATACTGACATTTGGAGGAAACCGAGGTTGAGGAAGGACGAGACATTGAAATTACTCTGAAAGCCCCTTTATGAAGGGATGCGGAGAAGCGGAGCCGTTACTTCGAAGGCCCGCGAAGAAACCTGGCAATCTTAGGCACAAGACCACATAGAATTCAACGTCAAGGGACCACACCGGCAGCCGAAGGGGCTAATAACGTCGGCAAGGTGGCCCATATATGAAGAAGCAGGCCTTCTTGGAGTCCATGGTCGCATGCTGAGCAGCGGATCTTAGGTGTTTTGACCCCCCAGGGTATTTAATCAGTTCACTTTGCCCCTTACCCTTGTCCCGAGGAAGAGGAGGCTGGGCATCTGGGTTCAACCGTAGGCGGTCGAAGACACCTTCGATTCGTCGAGGAACCGGCAATAGCGAAGGAGTCACCATCGATCTGCGAGAAAACGACCAGGACCCATGATGAAAATAAATTCGACTGACCTAACCACTGGCGCCTCGTCGTACACGCCCAGAAAGAGACCGAAGGCAATATTGTGGAACCCCGAAATACAACGAAAAGAGCTATCCAAGAAAGACACAGAGAAAAGACTACGCCTGAGGCTCGGGACGGAAGACTAAGAAGGAAGTCAGAGGCTACGGCCCAAAGAGCAAAAGAAAGGTCCTAGGAGCGAGAGGCACACAAGGCCAGAGGATATGCGTGAAAAAAAAAAGCGAAGGAAAGCTGAAATGAGTGGGAGAAATGGCGCAGCCAGAAGAGTCATCATTATCGTAAGACGAATGTGGCGACCAAGCCACCCCAACTAATCCCGATACGGCGGACACGTGAAAATTGCGGCGAGACCGTTGCAACCCTTGCCCACGTCGCGGCTGTGGCGGGGAGCAAGCGATAGGGCCAGCCGAAAATAAGGCTCACGAGGCCCGCTTGCGGGAATGGCAGAAAAGAGCCCATTTGGCAAGCCAATTTCCCGGTATCAAGCCAAACCCCCGAATGAGAGGCATGCCCGTTGAAGCATTCAATTTTGCGCCAGCATTCAAAGCCTTTGGTGGCCGAATGAGGGTCCAACACAGCAGCCCCGAACCCGATTAGGAAGTCTCCTTAGGTACGAGAAAATAGAATAATCCCATAATAATATGTTATTAGCAAATCATTAAGCCCCCTTGTGGCAGGAAAGAAGACAATATGGATCATCATCAGTCAGTCTGATAAGGAAGGAAGATTATAAAATATTTGTATTTACATATCACTGCAATCAAATACGATAATAGCAAAAAAAATATCGTCAAATGGAGCGAATCCCGATCACCATCGGTAGTTTGAGCATCTGCTGCTCATCTGGCTGCGTGATTGAAAGATGCAGCCGTCTTGTCGCTTATCTTGATACACATCCTCACCGCGCGATACATTCGCGCCCTCTAGCCGATCTCTCTTTTCTCTCGAGAGCGGGCAGGCGTCGGGTGTGCTTGGGCGAAGCGCGCCAGGCCTTCTTTCTTGTTTTTTGCGAGAGTGCCACATGGCGCAGGCAGGCGTTGCGGCGCGATCCTATTTCGACGGACAGTCCAACGGCTGGCAGGTCGCTGGTAGTCCCGGTCAGGCCCAGCGACCCTACGTTAAGCCCAGGATCGTATATATATAATATATATATATATATATATATATATATATATATATATATATATATATATATATATATATATATATATATATATATATATATATATATATATATATATATATAAGTTAATTTTATCAAATTTTAAATATTTAAATTATTTTTTGCTAATAAGACCTAACTTAAATGATTAAGGGTTAGGGGGTAAGGGACAGAGTTTGAGTGCAAATGGGGATAAAATTGTGTACTCTTTAAATAAAAAAGTATTTAAAATATTTGTATGAATTTTGATTTTTGAACCATTTATTTTATGGATAATTTTGTTAAAATATCCACTTAGATATTTCCCATAATTTTTTTTAATATTTTTGTTTTTTAATATTTACGTGAAATCAAAATATCGATATTTGTTGATATTCTGGTTCTTGTTTATAACTAATTTGATCCATGAGAGATGTCGTGTTTAACAAATCAAGGTTCAATTGCATTATTGAATTTTTTTTTTATATTTTTATAATTTTAAATGAAATTTATTATAATTTTATTTGTTAATATTATTTTAAGAAATTATTATAATTACTTATTTGTTTAATTTTATATTTATCCTTTCAATTCTTTTTAATTTTGAATATTTTATTTAAAAAAATTAAAGACATAAATTATATTAAATATATATAATAAAATTATTTCAATAATATAAATTATTTTACATAATTTTTTTAATAATTTTAATTATTCAAAAAAATTAAAGTAAATATAAAAAAAGTTATTCTACGCTCTAATAAAATTTTTGACACCAGCTAATAAGCTCTAGTTCAATTGATTTAAAGCGTTAGGTTAGACCAAATATAAAGATGGAAGGAATCAAGGTTGAAAACTTCTTAAAAACATATTACTACATTATTGTAATTTCAAGTGAATACTTCAAAAAAATTTAGATCCTAAATATTAAAAATAATTAATATTTTTTCAAAGGATATAAAACACTTTTTTCTTTTTTCTTTTTTTGATTTTTATTTCCCTTTGGAAAAAAAAATCCTCGAGACAATTGTAGTGAGTCGGAGGACAGCCTGTAAAGCGGTGAATGTGAAGACCGAAGGGAAGGGGGGCGCATGGTGTGCACTTCACTCTCTATCTGAATGGAACTTATTAAAGAGAGGGTTGGATATAGAACTAGCCAGAGGCGGTGTGGCGGTTTTACTTTTGCAATGTTATGGGCGTGGGTGGGGGTGGGGGTGGGTCCTCCTCTTCTGAACTCATCACCATTCGTCCTGTCCTGATACCTTCTGATTCTTTTCCTATTCCATGGCTCCGTTTGTTTTTCTTTTGAGATGTTTGTTTTTTTAAAATTTTGTTTTATTCTTAAAATTTTTTTAAGGATTAAATAAAAAAAGTGAAAAATCTAGTTTTTATTTAGAAAAGTAATTTACAATAGAAATAAGAAAAACGTAATTATCCGATAAGGAGGAGGGAATTTATCGTCTTCCATTCTTCTTAGGGTATGAGGGGTTTGGGACGAGGAAATTATCGTCCCTAAGATCAGGGCTGCGTTTGTATAATTGATCACCGTTGCAATTCTTCTTCGGCTACCGATGTTAAACAAGCAATTTATCTTGTCTTTATTAAATCTGTTTAGGCAGTGGGCTAAAAAAAATTATATTCAACATTAAATAAAAATAAAATAAACACCACTTTAGTGTGTATCCTTTTACTTAACTTTGAAGCTTCGTCAGCCAGCCATGTTCACGCTCGGATGCGGATGGTAGTTAAAAGTTCGAACTATAAATAATAATGAGATTACAGTGAAACAAAACGTTATCCTTGTTCTGGTAGTTGTCTGCACAAGAGAGGTGACTCACATTGTCTTTTTTGTGTTATTCTTCTAATTAGTTAGGAAAATTCTTCTGTTTTTTTCTTTTTATTTTATTCTTATGACAATTGACAACTCTTTGGTTAAGATAAAGCTAAAGCGAGCAAAATTTGATTTAAAAAATAAAGCTCCTCAATGAATAACGTTTCTTGCGACTCGTCCAACGATGACGAATAAAAATCATAGAAAGAAAATAAGAACACACATAGGATTTACATGGAGATGACTGGGTTTACTACTCAACAGTTTATTCCGTTGGTTTACTCCACAAAGCTTTGGATTTTTAATTTTTTTCGTGGTTTTATCATCTACCTATTGCGGCATATGGTTGTGTCGTCTTAGTATGACATTTGGTTTTCGTCGTCTTGTTGCAATATTTTCTAGTGTATGGGTGATTTGGACAGCAAAGCGCTTATTCGATCAAACAACAAATCAAATCATGGTCGTTAGTATGCTACATATATTACGTCCTGAATCTCGCCATAGGAGCATAACTGTCATTTTACACCTCAAACCCGAAGGCTCGAAGCATGAAACAACTTAAACATTCCTTTCTTGTAACTGGATTTTGTCCAATTACGAAACACTTGTTCAGTGTAAATGTGTAACTTTTAAATTCATCAATTCTCCAAATTCAAAATTTCATGTCGACAAAAAAAATTATTTCTAAATCTCAAAATCTCACTTACGAATCTCAAATGAAGTTATTTATAATATAACAATATTTAGAATCTCCTCAATCCAACTTTGAACTAATATAACATTGAATGTTATTATCCAAACGATTTTCTCAATTAACTTCTAAAACCCAACATTCTACATAAACATGAACTTATTAGTTCAACATGATCTAACATAAAATTCTAATCAAATTGTAATGATGATGTATCCCCAACCTAGCCATCACTCATTACGAAAACTAAAAGTACTTGAAAAGATATCAACGAATGGGGGTGAACTTTAAGTTCAATAAGAAATACTAATACAATTTCATGGGCTGTTTACTCAACCCATGACTTTAAAGTTATCAGCCTATTTAATCTGCTTTGATTTAATTGATGAAATCAGATTGTTATTGGAGTAAAAATAAAAGATTCAGTTCTATAGTCTTATTTATTTCTCTTCCTGCTTTAACTTTTTTTTCAACAAAAACTAGCACTTCTACCTCAAAATATAAAGAGGATTCTTGCTAACGGTGGAAGGAAGGTATAATCTCAAAACCCAGTGAAGGACAATGAGGATTCTTTGCTTAAGCACAGAGATATATACAAAAGAACAAAGTTCTTTCCTTCCCTTCACTGTTGCTTATTCTTTTCCCGTCATCCAAGCATAAGAATTTTCTTTATTGATACGAGAGAAAAAAGCATATGACATATGAAGGATTGAGAATTTGAGACAGTGATTAAAACCCCAAATTATTTTTTTCAAAATACATATAACATCACCATCATCCTCATCGCTTTCAATATAGCCAACAAAATTGTGGGACCCCTTTCCCTGCCCGACCTGTTTTGGCGGATCGAGCCAGGAAGTCAGGGATGCCTTTGTTATCACTCAATCGCTCCAATCATGCTCTTTGCGAAGCAATTTCCAAAATTTAGGCAAGCCCACATAAAGCATTTACATTTAACAAAATACATTTACAATGAAGACATTCAAACGCTTTTTTCAAAATGATTTACAAAATGGAGTGTTGAGTTCAGTGTTTTTCACATGTATCAATATCAAAGAAAACATGAAATGAATGTGTCGAGCATACTCCGAAATTTCCTTCTTTATATTTCGGCTCTCCTCGATCTTTGGGTCGCTTTCGATCACTATCTATCACTTTCGGTACTGCGCATTGGTAAAACAATCGCTAACATTTTCATACTGAGTAAGTTCTATACCAAATCCATTCTTGATTTTAGTTTAAAACAAATCATGCAATTTAACAATTCAAAACTTTCAAACCTTTTGGATGATCAGTAAATACAATACATATATTTATTATATATACAATCGATTTATAGTTATTGATGTCCAAAAATACACTTTCATATTCAATATTTCCACGATCTCGAATCAATTCAAATATGCTCACAAAATTCAATTCGAGTTATGCAATTCAATTTAGTTACGCCCTTGCCAAATTTAACTGTCGGAGTATACGAGGATGTCGAGTCACCGGCATGGTCGGTAGGCAACGGGCGGTCTCAAAAACAGTTTTATAACCGCGTCTGATTCTGTTTGGTACAGCGTGGTTATAAAAAAATCAATTAGTGAACACTGCAGGCCGATTCCCGGTTGGAGAACAGATCGGGTGACACATCAATACAATCATTAAGCGATGCGCTATTTTGGACCCTATTGGTATACCAATCTATCCTTATCACAATTAACGGTTAACATTCTATTAAGAGGGCGAGTTAAGATCTTTTATAGCAAAGTACAGTACAATATGTACATTTGTATAAATAGTTCACTTTCAATAGTCATGCAATTTTCATAGGCATACATTTTACAATCAATTCCTTCAAATCATTTAAAACAATTCAATATACTTTTCTTATGCATTTAGAACAAGCCTTTCAAATATTGAAACGAGAATAGGAAATATAGAACAAACATGTAAAAATTTGAAACGAGGAATAGAAGTCGGTAGAACAAACCCAAAATCTTTGCACTTTGATTCCAATCCTCGGAATCTCAATCTCAATTTGGCTTTTCCTCTCGTATTTTATTCAAAACCATTAAAGAACAATATTTGGCGCTTGCTAGTGGTTTTGGTTAGGATTGATTTTCGGAATTTAATATGAGTTCCAATTTCAACAAGCTATATATAGATGGAGTCTTGACTCAATGGGCTTTCCATAGAGTCCAAGAACACTCGAAACGGAGTTCGGACGAAGGAGTTATGATCTTCCGAAGTTGGAGGTCATACGTAGTCACACCCAACCGAGCTAACCTGAACTGATTGAGCTGACCTGACCTCGGTAAACTCAGTCTGACACCTCGGTTTGACACCTGCTATCCTCCTCAGGTATATGAATGAATTCTTGACTCAATTTGCTTTCCATAGAGTCTAGAACACACGGAAGCGGAGTTGGATGAGAGAATTATGACCGAAGTTTGCGAGGGTCATACGTAGTCACACCCGGCCGAGATGACTGAGGCGATTGAGTTTGAGCTGACCTCGGTAAACTTCGATCGACTTCCTGTGATCTGACACCTTCCTTCTCAGACATAAATGGATTCTTGACTCGAGCTTTCCATAGATTCAAGAACACCTGAACGGGTTGGACGAAGGAGTTATGACCATCCGAAGTTGGAGGTCATGCGTAGTCACGGCCAAGTGGCTGAGCGTGAGCTGACCTGACCTCGGTAAACTGGGTCTGACACCTTAGTCTGACACCTGCTATCCTCCTCAGGCATAACTAGATGGATTCTTGACTCAATGGGTTTCATAGAGTCTAAGAACACACCGGCTGGGGATTCGGACGAAGGTGTATGACCTTAGAAGTTGGAGGGTCATCTGCTTGATCACACCAGTAGGGCGACTGGTGACCAGACTCCGTGACCTGCGGCTGAGCTGACCTACGGCCGGTGACCTGGCAGTGGCCTCCTCTGACTGACCTCTGCCTTCTACAGGGGTTGACCTCTGCGAGCCTCTACATGCGACCTCCTCTTGGGTGACCTCTACGGTGGCCTCGATGGGACCATAGCAGTCTCTGAAGATTCGAGTGAAATTCAAAAGCCTAACATCAAGTTCATTGATGTGGCTACAATTTACTAGAGGGAATCACTTCCAAATTCCCTTTATTTCTTACCCAAAAATCAGTTCTAAGGTCCGGCTAATGCGCATTACCACAATGTGGCAGATTCCCATGGTTTAAAATACAACCAAACATTCCCCTAAGACAAGATAATCACTACACAACCCTTAGGGTAGAAAATAATCAAAGTAGGAGAAGACCTACTTCTGGGAGTTTGTCGAAACTCCCCGATTCTGGTCTCTACTAACAACTCTTGTCACGAGGAAGGACTTTCCCTCTTGCTTCGCGGAAACCTATGGTCCGATCGGCGAAAAATCTAGAGAGAAGGTAGAGCCTCTTTCTCTTACTCTCCCTTTTCTCTGTTTTCCTTTTCTTACGGATTATCCTTAATCGTATTTTAAAAAGGAGGAAACTTCCTCCCTCTTTCCTACATGCCATATGCCATTTCCTTGATTTTTTTTTTCTTTTTCTTTATTTCTTTTTATATTTAGGTCCCTCAATTTCTCTATTATTCTTCATTTAAGTCTCCTATTATTTCCCTTACTCATTTATTTCTCTAATTTCACTTAGACATCTAAACATTTGCAATTGTCACTTAGGTCCCCGTTTTACAATTTCCACTTTTCTCTTTTCACTTGGGTTTATTAAAGTTCAATAATTTTCTCATTTTAGCATATAATTGTTCATCCCGATATTAAGTAACAATTACAGAAAAACTCAAAGTTGGCTCAATTACACTTGGAATATATAATAATTTTTATTGTAAAAATTCTAGGGTATTTTTGAGGCGTTACAAAAATGTCTACTGATCATTTGTAGTTTCTGAAGAATAAGTTCATCCAGAAAATGAGATCCCCCCTTCACTCCCATTTTTTTGTTTTTGTTTTTTTTTTTTTGGTTTTTGTGATAAACACACAATTTTGTCCCCACTAGTATTGGTACTTGAATCTAGTCTCATCCCCAGTTGGTAGAATGTTCAATGTTTAAAAAGGCAGGGCATTTAGGGAGGGTAGGGATTCCAGGTTGGAGTCCCAATTGTGACATTGGGACAGTTTCCTACATTATAACAAAGTTCTTAGTAGTAAAATAAAAAAAAAACCACTAATTGGTAGGTAATGATGATTTGATTAAATGGTTATTTGTACAAAATGGGTTATTTTTTTTAAGAGAAAACAAAAGAAATATTAGATTTAAGAATTTTGGAGTATTTGAGGTTTTTTAACCAAATATTTTTTTAATATTTTTAAGATGTACATTTTAAATATATACAAAACTAATAACTTAATATTTAATAGAAATATTGAGAAAAATAAACAACTTAATACTTAATCTTATTGAGCCTTATTTAGAGTTTATATTCAATATTAAATAAAAAAACAAATGCCACCTAGAAGAACTTTTGAGAATCTAATATCTTAAAATGGTTATTTGTACAAAATGAGTTATTTTTCAAGAGAAAACATGTGAAATGTTATATTTAAGAAATTTGGAATATTTGAGGTTTTTAAACCAAATATTTCTTTATTAAAAGACATTTTAAAAATTCAATTTCAAAATCTAACTCTTAATCAAATTTTGCTCTTATTTTGATAAAAATGTCAGTCTTATTTTCTTGTAAAATAGCCCTTTCTTTTAAGAGATATATGTAAATTCATGAAATTCGTATTCGACCACTATTTAATTACTTGTTAGACCATTGAACAATGAATCAATAACTTTTCTGGTTCAATGATCAGTTTGATATTTAAAAAATTACATAATATTGTAAAACTCTAGCATTCTTTGGATCGTGTTAGGCATGTCTCCAAAGATGCATGTCTGTATGTGTGGTATTGGCATAGAGCCATCTCATAACAATTTTTTCATTCAAGTTTGACAATTTTTACCTTGCTCTAGAGAAATATGGATTGACACAAATTGGTAGACTAGAAGTAGGTAGCCAGACTATGATAAACAAATACAAATCCATTGCTTATCTGATCTTAGCTTGTTATTAGGTGTAATTGGGTTATGACTTAGTAATTCCTAAATATTGGTAGTCATGAGTTAGTGATTTCTAATTTTCTACAATTTATTGAGTTTGGATTTGTAATTAAGTGGTCTCTGCATTTGAAAAAAAACATTTGAATTTCTTATGGTTGAGTGCTCTTTGAAGTGTTTGATAGAATTTCACTTACGGTCTAATTCAACATCTCGTCCTTTTTAGAGTTTGAAGTGTTTATATATATATATATATATAAAAGTTACAATATAGTAAATTGTCCTTACCAGGGCACGAACTCGGAACCCCTTTCCCCATACCTTTGCCTTTTGAAACATTGAGTACCCTGTCACATGAGGTAGGTATGATAGTAATGGAAAAGAGTAAACATTAGATGACAATATTGGTGCACTCCATAGTTCACATTGATTGGTTGAACAATGTTAAAAATTGTGTTTCTAATTATGTTGTATATGTGTGTTTTGTGTGATTTGGTAACATTTGTGTCATTTTTTCTTTTTCTATTACGGTCTTTACAACATCAAATTTTAAGGTATTCTGGCCGAATATAGGTGATGCATCTTGTTTAAAAATGAGAATACATAAAATAAAAATAAAAAAAAACCCAAAAATGTAGGGCTGAGCATTAATAAAATTAAAGTTTAATTATATTTCTAGTCAAAATTGAGGATATGGATTCTTTACTTAAAGACCCGTTAAATCATAAAGCATAAATACTTTATTTTCTTTAATTTATTATTTTTTTCACTTTTCCTTTCCTTGAGCACATTAAAATATTTTTCCCGAAGCAGGAAGCCTATAATAAACAATATATATATGAAAGGGAAGCAAAGCCATAACTGCCCCCACATATCTTTGAAACCTACATTTAGCATCTGATCATTTTGAATATCAAATTGCCTGCAATTTTTTATTGTTTGTGAAGAAAGTTTGATGGATGACTTGCAACAGCTGACGGAAGAACACGTCCGAGAGGTTGAGATATCCACGCCCTCTCAAATGTCTACAGGTATAAAAAGATAACCTTACAGATTTCATTCCTTCTGAGTTTTTCAAACTTATTTTTTACTGATGATTTTTTTACTTTCACGAGGAAGATTATTTTAAATTTTGTTATTTTATCATTCTATTCCTATTTCTATTATTAATGATTAGGCCAATCATATTAAAACTTTGAAAACCCGAAGGAGGTTTGTATTCTACCTTTCTGGGTTCCTCTAGTTTTCTACTTGGTTTGATTTGGGTGTTTTATGTCATAGATTTAGGCACATTGCCGAACCATGTAAGTTTTTTTTTTGTTTGATTTTATCATCATTTTTGCACGAATTATGATTATTATCCATTTAAGATTACTTTTTAACTTACCTCTAGTTTGAGAGTAGTAAATTATCGTCATTGGGGTGGAGCGTGAGACTCCTCACGTGCCTTTAACATTCTGAAAAGCCTTGATGGCGCTGATGGCTGCTTGAGATTGCCAGATCTGGGCGCATGAGGTGGGGAGCCCAGCGCCAGCGTCGAAATGTAGATTCTTTGTTAAAGACGGAAGGAAGTTATAATCCTCAAACCCAAGATTCTTTGCTTAGGTGTGGAAGGTATATGCAAAAGAATAAAGAGCTTTCCCTCTCAATTGTATTTGTCTGTTTTCTTTTCCCTGTCATCAAAACTCAAGAATATTGTTTCTTGACATGAGAGAAGAAAAAAGCATATGATATATATGTAGGGGGTTAAGAATTTGAGACAGTAAAATCCCCCACAGTTTTTTGAAAAATACATCTAACATCATCATCATCATTGTTATCGCTTTGAATATAGTTAAAAAAAAAATGTTGCTGATCATTTGTAGTTCTTGAAGAACAAGTTCATTCAGGACTTGGAGGAGGCCGAGGAGTAACATACCGGGGAAAATGAGATCCCCTTTCTCTCTCATTTTCTATGGATTAAAGGTGTGTTGGAAGCAAAGGAGATAACCTCATCGACGCCCATCTGTTTGAAGAATTGCCTCTACGACGCCATGAGCTCGTTAGAAGAGTGCGTGGTGTTGTCGGACAAGCGTGAACCCCGAAAGAAGAAGGACGGTTCGATGCATGAATACACCCTGGCGGAGCATTGGTTTATGCACAAAACCAGAAGGATGTTGCTTTGAATACAGAGAAAGCTGGTCGATACAGCTGAAATGGGGGCAAGTACTTCATCATCCTCTACCTTCAGACCAGTTATTCAAACACCATCCATCCTGGGTCGAGACATTCAAATTGCATATTATAATTTTAAGAAACAAGAAACCAAAATTTTAGATGGACTCCGGAATAGAGGGAAAGGATTTCATGAAATTGTAATATTGGGGATTGGAGGGTCTGGTAAAACCACTCTTGCCAAAGTGGTTTCTACTTACCAGTCTTCGCGACTTCCTGGCCCTAAGTTGTGGGACATCAAGATATGGATACACTTATTAGAGAAACTGAGTAGTGGAGATGTTGTAGAGTTGAAGGAGATAATAAAGGATATGTTGGAACAGTGCAACAAAGCAGCAACATGGGTGGATGATGAAGATGAGCTGTTGGAGATTCTTGGGAATGCTTTGAAGGGAAAAAAGTATTTGATTTTGTTTGACGGCATATGGGACATCAACATCGACTGGTATTTGAAGTTAAAGCAGAAGCTCAAGTCTGTAAGTGGTGATGGGCATAGTTATGGTTATGTCATCACCATAACTTGATTCCCTCACAAAGCAAGAATGATGGTGGGCCCTCGCAATTTGTACCACATATAACCTTTTCCTCCCTTATCCAGGGAGAAGACATGGGGATTCCGTTATTTAGCTTCATTTGATATCCTGGAAATATATAGGCAGAAAATGAAGGATGAGATTTTAGAGCGTTGTGATGGCCTCCCATTAGCATTCAACATAT
Organism: Tetrastigma voinierianum; assembly: GCA_016808115.1. Lineage (NCBI taxonomy): Eukaryota > Viridiplantae > Streptophyta > Magnoliopsida > Vitales > Vitaceae > Tetrastigma > Tetrastigma voinierianum. Next base: position 475,860 of record JAEQBH010002674.1, on the reverse strand, counting down.
TGGCAGAGGTGATTGAGAAGCAGATCTGGAATCCAAGGTAATGTCTCAACATATATGTTATTTTTGGTTTTTATTTGTTTTAAAGCTTTCATAATTGTATTCATTTCATTATAAAAATATAAATTGTTTTAGGTAAATTTTTTATATTAGGAAATAATTAAAGGTTTTTTTTTTTTTTACATCTATTCACTTTGGAAAAAAATGTTGTAGTATTGGGTCCTTATAATCTTCCCACCCTTTATAGGTTGAGTCAAGATTCAAGGCCTATATTCTTATTTATTTATTAAGGTTCAAAATATGTTCATTTTTAGTATAATTTATCGTTTAATAAAGAAAATAAAATAATATTTGCTTATAAAATCATATTTTGTAAATATTCATATTCCTTTTATATTACACATATTTTTTAAAGTATATCATAGATCTGTAAGTTCATTCTTTTTTCTCTAATTAGTTCAACCTCAGTTTTCTAGAAAAAAAAAATTGCAAATTTCAAAATTATTGTGTTTTTAGTTTTTTATTTTTGTAAAGTCACGTTTTTTTTAATTAACATAAAAACAGATATATATATATATATATATTCAAAATATGCTAGGATATATGATTTTTATTTTTTAAATAATAATAATAATGACAATAATAATAATAATAATAATAATAAGAGAATAAACCAATCAGATTTCTTAATTTAAATCTTTTAATTATATCATTAAAACTGTTATCGGGGTTTTTCTCAAGGATGGGAGAGACCACACGATCCACACCACTATTTTATAATATTGATCAGTTGTGAAGATGATGTTATGTTGGGAAATGACTTGTTACTGTCATGTTGTTCCTTCTTATCACCGAAGGATATGGTAAGATTTTAAAGCATAAAGATTTATATTATGACAAAAGGTTTATTAAATTGCTTTCCCATTTTCAGGTGATTGATGTATCAAAGCCTCCTTCTTCAAGATATATTCAACCAAGTCAATGACACTATAAACCGTAAGCGGGCAATATCGCCATTAGTAATTGTAAGTTGAATTGTAGTCACTATTTATATATTATTTTTTATTAGAGAAAATTAGTATTAATTTCCTCACTTTCTTGACATTTACACTTGAATTCTGAACAAAAAATTTGCTTTTTAAATAAAGTAACGGGCAATTTCGCCAATAGTAATTGTAAGTTGAATTGTTGTCATCATTTATATATATCTTTAGTAGAGAAAATTAGTATTAAAATCATGAATTTTCGTGACTTTTACATTTAAATCTTGAACAAAAAAGTTTGCTTTTTAAATATTGTAACTTTCATGAATTTTGTTTTTATATCCCAACTTTCATTTAAATCGTAGTTTTAACATTAAAATGATGTTGTTTCGTCATTGGACATGGTAGATGATGGGGTTTGAAATAATAGGTCTTGTGAGGCCAGCGAGAGACATGGCCCAGCGGGATTAAGCGGATTTGATCTGTGACTGGGCCAAGCGATGGCGTCTTTGAGCTATAGGTCAGCAGGCGAGTATCGCGGCTAAGTGATAAATCTGCAGCCGATAAGGGGAAGTAGGATGGTGATAGCTGCTTTATCGCAATAAATCAGCCGAAATCTCTGATAAGGAAAGTAGGATAATTCCTAATAACTTAATTTGATGCTCAGCTGTGTCGCGTAGATATGGAAAGAAAATCCCGTCAATAAGAAGAATCCTTGCTCTTGTCAAATTAGAAAACGCATATCTTGCCAATCACAGGCCGCCTCGTAGGTGAAAGGCCGCTGAAACTTATGCGCAGTAGCCATTACTGGCGGTTGATATTAGCCGTGAGAAGAAGCGGAAGCAGAGCGCCGGGAGAGTGTAACGGGCGAGCCCCGCGGTCTCTTTGTTTCTTGTTTTTTGCGAGTCAGCGTCGAGCCCGGTGGATCGGCCCGGGCGTGATTCGATTCCGTGCGGTGTGGCTGACTACGTTCAGATTGAAAAAAAGGGGCATCATCGATTGTGGCGATGCGTAGGAGAGCGACAATTCCTTTACAAATAAGGCGATATCTCGATGGCGATGGTATCGACTTCGAACCTGGCGAGGGCAGCTCCGATCCCCAAGGATGCAAGACTAGCAAGGCGCCTTGAATGGCCAGCCTCCTGTGGTATGTATTAGAAGCTATACCTGATAGCAAACGAGATGGAGACACTCGAGTCTCTGACTAGCGCTTGATAAGGGAATTAGAGCAACTTACCGAGAGCGGATACAACGCCGCGGGAAATGTCTGACGGGCTAGGAAGGCCATAACACCGCCCCTCGGGTGAATCGGCCATGTAGCCCGGGGCCACGTCGCCTAGGAGCCCGGCTCGGCCACAGGGGAAAGATGCCTCAGGCGTAGAACTTGATTCGGCTCAGTGGAGTCTAGCCGGAGCCCAATGACTTAGTTTGAAGAGCTCAGCCTTCGGGAAAGGCCATATAGCCGCAGATCCAGTTCAGCTTAGATAGATTAGCCTATGGAGTCTCAACAGCTCAGTTTCGAATAGCTCAATTGCTCAGGAAAGGCCACCTCATCTGGCGGGTAGGGCTATTCAACTCGGGCGGATTAGCCCGGGCCCCGACACCTCGGTTTGAAGAGCTCGACTCTTAGAAGGCCCGTACGGCCGCGAGCCACTTGCTCAAGTAGATTAGACCATGGAGCCTCGTGACTCAATTTTCAAGAGCTGGCTGCTCGGGAAAGGCCATACCGCCGCGAAGCTAGTTCGGCTCAGTGGTGCCACGGGCCTCGGCAGCTCGGTTTTCAAGAGCTTTCAGCTTTCGAAAAGGCCATATAGCCGTAAACCCCGATTCAGCTGACGGTCTTGAGCCTTAAGCAGCCCGAGTTTGAAGAGCTCATTGCTCAGTATCTCTTATAAAGCTTGATTAAACAAGGTCATTGCAGGCTCTCATTAGCTCAATTTTCAAGAGCTTGCCAGGAAGGCCGTATAGCGTGAGCCGGTTCGCTTAGGCGGTCCCAGCCTCACCGGGGCTCGGTAGCTCGGTTGAAGGCTCAAGCTCGGGAAGGCCGTACGCTATAGCCTGAAGCCGAGTATAGCTCGGGCGGGTTGGCCACGGGCCAGCGGCTGGTTGGAACATGCCATGTGTTGGCCACGGAGCCAAGTAGCTCGGTTCGCGAAATCTGGCAGCTCAAACAGGCTATGTAGCCCGCGAGCAATGCTTCAGTTCGTGGCGTAACGACTCGGAAGACACCGAGCCCAGTAGTAGCTCGGTTGCGAGCTTAACAACTCGAGAGGCCGCCAGCGCCCGGGGGCGGTACTTTCAGTTTATAGAGCTCTTGTCGAAAGCCTCAGCTGGGCCGGTGCTCAAATTCTCGGCTGCTGCTTCAGGAAGGCCTTGCGCCGGGGCCAATGGCTCAGTTGCGAGCAAACTGGTCTGAGCTGTATTTCGGGGAGGGTCTCAGCGCCTGGAGCCCGGTTCCGGTTCTGAGCTTAATAGCTGGGAAGGCCTTAGCGCTAGGAGCCAATGGCTTGGTTGGCGGAAGCAACGCTGGGAACGCCTCGGTGCCCGAGCCCGATTGCTGAGTTGCGAACGCGGCTCGGGAAGGCCTCAGCGCCCGGGAACCGGCTGCTTCCGGTTTGCGGAAGCAACCTGTCGAAGGCCTGTGCCAGGCGGTAACCGGTTTGCGAGGCTCAACTTTCAGGGAAGGCCTCGGCGCTGGCCCATTGCTGGTTCGCAACGCAGCCGGAAGGCCTGCCGCGGGGAGCCCGGCCCGGCTCGGTTTGCGAGCTTAACGACTTCTGAAGGCCTCGACACTAAGTGCCCGATTTCGGTTGCGAACAATAGCTCAGGAGGCCCTGGCGCCCGGGAGCCCGGTAACCAATTGCGAAGCAACGGCTCGGGAGGCCTCGCGCCCGGGGCCAGTACTCGGTTCGCGAACGCGTTCGGGGGGAAGGCGCCGGCGCGAGGCGTGGCTCCCGGTTAGAAGGCGCGGCGGCCCGGGCGAATAACTCAGTTCAAAACGCAAAGCTCGGGACGGAATGGCCCGGGCTGGCGGCCTTCGGTTGCGAGCTGCTGACTCGGGAAGGCCTGGCGCCCGAGGAGCCCAGTGCTCGAGATTAGGCCCTTGGGTTCGGAAGGCCCCTCCCGGCGCCCGGGGAGGTCCGGCGAGGCTCGGTTTGCGGAAGCGGGTTAGGCTCGAAGCCCACGAGCCCGGTTTTGCTCGGTTTGCAGGCTGCGGCAACTCGGTTCGGAAGGCGCAAGCCAGGAGCGGTAACGGATTCGAGAGTAAAAACATCTTGGGAGGCCCAGAATAGCCCGGGGCCAAGTAACTCGGTTTCGAAGGTAAGTAGAGGCCATGTGGCTGGGAGCCATGTAGCTCGGTTTAAAAGAGCCTTGCGGCAGTTTCAAGGGATGAATGGCTCGGTTGAAAGCATAAACCACCCCGAAAGGTAGAATGGCCACGAAGGCTAGTAGCTCTTTGTTCGGAAGCGCAACGACCCGAAACCAGCGACTTAAATTGGCAGACAACTAAAGAGCGAAAAAACTAATCAAACCCTTCCTAAGTAGCCGTGGATATCACGCTGATCAGAAAGCGATCTGACGCCTCGCTCCTTAGTGAGAGCTAGGGGCGATGGGGTTTGAAATAATAGAATCTTGCTTGAGGCCAAGGCCTTGACCCTGGCAAGGTTCGCAGACTAGTACTATGACTAGGCCACTTGATGGCTTATCCGCACAAATATGGCGCTGAAAACAAGAGCGTATCAACGTAAATCAAGCCAAATCTCACCGTCAAGGGAAGTAGGATAATTCCGATAGCGCTTTATCCTGTAAATCGAGCCAAAATCTACTTAATAAGGGAAGTAGGATAATTCCCAATAACTATTTTCTAATTATCCCTTATTAATCTAACAACGATATGGAAAGAAAATCCCCTATCCTAGACAAGAAATCCTTATCACCATCAAATTGGGGAAAAACATATACTATAAATACCCCGATTTTCATCGGTGAAAGGGAGGACACAAACTTATGCACTAATATTTCATTCCCAAGGGGCCGATATTCTCCACAGAGTTAACCGGGATTTAGGCATCGGAGCGGAAACGGGCGAGCCCCCACCGATCCTCTTTGTTTCTTGTTTTTGCAGAGGAGTCCAACGTCCAGAGCCAGCAGACCGGCCTAGCGACAAGCTCCAGCCTTAGCGATTCCATAACACCTCCAACCTGGGGCCCGCTTGAAAAAGCGATCACGTAGAGCTTTGGAGTCTTGTAGGGGATATAAAAACGAAATTCATGAAAATTGTTATATTTAAAAAAAAAAACTTTTTATTCAATATTTAAATGCAAAGTTCAAAATTTTAATACCAATTTTCCCTTTTTATCATGTCGTACCTATTCATTTGATTTAGTCTGACATCATGTATATATATTAGGTTTGGAGTGGGAATGCAAAGGCTAATCAACTCATGCAAGTAATCATACAACGTGATTCGAACTCATCAATTCTCTTAATGCCTTTGGAGTCGAAAGCTAGTACTTCCTTCTCATTTGGATGTGTATGTAAAATATTACTCTTCTTAAAATAAAATCCGCCCACATACCACATTATTATTTTATTCAATTGTATATTTTTATTTTAATATTACGTGTCCTGATTCTAATTTTTTAGTAGTCCTCTACTGAAAGTTCTGTTTCTACTTCTCAATTCAATTCACATTTGTTCTTAAAATTAAGTTTTATCTTTATATATAGAGAAAGAGGGAGAGGGATAGAGCATTTAGTTTCTAAATAAGAAATAGAAATTCTATAAAAGGGTCAATCACTTAGAAATGCTAAATAAAAGTGGGTCCCAATTTTTGCATGGATTTGATATCATAAAATTTTAAATTACTTAAGAACAAATACTACCCAAAACCTTTAAATTTTGTTTATGACACACCCCCACCCCTACTAGCAGTGATGAAACATTAACTCATTAAACTCCCAAATGGGATACTTCCAACGACTAGAGAATCTCTCGTGAAGTTGCTTCGTGTCGCTTGCTGCAACTCAGATAAATTTTTTTTTTTCTTTCTAAACTTCTGTGATTTTATAAAATTTCTACAAGAGATAACAAATGACATAGATACATGTCCCAAAAAACCTGTAAATACAATTTACACTTCTCAAATATGGCAACCAACAAAAATTCTTCAAAAGAGCCTCAGGCTCAATCACATTTTCATAAAACAAAACTATGTACATACATATGCACAACTATACAAGTTTAAAGTATTTCCTTACAAAAGTTAGTCACACTTCCTTTACAAATATATGACTAGAAATCAGGAGGACCCTGATATGTCCCCGCGTCCAGTGTACCTGTACCTGGAAAATTATTTTTAAAAATAGGAAAATAATGAGCTAAAAGAGCTCAGTGAGTGTATGCTTTATAAAATGCTTGCTTTTTCTGAAAATGTCTCAAAACTATAAAAACGATCTTTTACAAAACACTTTCAAAGTTTCTAAAACTTTTCTTAAAATTTCTTGCTTGCTTAGCAGTGGTCGATTTTAAGCTGTATGCAAAATGCTTATAAATATAATAATCAACCACTAGAGGCCTTTCTTGCTTGCTGTACCCTAGTAAACACGAAACCTGCGTCTCTACCATCTCGGTGGAAGGACCTCATGTCCACATCACCTATTCCTAAGAATACTGCTAACGCTCCATCACCACATAATAAGCTAGCACACTAACCTTATATACTCCAGTACGTGCCACGGTCCTCCTCTAATATGCCTTAATGCATGAGCTAAGTCTTGTTTTTTCGTGATAATTATAAATGTAATGAAATCATGTCTTAACCTCCTGCAAGTAACGCATCAATACTACTGCAATGCTCGCTAAGACTAGGGATTTCTTAAGGCCTAACTTATAAAATATAATTTTATTTGCTTGCTTGATAAAACATATTGCTTTCTTGCTTGCTTGAAAAAATATGGTTTAACAAATCCAAACCATAAGCTTTAAAATATGGTTTAACAATTCAAAACCATAAGCTTTAAAATATGGTTTAACAATTAAAACCATAACATACAAATCATAAAATGATTTATAAACAATACACTAGTATTGAAAAATAAAGTTTAGAACACTCACTTTTCCGTTTACAATAATTGAGCACGATTTCACAATTTCTCCTTTTCTGCTTTTACCCTATACATTCAATGTATTAGGCCACACGCGTCATCACAACCAAGCAATTTGCATACTTAGTGCTACAATTAAAATTTTTAGAAAATATGTGGGCCTCAAATACTATTCACATGTGGGCCTCAAATGCCATTCGCATGTGGGCCCCAATTGCCATTCACATGTGAGCCCCAAATCATCAGTCCCTAAAATTCCTAAAGTAAATTTGGGGAACAAATTAAATGTTCTCCTCACTATAGTCTATACAAATCTCTGCCATTAAATGGCCTTTAGGATATAATTAACACAAGTAGGAAAATTCTCTACCTTTTGGAGTTTGACGAAACGCTGAGAATGTAAGTTCATCTATTGCAGTTAATACAGGATACAAAACACGATTTTCTCGCACTAAGTAAAGTTGAAATCCCAAGCTCTCGATTTTCAAATCTTTACTTAAATTGATCGTAGGTTTTTCTGAAGAGTATGCTGATCCATGCCAAGAGGGTTACGTGTGGGCACCAAATATTAGTTGTTGCCAAACTCCAAAGATGGCGACTTTTCTATTTCTGTGCTAATTTATCATGTGCTGTCATTTATCTACTGGTGATTTGAGCAAGTAATCGTGAGAGGTCGTAAATTTCAGTCCGTAATTTTAAGAATTTCGGGATCGAGTGATTTCGTGGCTCCACATGTGAATGGTAATGTAGCTACAGCGCTAATGACATTTAAGCCTATATAAATAGTATTTGAGGCACACATATTTTCTAGGGCCGATCAGAGCATTTGCAGTACTGTTGTCAGGATGAGGTACAAGTGGTCTAATACATTAGCTGTGGTAAAGGAGGAGGAGAAGGAAGTTTGTTCAATTATTGTAACTAGGGAAATGAGTGTTCTAAACTTTATTTTCAATACTAGTGTATTGTTTATAAAGTTTGTGAACACTCACTCTTCCGCTTACAATACTTGCCACCGACTTCACTCCCTCTCCTCCCTCCGCTTTTACCCTATACATTCAACGACATCACAAGTCACATCACAACTGAAGAATTTGCGCACTTAGTGCTACAATTAAATTTTTCAGAAAATATGTGGGTCCCAAATACTATTCACATGTGGGCCCCAAATGCCATTCGCATGTGGGCCCCAATTGCCATTCACATGTGGGCCCCAAATCATCAGTCCCGAAAATTCCTAAAAAATTTGGATTGAAATTTATGGCCTCTCACGGTTTTCAAGCAAATCTCAAGCCATTAAATGACTTTTATGATAGAATTAACACAAATACGAAAATTCTCTACCTTTCGAGTTTGACGTAAACGTGGCTAATATTCTCAGCGCTCATGCATACTCTCTCGCGTGGATCAACTTTGCCTTCTGCTCCGACAGAAACTTACGGTCCAATTTCCGTAGTTCTGAGAAAAACCGAAACTTAGGATTTCCCAAACTTTTTACTTGAATTCTCGGCAAAATCCTGTGTTTTTGGTATCCACGCGTAGCCCTCGTCGAGTAGATGAACTTTCGTTCTTGGCTCGACGAATTCTGACAATCGATACTCCGTGTATAAAAAAGAGAAGCGAAGAAAAAAAAAAAACCTTTTCTCTCCTCACCTCACGCTCCTCTTCCCCGTCTGTCTTTCGTTTTTATTTTATTTTATTATTATTATTTTTACATGGCTCATATTACTTCATTCCTAGTCCCTTTTGCCCCTTTAAACAATTTATTTCTTTCCTAGCTTCGCCGTCTTTCTTAAATGGACATTCTTAAATATATTTATATTTTTCAGGATTTTCTAAAATCCAATTTTTGGGGTCCACTGACGTCAGCTTGCCTCAAATTATGAAAATCCACTTATTCTAATCACGAAATTCGACTGAGTAACTAGATTTCGCAAGATGATTCCAACAGTGATGTCCGTTTTGTCATCCGAGATCCAGAAATTTTCCAGATTTTTCCAAAGCGGCAAAATTACCGTTTTGCTATTTTTCAGAAAAATGTCATTTTTTTCGAGGTTTTACATTGCCACAATTCTTTGAAAATTTTACAATTTCATCCTTAAAAACAACTTTAAAAATTACTACTATGACCTTCAAATAATTAAGGAAGCCTTGGGTGCACATACACGACCCTACGGTTACACATACTGTATACCCTCTCGGGACGGGGCGTTACAGTTTAATAAAAGGTGATGGATCACCTATATCAAAATATTGCAATTGAATTTCAAAATTTCAAAATTCATTATTAGATCTTAGTGAACATAAACTAACACTTTAAAAAAAATATTTTAGTTGATATTTGAAATTTATACTTAATAAAAATGTATTTTTAAAAGTTTATGTTCAAATTTAATTTCTTTAAATCTAAAATCTTTTTATTTTTTTGAAATATAATAAAACTATAAGTTATAATAAAATATATTAAATTTGTGACGCCCCAAAACCCGGGGGTCCGTTGATCATCCACAACTCCGCGAATACTCGTGAATGTCAAGACCACATTTTTCACAAAATCTGCGTAGTCTCCTTTGTACGAGGAGCTCTACCCAAATACAAAAACCTGTATAAAACTCAGTCCCAAATAAACAATATACTTATGATTAAACGCCACTGGGTCCATAAACCAATATTCATAATAATGTATATATATATCCAACTATCCAACCATAGTTCAAGAAGAGTTCAATTTCATTTCTTATACAAATATATATTAAAAATTAAAACAATTCTAATACATGTAATACTTCATAACCCAAAGCCACAATCCGGCTTTCTTCTAAACCTTAGTCTCTAGGACGAGCCGTCCCCTCGCACGCTCCCTGTACCTGTAAAATAGTATCCCTCGACAGGGTGAGCTAATGCTCGCAGTGGAACTCACCCGGCCGGGCTACTTCCACCTAAGTGCAATGCAATGCTCCAAAATAACACACATTTAAGAACGACAGATCCTACTTGAATGTCTAACTGATCATTTCGTACCCGAGTCCCCACCCACTCCCTCACACTCGCCTAAGCCTCGTATGAGAATTATTATGTTTATTTGAGCCAAGTGACAACCCTCTACGATATATATCAATCTGGGCTGCCTCCGACGATTGATATTATTTGTGGACTACCCTCCGAAGGTATATCAATTACCGCCTCCGATGATTGATATTTTTAGTATGGACTACCCGACACTATCATTTTTAGACAACCCTTCGAACCATTTTCTTCTAGACTCGCTCATGCACTCACTCCTATCAGTCTCTATAGTAGCGTTTCCAAAGGCATATGTACCTAATGAATGCCAATTCCAATACGCTATAATATCACATGCAAATATATCAACATGCATATATTTACGTAAAATTCAATTCACACAATCATGTCATGTAAATTCGCATTTCATTACATCAAAATTAGCTCAAGTGGGCTAATGATCAAACACGAGCAATTCAACGTGAATCACTCCACTAAACACATTAATTCACAAAAATTATTTTGAGAACACTGTTTCGGGAATAGTGAAACCCTCACATTATTCTAAAAATCACAAATCATCGGGTTCACTTAAGAACTCAGTGCTCTTCCGCCATTCCCGCCTCATTCAAACCAATACATGATTTAATATATAATTGCAAAATTTAACAACCCAAATCGCCCGTAAGGGCCATCGCCGCTCCATTTGAGTTTCAAAATTTATAACAATTCATCCCAAGATTCCGACCGAACAAACGGTCCCTCACTTCGCCTCATTCACCAAACATCGATTAAAGCACTTTAAAGAAGGAATAAACCCAAGTAAGGAGAACTCTACCTCAAGGAGTTTGAGGAAACTCCCTTAAATCCACCTACGCTGCTCCCTCTCAGATAGCAGCCTTCCTTCTTGTCCATCCCGATCGACCAATACTGGGATCTCCACAGCTTCTGTGAGAGAAGAGACATCCTCTCTCAAAAACGCCATTTTTGGCTACTCAAGTCTCTCCCATGTTTTCTTCTCAGATGAAAGACAACATCTATTGCTTGTCTATTATCCAACTTAAACAATTCAAAATGACCATTTCCTCATTCCTTTCCTGGCTGACATTCAAGATCATCTCTACATTCATTTTTATAATTTCCTCTACTCATACCAATTTATTACATGAGTACGTGTTATATGCGACTCGTAAAGATCGAAAATTGTTTTATTTAAGACTAACCGCGACGCTCGAAAAACGTGTAAATTCTGACTATCTCGGAATTCGACGAAATTTTACGCGCTACTAGATTACGAGACGATTCCAACTACAAATTCAAGCCATATCCGAGATCTAGAGAATAAATTCCGGATTTTTAACCAAAATTATAATTTTGTAACCGAAATTACGATTTTGCCATTTTTTCCAAAAATTGGAATTTCTTGGGTTTTACAAAATTTATTTAGAAGATCTAATTTATCATTAAAGGATTAATGTAAATTCAAAAATCATGAATATATTTTTTAAATAATATTTGATAAAAAATATTAAATTTATAATAAAATGAATTAAGTAATACACTATTTTTATTTGTTATATATAAACTATTTATTGTATATAATATAATTTTTTTATAGTGTTACAATATTTACTCTTTAATTTATTTTTATTGATTTTCTTATCGTATATCTCTTAAAAATAGAGTAGTAAATATTTAAGATAGATTAGAAAGAAAATAGTTGTTATCGTGTGTGTATATATATATACACTTTATGGGAGGGGTTTCGGTTCAACCCCAGCTTGAGATAATTTATTACATTATAAATAAAGTAAGTTTGATTATAAAAATATTTTACTAAAATACATTTTCTTCAGAATTTTTAAACATTTTTAAGCCCAAAAATATCTAAATAGATTTTATTAAGAGAAAAAAAATGATAACAAAATTGAAACGATTCAGCATTGTTTTTAATTATTTACTATTTTATGTGATATTTTTAGGTAAAGAACAGGCTCGTGTATATAAAAGTACAATATGATGAATTTAAGGAGAAATATATTGATTTTTCTTTTAATTAGCATTGAGTTTATAAGAAATTTTTTTATTATATAAAATAAAAATAAAATTATAATTAGAAATTATTTGGTTAATTTCACTCTATTAAGTAAATTTTTGAAGTTAAAAACTATCAACAAGGTTTCATATCAATTTTTCAGTGCAATTACTATTAATATTTTTAGGTTTTGATAGGGTTTGAAAACTGGGCTCGCAGGCCCACTCGCCAAGCCCAAAGAAGAGGCGCGCCCGATGAAGCACCCAGGCCCTTGGCTCCAGCCTAAAACAAAGGCCCAGTCCATTCGCCTCAAAGGCCGGTCATGGGTAATTTGAAAGACCCACATCTTGCAAATCAGACTAAATCTAAATTAATAAAGGAAGTATCAATCCCAATACTGGCCATCTCGCAAATCAAACCAGATCTCAATTAATAAGGAAGTTATACAATTTTCAATAAACTATTTCGTCAATATCCCTTATTGAAATTCGATAAAGGCAAGAAATATCCCATCTAATGGGAAATAATCCTTACTACCCTCCAATTGGGAATAATATACACTATAAATACCAGACCACCCCATCGATGAAAGGTGCGCAAAAACATTCACCCTCAAAGTAGTCTATCTTTCTTCAGCAGAATCTACTTAGACATCTTGAGTGCCACGCTAAGCCCCCGCTCGAATTCTTCTTCTTTCTTGTTTTTTGCAGAGGAGAGCAACATTAGAGCTACAGACCACCAACACATGTCCATGTCCCTACTGAATCACCTAATACGCTGTACCAAATCCGGCTGAGTAAAGGCATCACCAATGCTGCTCCAGGTGGTCCACGCTCCTTACAAGATTGATCTCTGCACAGATTTACATCAACCCAAACACTAGAAGACAACAATCCACCAAGGATGCAGACTCCGCCGTGCGACGCGATAGTGGTCTCGGCCCGCTAGAAGCAATGCAAGCCAACACGGACGAGGTGGAAGCGCTCCGCCTCACCAACCAACACCTGATAGGAGAGTTAGAGCAACTCACCAGGCAGATGCAACGCCCGCGGGAGGCGCGTCAAACTCAGGAAGGTCATAACCTCACCCCTCATGAAGGGCAACACATTCTCGGCACTCCCGAGGAAATAAACGTAAGTGTAGTCCACCGAGCCAAGGGGCATGGACCACACTTAACCCTTGGAGAAGAGGGCAACGAAGCAACACTCGGGGGGCATGTCGGGAACGAGGAACTACGCAGTCCTCAACAAGGGACGGGAGAGCGATCATGAGAGCAGAGGTTCAAGAGCCTCCAGCAGGAACTGTACCGTAGCTGAAGCCGTAAGGGACAGCCCCGATACTAGCGGACATCTCGTGCAACAGACCGAGTCACCGCTCACTACCGAGAAAATCACTCTCCTTCCGTACCAAGCTTAGGAATGCCACAAGTGGAAGCTGCTCGATGGTGCCTGCAGGATCCGTCGATCATCTCAACACTTACAAGAATCAAATGGAGCCGCAGGTATCGTGGACCCCGCACGATGTCGAGCCGCTATCACATTAAAAGGCCCAAATTTTGGCTTGTTTTAACAGCTCCCATTTCATCAATCTCCTCATTTAGAGAATCCATCCATTACGCTCGCCTCCCACTTCATTGAGCCATAACATACAGAAGCCGTTATCACTTCTACGACCATGTGCGTAGCTTCGCAAGAAAGCCTCGAGGTCTTATGTCCGCAGGTTCAATGTCAGGCCCCCGAAGATAGATATAACCGACGAGAAGTTCGCTATCACCGCATTCATCGCTGGATTAGGAGTGCAGTCAAAAGACTTGATGTTTTCCATCTCCAAGAATCCTCAGGCAAGCATGGCCGAGGTGCTCGCTAAAGTGGAAAAATACATTAATGGTGAAGAAGCCCTCATATCCAAGAAAGGAAGCTCCTCAACCCATAAAGAGAAAAGTGGGATTGAAAAGCGACAGGGAAGAAGCCCAAGAAGATAAAATGACCGGGAGAGGTCTCCAAAGAAAGACGGGAACTAGCCCTCGAAGACGCTGAAGCCTCGCAGACCGCCTAGTCCACCATTACCGTAACGGCGACAAAGATTAATACTCACTTCTACGGCGCACCCGACAAATTAATGTCGCGGTGTCTCAAGGCTGGCGCAAAACGACAGTTTCGAGGTGGCCATATCCCTTGATAGTCGCACTCACAACAGAGATAACACTAGGTATTGTGAGTTCCATAGGGATTACTGCATCGCATTTGATGATTGCATATAGCTCGTGAAAGAAATAGAATACTTTAATTCTAGCAGGTATCTCTCGATGCTCATAAAGACCGAGGGCCTTAATTCTGACCGCTCAAAGTCGTGTCTGATCGCACCACGCCACCAATTCCCGCGCATAACAACTCAGCACCAACAACTTTTAGGGGAAATCCATGTGATCTCTGAGGATTCCTCGTGGAGGAGGGGAATCCAAATTTCGTTTAGAAGGCCCATCCGCAAGCAAAGACGTCGGGAGAGAATGGGAAGTACAAGTCAGATCCAACCGCCCGCCTCGACACATCCATAACATTCTCCCGACTCAGACTGGAGGGATGCCAGCACCCCATGATGGCCCTTGGTAATACGAGCAGTCAGGCCAACAAAATGGTCTATCTGGGTCCTAGTCGACGGAGTTCAAATCTAACATCATCTCACTTCCTACTCGACAAGACGGACATTGAAGTAATTGCCGAACCGCCAGCACCCACTCATGGTGATTCTAGTGAGAAAGTAAGCTACCCCCTAGACTCAATACAACTAGTGCTCACTTTGGGAGACCCCCCATGCCAGGCAACGACCACAGCGAGATTCCTCGTTGTAGACGCCCCATCGGCCTATAATATGTTGCTAGGGAGACCTCTCTCAACGCAATAAAAGCCATTCCCTCCGCGTACCACATGATGATCAAGTTTCCCACCACAAGCAGAGTAGGAATGGTTCGAGGAGACCAATGCGTGGCTAGAGAGTGTTACTCAGCATCCATGAAGCAAAAAACGGTTGACAACGTATGTATGGACGATCTCCACATGCGAGACGAGGTGAACACCCGACCTGAGCCCTCGAAAGAGCTAACTCAGACAATGATGACGACTAACACTCGCCTACATCGCTCCAAGTCATGAAACCCTTCATAAGCCCTTACCCATTTTCGGGAGACGTAACAAAGACGCTCGTGATGGAAGCAAAGTGTATATGGGTGAATCTGACCCCACCATAATCACTCATAGTACAAACAATGCCCATCCTCTTTTAAGTCACTAAGTTAAAGAGATGAGCTGCATCGAAAGGCAAAAACGATCAACGAGGAGGTCGGCAAACTCTTCCAAACAGGGGCAATCAGAGAGGTAGAATAATCTAATGGTCGGGCCGCTGTACTCAAGAAAGCAAAACTTAGTGGCTTACCACATCGACTTCACTGGCCTCAACAGAGCATGCCCAAAGGATAGTTTCCCTTTACCGCGAATCGACCTCATCGTAGATGCAACAGTTGGCCATGAACTCCTCAGTTTTATGGATGCTTTCTTCGGCTACAACCAGATCAGCATGGATCCAGATGACTAAGAAAAGACCTCGCTCATTACGTGATGTGGACCTATTGCTACCGTGTGATGCCCCTCGGGGCTCAAAGAACGCGAGCTACTTATCGAGGTCGGGTAAAACGTGATGTTCCGTAAGCAAATAGGAACGTCCATGGAGGTGTATATAGATGACATGTTGGTAAAGTCCACCACAGCCGAACTCCATATAGCTCATCTATCCGAGGCGTTCCAGATCCTGAGAGAGTACAACATGAAGCTAAATCCAACCAAGTGTGCCTTCGAGGCTGGCCTGAAAATTCCTAGGTTTCATAGTCAACAACCTATAATCCAGGCAAATCAAACAAAGAAAAGGGCCAATTAAATGCTACCGCCTATCAAGCATAAAGGAGGTCCAAATGACTGATTAAAGGATTGCCGCTTAAGCCGATCTGATCCGTATTAGCTGCTAAATGTCACTCTTCTTCCACTTTAAAGAAAGCTTTTCATCGGGATACGTCTCGAAGAAAGGCATTCTCGTGATTGAAGACATTTGAGCTCTCCATTCCGGTATTCAAGGGAGCTCCTCACTCTACTTAGCAATGCATTCTCTGATTAGCGCCATCCTCGTCGTGATAAAGACCGAGCATCCAGCTTATCATTGCTCTCAGCACCGAGAGGAAAGGTATGAGAGGCACCCAAGGATGGGAAAATTAATCTTACATTAGTAACCATACACTCCGGAAGCTTCGCCTCTTTACTGTGCTCATACCATTGAATTTCCACCAGACATCCCACAAACAAAAGTATCACAAACCGAGAGACTCAGAAGGCCGATGAAGTGGCCATAGTCGGAGCTTAGTTCGACATCGATATAAGCCAAAACTCAATAAAAGGGCAGGTCTTAGTGGACTTCGTCATGGAGTTCACCTCAGTAGAGCCTGCCGAGAACGCTCAAACGCCGACCGCACTCTATCCGACTCTCTCAGAGACTGGCCACAAATGCACAGGCGGAGCTGAGTCGGCACTCGACCTCCTACACTGATATCAAGTACATGCTCGATTCGATTCCAAGCCTCCAACAACAGGCCGGTATAAGGTCATTATAGGAAATTTAACTCGCCATTCAATGGGCTGACCACCAAGTCCCAGCCGACTTGTCGCAGTAATGACAAACAGAGACACCAAGCGGTGGGCCAAAAGTGAAAAATGATTCTGCCTTTAGCAGTATGGCACGATCGGTAAAGTTCGTGGCCGGGTCCAAGTCGACACACACCCGCATTTTTAGAACTCCCGAGCCGATGCCTTGGCAAATTAGCAATGTACTCTCACAAGAAGACCAGCAGACACTGTCAATACCTTGCAAAACCTTCTTATAATCTCTCTTATGGTGAGTGTCGCCCCAATCGAGTCCGAGCCAAACTGGACGGAGCCCATTTGGGATTACTTAATAGACGAACGTCTACCCGATGACCCAAAAGAGGCCTCTAAGATTAGAACAAGGTCAGCCAGGTTCACCAATCATAGGGGAAGCCTTTACAAGAGAGGTTTTTTCACACCCATCCCAGAAGTGCATCTTGTGAAAGATGCGCACCACGTACCTAAGGGAAGTACACGAAGGCTGCATATGAAATCATATCTGGAGCTCCGCATTAGCAGGAAAGTGTTAAGGCAGGGTATTATTGGCCAACAATGTCTCGTGAGACGCGACCGACCCAGTCAGAAATGCAAGATTTGCTGCATACGCCCCAAATCTCTCTCACCTCCATCCGAGCCTCTGACGGCGCCACAAGCCCCGACCTTTCCAACAAAGTGGGGCTGATATATTGGGACCTCTGCCCATTGGGAAGGGCTAATGCAAATTCATCATCGCAGAAGGGACTACTTCACCAAATGGGTCGAGGCCAATCTTCGCTACCACATCAACAAAAGATACGCAATTTGGTGTGGCGCAACATAATATGTGTTTGCATCCCTGTATGCCCTGCACGATAATGGAAAGAAATTTGATAACGCCAAGTTCATAGATTTGTGTCAGCCTCTGATCAAGAATTATTACTGCCCCTAAGACATCCGCAGCCTAATGGTCAGTAGAAGCTCACCATCGTAACCTCAAGGCAAATAAGTGGAACACCAAACTTAGAAGATCTAAAGGCAATGTGGGTAGAATACCTCCCGAGGTGTTATGGGCATACGTAACTACGCGATCGCGGACTTCGAAACCCCTTTCGCCCCTAGCCTTCAACAATCAAGCAAAGAGCACCCGCTTCAGCTCTGATTAAAAACTCCCAAGGATCGAACTGCAAACGTGGAACACAAACGACGAGGCCTTCGCCGACCAATTCCTAGATGAAAAACGGAGGAAGAATTTATATGGAAAACTTAGACCCACCGAAGGCCCCTATATCGTGACTCGTAATCGTGACTCAAGCAATTACGAAGCCCGCACTGGAAGAGGAAAAAATTCTACCTCATACTTGGAATGCCGAGCACTTAAGCATTTCTATCAGTAGGCCTCCGGTTGTAATCTTAAATAAAGTATTATCAGTTGACGAACTATGTATTTATTGGTTATTAGATCAGACGTCATAATCAGGGAATGGACAAGGAGGTTACATACATTAGAATGCAATTCAAGCTTCAAAAAATAAAACATCTCTTTATTATAATAAAGGTACAATTGATTACAACTGACGTTTATTCCTTACATCTGAAACAAATAAAAAGCAGCTCTCACAAAAAAACTTAAGAAAGAAAGAGGAAGGAAAACGAGATGGAAAAGAGGAGAAGAAAAAGGGAAGGAAAGAGTTTCAGGCATCGTAGTGAGAAGTAATATAAGGGCGAAAGGAAAGGAAAAAGGGAGAATGAGATGAGGAAAAAAAAAAGAGAATGAGATGAGGAAGAAAAGAAGAAAGAAAAGAAGAGAGAATGAAAGAGAAGGAGAAGGAAAAGAAAGAAGAGGAAGAGAAAGAAGAGGAGAAAATAGAAAAAGCGATACAAGAAGTGTACTCGCCTCCCGCACATCCCAGCACAAAGCTAGGATAAATACAACTCCCATAAAGGGAAGACTAAGGAAAAACACAACTCCTACAGCAGAGTCTGAACGTAAACTGAACCGAATCCCTGCAGCGGATCCCCCCGCGGGCATTCGCCAAGCTTTGACGCTCTTACTCAGATAGACTCAAACAGACACCCGAAAGGATAGAAGATTCAAGTACTGGGCTCCCTAAAGAACGGTAGTTTGGCCATTTATAAGAAGGCTAAAGCAGACTCCTAAACTCGTGCATAAGCAATCAAGCTTTCCGATTATCCATGAACCAACATTAAAGATACTGCATCTTCCAAGAATTGGAAGCCGAACTACCGCACGTACGCTCCGCTCAGAGCTCTTCACCGTAAAGGCCCGCCTCCCACAAAGCCTCAACTAAGATACTGGGCAGAGCTCTTCAAATGTAAAGGCTCCCCGCTTGAGCCCAAAGAGCCCGCCTTGACAAGCCTCGACTACTCTACCTCGGCTTCATGCAGACTTAAGAGTCGATCACCAAGCTTATTCACCCCATGTTCACGCCGAGCCCAAAGAAATTGGGCTGACGAGCTCGACTACTCTACTGTGCCATGTGGCCTAAGAGTTAGATCACCGTTTATTCAAATCCCATAAGGCCTTAGCGCCTGAGCTCCAAGAAATTTCGCCTTTGACGAGCTCGACTACTCTACTCAGGCCATGCAAATTTAAGAGTCGATCACCAAAGAGCCCAAATCCCATAAGGCTCAATACCGGAGCCCAGAAATGGCTGATGAGTTCGACACTTACCCAGCCACGTGTACTCTCTAAGAGTCGATCGCCCAGCGACTGTTCTATAAGGTATCACCGGAGCCTGAAGAAATTTCGCTTTGACGAGCTCGACGACTTACTGTGCCATGCACCCTAAGAGTCGACTAACTCAGACTATTCAAATCCCATAAGTGCCTCATCGCGCCCAAAGCCCATCAGCCTAGTTTGACGAGCTTGACTACTTCAGCCATGCAAATTTAAGAGTCGACGCCAGTTATTAAACCTATAAGGCCTCGCCAGGAGCCCAAGAATTGTACTTGACGAGCTACTACTCAATTCGTAATTGTGCACTGTAAGTCGATTCGACTGCTGCACATCGCGAAGAGCTCAAGTAGAGGCGAAAGAAGTAAAATGAAAAATGAGTATTCATTAAGGAAAAGGCTACATATGTTCTGGGTCCTAAGCCCAGCAAAAAGAAAAAAAAAAAAAAAAAAAAACGACGACAAGCGAGCTAAGATATACACGGAAATTGTGCACGAGGAAGGAGCAGAGATGAGCAGTGGATGAGTCCCAATCGGAGCATCCTGGCTTCTCCGTAATAGTATGGAGAGGACCTCCGCCTCCTCGCCGCTGTGGATGTCGGTTGAAGTCCGTGTCGGATAGACATTGGCAGCCTTCCTTTGAAAGGCAAGCCACTTAGAAGCCCACTAAGTACAGGCCTCATCCCTTAGTCTCCTTATAACTTCGTCCCTTTGAGAAACTAGAGTTACTTGTTGATGAAGGTCCTCACGCAGCCCACGACACTCCTCAACCCAGTGGTTTCAAGCAGAGCTTATAGCCCTGGTCTCGTGACGAGCTCACTCAGCACGCCATTGCGCATCCCTACCACAAGACAGCCTTCTTCAGACTCCCCGTAGTCGCCCAGACGTAAGAAGCTCATCCCCGACCATCCGAAGTCAGATCGGCAGATTCAGAGTCTGGCCCTTGTCCCCTCCAACAATATTTTAGGTTGTTTTGCAAACATCCTGAACCTTCCGAAGCTCAACTGGTCGCCCTGCTGTCGTTTCTAGCCTTATCTTCGCCCACCCTACCCCGAGCACGGCCGACGTGGTATGCTTCAACAAACCTTAAGCTTCACCGACTCCTCTACAAACTCCCAGACCCGGTCCCGTAACTTTAGCCCGGCCGTAAATAAGGAAGCTACCATCGCCTTGTAAACTCGGGTGGCTTTGGCACGACCTTCGTTTAGATTGGCCTTTTTGGCTAAACTTTTCAAATGAGTAGCCACCTGCTCACATTCAACGCAAGATCAATACCCAACACAAGATCAACACCCAACTCAGGCTGAAATCAGACATGACAAGATATGAGAACTTACAGAGGCGACCCCCTGGAGGGATAAAGCCAAAGCTCAACGGCGACCTCTCGAGGTCGAATCTTTGGCGATGGAAAGAGATCGCGCCCACCGCTGAAGCTCGGGACATCGGGCGAGCAAGGGAGCCGCCATCTCCTTCGCCTCTCGTGAGCCCTTCCTCTTCAACCCCCTTCCGACCTCAAGGAAGGTGGCCAACACTTTGCGCCGGGGATTCCAAATGCTGATGGGCATAACCTCCAACTACCGGCCTCTGGGGCCGCCCTTCCCGAGGAGTCTGACTTCTTCGGCAGTGCCAGAGCCTGAATCCGGGGTTGCGAACTCAAAGCTTTAGGGATCTCAGCCGGAGGCGACAACACCTGCCCTGGTATTCAAACGTGGGTAGAATGAGAAGAGGAAGACGCCCCCAATTTCGGAACCTTGCCCCAAGTCGGACGGTCTTTCTCAATGGAGTCCAAAGTTTTCCGTTTCACGCTCCGGGACTTCCGAGACAACGTCTCCACTCGAGCCAGAAGCTCTCCCTTGGTGGGCTTGGCAGCGGAAGGCCCGATGGGAGAAATTTTCATAGTTGAAGGAGGCGAAGGCCTAAAAGCAACAGAGCGGATAGACCTCGAGCTCGAAGGGCCAGGAATAAAGCGTAGGGACGCGAGGAACACTCAGCCAATTCCTGAGCAATGACGTTATCTTCGGGGCTGAGATTGGGCCGAGCACCTAAGAGGCACGCGAACAAAAAAGAATTAGAGATACCCAATGATCTCACAAAGACTATACTGAAAACAAAGCAATACTCACGTAGATTCTCGGGGGTGGTCCAAGCAACAGGAACGCCCAGGGTGTCCTCCTTGTCAAGAGGGTCATACTCCCAACTGCGGCCGCTAACGAAGAAGTAACGCTCCTTCCAAAGCCTATGGGAAGAGGGAAGGCCGAACACGTGAGCGCCAAACGCCGAAAATAAAGGAAGCCCTCGGCGGTTTCCTTCATGTTAAAAAGATCAAGGAACAGGGCTATACTGGGAACACCGAGGCCTCTGTCCCTGAAGAAAACCAATAGCCCAACCAAAATACCCCAGCAATCGGGGCGAGAGTCAGAGAAGGATGTACACAAGTGATGCAAAACCCTCTTTTATAAGCAAGCAGAGGGAAGTCAAGACCGTTATCAAAGGCCATCAAAGAAGCATACCATCTTAGGTAATCGGAACCACGTAAGAAGTCAAAATGTCTCGGGGACTAAACCCGAGACTGTACAGGCCTATAACTTGTAAAGTGGCCCCATACAAGGGTCCGACTTTGCTAGGTCCCACCGCCAGAGCATTCTACCCGGCGGACCTTAGGTACTCCGATTCCCCGGGGTACTTAATCTGATCTATTCTCCCCTTACCCTTGTTCAAGGGAAAAAGGGGCTCCCCTGGGGCATCTCGAAGATCAACTTCGGTCGAACGGTCTGAGGTGCCGCCAGTCCGCCCAGAGCTGACAACAACCAAAGAGTCACCTCCAATACACAGGGAAGAAGAGCGACCTGGACCCATGGTGGTAGCAAGTAGTGAAAACAAAACTTAGCCAACCTAACCCTAACGCCTCGATGTATTGCTCGAAAAGACACCAAGGAGAGAAAAATGCAGCGGTCCCAGGAATAAAAAGGAAAAAGCTATCTCAAGAAAGACGCTAGAAAAGGACTCCCAGATTAAGGTTCGGGTGACACTAAGGAAAAGGGAAATCTGTGATCGCTAGAGCAAAGAAAAGTCAGATTAGGCACACAAGGCGAATCTGCCAGAGACCTGTAAGAAGGCATGAAACCTGAAGAAGTGGGAGAAATGAGCGTGAAAACCGAAAAGTCATCATTATCACAAGACATAAGACGACGACAAAGCCCTAACTAACCCAAAGACAAGCGCATATCGCAGTAATCACACTCATACGAAACGCATGCCCTTTGCCCACGATACCGTACACATATGGCCGGGGCAATCGGATGTGGTTTGAAAAATGGGCTCACAGCCCATTTTCGCTAAGTCTAAAGAAGAGGTGCGCCCATTTTCTGACGCACCTGTGCCCCGGCTTCAGCCCAAAACGAAGGCCTAGTCCATTTGCCTCAAAGGCCGATCATGGGTAATTTGAAAGGGCCACATCTTGCAAATCAAACTAAATCTAGCCAATAAAGGAAGTAGGATAATCCCCAATAACAGTTTATCCTGCAAATCAAACCAGATCTCATCAATAAGGAAGGAGGATAATTTTCAATAAACTATTCCGTCAATATCCCTTATTGAAATCCGATAAAGGCAGGAAATATCCCATCCAATGGGAAAGAATCCTTACTACCCTCCAATTGGGAATAATATACACTATAAATACCAGGCCACCCCATCGATGAAAGGTATGCAAAAACATTCGCCCTAAAAGCAAATTTATCTTTTCTCGAGAATCGATTTCAGACGGAGAGCGGGCTACGCGAATCCGTCGACTCTTCTTATTTCCTTGTTTTTTGCGTAGGAGTAACATTAGAGCTAGCAAACCAAACAAGAATGTACCCAGTCCGCCCAACGACCCCAATACGCTCCAGCCCAGTCCGGTTGAAAAAATGCATCATCAGGTTTACTTTGGAAATAAATGGTGGCTAGTATATGTAGAATGTAAAGTGACCCTTTTTTTTCTTACAATTTAAACATAACATGCAAAATTATATTATTAAACACAAATGAATTATTTCAGTTAACAATATAATTTTATTTCCAGCACATACGGTATACAATCCTTATGTATAAATAATGTAAGTTAAATATAAATTTGTAAAATTTAAGTTTCGCTTATTTTAGTATCATACATTCAAATTATATTACCATTTAAAACCTAAGATAAAAACAAAATTTCAAATTGGTGGATGCAATACTTAGTTCATATATAATGAGTAACCTAGTAAATGGTTATATCATCAACTTCTCCAATTTAAAAAAATATGAAAAATATAGTTGTTGTCATTTTTCTTTATTTTCATCACCAAAACATTAAAAACATGCATATATTAGTTTTTAATAAGGAAAAATAAAGGTTTATTATATTGTACAAGGTGATTACAAGATGTGTACAAACTTACATTTCTCATATAATTTGAATATTTATTTTATCCGAAATATATTTCCTAGGTTGTTTGCTAATATACCAACCTAGGACATACTTTATACACAATAGTGGATGTCATACTTGGCTTACACATAATGAAAAACATAGTACATGTTTATGCCATAAACTTCCTTAATTAAAAACTATAGAAAATATAATCGATGCCATAATTATGTGTGAGCTAAATATGACATCGATCAATGAATATAAAGAATGTCATAGGTTGGTGTGTTAGCATAGGACCTAGGAAAGAAAATTTGGATAAAAAAAATTCAAATCCTATGAGAAATGTAACCTTGTGCACCTTTTGTACAGTTAGTACATTTGTCTTGTATAGTTAGTGCAATAACTTTGTACAGTATAATAAATCCTTGTTTTTCTTTATTAAAGAGTAATATATGCATATTTCTATTGTCTTGGTGAAAGAAATAAGGGAAAAAAAATGACATCAACTATATTTTCCATATATTTTAATTGTGGAAGTTTATTCATAAACATGTATTAGATTATTCATTATGTGTGAGCTAAGTATGACATCTATCAATCCATATAAAGAATGTCCGTAGGTTGGTGTATTAAAATACAATATAGGAAAAAAAAAATTTCAAATAAGTGGCGAACCTACCTTAAAGGCTTAGTTGGGGCAAATGATCCGGAAAATTTCTAATGGGGTTTGAACTAATGACCTATAGTTTGAAAGTAAGTTCTTTAACCATTGTGCTACAATGCCTCCCTCAAAGTTTTTATGCCCCTCCTGACTTAATTTCCTATGTCTGACACTTATTGAAATCCTATGAGAAATGTAAGCTTGCACACTCATAATACAATTTTTTACATTTGCCTTAGATAGTTAGTGTTATCACCTTGTACTCTATAACAAACCTATATTTTTCCTACCTTAAAAAAAACATATATTTTTCCTTATTAAACACTAATATATGCATGGTTTCATTGTTTTTGTGATGGGAATAAGGAATTTTTTTTTTAAACTAATGATATTTTCCATCCATATATATATAAAATGTTATTTCGTTTTCATAATAATTTTTTATTTATAATAATTACAATTTCCAAATTATGATTTTATTTTTTATGTTTTAAATTTTTATAAACTCAAATTCTCTAAAAATGTTAATAAAAGATATTATCCAATAGGTTTTGAAACTATTCATAAATAAAATAAAAATCATAATATTAAAATTATTAATATCTTTCACTTTTATTTAATAAAAATTAATAATAATAAATTTAAATTTTAATTATATATATATATATATATATATATATATATATATATATATATATATATATATATATATATATTAAAATCCTCTCATTGTATATTTAAGTTTTTTTTGAAAGATAGAAAAACACAATAAAAAAAAAAGAAAAGAAAAAAACTGGAGGAAAAAAAAAGGTGAGCGCGTAGGAGCGGGCTGGAGTGGATGCTTTAGTCAAATAAGAGGGCCATGAAACCTGAAGCATAATTCCTCCATATTTTAACCCTATTTCTTCCTTTTCCTCCTTTTTCCCTCCTTTTTCATTCCAATAAGTTAAAATTCATTGAGTTTTAAGCATATATTCATAATACATTCTCAAAAGTTAAGACACTTCAATTTTATACTACAATGTTGTATTTATGGTTATTGATTCATCTAGAAGCTGGTGAAAATATTGTAGCCAAAGACAATTAAAAAATTAGTTACCAGAAATTCAACCTTTAAGGACATAGAAATAATCGATAAGTGACTAGAGATTGATTGTTATATTAGAAACATAAAATATTTCCTACATGCTTCAAAAATTTTGTAATTTTTTATATTAATGGTACTATAGAAAAAAGCAACCTTAAAAATGTTCCATGGTTCATTAAATATATATATATATATATATATATATATATATATATATATATATATATATATATATATATATATATATATATATATATATATATATATATATATATATATATATATATATTTTTTTTTTTTTTTTTTGGTGAAAAAAACCTTGCAATATTTAATGTATTTAATTCATCCACGGGATGAATTGATCGATATATGTGAATTACAATAATCCAAAGATAAAATGAATCCATATATAAACATATAAAAGATCTCAATTAAAATGGTTTGGTCAATTATGATTGCATGCATATGTGAAAGAATAAATTCAACATAGCATATATAGAGAATTTATCGAGGTAATAAAAAGCAATTTTGACTTTTGACCCTCAAAAAATCTGATATTTTTAGGTCGTTAATATCTATACTTGAATTTAATTCAATTCTTAAATTCCACCGTTTACTCTTCATTCTTTACATTTCTACCAACTTGATATGATATTTATGACTAACTTAAGGAATATAAAGACTCGTTATCATAAACATATATCATATATATATAAGGCATACTGATGAGTCCAAAAACTCATTTGATTTTAATCCATTTTTCTGAAGTATTTTGTAAGATAAGTATTGATTCATATGCGGAAACATGGATATCTTACTCAAATTCAATTTTGCGTAAAATTACGTTGTAACTGGCGTCCCAAAGAAACCAAGAAAGCAAATTAAAGGTAAATGAGGTCGCAACTTAAAATTGAGTCGCAACAAGAAGCTCACTACCACGCATTTGTGTCATGACATCACCAAGACTAGTCTTGAGAGAGAAATAGAAGGCTTTATCAAACTAGTCAGCATCGGAAATCGAGGCTACGACTGTATACCAAGGCAACAAGAATAGAAGCTAAGTAATCAAGAAATAGTGGTTGAGACGATAGAAATATTCAAGGTAGAATCTGAGGTCGCGACACCACACTGAGGTCACGACACCACTAGAAGACAACTGAGGTCGCGACACCACTAGAAGACAACTAAGGTCGTGACGCCAATCTGAGGTCACGACGTTGATCCGTTGATGAAGCCACAAATGAGGTCTCTACAAGAAAATTTGAAGTTGCAACTAGTTCTTAAATGAAGGACTCAACTTGAGGTCACGACGTGCTGTTCAGGTCGCGACATGAAACTGGATTGAGAGTCACAACATGGGGTTTGAGGCTGCAACATGAAGCCGGGCCAAACGGTCCCTATAAGAAAATCTGAAGGCGACTTCGCTGAGGTCGACTAATCATTCAAGTCGCGACCTGAAGAAACACTGAGAAGTAAAAATCCGTGTCACGATTACGCTTTGGAGCAATCGGGACTAAAATGCAATTAGAAACGAGGTAACCATGAGGTCGCGATGCACTATCTTGACTGACTAAATAGAAGGTGTAATGAAGAAACCGGTTGCAACTAAGAGTCGAGGTTGCGACCAGAAGAAAGGCAAGGAATATCAGGTGCCAATCGACCAAGCATTAAGGCCGAACTTAAATCTCGTAACATGTGAAGGCGTAAAGAAAAAAGGAGGTAGCGATCACCATTTAGGTCGCGACCAAG
This sequence comes from Tetrastigma voinierianum, assembly GCA_016808115.1. Taxonomy (NCBI): domain Eukaryota; kingdom Viridiplantae; phylum Streptophyta; class Magnoliopsida; order Vitales; family Vitaceae; genus Tetrastigma; species Tetrastigma voinierianum. The sequence continues at coordinate 448,493 of JAEQBH010002674.1, read as the reverse complement.
AAGCAATCGAGCAAGAAAAAATCTAGGTCGCAAACTGCAAGCCGAAGTCACGACCTGTAGTTAGCGCGCAACCGTAGGGTAAATGTGGTTGCGACATAAAACTAAGGTCGCGACATACAATGCAATAAGGAAAAGAAGTCCTGACTTAGAATTGAAGTGGTGACAACAAAAACAGGGTCGCAACCAAAAACTGAGGTTGTGACGTAGAATGCAGTAGAAAGGAACGAGGTCGCGACATGGAACTATGGTCGTGCGAGCATCGCTTTGAAGGCCAACCAGCCAACAGGTTATCAGTCGCAATCGAACGAAAGAAATGAGAGAACTTGTGCCGCGACATCGCCTTGAGGTCACGACATGAGACAGGACTGAGCTTTTCGCTAGTAAATCCACTGAGCTTTTTGGAAATTAGCCCATTTTCTTTGATAGTTATAAATAGACTTTGGAGAATAGTAGCGAAGCTCGTCGATACCTTAATCTTGTGAAAAGGAGAATGACTCATTGTATATTTTAGAGTAGATTTTTATTTTATTTTATTTTATTTTCTAACTCGAATCAAAGAAACCGTAGAATGTTGAAGCCAGATTTAATTTCGATCTTCTAATACAAATGTCGCCCGAAATTAATGGATTCTAGACAAACTTCGTAATTGCTTTTTCTTCTTAGTATATTACAACATGCAGAGGTATCCGATCAATGATCTATTGTTGGTTGTAATGCAAAGATTAACGCAGCTTCTATTAGATCGATTTACTGCTAGTTATAGTCTTTTCTCGCTGTGAATTTAGAGAGAAATACTTGGATTGGGATTTATTTGATTGATGTTGTTCTTGAACCTATCAGTTCCCAATGATAGTACCGAATACCAGTTCAAGGAGTGTTTCTTGCTTTGATTTCCAAGAGGCCCTCTACGTGACACAAAGTTGGAGATTACTGAGAGCTTGGAGTATTCACTTGTGGGTATGTTAGACTATCATTGATGAACTACTAAGCTCTGAGGGTTCATTTCGATAAATTCCCTTTTCACTCATAGAATTGATGTTGGAGGGAGCATTTATCAATATAAATGTCCGGAGGAACTCACCTTAATCTAAAGGGGAATTCCTAACCTCGTGTTAGCTGAGATCTGATCAAGGGATGGGAAGAACCATTATATTTAAAGGATGAGTCATCAATTAGATGGTAGAAGTTTGGCAGTAACCCTAAGAAGGGAAGCAAAAGATCCGCAGTCTCAGGAAATGGGTATGAAGTTTTGAGAAAGAAAAATACCCAGATCTTGCAAGAAGCTCAAAAATACAAGTAGCTGGTTAAATCCTTGTCTTTGAAAAGCGAGACCATAACCGATGAACATGGAGAAATCGGTGCATTGTTAAGCGATCTTGGAAAAATCCAAACCATTCGGTAGAGCAGTAATGCACATTTTAATCACGAGGAATTAAATTTGTTCAGTATTTCTTTAATAGTGTCCATTTCTTACAGGAACCTGATTCAGTCCAGTAATTTTGATCTTATTTTTTTGATCGTTAACATTTTACTTCCGGTTATATAATTGTTCTGATCGATAATTATTAGCTCCTAGATTAAACTCTCACTATCCATTTTAAGTTCAAATCGTAAGGACCTTAAGTAGTTGGGGTAGTTGATTTCCAATTCTTGTCAATCTCTGTGGGAATGATATTTGGACTTACATCCAATTTTTACTACTTGTATGACCTGTGCACTTATAGTGTCATAGACTAAACTAATTCGAATCTGACACAAGGAACTTTTATTCGTTAAAGCAAGTCTATCCAATTTTAACATAGATGCAAGATGAGTTTAAGGCTCACACAGTAATTATGTTAATTTTGAGGTTTAGTCTATATAATCAAGGCAAACAAGTTTAATGGCCTTAGATGTAGGATGTTGAACAGATCGTATTACGGTAAGAAATACCACTAGATATTTTTCTTAAATTTTGTAAAAGAAAAGACCAAAAACAATTTTACAAGCAGTGGCTGTACAAGCTACTGATCTTTAGAAAGCCATATTGAAAATATTTCTAGTTCCACTAGTTTCATTAAGCTAAGTGTATTTCAATTTCAAGAGGTTCTTTAATGCACAGGAAGCAGGACTCAGACCTGTTGCCAGCAGATATTGAATTGGCACGAACACTAAGGAGCTTAAGGAAGACTAAAAGAGCAGAGAGAGCAACCATGGCAGATGAAAGAAATGACCAGACAGTTGAACAAAGGACAGCAGCAGGAAGGCCTTATTTGCAAGATACGATGGAGGATTTAAGGCCTATCATTCCAAGAAGATACTGCAATCGAATGACCTCTTTGTAGATCTGATAACTGAGCTGAAACCCCGGCCTTAATCACGTGAATTTTGACGAGAATCGGTTTACTAGCCATCCTTGCCCAGAAGACCCCAACGAGCACAGGTAGATTCTCGGGATGGCAAATACGGTGAATTTGAATGGTGTGAGGCGGAGGTGATAAAGTGCATCTCTTTCCTTTTCCTTAAAGAGATATTGAAGCCACATGGTATGAGTCATTTACCATATGGTTTAGTAGATACACAGGAAGAGCTGAGCAGGCTTATACTTAGGCGGAGTTCTTTCCTCCATCCTCTTCTGAAGAAGAGGGGAAATCATAGTATTCAACGAGGGAAGATGAGCTTATACATTGCACAGGAAGATTCAAAAATTTGTTGATGAGAATCGATAATAGGATGATTTGAAGACTCAGGAAATGACATAGTATATCATTCTTTGAATGATACTTCAAAAAATTATCATCGTACTTCTTCTTCATGGAGCATTCAAAGAGAAAAAAGAGTCACGGAGGCAAGAATCAGTCGAAGATCTAGCCAAATGCAACATGAAGGCTCCTCGAAACTTCAAGAACCTTGATGGGAACAAGAGGAAGTGGGGTCATTGAGCTAAACAAAATGACTGTCATGGAAGCAAAGCTAGATGCAATCATGCATAGGATGGACAAATAGGAAAGAAAATTGCACTTTGCTCATGAAATTGGAGTAGTGGAAAGAGAGGAAATGAGAAGAAGTGCTGAGGTGCCAACTGAGGAGGATTCCTATGGGGTTGAGGAGGCTAAGTATATGAATGAACCAAGAAGTTACCATTTCAATAGCCAAATCGACACCTTTGCACAATCCGGTCTTGAGGAACCAGGAGAACTTCTCATATGGTGGAGGGAATACACAGGGTCAAAGACAAGGGAAAAATCCCTAACAAGGATATCCACCACCTAAGTTCTAGCAACAGCAGCAACAGGGAGAAAACAGGAATGCTGCAGTTCATGGGGGACAATAAGAGGCTGCTACACCTCCATGAACAGAAATTATCTAATTTAGAAGTTTTCAAATCTGGTACTCAGATTTTTCAGAAGAATACAAGTGCCTCACTGAAGAACCTGGAAACACAAGTAGGGCAGCTAGCCCTGAATATGGAGACCCAGAACAAGGGTGCATTCCTAAGTCACACCCAAAAGAACCCAAAGGACTGCATGCCAGTTTAGTTGAAGTGGGAAAAGTGGAGCTTGATGCGAGAAAGAAAGGAAGGAAGAGGCGAGGAAGAACAGAAAGAGAGCGGAAAGGAAGAAAGAAGAACATGCGGAAAATTACGGAAATGAAACAAACACGGACTGAGCGACTGAGAGAAGGTATGAGGCGAGAAAACGAGAAGGAAAAAGCACAAGCTTACACACCTGCAGTTCCATTTCCTCAGAGGCTTCAGAAAGCAAGGAGAGAAGAATAGTTTTCTAAATTCTTGGACATCTTCAAGAAAATAGAAATCAATATCCCCTTTGTAGAGGCAATCAATCAAATGCCAAATTATGCAAAATTTATGAAGGAGATATTGAGCAAGAAAAGGAAGGTGCGAGAAGGTATGAACACGATTGCCACACAACGGTGCGGAGTTATCGACCAAAAGCTCCAGAAAAATGAAGGACCGAGCGGCTTCACCATTCCTGCTCTATGAGGAAATATGAATTCAGAAGGCCTTATGTGACTGCGGTGCTGAAGTATAAAGCTTGATGCCTCTATCGGTGGTGCGAGAGATTGAGTTTGGGAACTCACCTGTCGTAATCACATTGCAAATGGCTGACGGATCCATGGCCTGAAGCCGAGAAGGTGTTCTAGAAGATGTGCTTGTCAAAGTGGGGAAATTTATCTTTCCTATGGATTTTGTGATCATGAAGATGGGAGATGATACCCAAGTTCCTTTGTTGCTAGGAAGACCCTTCTTAGAAACTGGAGCTGCCTTGATAGATGTGCAAAAGGGTGAATTGACCTTATGGGTAGGGGAGGAAGTAGTACACTTTAACCTTAACAAGGGTTTGGAACAACCTGACGTTGATGCAGAAAGTTGTATGGCTGTAGAAAACAGTAGTCATATCAGTGTTGAATTGAATTCTGATTGTAATCTTCAACATTCTATCAATGAAATTGAATTTCAAATATCTTGAGAGTATTGATTATGGTGTTTTCTTAGTTTGCAAAACAAAGAAAGCAGTCCTTGAAACTTTGAATGAAAATGGTCGAGCATGTATGCGGCAAAGGAATAACTGCGAACGAGATTAGTGCAGAAGGGTTAATATTGAAGGAATTGCCTAGTCATTTGAAATATGCTTTCTTAGAACTAGAAAAAGGAAAACCAGTAATCATATCAGCTACATTGACTGAAATTGAAGAATAAAGCTGCTGAAAATTATGAGAAAGTACAAGGAAGCTCTTGCTTGGTCAATTGAGGATCTTAAGGGTATTAGTCCCTCCATTTGCATGCACAAGATATTGCTGAATGATGATGCAAGAACTTCTATTGAACACCAAAGGAGGCTGAATCCTGTGATGAAAGTTGTTGTCAAAAAAGAGGTATTGAAATGGTTGAATGCAGGTTTTATATGCAATATCAGATAGCTCTTGGGTGAGCCCAGTCCATGTGGTTCCCAAGAAGGGTGGATTCATTGTGATCAGAAATGAAAAGAATGAATTGATTCCTACAAGAACTGTGACAGGATGAAGGGTGTGCATAGACTCACGACTGAACTTTGCAGCGAGAAGGATCATTTTCCACTTTGCCGCCGTTGATCGGATGTTGGATAGGTTAGCGAGGACACCCTCGCCATTTTCTTGATGGATGATACGGATACAGCAAATTGATACATTGCACGAAGACCCGAGGAGAAAACCACTTTTACATGCCCATTTGGTACTTTTGCATTTAGAAGAATGCCATTTGGTTTGTGTAATGCTCCTGGTACATTCCAAAGGTGCATGATGTCCATATTCTCAGATTTGGCAGAAGAATTTATGGAGATCTTCATGGATGATTTCACAGTGTACGGATCCAATTTTGAAAATTGCCTGCATAATTTAGGGACAGTACTTCACAGGTGCTAGGACAAGAATCTAGCTCTGAATTGGGAAAAATGCCACTTTATGGTAAAAGAAAGAATTGTCCTAGGGCACATGATTTCTGACCGAGGGGCTGGAGTAAACGAGAAGCGAAAGGTTTCAATTATAAAGAATCTTATACCACCCCTGACGATCAAGGGAATAAAGTTTTACAGGACATCTTTAGGTTTTATTGAAGATTTATCAGAGACTTCTCCAAAGTTTCTAGGCCATTATGTAGATTACTGGAAAAGGATACCAAGTTCAAATTTGATGAATCCTGTCAGAGATCTTTTGAAGAGATCAAATCAAGATTGGTTGAAGCTCCCATCATGGAAAAACCAGATTGGAATAAAGAATTTGAAATCATGTGTGATGCTAGTGATTATGCAATGGGAGCTGTATTAGGACAAAGAACTGACAAGGTGTTCAGGGCCATATACTATGCCAACAAAACTTTCAATGAAGCTTCCGAGAAAATTACTACACTACTGAAGGAGATCTTTGCGATAGTATTTGCATGTAGAAAAATTTAGGCCATACATATTGGGGTCTTGTATCATTATCCACACTAATCATGCTGCAATTAAATATCTGACGGCAAAAAAAGAAGCAAAGCCAAGACTGATCAGGTGGGTATTGTTATTGCAGGAATTTGATCTAGAGATCAAAGACAAGAAGGGTTGTGACAATGAGATAGCTGATCACTTGTCAAGAGTTTAAAAGCCTACTGTACAAAAGGAAGAGAAGGAAATAGCAGAATATTTTCCAGATGAGCAGTTATTCCGACTGTCACTCCAATTACCTTGGTATGCTGATATTGTGAACTTTTTAGCATGTGGAATTATGCCACCAGAACTCAGCTATAACAGAGAAAAAATTAGGGCCCGACGAGCGGGTTTACATGCAGGATGACTCATATTGTTTAGAGGAGCTGATACTCCCGGAAGGTGTACGAGGAAAGTGGCGAGCAAGATCTTACATGAATGTCATGCATCACCATATGGAGGACACTTTGTAGGAGACAAAACAACCCACAAAATCCTCCAATTAGGATTTTATTGGCCTATTATTTTCAAGGATTGTTTTGAATGGGTGGCGTGTGATCAGTGCTGACCCGAATGGGAAATATTGTAAAGGCATGAAATGCCACTTGCAAAGGTATCTGGTGGTGCGGTTGTTTGATGTATGGGGATAGATTTTATGGGGCCTTTCCCTTCATTTGGAAATTTATACATACTCTATTTGTAGATTATGTATCGAATGGAGTTGAGGCAGTAGCTGTCCCAAAATGATGCTAATACGATTGTAGGATTTTACAAAGAATATTACGAAGCGAGATTTGGAGCACCCGAACTATCATCGGTGATGGAGGAAGCCATAAAATAAAGTGTTTGATAAACTTATGGGAGAGATATGGGAGATCAAACACGTATGAGCAATATCTATCCTCAAACAAATGGGCTGAGGTTTCCAACAGGGAGATAAAGAAAATCCTTGAAAAGACTGTAAGCTCCAGCAGAAGAGATTGGTCTCTGAAACTTGATGATGCACTATGGGCATACAGGACTGCTTATAAAACTCCCATTGGAATGTCCCCATACAGGATTGTCTTTGGTAATTGCCACCTTCCTCTGGAACTAGAATACAAAGCTATGTGGGCAATCAAGAAGCTGAATTTTGACTTCAAGGCTGCTAAAGAAGAAAGGCTACTCAAGCTAAATGAATTGGAAGAGTTGAGGAATGAAGCCTATGATAGTGCCAGAATCTACAAAGATAAAACGAAGAAATGACATGATCAAAGGATTTTGAGGAGAGAATTTGAAGCAGGAGATCAAGTCACATTATTGACTCAGGCCCCAAACTCTTTCGGGAAGCTTAAATCAAAATGGAGTGGACCATATACAGTAGTATCAAGTACAACCTTTGGGGCAGTGACACTGAGAACCAGTAATTAAGAGAAATTCAAAGTCAATGGTCAGAGATTGAAGCATTACTTGGGAGGAATTCAAATTGCAAACTGACTCCTAGATCTGAGTGAGAAACTCGTTCTTCCCCATTCAACCTCTTTATTTTAAATTTATGATTCTTCAACTGCAAATTTAAAGATGGGGAGAAGACCCTTTCAACTCTGTTTTTTTTTTTTTAAATTTCGACTCTTCAACTGCAAGTTTCAAGACTGGGAAAAGAAAAATAGGAAAAAAAAAAAACCCTAGGCTTTGCTTTGTTTGTATTTGCTGGAAATAATGATATCTTCGAATTTGAGTGTGTATTTCATTAGGTATTCGACGTAGATTTTTAAAAATAACTTGTTTAGAGAAGACCCTTTCAACTCTGTTTTTTTTTTTTTTTTAATTTCGACTCTTCAACTGCAAATTTATAGACTGGGAGAAGAAAAATTGGAAAAAAAACCCTAGGTTTTGCTTTGTTTGTTATTTGCTGAAAATAATGATATCTTCGACTTTTAGTGTGTATTTCATTGGGTATTCAACGTAGATTAAAAAAAAACTTGTTTGGAGATTTTTTTTTATTCTGCATATAAATAATAAAAAAATATAGGAAAATATGTTTTACTGTTAAAATATAATTTCATCTATTATTAAACAATTTCTTTAAAAAATATCTATACGATCAGTAAAATGACTAAAAATAAAAAATAAAATAAAAAAAATTTAAAATATATAAATTTAAATCTAACAAAATTGTAATGATTTTTAAATCTAACATATATAACCAGTTTTCATTTTGGTTGTAAAGGAGTTTCCAAGCTAGGTCAAGGGAGGAAGATAAATTATTATTATTTAAAAATAATCATGAACATTCCATTGGATTATAAATTGTCATATAAAACATTTATTAGTATCTATTTCTTAGGTCCATAAATTTCTCTTATTCTATAATTACGTATTAATCAAAATGATAAATAATTTAAATAACTACATATTTTTAAATATTCTAGCCAATTTAACCCTTTTTGGCCCGAAGCTCGCATAGGGCCGAGCTGGGCTAGGTTTTAAGTGGCCCGAATAAAAACGGGCCTATTTGACCCGGGCCACTTTGACCCGTGGCCCGATTAGGCCGGACCAAAATGAGCCGGGTTAGCCCATTTTCCAGTTCTAATTTGTGCCTTTGTTTGATTACTAAGAATTTAATCATAATTATGATTAATCATATGTTTTTCTTCCATTTCCTTACAATATTTTTTTTGGTATAGAAAATACTTTTTTTTCCTTAGCCAATTGCATGAAAACCAAAATTTTATTATAGGGTAACAAATATTTATTCTATACAATTTTTATTAAAACTCATGGTTTTAGAAGTTTCTGAAGAAGCTTCCAATTCTTGTTGCCATGAGTGTTGTAGCTATACGTTTTCATCTTCTCTTTCTTTTTCTCATTTGTCTTTTAAGAAATGTTCTAGTTATAAAATTCTTGCATCTTCGATCTTAACCATACATGACAATATATACAAAACTAAATTGGAGGAGATGTATTCTTTTAAATAAACTAAGGTTTAATAAATTCTACGTATTTGAAATTGCAAGTTGTCCCTCTACACGAACACGATTAAACAAAAAAAATTGATTTAAATTTACCTTATACATTTGATACTTATATTGGAACCTATAAGCTAACGCCTTGGATGAAGCCATATATACTTTCTCAACCATCAAACAATGGATGTCATTTTGCAAGTTTCTTTGGACCCATATAAGAAAACTTCCAATCAACGACTATTAAAGTGATTAATAAGACATGAAAATTGTTGTTTTTTTTTTAAACAAATGTAAGGTTACTAGAGTTATTGACACTTTGATAACTTGGACACCTCAAGACATTTGGTCAGGATTGGTCCATATTTGCTTTAGTTTATTGGCAAGTTTTTACTTAGATTGCAAAACCGTTGTTTAGTTTTCTAGTTAAGGGGACACCATTTGATTTTGATGAGCAGTGCTTGCAAGCTTTCTCAGTTCTAAAAGATAAACTAGTATCAGCCCCCATAGTAGTAGCACCAGATTGGGACCTTTCGTTTGAGCTAATGTGGGACGCCAGTGACTATGCGATCAGAGCAGTGTTGGGGCAGAAAAGAGAAAGGATATTTTAGGTTATCTACTATGCTAGCTGAACTTTGAATGATGCTCAACTGAACTATGCCACCACTGGAAAAAGACCTATTGGCCATTGTTTTCACCTTTTATAAATTTAGGCCCTACTTGATTGGCAATAAAGTGATAGTACACACTGACCACTCAACCATTAAGTACCTAATAACTAAAAAAGATGCAAAACCGAGGCTAATACGATGGGTGCTTCTATTGCAAGAGTTTGACTTGGAGACAAAAGATAAGAAGGGAATAGAGAACTTAGTCGCGGACCATTCGTCATGGTTGGAAGGGCTAAGAGACGAGGTGCAGGTTAATGATAATTTCCTAGACGAGTAGCTCTTGGCAATTGCAGACACACAGCCGATTCCATGGTTTGCGGACTATGTGAATTACTTAGTGGCTAAGGTGATCCCTCTAGAGCTTAGCTACCAACAAAAAAAGAGGTTCTTTGCATAGTTGAAGCACTATTACTGGGAAGAACCTATTTTGTACAAACATTGTGCCGATCAAGTGATACGGAGATGCGTATTGGAAGATGAAATGGGTAGTATTCTGAATCATTGCCATACCTTATCATGTGGGGGACACTTTGGAGGCCAAAGAACAATGGAAAAGGTACTCCAATCAGGTTTCTACTGGCCTAGCTTGTTCAAGGATGCTCATCAGTTTGTATCCATCTATGATAAGTTCCAAAGGACGGGCAGCATTTCTAAATGGGATGAACCATCGATGCGTCTAATTCCAGAGGTCGAGTTATTTGATTTATGGGGGTTAGACTTCATGGGTCCATTCCCCTCGTCATTCAGTCACCTGTATATTCTCCTTGCTGTGGAATACGTCTCCAAATGGGTAGAGGCAATACTGACACGCACCAATGATGCCAGTGTGGTAGTCAAGTTCCTTCACAACCACATATTTACTCGATTCGGCACTCTGCGAGCATTGATCACGGATGGTGGTACTCACTTCTGCAACAAGTTGGTTGATAAAGACTTGCAAAAATATGGTGTGCGACATCGAACTTCGCTCGCTTGCTCCTCGCAAGCTAATAGACAGGCTGAGGCGTCAAATCGAAAGATTAGGTCCATTTTAGAGAAAATAGTCAATAATTCAAGAAAAGATTGGTCAAAGAAGATTGATGATACACTATGGGCATACAGGACAACCTTTAAAACCCCATTAGGCATGTCACCATTCCGACTAGTCTACGGGAAAGCATGCCACTTGCCTATGGAATTAGAACATATAACATATTGGGCAACTATGCGGTTGAACATGGATTGCAAAGTCACCGGAGAAAAGCGGCTACTACAGCTTAGTGAATTAGACGAATTCCACAATGAGGCTTATGAAAAAGCCCAAATCTATAAGGAAAAGACAAAAGTGTGGCATCACAAACATATTATAAGGAAAGAGTTTGACCCGGGTCAGCGGGTCCTGTTGTTTAACTCTAAACTGAAATTCTTCCCTGGTAAGCTAAAGTCCAAATGGTCAGGTCCGTTTACAGTGGTTCAAGTATTTCCATATGGAGGAGTTGAGATAATGCATCCCGAGAAAGGACAGTTCAAAGTTAACGCTTAGAGGATGAAACCGTATTTTGGAGGAGAATTCTATAATAGGAGGTAGGATGTCGTTCTAGGAACACCTGAGAGGGGTTAACAGTGGCGAATTCACATCCCCAACAGGTTCTGTTTTTTATTTTCGGTCTTGGTACTGTACATTGTAGGAATGTCGAGCTATTGACGTTAAACATAGTGCTTCTTGGGAGGTAACCCAAGCTTTGTGAGTTTTTCTTTTTCCCTAAAACTTGCGTATTTCCATTCTTTGGATTGCTTTGGCAGTTGAAATTTTGTTGGTGTCCTACTCCTGCTTACTTTAGCATTGGCAGTCTTAAAGGAGGAGGGAAGAAAGCATGGTCCCAAATATCTCCGGGGTCCACCACGTTAGCCCTATGCCGCCGCGAGGGCAACAACTCATTTTCCCACTTTCTGGTCCATCGCGGTGAAGCTCGCTACGCCGCTGCGGAGGGAGAACAATTTTAAGCCAGCCCTGCACGCAGCTAGCCGAAGAGCCCTTGTCACGCGGGCCCGCCCCAAAGATTTGGGCCCGCCGCAGCGGCCGTGACCCGCGTAGCGTGGCTTCACTACGCATAGGACCTCGCCGCGGGCGGGCAAAGACACATTCTCAACATTTATAAATACTGGTCGACCACCCGCTTTCCTCTAACCGATTCGGTTGTTCATCTCCTGCTTGTGTTTGGTTTATGATTTTTTTTTCAAATTGACCACCATGGCCCCCAAGAAGTCCGTCCCAGCCAAACGACATCACTTTGTCTCCACATCACGGGCAGACCCTCCATCTCCGAACTACAAGCACTGATTCATATCTCGGGAGGCCGAGCTGCTCTACCACGAGTCGCTATACAACCGTTCCTTCGTTCCGGAGTGGAGCTTTCCCACCTCAAACGATTTCTTCAACTTCTCCATCTAGAAATGCAGGACGGCAGATCTGCAGGCCCCCCGACCCCCGAGAGTGGCCATCGACGAGGTCTGCCCAACTTGTGTTTCGTGGTTAGCAATCCACCGTGTTTGTCCAGTGGTAGGTGGGTCGATTTCGTGGTCCTACCATCAAACTGCAGATCTATCAGCCATGGACTAATTTTAATAGCGAGGAGCACCAGCATCATCAGCCCACTCCGACTTCGAGCCTGATGTAGGAGCTCACACAGGGCCAAGGCATGTGGAGGCGCCATTCGTCGACGGGTGAGTTCACCATATTTCAGATGCCAACGCTCACGCCCGTGGCTAATGTTTGGTACAATTTTCTTTGTGTTAAAATCAAGCCTACCTTACATCTCAGTACCGTTACGAAGGACAAGACGATCCTCCTCTACGCCATGACCAAGGGATTCCAGTTTGACATCGGGACGGTCATTGAGCGGGGGTTGATTGAGTCGACTCACATATGCTGCACTAGAGCCCTGATCCGTCCTTCCTTGATCACTCAGCTATGCCGATCGGCCGGGTTTCCGATGTTGGACTCCGAGGAGCAGGTACAACAACACCTGCCCATTCCACTGCCTAGGGTGAAGTTCAGGAGCTTTAACGAGTCCGATGATGAGACCGATGATGATGTCCCAACGGCCACACCTAGCACGAGCAACCTAGTGGACGGGGACTCTGAGGTCCCCTCTAGTTCGACCCAGTCCTTAGCCGACCAGATCTATGCACTCACCACTTGCTTCGACGCCTATTGGGACAAGTCTCAGGAGCACCGGGTTGCCTTGAGCCAAGACATGGATTCCATCAACGCTAAGATGGTCACCATCCATGCCAGCCAGGACCATATTGCTCAACAGCTACGCGCCACCGCCGCAACCACCGCAGTGATTTTTCTAGGACGTATTTCTTTACCCTTTTCTTTCTACCATTGAGACACCGCCGCTTTAAGTTTGGGGTGTGGGTGTAATGGTTTGGTGACTTTAGTTTATTTCGATCAAGTATCTTAACTTAGTTTTATTTTGACTTGGGTTATTTTTGCTATTTTTGCATGTTTAGGTTTTATTTTGATTGTTATTTTGACTTAGTTTTATTTTGACTTGGGTTATTTTTGCTATTTTTGCATGTTTAGGTCCATTTTTTTTAGGCGTGTGTTAGGTTGTTTCCCATGCACCAAAATGTATCTAAATTGCACATATTATTATATGACAATCTCCAGAGTTGGTATTGAGTATCCCCGCCTTAATTTTGAGCATGATGACAACAAAAGGGAGTTGTAGTAATCGCAAAAACAACCCATGTTCAATGAAGTAGGGACTCCGAGGTTGTTTGACAATTGGGATCGTGTTTTGTGCTCAGAATAACCATGTCTCGGTCGCCCTTTAGATCTCAACCAATCCCCGAAGTAGGCTATCCCGCATACACCTCGTGATCTTCGGTATGCTTTGACTGACTCACCATGCAAGAGTTCTACGAACCTTAGAAGCAAAACACCTAAGTGATGGGACACCTTAGAAAAAGAGGATCGCCTTTGAGCCCCAAATAATACAAAATAATAATAATAATAAATAAATAAATAATAATAATAATATGGATCATCCAATCAGAATCTTGAGCAGAGTCCAAGGATTGAAGCCTAATTTCCTAGCCAACTCAATGGAGCCATTTACTTCATTACTCACTATGGGACAGAGTGATGGATGATCTCCACAACCCAGACCTTAAGGTTTGCTGAGTGTTCGGGTGAAGTTCTGGGGAACTCGAATGCCCTAAGTGTCTCTTCTACTCAACCGTGGGGAGTCACCAATGGATCCCCGCTATAGGAACCCTCACCTAAAACCTTTCGGTACTAGTACTTTTCCGGGATTGTCTTAGAGTTAATCCCCTTAGGACTAGTTGAAGTGAATAAATTGGTGCGTTCTCATCCTTCCGTGTTAAGCTATTCCAAATAGGCTAGTTCGATTCAAGTTTGGGGGTACCGTGGAAACAAACCAGAGTACATTGGTTACACTTTAATTGCACTTAGACTCCTCGGGAAAATTGCTGAGCACTCAAAAATGGGTCACCCACTCACCAACCAGAATCCACCTGGTGCAGATTCTTGAAAGCAAAACAATCAAGGTAGTCCCCGGGATCTATGAACCCGTTGTCATGACTCCTTCTTGTCATTGTCATAAAGAACCCATATCACCATATAGTTTCACGTTATTCTTGTGTGCCCTAGGTGGAGTTTATTCTTTCTTGGGGACAAGCAAGAAGCTAAGTTTAGGGGTGTTGATTGGGATGAATCATGCGTGCATTTCACTTGAATTCTCGGTGTTCTTTATAGCTAAGATGCATGATTCACAGTCTTTTTCATTAATATTACGCTAATACCTCATATTATATTATTCTATAGAATATGGTGATGTTGGAATCAAAAGGGCAGCTAAAAGACATAAAAAAAGAACAGAAGTAGAAATGACAAAAAGGCGGACAACAGAAGTTCTACGGGTATGCAACGGCGAAGAGACCCTTCACCGTAGCGTAGCACTTCGCCACAACAAAGACCCTACGCAACAACGAAGCAACCTTCACCGTGGCGTAGCGAGACACCCTTTTCCAAAACGGGAACGCGAAGAACCCTAATTTTCTGGGCCATTGATGGGCTCGTGTCCCGAGGTATGTGCGGGAAGTACTTGGGGTGATAAAAGGAGATCAGAAGAAGATAGAGAGGGAGATAAATGTATAATGCATTGAGAGAGAGATTTTTGAAGACGGCTTTTTTTGTGGTTCTTCCTCAATTTACTTCACATCCGAATTCTTCAACTTAATGAATAATATGATGAATCCAATTCCTCGCTTCCGTGGCTTTGTCAACCCTAACCGCAGTTTTATGGATTGATTATCGGTTTTGACTTATTTGAATATGAGTATGAGTTCATATGTTTGCTTTAATTCTGCACTTAATCACATGTTATTGTCAGGCCAATTGTGACATGCTAAAGCTAGGAATCTAAGATTGAGAGAAGGAAGATTTAGATGGCAAAGTAAGAATTAGGTGGGGTCAAGAATCAGATATATTCAAATGTGCGTACAAGTTTTACACATTTAAGTTACTGATTCAGGGCACAGATGCAATACATCCAATCATGGATAAAGTAAATATATCTTGAGAGAGAATATTTTGTAGGAAAGATCAACCCACCAACATAACTCATATGAAACTTTCAATAAGTCCATAATTGAATTGACATCCATCTGGTGCGGTAGGAGAAGGCAAAACCCTAGGCATATCATCATTTATATAATTTAGTAAAACCAATTTTTAGTTGTCATTAATTCTATAATTTAGTCGTAATTCGCTCTAAGACTAGATCCAAATATTGTCGAAGTCATTAAGCCAGTATTCAACACACTTCTCTTCAAGGGAACAACACTTTACTGACCACTACACTACATGAACTCGACGCCAGATTCTTCGCCTACTGGGCCCTACAAGGCTTCCACCACTGCACTCCTCTTTCACCACATCTATGTTGTGACAAATAAAAATTATGTCGTGACAATAAAAGCTGCGAAGTAAGAGATTTCACACGACAGAGGAAGCCCAGCCATTAAAAATGGAAGATAAGTGGGAGGAGCCAAGGTAAGTTTGTCGTGATAAGGGATTCAATGTTGCAACAAAAAGTTCAGCCAACGACAAGGAGTAAAGAAGACTTTATCACGACATAGAAAGAGTTTGTCGCGACATATAGTTCAGTCTCAGCAATACAAGGATCCACAACACTATCGCGACAAAGAAAAAGTCTATCGCGACAACAAATCCCTACTACTGGGAGAAACACTGTCATGACAAAGAAAAGTATGTCGCAACATAAATTGAGAATAATCGCACAGAAGAATGTTTAATATAAAGGGTAGACCGGGCCGAACAAAGCAGCAGCGTGAGGAAATTTCTGTCGCCACAAAAGACAACCATGTCAAGACATAAAACAAACAGTATCAACAAAACTATGTCATGACAAAATCAAATTATGTCGTGACAGAATTGAAGAAGATAGCATGAAAATATGTCGCAATAGGAACCGCAGCATCACGACAAGAGCTGGAGCTTAATAAAAAATAAGAACCATGTTGCTTTATTGCACTTTCTTCTGTCAGCGATTAAAGTTATCTTACTTTTGGGCTTTAAATTTTGGGATCCACAATTTGTGCATTGAAGTGTTGCCCATCGTTTAAAGCTCTATAAATAGACGCATCTAGGGCACTATGCGTAGCTTCCGCAAATCTAGGACTTCTAGGTAGCTGAAGACTTTTTGTATATTAATTTTCTTTTATTTTTATCTTTTATTTCCTTTTTAGTAGATTTAGTTTGAGCGTATTTTAGTTTTCTGCTTAATTTCTTGATTTATAATGAAATGTTGTGTACCTTCGAAATGTGAATTCACTCTTTAAACTTTTCTCTGTCGCTATTGTTATGCTTTAAATGGATTTTAGAAACTTTATGGAGTTCATTTATTTCAGTTTGTGTACAATCTCAGTGAATTTTCTTGATCAGTTAGTCATTGATTTATGTGAACCAATTTTGAAAGATTGAGCTCCCTCTGTGAATGAGTGAATGGTGATTTTTATTTTTCTGCACAAAGTGGAAGAACGCCTTAATTAGAATTCTTGATTTTATTTGATTGGTATTATTTTTGAACTTAATCGCTTTCGCACAGTACCGTTGCACTCCAAACAAAAGTAATCGACATCTTGCTCTGATTTTCGGAGACCCTCTGCAGGACATGAGATGGAGAATCTCGAGGTATAAAGTAGTTCCTTGTGGTATGGTAGACTAATACTTTGGAAACTAATGAACTTAAAAGATTACGATAGATCACTAATCTACCATGGTTTGAAGATAGTTTGATGAAGTATCAGTTTAATCGCTCAAAGTTTTCTCCTCTTTCAGATGAAAGGATTTTGATCCAGTGTTAGCAAAGATCTAATCAAGGAGATGGAGAATTTCATTAGAATTGAAGGATGAGGTGCCAGTTAAATTGGAGAATACTTGTAATATCATGTATATAGGTGTGAAGTACTAAAAAAGAAAAATACGCAGAGCTTAGAAAGAGGATTATATCTCACAAGTAGTTGATTAGATCCATGAGTCAGAAATGAACATGAATCTCTAATTAGTGAAAGGTATGGCTAAGGGAGAAATCCAAATTATACTACAATGCATCTTTTACAAACTCAACTGTCCAACTTATGGCTTAGCTATGATTCAAAATGATACAGAAATTGACAATCATTCATTAGTCCATTTCCTAGTGTTGTCTCACTCAGTGAACACTCAAATCCACTCTTATTAATTTTTTTATGTATACTAGTGAAATTAATTTAGTATTATTTTATTAGTTCTCTCATCATTTTAACAATGGAGTTCGAATAGTAAGGATATTCATTAGTTAGTTCGTACCGCGGTTAGATATCGGGTCAACAAGTTTTCAAGGCCATATCGGGATTAGATAATAGTCCTTTGGTAACAGTGTCATAAATTTGTGTATATAATCTAGTCTACAACACTCAGCTACTGCAGTTAAAACTATTTTTAAAATTTTTATGAAATTTTTGATAAAACAGAGAAATGTCTAAATTAGCAATTTCTTAGTCGAATAACATGTTTAAATTCTCTTCTCTTTGGAAACGGCACAAAAAACTTGTAAAAGACCTTTCTATATACCAAATTTCCTGTCACCAAGTACTCGGGAATCCACTCATTCCCGTAGTGGTGATTTCTGACACGACTACTAGAAGGCTATTGTCTAATCTTTGGCAACGACGCTAAATACTTTTTTATGATTGTGAATTATATGATAATGTTTTCTGATATGTATGCAATTTTGCAAATTTATATTAGGTCTAATTATCTGCAGGTGCATAGGCCATACAAGTAATAAAGTGGATTTTAAGTCCAGATATCACTCCCACGAGGATCTAATTAGCGATCTAAAGATCTACTTAAGATACTTACTATTTGATCAAAAGTACAAAATTGATTTGTTTAAACTAAAAAAAGAATGATTGATTAAAATTTTATAACTATAACAAAAATTCAAAATGAATTGGAATTGAGAGTTCATTGAGTAAAGTTAACAATGAGAAATAGATCAATGTATAATTATCAATTTCTGCATCATTCTACAACATAGTTCAGCCATCAATTTGAAATATGAACTTGTCAAAGATGAAATGTAGTATAGTTTGGATTCCTCCATACACTATAAGATTTTTACTATTAATTAGAAAACCATATTCCTTCCAGACACATGGGTCTAATCAGTTACTTGTAGGATATAATCCTCTTTCTGAGAATTAGGTATTTTTCCTTTCCAGTACTTTACACCCTGTTCCTAAGACTAAAGAATTTTTGCCCCCATAGACAAGATAACACAAGCCTTCTCTAATGTAATTGGTATCTCATCCTACGAATTTGAATAAACTCTCTATCTCCTTGATTAGATCTATGCTAACATGGGATCAAGATCATTTCATCAAATAGAGGAGAAACCTCTAATGAATTAAACTAATACATCAACCAACTAATCCTCACACCATGAGTAAATTAGTGATTGATCAGAGTAATCTTTCAAAGTCCATTTGTCAAGCAATGTTAGTCCGCATACCCCAAAATAATCGCTTTTATACTGTGAATCTCCATCTCTCGTGTCATCGGTTCGCGCTATAATAAAGTAACCTAATCAACAAAATTTGTATCCTGATTCTTTATTGTCGTAGCAAAACTACTGCAGTATAGTGGCCTAAGGTCGAACTCAGGGATGGGTTTTCTTCATGCTAAATGAGTCACAAGCTTGGATTGAAATTGGTGTTTCGACTTGGATTTGGGGTTTTGGTAAAAACAGTTGAGGTTGATGGTCGTAAAACTCAGAATCAGAGAGGAAATAGTGAAGAACTCCTTGAAGTTTGGGACCACTAGGTTATCTAAGGTAATCGTAATGGCCTCAGTCTTTTCTCGCACTCCGAGATGACCTATAGTTATTTCAGCCACCCAGGCTGGCTATAAAACTAACCCAAAAGTTTCCTAAAGGCACAACATTCAGACCCATTAATGTTTCAAAGTAGTTATAACCATCCGCTGGATCTAACCTGCAGGAGTTTAATAAATGGAAACTAATTGAGCATAAGTGATCCTAGCACATGATCCATGTTCGAGCCGTGAAAGCTTGCCAAGTACTAGAACCACTCAGTGGTGGCACCATAGGGATTCAAACCCACGTGTGAGATGCAGAAACATAAATGAATATAGATGCCTACGTTGATAACAGAGGACAACGTATTACCTAAAACCTTTAACCCAGTGGCCCTTATCTTCAAGGATGAGGGAGGTTTAGCCAAGCATCCCTTGAGTTGTCATCCTCAAGGGGTGTTTGACAGGTGAGAAAATGAGAGAAAGTTAGAGAAAATGAAAGAAAATTTCATTAAAGTGGAAATCCAAAGCTTTGGCGCCTAATTTACTGGGATGGACAAAAACTGCTTACATGAGTCGACCGAGTTTATATAAGGCTCGTGGTCAAGGAAATTACATAAAAGTAGGAAAGAATAGAAGTTACATTAAGGGCATTTTGGTAAAAAGCCATAAAAAATACGGTCACAAGGTAGTCAACACAACATACAGGGCAACCTGCGAATTTTCGTTGTGTCATAAATTTCACAACACCGCAAAAATTCCCATCGCTTCTTCTCTCTTTCCGCTTTAGCTCCAATTGCCTTCTCGACGGTACATGTAGCTTCGAGTTCGTCGTAGTTCATTGTATTTGAATCGACATGAAGAATATGGTGTACTTGGTATGCAAAACTACAAAATATCCATAAAATATGATCAATAGTATAAATGACCTCAATGTATTAATTGCTATTTGTTGATTAGTACACAAAAAGTGCGCTCAAAACCTACAATAAACGTGGCTTAAAACACTATTCGAGCACTAATTACTCTTAACGACATTACATCAAGTAAAT
Organism: Tetrastigma voinierianum; assembly: GCA_016808115.1. Classification (NCBI taxonomy): domain Eukaryota; kingdom Viridiplantae; phylum Streptophyta; class Magnoliopsida; order Vitales; family Vitaceae; genus Tetrastigma; species Tetrastigma voinierianum. The sequence goes on along the minus strand of JAEQBH010002674.1, from coordinate 428,486 downwards.
TCCTTTAGCAAACGACAAAAGAAGGAAGAGCAGATATTATGCTAATGCAAAAGGATGGTATTTTCAAAAGGTATGGACGAGTAATGCTCTCCCCTCAAGCAGGAATGATTGAGACTCCCCGCACAATAAACCACTTGGGAGAAAAAATGCCATACAGACCAAGCTCGTAAGAGTATCTATCAAAGGGGAATCGACCTGAAACTTCCACCGCAATCTAAGTGTTTATGTGATCGCCAAAGATAACTTGGTTAAACTACTCTCCCCCAAACTGCCACACGCCAAATCCTAGCACCTCAATTCAACCTAAATAACTCCTGGGTCCACTCTTTGTCATATTTCTTTGGTATCAGAGGATGCAAGCCGAGAATCAATCTTCACCAAAGTCCGTGTGTAATCTGGCCCACCGACTCCCAACCAACCAAGGCTTAGGCATCAAGTCATGAGGATCTCTGACGACTAACTCCTGCTCTCACCCTGACCAATGAATTCGAAATTCTAACACCTACGACTCGCTAAACCTCACCCATCTACCCATGTAGCGAGCACTAAGTCGGTGGCTCCCAACTAACTAAGGCTTAGGGCACCAGGCTTTAAAGACTTTCAATCAGAACCCCTGACCGTGCTCTGCTCTGCTGCAAAGCTGGCTTTTCATCTTTCTTCTTTTCTTTTCTTTCTTTTCTTTTCTCTTCTTTATTTTCGAAGACACATTAGCCTTCTATTCTAGGGAACCATAACCTTACATGTGTGGTCAACAAAACTAGGGTAGGTTTGTACCGATAAGGAGTTATGTAGTTTCTCAAAGTTATTAGAAACTGATAGCACAGTGTGTGGCTAGCTAAAGGTGGAAGAAAAAGATTGAAAATCAGGGGACTTCAACTGACCAACCACTTAATCATGCATGGAACAAATCTAGTATCAATGGCATTGGGCAAAGGTTTTAATTTCAAACTTAAAGGAAAGGCAAAACCACAAAAAAAAACGGGGCAAAATACAAATGAGTTAAGAAACTAAACCTGTCTGACAGGTATAAGAAGGTATCACTAAATTTTCAACTTTTCAAAACAACTTTCAATGAAGAAAAAAGCAAGCCATTAAATACAAATGGGCTTATTACAAGGCATGCAAAGAATTCGAAAAAAGTGTAAAACTGATATCTACAATATAAGAAAATCACTTCCTTCACTAACTCTCCCCCCAACCAAGTGTATCATTGACCGCAATGGGGTGTGGATTGAAAGAAGTGATAGGCGCTACCTCCCCGCCGAAGAGCCTATGAAGAGGCCCTTTGGCCTGGATGTGCCGAGGCACCGCCGGTGTGGGAGTGGCCGTGAATCTGTCAGAAGGCAGCACATCCAGGGGGCCGTGTAGGCCGGAGGAGGTGCCGGCCCGCTCAAGCAGGAGGCAGAAGGCCCGAGCAGCACACACGGAGATCGCAGAGACCTGTGTGACTCTAGATCTCGTACAAGGATGGCCCGACACTCAGTATGGCGCGATATGAGCCATGACAGCCTCAAAGGAGAGTCATCCTATTCACGGGTCGTACGGGCATTGCAAATGCTTGGCCGATGTGGCGGCGATCAAAGTGATTGCATCCATGATGGTCAAAAATCCCAAGCGGAGATGGTGGTGATGGACCGGCTGAGGCTGTGGCGGGCGCTCTGGCCAAAGAATATCCGAACGGGCAACGGCATGGCGGTCGAGGGCACAGGTGGAGGCACGTATGGTACAGAGCGGAGGTACCGGAGCAAAGAGCAGCCAGTTGGGGGTCGAGCCCGAGGCTCCTGGGCAGGCTCGCATCAGGGCCGGGTCTCGTGTGGAATATCATTAATGCTGGTCCCCTAAGGTCCGAGGTGCAGATGATAGAACGGGGCATAGTATACACGACAATCTGTAAGGACGACCTCGCAGTCTCGACGACGCTCTAATCTAGGCTCCTCAAGGAAGTCAATATACTCTAGCACCTGGCACAAGAGTCTCGGGAATAATAGAGGCGTGGACTCAAATTTCAGGTAAATCTCACGATGGACTCATTCGGTTGAAATGTTGATATTATAATAAGCTCGGCTGGGCTGAATCCAGCTTCCTCCACTGATACGCGATAGTGGCCTCCAAGATGGCTTTCCTTTCGACTATATGCCGGAGCTGAAAAGATTAGACCGCCAAATGCGGTCTTCCGGCAAGACGCATGTACTACGGAGCCTGAATGTAATCGTGCCGGTGGTGTTGTCCTGAGAGAAGCCGGACCATCTCCCTGGGCGAGGGATGGGGCCACTACCTATAAGCTACCGAGTTGGCGAGGACCACAGACAGATTAAAAGTAGCGGTGATGTCAAAGGCCCCGAGCACTCTCGGGCCTATCAGTCGATGAGAAAATGGCAGTCGCCGTCACTCGCTACCGATGTCATCGCGGTGATAGAACTCACGACCACCCGAGGGTAGAAAACCGACTGGTGTCAAGTGAACTACCCAAGGAGTACTCATCGCTCTAAGCATCGAGTCCTCAAGCTCCGGGTCTCGGGAAAAGTCCCTGAGATCATAATGAACCTCGCATGCGCATCCCTCTCACTGCAGAATCGCATTCCCTAATTTAGGTTGGCAGGGGAAATATGGTCGCCTGATGATAGAGGCCGGGGACAAGTCCATATGGGGGACTCCAGCAATGCCTTGACGGGTGGTGATCATGGTTCATTGTGTCTCGACCGAGGACTCCCCAGCCCGAGGTCTCGCCTTCGATTCGTGGGACTTACGCTAGCCCCGGGATGTGGACGGGTAAAGTACTAACCCGAGCGTGGTATCTCTCAAGCAAGGCATCGTAATAGCGGCCCACAGATCGCTTCGGGTGGCGTATGGTGAACAGTGGTAGCGGCGGCACTGGCCGCTAAGGTAACAACTACGTGGCCTGAGTCGCTGAGCTACACGGCGTAGTCGGAAACAGCCGTGGCGTGACGGCGGCAGCTTGAGTGGGACAGCGCGCGACGACAACAATGGTAGCGGCGGACGCGGCGGCGGAGGGGAGGAATCACGCACCCTGGGGGGTCGGAAGCATGTCCACCGCGGTCTACCATGGTCAGCGCAGGATGGAGAGGAGGCGTGAGGGGAATTTCAAATTGGAAATGGGGATTTGAAATGAAAATGAAGGTGGTATTTATATGTATAAGTAGGGGGCAAGTGAAAGGTCTGCTTAATTAATGGCATTATCTATTAAATGGTCGATTAAAAAAGAAATGCAAAATTTAGGAAGGTTGCAGGAACCGGAGCGTCGTAAGAGGAAGATGAAAGGGCAGGGAGATGAATAGTGCAACCTGCGAAATTTCGCAGGTTGCGAAATTCCACAGGTTGCGAAAATTTCGCAACCTGGAAATTTCCAAGCTCAAAAACTGCACTCCCAGCCCACTGTAACACCTGCAAAAACCAAAAATTAAACCAAAAATTATTAGAAGACAAGCTTAAAAGAGAAAATTTGCAAAAGGGAAAAACAAACCAAACAACAAGGAACACAAAAAGATTACAAAATTAAGCAATTAAATTCTAGTGACTTCTGAGATACTACAACTGGCTACTCCCAAATGTGTGGGCCGTAGGTTTCACGAGGTCAAGGAGGATTTCCTTTGTCATTGAGGTCAGGGCCACATACGGCTTTAACCTTGGCCATTAACCTTGAACACTGATTGTCTTTGGCATCGAAAGCAGGTCTACCGAAAGCCATTGAGGTAAACTTTGGATTATGAATGACCCACCCATCTCGATTTAAGCTCGTCGAGCAGTGGAGCTCGGGAATCGTGAGCAATACTCGGGTCCCCGAATGATTGGCGAGCGCTTTAACCGATCATGCCACCTCTCGCCTTATCTTTGCAATTCGAAAGGAGGTAGGCATCATTTCGCCTTTCTAGCTCGTTGATATCGAGGAGCCTTTTAAGACCAGCTCTACCCATGTCCAAGGTCAAATTTTTTATTGCCCACCATGCCTTGTATTCAATTTCCATAAAGTGCGACAAGCTTTCACGCATAAACCAGCGATATGGAGACATGCCTGTAATGGTCTCAGAGGGTCATCCCGTATGCCCAGAGAGTTGGGTTGTACCTTGAGAGACCAATCTTCTTCTGCTAGGAATTCACCACTCTTTCATCAAGATTGTCTGATTCTCCGTCATAGTTCAACCCCGGCCACCGGTCCGAGAGTTGGTAAGGGTGGCTACTTTATGCTTGATTGACCATACTCTGAGCGAGGAGGCTCAAAAGGTTTGTCGTGTAAATGCGAACCTCCATCACTAATTATGGCTTGGGGACCTAAATTCAGAGAATATATTCTCCTTTAAGAATTTCGCACACCCTACACCGGGCCGCCTCGCGTAAGGAACTCGCTTCAACCCACTGACACATAGTCAACTCCACTAAAATGCAGAGGTATCCAAGGGAGGAAGGAATGGTCCCATGAAATCAATCCCATACGAAAAGGTCAACTACCAAAATCGGCGAAGGCATCATGTGACGGCGAGAAATCTTCCCAACCTTTGTAGCATTCGGTCAGATTCCTCGCGACATGGTACGGGCATCCTTAAAAAGAGAGGGCCAATGAAATCCAGACCGAAGACTCTTCCTATAGTCGAAGCAAAGTGGCTCCACTGTGCATTCTCATGGCGCTGACTGAGGATTCCTGGTCGCTTCCTCGTCAGCACGATCTTCCCGATTATCTCGTCAAGACAAAGATTTACAAGTGGCTGGGTTCCTCCCACAATAGGAGTGAATTTTCGCAAGATGAATTTCACCAGGCTTTCCAATCTGTCGTAGCCTCCGTACAAATAATTTGCAATGTGAGCATACCATGGTGCCTCCTAAACTAGGAGAAGTGACTCCTTAGGGAACTCATCATTGATCGGAGGGTTGTGAGTGCTGCAAGCATCATAATCCTTACTGTGTGATTACAACAACATTTTCTACATCGCCATTCCCCGATTCAGAGGTTAAACTCTTGCAGCAGGAGAACCCACCTGATAAGCCTAGCTTTAGAATTGGTTTGGTGAGCAGGTATTTCAAGGCTGAGTGATCCGTGAATACTATTATGTCTGACCCAACCAAATAAACTCGAATTTCAGTGGCATAATCACCACTGCCAGCCTCCTTTATGGTCAATTCCTCCGCGGCCTTATCTCTGTCTGCTCAAGATAATAGACCACATAAGGCTTCCTCTTTCCCTTTTTCGAGAACCGCCTAATGGCCATATCGCTTGCATCGCACATCACTCGAAGGGTAATCGCAGCCAGTGGGCTCACCACGGCGCGGGTCAAATAGACTTTAAGCCCTCAGCTCTGCGCCTTTGCATCCTAAATAAATTCGCATCTTTTTTCCAAAGAAATATATTGCAGGCTTGGCACCCTTTGAGAAGTCCATGACGAGCCTCAGAGAAGCCTGCATGCCCCAAGAATCGCCTTTACACCTGGAGACTCATGGGGGAAGGTAGTTTGAAATCAAGTCGATTTTTTCTTATCAACTCAACCCTTTTTCTCAAATAATGTGTCCTGCAAAGACTATTCCTCGGGCTGACCATAAAAGTTGGCATTTCTCCCACTAACACTGTGTTTTTCTCTATACACTCGCAGATGGCTAGTCGACAGCATTCAAATCTCCCCCCAGGATCGTAATGTCATCCATGTAAACCTCCATAATGCGCTCTACCAAATCATCAAAATACCGAGCATACAAATAGCTGGAATGTGGTGCATTTCAGAGAAGCAAAGGGCATCTTCTCGTATGCATATGTGCCAAATAGGCATGTGAAGGTGGTATTTTCCGCCTTCGCAAATACCCCTCATTTGAAAGACTGAGTAGCCATCTAGAAACAATAGAAGGGTTGACCAAATCCTCTGTAAGCCGATCCTTACGAAGCGGGTGTGAGGGAAGTGATCCTTCCTGGTCACTTCATTCAACCTCCTATAATCAATACATACCCTCTAACTTATGGTAAGGCAGGTGGGCATCTCTTCTCCTTTTTTGTTATGCATCGTGGTTACCCCTGACTTCTTAGCCACCACCTGGGTTGGACTCACCCAAGTGCTATCTGATATAAGGTAGATAATACTCAACAAGAATGTCTTAGTAATTTCCTGGCCTAACTAATTTCTCGCATATGTGGATCTCGGCCTTCGTGGGTCAGCTTTACCGACTTGCCTCCCCAGTAGACGTGATGCGCAAACTTCCGCTAATACCTTCCGTATCGGCATCTTCCAATTTGTGGCTTGCTTGTTCTCTCTTAGGATGTGCAACAGACTACCTTCCTGTGAGGTGCTGAGCAGGGATGAAATGACAACTAGACACTGCTCCTGCTCTTCCAACAGCATATTTCAACTCCACAGTGCGGCTCAGCCCAATTTCTGTGGTTCATCGGGTTCCTTCCGAAAATCAAAGGTAGAATTTCTTGCTTTTTTCCATCGCCTCGCACAAGTTTCATGTCTTGGCTCTGGGCCGTCTTCAACACTCGCCCGCTTCTTCAACAAGAATCTCAGATCCTCTCGCCGGGTCGCCAGCCTCGTTCCTCCAGATCGCAGGTCCATGACGCAACTTCCGCCATCTTCCACCGGTTGCATGTGCTTTTTTATCAAGTGGAAGATGTTGAGTTCCTAGTATCAAGGTTTCGAAGGTGAGTCGCACAACACCAATTCCTGGAATTGGATAACGTGATCGAGGTGTGGCCAAGAATGGTCTCCCTAGACGATAGTACATAGGTCAGTCTCTGCCACTCGGGTTTTGTATCAAGTACAACAAAATCCACTTGATAGTAGAATTTGTCCACTGATGAAAACATCTTCCACCTGGTCCCTTTCTGCATCTCACTGACCTATCCCAAGAGACAATGTGATGTAGGTGGGCTTTAGCTATCCCAACCCGAGTCGCCAGACACGAATAGTGGGAGGAGATTCACACTCGCACCCGTGTCTAGCAAAGGCTCTTTTTTACGCAGCCCAATATTAACCTAAATGGTCGGGACAACCCTGACTTTGTACTTCAACGGAGTCTTCAGATTGATGATAAGACTGACTTGTTCGTCAAGAAGGCCTTCATTAACATTCACCCTTTTTCACTCGTACACAAGTCCTTCCAAATTTTTTACATAAAGGGACTTGTTTCGATCATGTCAAGGTGGGGGATGTTGACTTTTACTACTAACACTTGCAAAGATTTCGCCTCGATTAATAAATTTCTTTGGCCTTTGCCAATTATGGTGCTGGTGTGCGATTTTTTCAAGCAGCACGCCGATCACCACCTCCTCCGTTCGGGCCAGCCTTCCCGGCCCTTTTTACCGCCGTGCTGGTTGTTCGAGCTCTGCCACTTCTCAATGTGATGATCACTTTAACTTCATCCATCCTGTAACTCGCCCACCGAGGAGCTCACTCATGCGCCCCCCGATTTGCGAGGCTCGAGGGGAATTTCCCTTTCCCGCACGAGACTGCCGCTAATGATGCAAATTTCGATATTGAATAATCGTAGTTGTCATATTTTTCGGGAAATTTCCAGTCAAGTAGCCGTCATACTTTCAGAAATTTCGAGTGTGCCGCTTCATTCGCTTATTGGAGTGTGCTTCCAATCGAAATAACAATCTCTTTGATCGGGCCCGGCATTCACGCCTGCTCTTCCATTGCAAGTTGCCCACCACCTTACTCGTTCATAATAGTCAGTTCAACTAGAGATGAAGACGGTGGTAATGTAATACCGAAGATGATCCATGCCGTTGTTATGTAGCAGGAGGCACATAGGAGAGGGTTTTGGTTTCTGTGAGAGGTTCTGTAAGTCCTCTCCAAATGATCAGGTGGTATTACTACATGGGGTCGCGGGCTGGTGGCTCAGACGCCCACGCATCGGGCTTGTTCACCCACAAAGTCTCCCATCAAGGCATACTGGGGCAATGCCTCTCGGGTGCTTAGTGGACTGACAAATAAGCATGGTCGTTAGGCATGTATGCCTCACCACCGCTCGTACTTCGCGTCGATTCCTCATTTCAAGCTCGCCCAACCTCTCGCCAAGGTGGACAACTTTTGCTTTTGTCTCCATGTCCTCTGAGAGCGAGTATATGCCTCCCATTTGATTTAAGCAGGCCTCATCCTATCTGCCTCCCTAGATTCGCTCATCCCAAGCTTTCTCGAGGTTTCAACTACATAGCTGAGGAAGTCCACGGTTTCATCTCGATTCTTACTCAAGAAACTCTCTCCACACATAGTCTCTAATAATCGCTTCATGGCAGAGGGATTATTCCGATCATAGAAGTGGTCGACCAACATCCATGTCAAAGCCATAGGTGGTATGCAATGATGAAGTTTCATGACATTCCTCCCAAAAGATTGGATGTAACTTCTCATTATCATGGCCGTAAATGTATAAATTTGCCTCTTCAAATCATATCCCAAGCAGACCGAAGAACTTTTCAAAATCTCATAGCTCGCCTAATTGATGGTTCTCGCCTGTGAGAATTAAGACAAAATTGGCTATGGTCTGAGGGTTAAGGGAAAGGCCTTCACCTTTAAGCAAATCCATATCGATCAGACCCTCCACAAAAGTCAGGCAAACTTCCTCAAACTCTGATGTGTGTGTATGAATTCTCATTTTCCATACCATGGAAGGTCAAACAGGACACCAAATAAGGCCCGACAACTACATCTTCTCGTAGGGAGGTACAATGCATGAGGTCGCACTCACCCTCGGGGTGCATATGGTCCTCATCGACATGTAGGCATCAGGTTTCGTATCCCCATTGACTTTGTCGTCCTCGTGTGGAGTGCGCTCCATCGACATTATGTAGATCGACTTTACACTGCTCTAGAGAAGCATTGGTTCTCTCTAGCTTGCCTGCAGTGTTTCTATCCTAATGTTGCATAAAGTCTTAGGAACACAACACAAAACAACGAGAAACCAAAAACTAGGCTACCAAAAAGGGTTATAATTGGTCAAATTTTAGAAACAAATAAAAACTGAGTATGCACAGTATAAACATGTAATTTCCCTTGCAGTGAACAGGAAATGGGGAATAATGGTAAAATAAAAAAGGAATGAGAATTCACCAACACTTGTGATGTGGATCACAAGTTCAACAGCTTCTCACTCACACTTCGACATCATCCCTGGCAACGATGCCATTTGATTCGTACACAACAAAGTAACTTTAATCAACAAAAATTTGTATCCTAGATTCCTATCGCCGTATGCAGCTACCGCAGATAAAGGGGCCTCCCGCCTTCCAACTCAAGGATGGGTTTTCTTCATGCTAATGTCGCTGATTGAAATTGGTGTTTCCAAATTTCGATTTGGGGTTTCGTAAAAATAATGAGGTTAATGGTTGGTAAACTCAGAATCGCAGTAGAAATAAAGTAAAAGAACCCTTGAAGTTTCTGACCACCTGGGTTAGTGGTTCTAAGGTAACTGTGAATGGCCTCGAGTCTTTTCCTCGCACTTCTGAGGATTTAATTTATATTATTTCCCAATTTCGATCTAGTTTAGCTATAAAAATCGAACCTCAAAGTTTCTTCCTAGTGTACAACATTTACTTGACCCATTAATGTTTCAAAGCAAGTTATAACCATCCGTCGATCTAACTCACAGAGTTTAATAAATGGAAACTAATTGAGCATCAAGATCTAGCACAGTATCCATCAATGTGAGTTTAAAGTACTAACCACTGTACATCACAGGATTCAAACCCACGTGTGAGATGCAGAACATAAATGAATATGTGATGCCTACATCGATAACAGAGGACAAATAGACATCTCAAACCTTTAACTCCTGGGCCCTTCAAGGATGAGGGAGGTTTGCTAAGCATCCCTTGAGCTGTCATCCTCAAGGGGTGTCTGTGAGAAAATGAGAGAAAGCGGAGAGAGAAAATGAAATAGCACTCTATGCTGAAACTGGAAGTTTGGCGCCAATTTTATCGGGCTGTGACAAAATTGTTGTTACATACTGACTGAGCGAGTATAAGGTCGCAAAGGGTCAAGGAAATTACTTAAAGTAGGAAATAACAGGTTACATCAAGGCATTTTGCAAAAAGCCACAAAAAAATATTTGGGCAATATAAGTGTACCAACACAACATACAACTCGCGAATTTTCAAGAACTCTAAGAAATTACAGGTTGCAAAAATTTCGCAACAATGCAAAATTCTTGCTGCTCTTCTCTCCTTCTCGCATTTTGGGCCTCCAATTGCCTCCGATTTGCAATACGCAGCTCAAGTTCGTCTCGGTCTATCAGGGGATTTGAACTGACATGAAGAATACGGTAATCAGCATGCAAAACTACAAAATATCCACAAAATATGATCACAAGATATCACACTCCCAGTATTAATCAAGTTATTTGGGTTGATTATACACAAAAAGTGCTCAAACCTACAATAAACAGCTTAAAACAGCACTATTCAGTGTCATCCACCACCGAGGGTCCTGGCGGAATCCAGCAAGATACAATCATTTTTTGGGTACAAGCTACTAATATTCAGAACAGTTAATTTCAAGAACAATACCAATTAAATAAATTCAAGATTTCTAACTATTACATTCTTTCAAGTTGCACAGAAAATGATAATTAACATCAGTCTGCTTTGATTCGTCACCCATAATGGGTATTAATCAACAAAATTTATAATCTAATACCTCATACTAGCGTAGCATAGCTACTATAGTATAGTGGTTTTAGGATCGTCCATAGAGCGTGGTTTTCAGGAAAATGACTAAAAATATGCCATATCAGATTTACTGATATTCGTCATGATAAAAAGAGTGGATTTTAGAGAGAATAAAATTAAAAATAATGCCGAAAGTAAAATTAGATAAAATGTAAAATGAGAAATTGAGTTCCAAGTCTCTAGTTTAGGTTCCTGTGCAAATGAGGTGTTTTCCCGGGGTATTTTCCTCGCCAGATTGGGAGGATAATATATGCTTATCTCGAAATCCGCTTCGATTAGCTATAATAACTAAACCTAAATAAATATCCTTGAAAATGGTATTTAGTTTCCCATTAATGGTCTATGAAAATTAAGAACATTCCTCGACTCACCTTCCAATGGTCCATAAATGATAACTCGACGAACATCACCGACTTCAGCAAGTATCCAATGAGTCTGGTGGCTTACTAAAATACTAACCTATTCAAGGTGACTAAGGAATCATACCTAGGATTTGAAGGAAATAAAACAATCTTGAATCGCTCAACAACCCATAAATGATAATCTGATCTAATGTCAATGGATCTAGCAATAAGCATCCATCAACCCTAAAATCTGGTCAAGTACGAATCATTGGGCGTAACCCTTAAGGATTAAACCAATATTTGAAAAGAAACCATTAATGGTGGAAAATACCTCCGTTAAAACATGGAAAACCCCCACCTTTTCATTTGATACCTTCACCTAGTTTCCTTTACTCCAAGGAAATGAAGGGTTTAGCCGCTCCTCCTCTTCTCAAGGGTTGTTTGGCTCGCGAGAAAGGGAAGAGAGAAAAAGAGAGAAAAATGGAAGCTCCAAAACTACTTTACTGAATGTCCAAAAAATCTCCTTGCTCAAGTCTTTCAACCTATATATATACATAAATTATTGTCAAAAGTGCATAAATAACATTATTACACGAGAGAGACTAAAGAAAAAATCAAAATAAAAGTCAAAGATCGCAGAAAGTTCATAGGAAATTTCACTGCAGGCGCGAATTTTGTAGCTATCAAGGAATTTCACAACCCTATGAACTTTCATCAGTTGCAAAATTTGCAACCCTCGTTAAATCGCAAGGTTGCTACCGCATCTCTACTCGTCACTTCTAGGTTTTGAAGCTCTGAACTAGAACTATGCTCTTCAAGCTTTGTGATCAATTCCCACCTTTGAGATATATAGCATCCAAAAACAACAAAACTTGCCACAAACACTGATTAGAAACTTAGCTAGGTACATAATGTGCAAATTAAATAATCAAAGCTAATTACTACGTGAAAAAGTGCTCAAACATAGTGTTAAAGGTATAAAACACTTTTCGGGGTAGTAATCACTCCTAATCGACACCTTGCTACCCCTTAGCAAATGAAGAATAATGAAATAATCTAAAACAAGATGATCTATATATCCACAAAACAAAAAGTTTTTCAAAAGTAATGAGGGGATTAAACCAACCTTCAACAAGAGTCATCAAAATCTTGCCCAATGACTGTCTCAAGAAGAGTATATACTATTCAAATTCAATTATCAAAAGAATTTCCACTACTAAAGAACCAACTTGTAGCCTTCAACAATAACCTACATGTTAACATGATTAGATTTCAAATATAGTCTGCCAAACTATCCTCTCCCCTCCCCCCTTAACCTAGCTCTTTCTTACACTCCAGCGCACTGATCCACCCCACCAGGATCAGCAACCACTGTTATTTCACAACTTTTTTTTTTTTTTAATTACAGGTGCAATGCTGAGGGTATCGACCACAATTGTCCATGTAATCTGGGATCCAATTCGATTACTCCTAACCAATAGCTAGCTTAGGGAAGGCCAAGTCATAAGTATCTTTCCACCACTAACTCTCGCATTTCACCCTTTAATTTTACTAAGTTCGATAATTCGTGAAGACTCACAAATTGCTAAACTCCACTTATTCACCCATGTAATGCAACAAAGCTCTATGATTCCCAACCAAATAATAATACTGTGCTTTAAAGACTTTGCCATATACCCCTTGTGTGACCGTGGTCAGTTTTAAGGTAAATTTCATAAATTTCTTTTTCTTTTCTTTTGATCCTATTTTTTTTTTTTTTTTGAGACTCATTGTCTTTTTAGGATCCAAACCATTAAAGGTATCAAAAGTATTTAGCCGCACTTTGCAAGGTTCAGAAGGCAAGGCATTTTTTTAGCTTATAATTCAAAACTAATGTGCATAGTGTGTGATTAGTTCAAAGTGGAAGAGGTAAGGTTGAAGACAAAAGGAGTTTCCACACTTCATCAACTTTTATAAGCATAAGACAACTCTAAAATCCAGAGCAGCCATACACGCTTCAATTTCTCCTATCGCAGTCGAGAATTACAAAAAAGAATGATACATACAAAGTAAAAGTAAACAGTTAAAAACACAGAGAAAATCACTACCAGATGAGGGTCACAAGTATCCACCAAAGATAGTCATTACATTAAGGCACCATCCCCTAACAACGCCATTTTGATTGTCGCCTGCATTTCCAAGATTGACCAACAAAATAAATTCTATAACATAATACCTCATACTAGCGTAGCATAGCTACTATATCAGATGTTGTTTAGGATCGCTCCACAGAGATGGGCTTTGTGAAAACATTTAAAATAAAGCTTAACGTGATTTCATTTTGGAAATTGTCAGGATAAAAGGAGAGTGGATTTTAGAGAGAAAATAAAATAAAATAAAGCAGTAAAGTAAAATTAGGATAAATAAACGGAGAAATTCCATGGAGTTCCACATCACCAGTTTCGTGTTCCTTAAAAGGAGGGGGCCTTTTCCGAGTCTATTCCTCAGACGTGGAGATGCAACATATATATTCTCGACCTGCTTTTGGTTTAGCTATAATAATCGACCCTAAATAAATATCATTGAAAATGGTATTTCAAGGCCCCATTAATGGTCTCGATGTGCTGAATAATCTTTCTTTAAATCACCTTCCAATGGTCCATAAATGATAACCGACGAACATCACTGGATCTAGCAATAAGTATCCAATGAGCCCTGAGAGCTTACCAAATACTAACCATTCAAGGTTACTCGAAGGGATCGAACCTAGGATTTTAAGGAAATAAAAAAATCACCTTGAATCGCCTTCCAATAACCCATAAATGATAGCTAACGAATGTTAATGGATCTAGCAATAAGCATCCATTGAACCCAAAAATCTTATCAAGTACGGATCATTCAAGGTAACCCAAAGGGATTAAAACCAATATTTGAAAAGAAACCATTAATGGTGCAAAATACCTCCGTTAAAACATGGAAAACCCCCAATCTTTCATCCATTCTTCACCTAGTTTCCTTTACTCCAAGGAAACGGTATGGGGTTTAGACGATCCTCCTCTTCAAAGGCTGTTCATCTCATGAGAGGCGGGAAGAGAGAAAACGAGAGAAATGAAGTCACAGAGCAAGCTTTTCCAAAACTACTTTATTGAATGTCCAAAAAATCTCCTTTTCTAGGGTCTTTCAACCCATATATAGTTAATACAAATTACCAAAAGGTGCACAAGTTAACATTATTACACAAGGAGAGACTAGGAAAAAATAAAAAATAAAAAAGTCAAATATCAGAAAGTTCATTGGTCAAAATTCTGCAAATTTTTAATGAGTTTCGCTTCATGTCATATCATCTTTGATTAATATAGATTCAAAACCCCCAATTAATGACTATGATGAGCCTACCATCATAGCCTATGTCAAATTGAATGGAGTCTGAATGAATAACCATTTATAAGTTATGGAATTATAAATGGTTTAATTTCTATGACACCGTTATGCACATGTCATACAAGTAGTAAAAAATTGACAAAGTCCATATCATTCCACAGATCGACAAGAATCTTAAATCCAACTACCCTAACTACTCAAGATCCATACTATTCGAACTCCGCCAATACAATTATCAACTGAATTTGTGCTGATAATTGTCCTCAAGAACGATTCACAAGCAAGGAATTAAAAATAGAACAAATAAAATGATATAAACTAAAATAAACCGATCGAATCAATTCTCCAGAAATGAACACTAACAAGGAAACACCGTGAAATACTAATTTCTCGTGATTGCATCCCATTTAAACTCTATCCCGACCTGACTCGATTTGTCAAAGAGCCCTAATAATGCAATTTGGATTTTCCCCTTAATTCACCAATTAGAGGTCCCTGCTTCTCTCGAAGACATGGATATAATAAGTTAATTGTATTCTGATCATTGTTAATTTGTAAGATCTGGGTATTTTTCTTTTTCAATACTTCATACCCATTTCTTAAGACTACAGATTTCTTACTTCCCAAGACAGGGTCATTGCAAAATCTCTACAAAATGATTGATGACACTTCCTTTAAATCTGATGGATCTTTCTCTTTCCTTGATTAGATCTCAACTAACACAGGATTGACGTCCTTCCACTATAACAAGGTGAGATATCTGATTATTTAAATTCATAAATAATCCCCTTCAACTTCAACTATGAGTGAAATGAAAATTTATCTAAGTGAACTCTCAGAGCTCAGTAGTTCTTCAATGGTAGTCTAACATACCCACAAACTGAATGTTCCAAGTTCTTAGGAATCTCCATCTCTGTGTCACTCAGAGGGCCTCTTGGAAATCAAAGCAGGGAATAATCCTTGGAAGGATACTTGATACTACTATTGGGAACAATCAATTTAAGAACAAACATCTTGATCAAATAAATCCCAATTTAGATGCGCTCTCTAATTTATGTAGAAAATATTGTAACTAACGATAAATCCAAATTAGTGGAAGTTGTGCTTATCAAAACTGCATCACAATGAAAATGGAGCACTGAGCAAGTACACCGCGTGGTTGTAATAAAAGCGATAAGAAACAAATTCGAGTGAGGTACGGATTCCATTAAGTTCGGGCAATAATTGGAAAAGAGAATGAAAAATTAAATTCCGCTTCAACATTCTGAATAGATTACTAGTTCAGATCTAGAAAAGAAAAGAAAATAAAATAAAAGAAAAATATATTCTAAAATTATACAATTGAGTCTTCTTTGATCCCGAGGATGCAGGTTGGAAGAGGCAGCCTCTTCCTTATCTGAGACGCCTATTTATACACCCCTCCCGGCTTTTGGGCATGATTCGAAGCCGGGTGGATTTCCTAATTTTAATAGTGACTCAGTTCGGTCGTGACCTCAGAAGCCTGTCACGACTTGTTAGGTCTGTTGTGTCCTCTGGAAGCTTGTTTCAACATTCTTATGCCTTGTTTTTGCAATATTGAGTCGCGACCTGATATCCTCTGTCACGACATTGTTCTTTGCAGTTTTCTTCCATTAGTGGTTGCGACATGAATTCCTTGTCGTGACTACCCCTTTACTCTTTTGTTTTGTCATGTGTGTCGCGACTTGGAAATCTTGTTGTCTGCTTTTACTTAGCATGTTTCTTGAGAATCATCAAGTTGCAGTCGCGACTGGAATTGCTGTGTCGTGACCATGTTTAGTTGCCAATAGTGATGACTCTTGTTACGACCACATTTTCTTGTTTCCAAGTATTTGTGTCGCGACCATAATTTCATGTCGCAACCTGGTTTTTTCTTTCTTTGCTGAATTATGTGTCGCGACAAAGTTTCTTTGTTGCAACACCATTTCTATTGCTAGCCACTTTGATCCTCGTGTCGACAACTTTTACGGTCTCGAGTGTTTGTTTTGGCGACCCGCAGATTTTCATGTCGACTGTTGTCTTTCCTTTGCCAAAATTATGTGTGTGACCCGAATTTCGTAATGTGACACAATTTGTTGTCGATTTGATCCTTGGTCACAACCTCCCTTTCATGTTGCGATATCATTTCTTGTTTTTTGCCTTCATGCAAGTTGTCACTCAAACTGCTGATCTGCTTATTTTCTTGTCGTGACATGGGAATTAGATCGCGACAAGGTTGTTTTCTAACTTTTCTTCTACTTTGCCAATTCTATCGCGACCTCGAAAGCATCTTCATAGGATTCTTTCTTCTAATCTTTGTAGTAACCTCATTTTGAGGTTCTGGCGGTTTCTACCGATTCAGCTTATTTTCTGAGTGACTGAGAAATTGTGTCGCGACCGAGTGGTGGCCCTTCTTACCTTGTTCTTGTCGCAGTTGCTCAAACTGAGTCACAACATGTTTTAACTGTTAAGCTCATTTTGATGTCGCGATATGAAATCCTTGTCACGACCTCGACTGGTGTCTTCAACTTATATTTTTATCGCAACATCAATTTTTCTGATTGAGACCTTGTCAGCTAATCTAGCCATCCATTCCTTGTCGCGACCTCGATTTTCTGTCGCAACGTTGTTTGTGCAGTCTTAAATTTTTCTCTCTCGCCACTAATCACAAGGATGTTTTGACTCACTTGAAGCCTTTGTCTTACAGAATTGTCGCAACATTATCAATCAGGTCATGACTTAAAATTTTCGAACTGATGAATTCCTTGTTGCGACTTAACTGCTTGGCCGTTTATCTCATTTTCTTCTAGATTCTTGCTGGAATTGTAGCTTCTTCTATAAAAACATGCAAAATATAAATTTGGTAAAATCTCCACATTTCTGCATAAAAATAAGTATTTACATTGTAACACTAATCAGAATAATGGATTAAAAATTAATGAGTTTTTTTTACTCATCAGTTGCAAAAATTCGTAACCCTTGCGAAATTGGCAAGGTTTCTACTGCATCAGAGTAATCTTTCAGAATTCATTAGTTTCATAATGTT
Organism: Tetrastigma voinierianum; assembly: GCA_016808115.1. Lineage (NCBI taxonomy): Eukaryota > Viridiplantae > Streptophyta > Magnoliopsida > Vitales > Vitaceae > Tetrastigma > Tetrastigma voinierianum. The sequence goes on along the minus strand of JAEQBH010002674.1, from coordinate 411,076 downwards.
AATTACAGCCTACCCCCCCGAATGGCACTCTATACTCTTATGGATCTCCATCTTTGTGTGTCACTTACTTCTGAGACAAGCAAAGAAGAACCGCAAGCGACGGATTCACTCGATCGGATCCTTGCATCCCGAGAACAATTAACATTTTCTCAAATTCATTCAATCACCAAATCCCAATTAAGCAGTTCAACATCATACATGTTCTAATTGCAACATTATTAAGAGAAACAAAATCAAGTCATAAAATCAGAAGAACAAATCACAAGACACTTTCAATGAATTATACTGGGCTTTTATTGATGGGGAAGACATAATACAATTAGAGAAGGGGAAAAGAGAAGAATTTGTGAGAATTCACTTTATTCTCTTATAGGATTTGGTAGGTATGATATTTGGAGGATCAATGCCAAAGCTTTCTAAACAGGGAGGAAATTTTGGGAATGTGATATATGGTATTTTCTTGTCAGTGGGTTCTTCATTTCTAGAGGTGCATATATCATTTGTGAACTCCACCAAGGTGATCAAACGATCTTGATTCTAACCCACTTTATTCACTGTGCTTTCCAACTGAAAAATTATTGTTCATCAAATCTAAGCTCTCATGCCAGATTTTCCTCCTATATAAATCATTGTTCTCTAATTCCTTGTCTCTTTCCTTCATTAACCTCTCAAATTCCTTGAATTGCTCTTTATAAAGATACTTGAAAACTTCTATTTTCTTTAGCATATTACCTTCCATTTCCGCTTCTCTTTTCCTCAGAATTGTCAGTAATTCTGCATATCTTTTGAATTGATTGTTATAGAAGGCTTCCAAACCGGATTTCATCTTTTCCCTTGATTTCTCCTCCCTCATTTTCATCTCTTCCTTCCATTCTTATTCTCTCTGTTTCCAGTTTTGTTCCCATTGTTGTTCTTTCCTTCTAAAATCAACATCCATGTATTCTTCTATGATTTGCTGTTGTCTTTCCCACTTCTTCTCTCTCTCTCTTCCATTTCTTTCTTCATTGATATTAGCATCTCCAAGATTTCAGCAGTTCTATCATTCCTTCTGGATCTTTCTGTAGGCTCAGGGAAATTCTCTCTCATATCTGGGTATGAATGACTCAATGGGCTCATTCTACAGTGCATCTTTTCTTCTTTTGCTGGAGGAGTTTGTTCTAGGAAATTTTCGATTTCCTTGTTATCATTTCCTCTTGCCGGCTCACGGTCCCACCTCTATGATCATACGCTTTTTATTTACAGGCCACTTTTTGTTGCCTTGAGTCAAGGTTAGAGAAGAAGCAGGGGCATACCATCTTCTTCTTCCCATGATCCCTTCACTCAATGAGGTGCATAGTCGGCCGATGGACTGTTGGGTGGGGGGATCAGTCCTCTTTTGTTCTTTCGAGATGGTATCCCACGATGGAGTCTTGATTAAACGTCCCACATTAATTTTTATATCTCTTCAAAAGGGCATATAAAATTATAACTTCCTGCTCCTGGCGAGCACCGAATGCTTAGTTGGAATTATAACGAAGGCTATGAGAAACTAAGGAACCAAACCTTTGCCTCCTGCAGTAGAGACCCTACGTTGATAGCATGGTGTGGGTTCTTCTTGGGTTGCCTCCCGCTTTCTTTACCGGTAGTTAGCGGTTATGATTTTTCCGTAGTCTGGGTCTTGACTGACTTCTTGAATTTCAGACATGCTTGAGTTCTTCGGTTGAAAGATTTCGTTAATTCTCATAGATGTCGAAGACATACCCCTCGAAACGTTCTTTTGAGTCCTCCCTCATCCTTACCATATTTGCATAGAACTCCCTTGCTAGAGCAGAGAAACCAGGCGCCTTGTGTTCACAGAAGAATTCCCATCCCTTCTTTTCTATTATTTCTGCAAAAGGGGAAATAAGCTTTCCAAACCCCCTTTCGCTAATGAAGCCTTTGTTAGCCATTTGATTGTTCCATAAAGATTGAGCTTCTACAGAGATGAAGTCTTTTACGCCTTCTGTTTCATTTTCTTCTGTATGCCTCACTGTTCTTTGTCTTTTTGCTGCCCTTTCTTCCTCAGCTAGTTCTTCTACTTCAGGTTGGGCTTCTGGTTTTGCATTTGTGACTTTCTCATGTTGAGGTTCCAGGTGAACCTCTTCCTTCTCATGAGCATATTCATTCATTATCTCATTGATCATCTCATTAATATTCGGAACAGGGTTCTGGTTTTCTGCCATGGATGAGAATTTGGAGTTAAGCTTTTTAGGAAACTGGATCTAGGGTTTTGGTATTCTAAGAGAGAAAGAGAATGAGTAGTTGGGTGAGGATGCGACTGGATTAAAGTTTTGGAACGAAGTTGGCTCTTCAATTTCAACCTTTATGGTTGATGGGCTCAATGTTATTATTGTCTTAAGGAATGTTGCGACATTAATGCCTAAGTCACAACACTAATTGCTAACAATAAATGTCCAATTTAATGTTGTGATGCCTAAATCAGAAGGTTAAAACTTAAATTTATTGGGATTTAGACAATTTTGGTCGCGACCTACGCGGTGCAGTAGCGACTAGAATATGGTGTGACAATAAAATTGATGTCACGACATGCCTTTCTCTTTTTTTCAATCATTCACAGTCCGCGACTGTTTTCGCTGTCAGCGACATCGTGTCTTACACCAGTCATTTAGGTTCACATATACTGTTGCGACCTAGGAATTCATATTGCGACCTTTGTTTGTTTTTGACAATAAGGCTTGTGTTGCGACACGAAATTTTCTTAGTTCTCATGTTATCTGTTCATAACTTGGTCGCGACCTAAAAAGTCTATCATGACCAAGAAAATTTCCAAGTCTCCATAAACAATTCACATTCAAACAAGATCACTTTAGGACATCCAATTTAAATCAGAACAATTCATATTCATCATTCAAATATTCAACAAATCAGCTCATTAGAACATCAAATTCAATATTGAATTGAAAATTCCAATTCCCTAGCTTCAATCTACGTTCTCTAAAATAAATGTCAGAGAGCATAATACTTCTCCTTTTTGTCTTGTGTGCATTTTGTAAGCAATAAGTTCATACTCCATTTTTGTTTATTCCTTTGCTGACCTGCAAAAATACCAAAAAGCTTAAAAAAAAAACAAAAATATCATTTCCAACAATTTAATTCACTATAAAATATAAAAATAAACTATTGTATGGGTTACCTCCCTTGTTTGCTCGGAGTTTTAATTAGATTAAGGCGGACTTGATCTTTGTGATTCTCTTGTTTCATCAAATTCTTTAACTCAGAACTTAGAATCAGTCTTCAATCATCTTCCCTCAAAGGTAATGCTTTAATCTCTGGCCATTCACTTTGAATTCTTCTCCAGTATTAGTTTTGATGTCCCTTTACTCAAAGGTTGTACTTGTCATTGCGTATGGGGACCCGATCCATTTGATCTCGATTTTTCTGGAAGCTTGATTTCGATGCGGAGTTAAATAACAAAACCTCATCTCCTGCTTTAAATTCCCTCCTCAAAATCTTTTGATCATGCAATTTCTTTGTCGTATCCTTGTAAATCCTGGCATTATCATAAGCTTCATTTCTCAACTCTTCCAATCATTCAGTTGGAGCAATCTTTCCTCTTTAGAAGCCTTGAAATCAAAATTCATTTTCTTGATGGCTCACATAGCCTTATACTCCAATTCAAGAGGAAGGTGACAAGGTTTACCAAAGACAATTCTGTATGGGGACATTCCAATGGGAGTTTTATATGCTGTTCTGTAAGCCCACAATGCATCATCAAGCTTTAGAGACCAATCTCTTATGCTAGAACTTACAGTTTTTTCAAGAATTTTCTTGATCTCCCTATTGGAAATTTCAGCTTGCTCATTTGTTTGAGGATGGTAAGCCAAACTCATTATGTGTTTGATTCCATACCTACTCATGAGTTTCTAAACACCTTATTTGCAAAATGAGCTCCCTCCCATCCACTTATGATAGTTACAGGTGCCCAAACACTGCTCAAAATATTTCTCTATAAAAAACCTAGTTTGTATTAGCATCGTTTGAGATTGTTGTTGTGCCCGTTTGGATACATAATCCTGACTAGGAATATGTACATATTCCCGAATGAAGATGGAAATGGTCCGTAAATTTATTCCCCACACATCTAAATAGCTGCACCACGAAGATACCTTGGAGGCATTTCATGTCTTGTCTTTGTGCTTGTTCTACGGCATTGATCACAAAGTTTCACCCATTCAAAACTGTCTTTGAATATGGTAGGCCAATAAAACCCTGGTTGGAGAATTTTATGAGCAGTTTTGTCTCCTGAAAAATGTCCTTCATATGGTGATGCATGACACTCATATAAGATTATGTCTTGTTCACTTTACGCGCCTCGATTATCATATCGGCTCCTGCTTTGAATAACGATGGATCATCCCATATATAAAACACTGTTGTTAGTCCTTAACTTATTTCTTTCTTTGGTGTGGCGAGTCGGTGGCATAACTCCATAAGCTAGAAAATTGACAGTAATCGACATACCGGGGTGATTGGAATGACCGACCCAGGAATAACGCTTTCGTCTCACAATTCTTGATGCGATTTCCTTCTTAACATAGTAGTCTTTTCCAATTTTTGATAAGTGATCGATATCCGCGTTATCACGACCCTTCACGTCGCGTCTCTAGATCAAATTCTTGCAACCATATCTGGAGTTGTCCGGTCTTGGGCAGCTTCTTTCTTTGCCGTGAATATTTAATTGCGACATGATCGGTATGGATGATGACATGGGATCCCGATATATGGGGCTTTAAATTTTGCACATGCAAATACAATGCCCAACATCTCTTTTTTAGTAGTTGAGTAGTTCTCTTGAGCTTCATTGAAGGTTTTGCTGGCATAGTATATGGCCCTAAACATCTTATCCGTTTTCTATCCCAATACAGCTCCCATTACATAATCACTGGCATCACACATAATCTCAAATTCCTTAGTCCAGTCTAGTTTGGCCATGATGGGAGCTTCAACTAATCTAGATCTGATCTCTTCAAATGAAGATTGGTAGGACTCATCAAAATTAAATTTAGCATCCTTTTCCAATAATCTACACAATGGTCTTGCAATTTTTGAGAAGTCTCTGATAAATCTTCTATAAAAACCAGCATGTTCTAAGAAACTTCTTATTCCCTTGATAGTTGTAGGTGGTAAAAAAGTCTTTTATGATGAAGCTTTTGTAGTCCCTTCTAGCCACGTGTAGAAGTCGTACTTTAGAAGACCAGTATACATTACCATAAATGGCATTTTCCCTGATTCAAAGCTAAATTCTTGTCACGGCACTTGTGATATTGCCCCAGTTTTACGGGCAATGTTCAAGTGGATCCATAAAGCGTGAAGTCATCCATGAATATCTCCATATTCCTACTTGAATCGAGAACATAGACATCATGCATCTTTGAAATGTAGAAGAGAGCGTTGCATAGCCAAATGGCATTCTTTTAAGCAAGGTACCATAAGGGCATGTGGCTTGGTTTATCCTGATGGCCGAGCGATAGCAATTTGGTTATATCGAATATCCATCGAAAACAAAGTGAGGATGTCTGCTAACTTTGTCGACATCAGATCAATGAAAGCGAGGAATAGTCTTTCACGGTTGCCCGATATTCAATTTTCTGTAATTTATACACACCCTCCATCCTGTCACAGTTCTTGTAGGAATCAGTTCATTCCTTTCATTTATGATCATAGTGAATCCACCCTTCTTGGGAACCACATGAACTGAGCTCACCTAAGAGCTATCCGATATTTCATAAATGAAGCCTGCATTTAACCATTTCAACACTTCCTTCCTTACAACATCTTTCATTACTAGATTCAGTCTCCTTTGGTGTTAATTGAAGTCTTTGCATCTTTGTCTATGCTTCTTCCAAAATTTTGTGCATGCAAATAGAAGGACTGATACCTTTGAGATCTTCAATTGACCAAGCAATTGCTTCCTTGTATTTCCTTAAGATCTTTAACAGTTTTTGTTCTTCATTCTCAGTCAATGTAGCAGATATAATCATTGCTTTTCTCTTTTATGGTTCTAAGAAAGTATATTTCAGATGACTAGGCGATTCTTTCAATATCAACCCTTCTACACCGGTTTCTTGCTCAGTTTCTTTCTTTTCCTTGCTGCATGAATTTTCTGTACTTTTTTCATTCAAATTCAAGACTATTTCTGTATTTTGCAAACTGGAATGCAACAATTCATAATCAACACTCTTAAGATACTGGAAAATCAACTCATTTTCATTGATAGAATGCTAAATGTTACACTCAGAGTTCAGTTATAGACTAGTTGGACTAAAGTTTTTCTCTGATCCGCACTTTCTTCATCGGCGCTCGAGGCGTGTCGAAGATTTTGTTGAGTTGAAGTGCCTTTGCTTCATTTTCCCACTCTCAGGGTCAGCTCACCTTTCTTGACATCAATCAGAGTAGCTCCAGTTGCTAAGAAAGGTCTTCCTAACAACAGGGGAACCTGTGTGTTTTCTTCCATTTTCATGCCAACAAAATCAACAAGGAAAATGAATTTCCCTACCTTGACAAGTACATCCTCAAGGACTTCTTTTGGGTGTGCCATTGACTTATCAACCATTTGCAGTGTAATTGCTGTTGGAGTAAGTTCCCCCAAACTCAACCTTTGTACCACTGATAAGGGCATCAAGTTGATGCTGGCCCCTGAGTCCCACAAAGCTTTCTTGAATTCATATTTCCTAATTGTGCAGGGAATTGTAAAACTACAAGGGTCTTTCATTTTAGCTGGTAGGTGTTGGGCATGGTGCCCTAAAAGTTTATAATTTAGTAAATATCATAAAATCCCAAGTTTATTAATGTAACTATAATCATAGTATATAACAGTTATATATGAGATGATCAAGATTATAGATAATAAACTAAGCGTATCAATATAAATCAAAAGTAGGGATCTTTTGATCTATAATTCTACTAATGCAGTCCGTTGAACATTAAAAATCTGATAATGCTGATGCGGATTGCGATGTATTAACGATAAAATGGAGTTAGCATGTAATCGATTACATAGAACGAGGGCCGGACATGGATTAAACTCTTAAATAATATATAGATTACAATTAAGAGTTTAAACCATGTCCTTTGAATGATCATATGCAGATTGATCTTAATCTGAGTAGCCATGGACTCTGTTTATTTCAATAGGGCCTTTTGATTCATAGGTTAGGAGTCCGTCTAAACCAGGGCCAAATACTTGTAATGTGGAGGCCCATTGAGATAGGTGGTCGTGCCTGATGGGTTGGCGGGATCATGAATTTATATCCTAAGTTCCTCTGCTGCAGTAGTCGAGCTCTTTGCGGTATAATGATCTAAGGTCGAACACGGGGATGGGTTTTCATCCTGAATGGTTGCATAAGTGTGAAAAGGTAGGGGCTTTCTATTTGGATTTTGGTTGTTTCAAAAGCGATTATTGAGTAGTTTGAAAACTGAATAAGCGTAAAGGCTGAGTGATGTGTGTGAAAGAACTTTGAAGATTTAGGTCACTAACCGATAACATAGAATGACAAAGTGTCCTCGGGTTTTATCCTCGCATTATGACAAGCAACCTATAGTCAGAGCCATAACCGAATCTTTGTTTAACTAGCAAACCTAACCACTAGAATCACTCTGTTGAGTCGGCCACGGGTAACATGAATCTCTGACCCCTTCGGTTTAAAACCACACAACATTCAACATCATTCCCGAGTGGCTCGTAGGGCCGTCTAAAAACCCATGATTGCATCAGCAATAAGTATCTACTTGTATCCTAAAGCATGGTAAGTATTGGCCCAATTAATGACATTAAATGATATTGACCCTAGTTTATGAAGATGGGAGCATCAAATCAGTGCATCATCATTTAACACATGGGAGACAACTTCTGGCGCCCCACAGACCCAAGCTAGCTACCTTCCTCTTGAAAGAAAAGAGGCAGCGAGCATCTCATTTGAGTTGTCATCCTCAAGAGGTTGTTGGTAGCCTAGAAAATGAAGAAAAGAGGAGAGAGAAGAGAAAAAACGAACCCTAAGCGAGCTGCGGAGATATTTACACTAAAATGAAAAAATTGTGCCAAAAGATTGCTTCCCCTTGAAGTTACTTCCTTTTTGGTTACAAAAACATGAGGGTTTATATAGGCCACCCATTATGTGAAACTACAATAAAAACTGGCTACATTTTGGCTAAAATAGGGACAAGGAGTAATACACCAAAATGAAGTCGGTTTGCATTAATTACAAAGGATGACAAAGCAGACAATTTCGCTAGGACGGTGTAGTTTATTTAGAGCGTGAAAATTTACGCTGTGCGAAATTTAAACAAATAGCGAAGTGCACGAGATAAGCGAGAATCGAAAATTTATTAGGCAGCAGACCCCCGCTAGCTAGCTTTCAAAGAACTAAGCTGCTGTAGTGAAACCACAGGTGATATGGCTGCTTCGCTAGGAACAGTGGTTAGCGAAATTTTTAGGTCTAGCGAAATTTCACAATTTCGCTAGGATTGCGAAATTTCACAATTTCGCTATGATTGCGAAATTTTCGCGATCGGCGAAGAGAATTACCATAATCTTAGCGAAATTCCCAGGTGCTGATCTTCAACGCATGGCTTCTCTTGCTCCTATCTTTTGAACCAACTTTTATCCTTTGCCTTCATTCTTTCTTTGATTTTTTGGTATGTTTGATGAAAGCTGATGAATGGGTTCAATCTTCATGGTTTAGCATATGTCTCGATATTAGAACTCTCGAAATCTGTAAAAAACTGAAACAACCAAAAATTACCTCTAAAAGCGACATAAGTACTAAGAAGACTTGCACTTCAATTGGCATAAGTGGCATGATTAGTCTTGTAACACTCAAAACCTATCTGACCATAGAACCGAAGCCTTTTTGGGTACTAATCAATAGGTGGCTAGGAACATGTCCTACAGATATGGAATCCAAACCCTTCTTGAGGGAAGCTGGGTAATTGGTTATCTTACGTGTTAGTGCAGGCGAGCAGTTTGATGGCTCTATTTATAACGAGGTTTATAAATTAGCGTTCACTAATAATTAATGGAACTTAAGGATAAAGATATCACTAGAGGGGAGTAAACGGTAATTTCACCTAGATCAAATGATGGACGATTTTGGAGGATTGAATTGCATGTAATGATCTGTAAATGAAGCTGCTTGAGTATCACTACATAAATTATTACGTAATTACAAGAGTTCGGTTTATGATTTTAGTGGAATATCTTTTTGAACTAATAAATTGGAATTAATTAATTAAAGAAGTTTAATTAATTATCAAATTTATTGGAAACTTGGAATACAGTCCATACTCAGGTCCTGGGCGCTATGTAAAACCTTTGTACATGATTAAATTAACAAAGAAATCCCTTGGAGGCATAGTTGGCAGAAATTGTTTCATAGCAACTATGTAGTAATTATTCGGATAATTAAATGTTAATTAATAAATTATTGAATTAATTAGTGTAGTAATTACTATATGGATGAAAGCAGTTAATTTGTGAAATTAATAACATTAATTAATTATCGAATTAATTCATTAATAGTAATTACTATATGGATGAAACGGTTAATTTGAGAAATTAATCCTATTTATTTTTGGTCACTTAATTTGAATTAATTTTAATTCAATATTTAAATATGTCATGTGTTGAGAATATCAAGAGTTCTAAAAACAAAACCTTTGTTAATCTGTACGCCCACACGTACCCTGTAGTGAAGAGGAACGGCTTGGAAAATCGTGGAAAACAAGGAAAAAAAAAAAAAGGATCTTAAGTTGTCAACCCTACTTTCCAGAAAAATCTCCATAATTTGATTGAGGTAATTCTTCTTTATTGTTTGTTGATTAGTATGCATGTATCATAGGATCGTAAAAAAGTTTTTATTAATTTTAAAATTCTGCGGACAAAAATCTTCATTACACCAAACTTTGTTTTGAACTTTAAAAACCTTCATTTGGTATCATAGCAATCTATGTGTATATGCATATTAATGTGTATATGGGCATTCGTGCATTATTTGATAATCTTATGGATGCATAATTGTTATATATTGATGAATGTTTGAATGTATGGAATTTTTAAAGGGTCGTTAATTGTATGGTGTTTTGGGTTAAGATTTGTTATTATTTTTATTTTTTTAGATTTTGTGTAAGCCATAATGGGGCATAAGTTTTTTTTGTAATTTATTTTTGTAAAAATCTGCATACAAGAAGATCAGATCAAGATCTAGAAAGTGATCAACAGATGGATTGTAGCCACACCTCTTATCTTTCTATTGATTCACACGTAAACGTGTAGCTAGGCAGCTCCAAACAAACAAAATTTGTAAACCTATACCTTCTTTGCTGTAGCACCAGCTCTTTGCTGATATAATATCTAGGAGTCAAACTCATGGATGGGTTTTCTTCGCACAAATGATTTACAATGAGCTCAAAAAGGTGAATTTCAATTTGGATTTTTGGGTTTGGTAAAAAAAGTGGGGTGAAATGTTTGGAAACTGAAAATAAAACAAATTAAAATGTAAAATAGAACTCCTTGAGGTGTTAGGTCACTAGGGCAACTAAGGGTTTTCAGGGTCCTTTCCTCGCATTGGGGAGGATGACCTATAGTCATTTCCCGAACCGGATCTTCATTTAGCTATAAAACCTAACCCTTATTAACTATCCTTTGAAAAGTGGTACTCACTGAGCATCAGTGGTCTCCAACAGTGAAAAAAAATTCTCCTTGACTCACCTTACAATGATTAATAGAGGGTAACTAATGAAACTCGATTGGATCACAGCAATGAGCATCACTTGAACCTAAGATTTGCAAATACGGGTAATTCGAGGTGAATCTGAGGATATAAACCTAGAGTTCAAAGGAAACACAAAGTTCGGTAATTACCTACTTTGAGGTATTTGACTACTGAAAATGAGAGAAAGAGGAAAGGCGGGAGGCGAAAGCTTCCCTTGAAAAAAACCTTTTATTAATTGAGAAGATCCCCCGTTACAGTGTTTGCTTGGGCTTATATACTACCCCAAAACAATACAAATTACCAAAATCAACAAAAGCAGTTAACTGTTACAAGGACAAAATGGGAAGAAATCAAAAGAGGAAAAAAAATCAACTAGTCAAACGGGCAGTATGAAGGAACAGTCAACAGGGTGAACAGTGGCAGCAGGAGGCAATTTCGTAGGTTGCGAAAATTTCGCAGCCTTGCCAAATTTCTTGCAGGCTCCAATTTCCATGCATTTTCTACTCTTCTTTCCTTTTGGTTTCTGATCTGCAATGCTGAGTTTGACTCGAATTTTTCGTGCTTGGATCGACTCAACAATTTTGGCATAAATTGCTTGCAAAAACTACAAATTAGCCACAAAATGCTATCAGTATAATAGTAGGGACCTTGATGTGCAAATCGGGTTAATTACGTTGATTAGTACACAAAAAATTGCTCAAAACACATAATAAACAAGGTCGAAAATCGCGACTTTAGTCTTAATCGCTGACCTACACATTGCTAGTCCTTTAGCAATGAAAGAAAGAGAGAGCAATCAAAACAAAACCAAAATTATGTTCACAAAAATGATATTTCAAAAAGGTTGTGAATGAGTAATGCCTAACCCTCGATGAGAATCACTGAAATCCTTGCCTAATAAGTATCTCGTGAGAATGAATTCCATACAAAATCGAGTATCAAAAGAGCCTCCCTCTTGGTGAATCATCCGAGACTTCCACCAAAACCTAAGTGTTTGTTTGATCAGTTCTCAGCGATATTGTCGGCGAACTCTCCCACTGGCAAGCTATTGCCTCCACTTAGGACACTAACCAACCTAAATAGATTAGGACCCACTCTTATTCCACAACTCTTTTTGTGTTATAGGAGTGCCATGCTGAGGAATCGACCTCACCAAAGTCCATGTAACTGGGATCTACCGATGGCCCCTTGACGATAAAGGCTTACGACATCAGTCGCAGGGGATCTCCCGACCTCTAGCAGCTTAGGGTTTCCACTTTGGACTTGAATGACTTGAGACTCCAACACAACGCTGAAACTGCCCATCCACCCAGCCAGTGAGCACAAAGTCGATGACTCCTAACCAATTGGCTTAGGGCACCGGGCTTTAAAGACTTTCGCCATATACCCCTTGGACCGTGCTCGGGTTTTAAGGCAAAGCGTTGTAATTTTCTTCTTTTTCTTTTTCTTTTCTTTTTTTTTTCATTTTCATTTTCTTTTCCACTTCTTTTTATTTTAGAAGATACATTGGCCTTCTTTTCATGGGAGTCCTTAACCTATTAAAGGTAGTCAATGAAACTAGGGTAGGTTTTGCAAGTATTAGGAGGCTAGGCAGTTTTTCAGCTTATTGCTGAAACCTTATGTGTACAGTGTGTGGTTAGCTAGAGGTGAAAGAAAAAGGTTGAAAGCAACCAGTATTCAATTGATCATCCACTCAATTATGCATGGAACCAATATAACATAAAAAAGAATTAGACAAAGTTTCAATTTTTCAAACTCTAAGCTAGGAAAAACATAAAAGAAATGGGTGCAAAAATGGGTGCAATTTTAGAATTGAAAAAGTGAGCTGTATAGTATGTATAAAAAGAAATGTGACTAAATTTTCAGCTTTTCAAAAACAAACTAATAGCTTCACAAACAAAATAAGCAACTATACAAAACTAAATGAAAGTCATTAAACTTAACAAAATAGGCAGTAATGGAAACAAACACAAAATAAAATGCCACTTCCTTATTAACTCCCCGACGAATGTCTCATTGTCATGATAGGGCTTGGATTGAAATTTAAGAAGGAAGTGTAGCCTCGATGAGATGTACCCATTTTTTGATATTAGACTTCACAAGCTTTCCACCAAGACTTTATTTACTCCATTTGGGCTTCAAATGAACAAGTTAGAAGAACAAAAGAGAGAAAAAAAGTGACAAGTTGGAGCATTTTGAAAATTTCTCCTTTATAAAAATTTCAAAAGTGTTATTTCTGACTAGATTTAGATTCTACACTCTCTAAGATTTCCAACAGTACCAAGATTACCCAAAATGAAGTTCGGATGAAAAAGTTATGGTCGAACAAAATTGAAATTTGCGAAAGCTGGAGGAGGATTGCGAAAATTTGCTGTAGTCTCGAAATTTTTTTGAAAAAACATTTTCCAAATACCAAATTTTTTATTTTTATTATATATATATATATATATATATATATATATATATATATATATATAGGAAAAAGATAATAATAATAATTTATTTATTTATTTATTTTTATTTTTACTAACACTTCATTCTGCTCTGATGTTTTATTTTGTCTTATTCCTATGGTTTTGCTCCGTACGCCCAACTACAGTGGTTTTGCAAAATTTGCACACAGTTGCGAAATTTCCATTTTCACAGGGGTTGCGAAATTGTGAAATTGAGGAATTTCACAACCCTTGCAAGTGTTGGGTTTGCTCTTTTATGTCTCTCACCTTAAAAATTTGACCCAGTGCAAAAATAAACACGAGGAAAAATTAGAAAGATCTTGAGAAAAATAAAAAATAAGCTAGAAGCAAAGATTAAATTAAAATTGGAGGAAATCTAAAGAGAAAAATCAAATAAACCAAAATAAAATAAAATAAAGCAGGAAAATTAAAACAAAAAGTGGGGCAGATTGAGCCCCCGAAACTTGATTTCTCAAGCCTTTGGAGAGCTCTTGGAGCTTGTGAAATACTAGGTCTAGTGCTCCCGAGCTTGAGGCAAACACCCCGAGCCATCAGCTATGCCATGCGGTGGCGAAGCGATTGCCTATGTTTTGATGTGGTAGCGAAGGTGCGAGCGGGGCCACTAACTTCTAAAATATTGAGCAGGCGCGAAGGGTGGGTGGCCTTAGCTTGACGGCCCGAGTTTGGGTGTGGATTGTCGCGCAGGTGTAAGCGGGGTATACACTTGGTGATAGAGGCGAGTGTAAATTATGCTTTTGGAGCTCTTCCGGCTACATCCTTCATTGCGCTCCTCGATGCGACATTAGGGAGTTTTTTCTTTCTTTCCCCTGACGGACGGCGACACCCGATGTCTGGGTTTAAAATTTTCTATCCAGCCCTTCTTGGTTGTTGTAGACCTTTGCTCCTCCATCATTGTGTCCTCCGGGCCTCTTCCTACGTTCTCTTCCTCTTGATGAATGTGCGATTGGTGAGAAATGAAAATGGAGTTAAATTTGTCGAAATTTACGATCAATTTCACTGCGGAAGCCTATCCCAATTTTGGTTTAGAGTTCTCCCGATTATAAATTCTTTGACTTAATTGGGCATTGAATGTCTTATGCTTTCGCCAAAGTCACTGTAACTGTGAGGTTCGGGATGGCTTGCTCAATGGAGAGGTTGGCCCGTGGTGGTTGAGTAGAGATGAAGAAGCATATTGTGGATTTGGAGGATGCGCATATTGTATAGGTTCTGGTCCCCATGAGAGGTTTAGGTTGTTCCTCCAACTAGGTTTGTCAGTATTTCCATATGGTGCAGTTGTTGGAGGCACCATGCATGAAGGCACACTCATCCGTGGCAAGTTTCTATAGTCCCTCACGGACGCCATTTAGTTATACTCCCGTAGGTTGCGACTATCTTGTTCTTTCTCTAGATGTTCCATTGGGTTCAAACTAATATTCAATTCAGTAGTGGACTCTTGTAGAACAGTAACTTTGATCAATTTGCCTTCAGAATTCCTTACCCACTAGAACATGTTCTCCTGCTGGAAAACAGGACAACACCAAACAAGAAAAAAAAAAAAAGGAAAACAATTCTACCAAAGCAAAAAAGAAAGATAAAAGAAAATTCACCAAAACTTGTGATGAGGATCACAAGTGTTCAGTATAACATCATTTGCACTTAGGCACCATCCCGAAACAGCGGCGCCCATTTGATTTGCGCGTAGCTGGGTGAACCAGCAAAATTTGCAAACCTATACCTTGCTGCTTTGTAGCCCTGGTAGTGCGGAGTATAGTGGCTCTAAATTAGAACTGAGAGATGGGTTTTCTTCGCACCAAATGATTCTGATGAGCTCAGGTGAGATTTTAGTTTGGACCTTGGGTTTGGAAAAAACAGTGGGGTGAAATGTTTGGAAACTGAAAATAAAACAAATTACAATGTAAAATAGAACTCCTTGAAGTGTTAGGTAACTAGGGTCGGATTCGTAGGGTAACTAAGGGTTTTTAGGGTCCTTTCCTCGCGTTGGGGAGGATGACCTATAGTCATTTCCCTAACCGGATCTTCATTTAGCTATAAAACCTAACCCTTATTAACTATCCTTTGAAAAATTGGTAATCACATAACATCAGTGGTCTCCGACAGTGAAGAACAATTCTCCTTGAATCACACTTGATGATTAATAGAGGGTAACTAATGAATCTCAGTGGATCTGGCAGTAAGCATCCTTTGAACCTTAAAATTACCAAATCTGGTCAATTTCAAAGGTGAATCTAAGGATATAAACCTAGAGTTCAAGAAACACAAAGTTTGCGAGTGAGTACACAGTGAGAAACATGAAACCCTACAGTGGCCTCGAGATCTATGCAGCGACCTTCTTGAGGAGGAAGGGTTTTAGGCTGCTCATCCTCCAAGTTGTCATCCTTGGGAGGGTGTTTGGCTACCTAGAAAATGAGAGAAAAGGAGAAAAATGAGATAAAGGAAAATAGGTGGGGCTTATTTAGCTTCATGAAAAACTTTATTAATTGAGAAGATCCTGATTTCGATGTTTGCTTGGGCTTATATCTTACAAGCAAATACAAATTACCAAAATCAACAAAAGTAGTTAAGCATTCTGAGACAAAATGGGAAGAAATCAAAGAGGAACAAAAATCATAGTCAATGGGCGACGGGAAGGAACGGTCGACGGTGTGAGCAGGTGGCAAGAGGTGACGATGGCGGGCTTCATGACCTTGCCCAATTTGCAGGGCTCGATTTCCATGCATTTTACGCTCTTCTTTCCTTTTGGTTTCGATATGTAATCTTGAGTTCGGCTCGAGATTCTTAGTGCTTGGATCGACTAAACAATTTTAGCATAAATAGCTTGCCAAAACTACAAAATTAGCCACAAAAATACGATCGGAGTAGAATAATAGGGACAGCAATGTGCAAATCGGGTTAATTACAGTTAGTACACAAAAAGATGCTCAAAACTGCAATAGCGCGGGGTTCAAAATAGCACTTTTTGAGTACTAATCATCTATACCTTAAAAAATCGTCTTATATGGACATTTAGAGAGAAAGTTATGCCTAAAATACGGAAAGATGTTCAGGGATACAGGATGTGAGAAACGACTTAGTTTCACATTCCTTTTGGCTCTTCATTACTTTATTTTGGGCCACATGGCTTGTTCTGGACCACCAGTGGTATTTGTGACCCAGTCAGGCCTAAAAGTGTTTTAGGGTCTCATGGAGAAAATTGGGCTTGGGCCTTGTCAATAAAGATTTATTAATTTTACCTAAGAGAAGTTTTGGGTTATTGAATCAAGAGTTAGTGGATCGGGGCTTGCCTGAAGAGTTTGAAAGAAGATAAAGGGATTTAATAGCTGTGACCAGAACTTTGTAATATATTTATTTATTTATTTCATTTACAAGGGTTGTAATTTTAGAAATACCCACGACACTCGGCCCACTTTCTTTTATTTATTGATTTTATTCTTTATTGTTATTGATATGATTGATAACATGTCCATGCATTTAACATGCCATACATGAATGCCCACATTTATTAGTTTGTACATATCATTTTCCTAGAACATGATAATTAGGATTGTCTGTGCTTATCTTGTTCATCTTTGATGGAGCAAATTAATTAAATAATATTGCTTAGTTTAATTAGCTAAACTTGGTAAAAAATTCATTAATTTAATTTAGGGTTTCGTATCATCTTAAAAAGCCGAATTATTCAACGCTAATAAAATAAAGATTTTATTGATTGATGAGTAAATTTGACTTAGGCTGACTATTTTATATACTAGGTTTACCTAATAGTTAGGGTCACTTAATTTATGGATTAGATTGTCTAATTAACTTAGTACCAAGCGGTCGTTTCTAATTGGTGGAGTGTTGAATCAACAAATTTATAACCTAGGATTCCCTCTGCGATGTAGCAAAGCTGCTGCGGTATAGTGGCTCCCAGAGATTAGAACACGGGGGGATGGATTTTCTTTGTGAGAGAGGGGTTACAGTGCATTGAAAATGGTGTTTTCTCCTTGGATTAAAGGGTGTGGAAACTAGAGTGTGTGAATGGTTGCAAACTGAAATAGCTGAAGTAAAAAGTTAAAAGAGAAATCCTTGAAGTCTCGGGCCACTGGGCTTAGTGTTCTAAGTTAACCAACATGTACTCGGGTCTATCTCCTCGCATTTGGGAGCATGACATATAGTCATTTCCCGAACAGGATCTTCTTTTAGCTTTAAAACCTAAACCTAGAGCTTTCCTTTTGAAAGATAACATTTCATTAGGCAAAAATGTCCTAACGATTAAAACACATCTAAAACCCCTACCCCTGATATTGCGAGAGCGACTAACTAAGCCTCGTGGATCTAGTGAAAGTATCCATTGAACCCAAAAGCTTGCCAAATACACATTAAAGAGAGTATGCTTAAGAGATTTAACCTCGGTGAAAACGGGGCACAAATAAAATCTGAACATGCGAGAACATGAGAACATGCGGGTTAAACCTAAAAACAACACCCCGATGGCCTTCCCTTGAGGTCGGGGAGTTTAGCCAAACATCCCTTGATTTGTCATCATCGGGTGTTTGGCTACGAAAATGCAAGAGAAGTAAAGGGGGAAGAAGAAAATCACAGCCGGGGAGGAGGAAGCTTCGTGCTTGGCGATTGATTAGTGATAAGATGTCTCCATATTCTGACATGGTTGGAGCTTATATAGGCTCGAGTAAAGAGGAAATTACAAAAGTGTATTAAGAATCAAAATTACATAGGGTAAACTTGTATAAAACCACAGCCGAGTGGATCAGCGAGATAAGAAATACACGGAGTGGCCGGTGTTTGCAAGTTGCGAAGTGGCAACTGCGAGAAATTTCGGGGTTGCCAAATTCTGACGAACTCACGGTTGCTCCTTGATCTTCAATAAATTCGCTCCGAATTTCCACTGATTTGGTCATGAGTCTTTAAATTCAGCTCAGGTTCATTGTGCTCGAGTCAAATTGAGGAATCATGAGGCTTTTGACTTGCAAAACTACTAAAATAGCTACAAAATGTGATCAATAGCAAAGCCGGGACTCAAATATGTCAATTGAGTTATTGAAGTCGATTAGTACACAAAAAGCGCATAAAACCTGCTATAAACAAGGCTCAAATCTTTGTATTTGGGTATAATTACTCCCAATAGAGATATTGCTAGTCCCTTAGCAATAAATATCGTGCAGATTAGGTTTTTGCAAAAAATGGATTATGCAGTTCAAAAAGTATGTGCTGTTAATAATACAACCTTTAGTATGATGGAACTCTGTATAAAGACCGAGTTTAGGAGAACAAATTCCCATACGAGTAATAAGTTTCAACATGACATATATTCAAGGAAATCGGCTGAATTTCCACCCACCCAATCAGTGTTTTGAATGATCCCGGTTTAAACCCGATAAGGCGCAAACTACCTCTGACAAGCTGGCATAGAAACCTTAGACATGCTGACCAACCTAAATAGATTTAGTTCCTCATTTATTTCATACTTCTAATGTATTGTAGGGTGCGTCTTTGAAGAATTGACTTCACTAAAGTCGGGTGTAGCGGGGATCAGATGATGACGATTGGAGCATAGGGCACCCGAGTCATAAGGATCTTTCGACCACAAACTCCTCGAGGTTTCACCCCGGGACTTGAATGATTTCAAGAATCTAGCACCTACAACTAGCTAAACTCCTACCCGTACCCGTGGCGAGCACTAGTTGGTGACTCCCGACCGGTTGGTTTAGGGCACCGAGGGCTTTAAGGAAGCTTTCGCCGTATACCCCTCGAGCCAGGTACTCGGGTTTCAAGTGAAACGGCGCGACTTTACTTAGCTATTTTCTTTTTCTTTTCTTTTCTTTTGAAGACACATTGGCCTTCTTTCCAAGGAACTCCTGTCCCATTAGGCGTCAGCGAAGCTAAGTTTGGCTTTGTAAAGTAAAAGGAGAAGCGACTTCTTAACCATTGAAGAAAACTAATGTAAATTGTGTGGCTAGGGGCGGAGAGGAAAACGGGAGGGTAATTACGGTCATCAATTGACGAAGCTCATCATGCATGGAACCGCTCCTGGCATTTGGTATTATCTGATTACTTGATTCTTCAATTTACGAGAGAGGCAAAATCACGAATATAGAGGTGAAATGAGATGCAAAAATAGGAAAATAGATTTGTATTATATATATCAAGGTGAATTTACAAAATTTTTAAGACTTTACTGTGATAAGCTGACAAGCCTACATATAAACACAAAAAGGGCTTTCTTTGAGGCATTAACGAAATATAAGTAAAACTAACACGAAATTATGAACATCACTTCCACCGCTATAAGCGTCCCATTCTTGAAAGCGAGAAAGTTAGAGGGGGAAGTGGCTACCTCCTCGATCGTGTTTGGAGAGAATGCATCCTCGGCTGCAGGCGGGCTGAGGAGAGTATAGATGAGGTGGGCGATCTTCTTCTTGTTGCAGAAAGCAAGAAAAACGAGTCACCCAATGGCTCTGACTAGGTAGTAGCAAAGATGGAACTTTAAACAAGGCTAAACGATTAAATTGGTGGCTTCTAAGACCTTGTAGGAACCACTTCTAAATGCATAGCACGAGGGCTCGAAGGAGGGTCGGTAGAATTTCCTCACAATACTGCTCTGGCTTTGCCTGACATAGGGCTTCACCCTCTGTTCATTGACCTTGAATATTCTGCTATCATTCGGATTTAGTAGGTCTACTGAGCCATTGGGGTATGCTTGTTGAACGATGAATGGTCCAGTCCATCTTGATTTGAGCTTACCTGGAAAAATGTGGAGTTTAGAGTCATAGAGTAGGACTTGGTCCCCTTGACTGAAGTTCTTCCAGGTTATGAGCATATCATGCCACTTCTTCAATTTGTCCTTTGCGATATTTGAATTGAAGTAGGCGTCATTCCTGAGTTCTTCTAACTCATTGAGATTAAGGAGTCTCTTAAGGCCCGCTCTTCCCGTAATCGTATTGAATTTTTATTGCCCGCCATGCCTTCTATTCAATTTCCTTGGCGAGTGGCGAGGCCTTGCCATAAACTAGGCGATAGGGGACATTCGAGAATGGTCTTGTACCTTTGATACGTATGCCCGCGAGGAATCTAGAAGCTTGAGAGACTAATCCTTCTGTTTGAGTTCACCACTTTCATCAATATAGTCTTGATTTCCCTGTTGGCTGGCTACTGCCTTGACCAGTGCGAGGATGGTAAGGGGTGGCCACTTTGTGCTTGACACCGTACTTGGATGGGAGATTCTCGAAAAGGTTTGTTGCGAAATGTGAACCATCACGATTATGGCTCTGGGGACTCAGAATCTCGGAAAATGTTCTCTTCCGAGAATTTCCAATGCGGTCTTGTGGTCTGGCGCTCTGCGACTACTTCCGCCCGTTTTGACACATAGTCGAGCTCCGGATAATAAATGTACGAAGGAGTGGAAATGGTCCCATGAAGTCGTGCCTAAACGTCAAATAGCACTTCGATGACCCGGAATGGGATTCGGTGGCATCACATGACGAGATTTTCCCGACCTTTGACATTTGTCACCTTGTTGCATATGGCATAGGCATCCTTAAATAAAGATGGCCAATAGAGAGCACCTTGCGGCACCTTCGTCTTGGTTTTGCGAGGCGAAATGGCCTCGCGGTGCGCGTCATAGGTGGTTGGTATCCACTAATTGTTCTCCTTCCGGAACACACCTTTTGATTATCTTATCAGCACAATATTTGAACAAATAGGGCTCCTCCCAGTAGTAGGAATGGATTTTTGCATGGAAGAATTTCTTGTCCTGTGCTTTCCATTATGTTGGCAACTCCCCTGTTACTAAAAAATTGGCTATGTGGGCGAACCAGGGAGCACTGTCCACAGTAGAGACTCCTCTGGGAATTCATCAAAGATTGGGAGGTTATGTGTGTTGTGTGCTATGGTTAGTCTGGATAGGTGATCAGCAACACAACATTTTACTGCCCCCCTTTTTATCCGAATTTGCGGAGGTTGAATTCACAGCCAGTAAGAGGACCCACTTTGATAAGTCTAGCCTTGTAAATTTTGCTTAGTGAAGCGAGATGTTTTAAAGCTGAATGGTCGAGTGAAGATAGTGGTTACCCTTTAACAAATAAACACGAAACTTATCAGGCATAAACTCTTGCCGATAATTCTTTCTCGGTGGTAGTGTAATTCCTGCGAGCTTCATTCGATGTTTTACTGGCATAGTAAACCACATCTGATTTTCCATACATTCTTTGTCAGGCGCTCGTGTGAGTCACTTGCATCACACATAACCTCGAAAGGTAACTGCTAGTTAGGGGCTCTCACTATTGGTGCAGTGGTTAAATGAGTCTTGAGTTCTTCAAACCTTTGTTGACATTCTGAATCCCATTCAAACGTAGCATCTTTTTCAAGAAGCTTATAAAGTGGCTTAGCAATTTTTGAGAAGTCCTGTATGAACCTCCTGTGACACATGCCCCAGCTGCCTCACAGTCTTAACATTCGTGGGTGGAGAAGCGTTTGAGCCTCAAGTCCTTTTGCTTTATCAACTTCCAATCCCTTTTAAAATGATATGCCACTAATACAATGCCTTGAGTGACCATAAAATGGCATTTCTCGATTCAACACTAGGTTTTCTCTATTTTGTGCGGGATGGTTTCTAGGTTGAATAAGGCACTTCTCAAATTCTCTCCATAGGCTGTGATATCGTCCATGTAAGCCTCCGCCAATCGTTCGCTTCGTCGTTGAAAATGCGAGCATACATCGTTGGAATGCGAGCGGGGCATTACAAGGCGAAAGGGCATCATACGTATGCATATGTGCGAATGGACGGTGAGTTGTCTTTCTTTGATCCTCTGGCCCGATCTCGATTTGGAAATATCTGAATAACCATCGAGAAAGCGATAAAAGGGTAGCCCGAGAAATCCTCTCAGCTTGATTGATCCATAAATGGAAGAGGAAAGTGTCTTTCAGTGTTACTTCATTTAACTGCGATAATCTATGCATACTATAAATCCTGTAGTAAAATGAGTGGGTATCTCCTCTCTTTCTCATTATGCAGGTAGTTATGCACGATTTCTTAGGTACTACAGGTTGGACTCACGAGTCTTTGTCGATATAGAATTTTATATGATGCCGGCTTGCGGCCGGCTTTTTAAGACTTATTCTCTAACCACTTCTTGCATATGTGGGTTCAGCCTTCTTTGGGGTTGCCTCACTGACTTTGCCTCCTCCTCTAAGTATATGTGGTGGAGTGCTTGATTCTTTGAGCTAATGCCCTTCAATCGGATATTCTCCATCGAGGCTTTGCTTTGTTACGTTTGAGGACTTGCGTGTTTATCTTCTGTGCGATCTTGAGCAAGGTTGAAACCGACCCTTTGGGCATTGTTCATGATCTTCCAAATAAGCATACTTCAATTCGATAGGCAAAGGCTTGAGATCCTATTTTAAAGGGCTCAGCGATTTCCTCTCGGAGTCTGATAATAAAATTTCAATTCTTCTTCTCAATATCCTGTGCGGATTTCATGTCGACTTCCTCACGTTCTTACTTTACTTAGTCAACTCTTCATCTAGTATATCTAGCATACCCTGTTGATCAGCTTGTTCTTCCAGGATGGTGTCAATGATGCATGCTTCTTCTAGGATATCTTCTTACATTTTTGCATGTGCTTTTGCTCGATTGGAAGATGTTGAGCTCTAAACTGTGTTTCGAAGGTGAGTTGCATCGCACCATTCTACGGAGTTGATAATTGCATTGGGGTGGCGAAGAATGGTCTTCCCAGGATGATAGGTACATAATTGGCCCTGCTGCTACTGGATTACGTAATAAGTACTACAAAATCTCTTGGATAGTAAATTTGTCCACTTAGTCTGTACATCCTCCACTTCATTCCTTTCGATTATTTTGATCGACTGTCAATGAGAAAGTGTGATGGAGGTGGGCTTTAGTTCCCCCAGCCCGAGCTGCCTCTACATCGAATAGGGGAGGAGATTCACACTTGCTTCTAGATCCAGCAGTGCCTTCTCTATGCAAATACCTATATTAGTATTTGAAATGGTTAGGCGACTGGATCTTGTATTTCGCTAAGGTCTTGCATTGGATAATGGCAGCGGCTTGTTCGATTAGAAAGGCTTTCTTGTCAATGTTCAACCTCTTTTTGACTGTGCACAAATCCTTTAGAAATTTTGCATAAGTAGGGACTTGCTTGATCATGTCAAGTAGTGGAATGTTGACCTTTACTTGCCTCAACACTTTTAAAATTTCAGCTTGATTCATGGCCTTATTTTTAGTTTTTAGTGATTGAGGGAAAGGTGGGGACAACTTATATTTCTCAGCCAGTCTAACAGTCACAACCTCCCCTGGTTCGATGCTCCAGCGGCTTCTGTTTTGGAATTACATTGCCTTTGGTGATGGCTTTGTAAGCTCTTTACCACTCCTCAGTGTGATAATTGCCTTAACCTCATTCAATTTGGAATTTGGGTCACTAGAGGAGCTCTCTTCATGTAATTGATGAGTCTAAAAACTCATTAGATTTTTAATCCATTTTTCTGAGTTTATTATGAGATAAATGTTGATTTGTTTGAAGAAAAGTGGATAATTGACTCAAATTTCATTTGCGGGGAAATACGTGAGAAACTAATTTTAGCAAAAATCGAGAAGAAATCGATGTGAATTGAGGTGAGTGGAAATTTAAGTCGCGGCAAGAATGCTTCGATTACCTGACCATTCGAGTCACGACATCGACAAATTTGGCTTTGAAGAAGAAAGCGAAAACTTGAACAAATTGAAGTAGTGACTTGAAAGAAGGAGTTCCGCGACGAGCGATGGTCGAAACTAAAGGAAGCAATCGAATGAAGAAATTCATGCGGGACATCACTTTGATGTGGCGACACAAAAAGATATGAATGATGTCGCGACACCCGGCTCACGAGAGGTGACGAGAATCGTCATGAAGCCTGAAGTCTTTGCAAAGAAAGGAGTTCTGTTGGTTTTTAAATACAGGTTCCATTTCATGTCGCAACATCACTACTATGTTGCGACATAAAAGCAGAGAAGATTTAAAAGTGCGATAAGATAGAGGCTGAAAATTAAGCACCACATAGCGAATGAAGCACTTCTGAGGCCCGGAACTGCTGACCTTTTACAAGGCAGGATCGAAATGATGTCGCGACCAGCAATTTAGGTCGCGACACGAAGCGGCGAGTGAAAGAATTGATGTCGCGACATGCAAGCGAAGTCGGCTAGGCACAGAAAATAAGTGGGAAGAAGGAATTAGTTGCAGCGTGGGCGAGGTTGCAAGGCGAAGAAAAGAAATGGGAAGCAAAAGAGGTCGCGACATCATCATGATGTCGCGACATAGAGTGAGATATGAGAGTATGAGAAGACCACCGACACAATTGTACGACCAAAGGAATCAGAGTCCTGACATGAAGTCATCATCTGAAAGCAATGAAGTGGTAGTAACGAATGGCGTCGCGAAACAGGAAATTTGGGAGAAAGGAAGACAATGATGTCGCGACATGTAGCGAGGTCGCGTTGTGCTGCGAACATTGAAGCGAATGAAGTCGCGACCACACACGATGTCGCGACCAGCGATCAAAACGTTGCGAACAAATTGGTTGCAACTTAAAAAGAAGAGGTCGCGATCATGAAGCGATCAAGACAAGTCCATGTCATAGCATCGACTTGAGGTCGCGACCTTAAGACGATGTTGGAACTCTTTGGATCCACACAGACGTGAGGATTCGGCCCAGATTCTTTTTACAATATAAATAGATAGCTTTAGAATAGTAAAGCAGCTTCCGTCTTCACTACCCAGCAAAGGGAAAAGAAGAGGAACTCAATGTATACTTTAGAGTATAATTTTTTTTTTAGTTTAATTTTTCGGTTTTGAATCGTGAGCGTGCGAGACGAGTTGAAATGCAGATTTTTAGTTATGTTATTTTCTTAAGTATGCACTTTGAAAATTTATGAAATCTGAAGCAAAATTTTGGAATTCATTTCTTCTCGGTTTATTCTGATTATAGTGGTTGTGCGTATTCGATGCTCCATTTCTTAATTTGCGATAAATGTCGAAGCAGACTCTCTTGAATTGATTACATTTAATTCTGAGTCTTTCTTGCCTGATTCACGGAGAATTAATTTGGGTTCGGTTTTTACTTAATCGGTGTCGTTTTTAATGGATAAGTTCCCAATAGTAGTACCCAGTACCAGTTGAGGGAATGTATCTTACTCTGATATCCAGGATGCCCTCTGTGTGACACATAGACGAAGATTCCTGAGAGTTGAGAGCATTCTTTTCTGGGTATGTTCGACTACCATTATTGACTGGCGAGCTCACGAGTTCGTTTGATAAATCACCCGATGTCATAGTGAAGTTGGAGGGTTGTATTTAACAATATAAATAATCGAAGAGTTCACCTTAATCTGCAATTAATTTCCAAATCCAGTGTTAGCTTAGATCTAATGTCGAGGAAAGGAATGAACCGTAGATCTGAGTTGAGCCTGATTGAGTAGTAGAAATTTTGCTAAATCCTTAGAAGGTAAAGCAAAAGTCTCACAATAGGAAATGGTGTGAAGTATTGATAAAGGAAAAAACACCTGTGATCTTGCAAGAAAATGGAATACAAAGAATGTTAGATCTTTGCCTCCTTCGAGAAGCAAGATATCTAATCAAAGGAATATGGAGAAATCCACTCCAATAATTGGGAAATCTTGACAAAAATCAGATTCATACAAGCAAAAATGTGAGCAATGGATTTTAGTGTCGAATTGACTGCTCCATTGTATTTCATTGATGGTTTTCAAGCTTCACAGAAACCGATTCAATCCATTCTTTTATAGAGCTAATGTATTTTATTCATTTACTTTTGTTTTAGCTTAATTTGAATATATCTAATAGTATAGATTTTTAATTTGTGCTTAGATAAAACCTTCTATTATGAGTTTTGAGTCCAAATAAGATAAATTTTAGTAGTTTGGGTAGTCGGGATCCAGAATTCGCTATCGTCTCGTAAGGGGAATGATAATTCGGACTTACATTCGATTTTCACTTATATGACTGCGGCACTTGCAAAGGTCATAGACTCAATTTCTTATTTTTAAATCATGAGCAATTAAGAGAAAACTTATTTTATCACAAAATTATCCAAAGTAATATGTATGCAATATGTGCGGCTCTTGTAATTATGTTAATTGAGGGTTTTAGTCTATATAGAAAAGGCAAATAAGTTTTTATAGATACGTTGCTCTGGGATTGAAAGAATTAAATAGATCAATATTCGACAAAAGAAGGAAATACTAATTTGGACATTTTAAGAAAAGAACAAAAGGTTATAAGCAAGGGCTATTTTAGCTAATCGATCTTAACAAGCCATGTTTGAAATACTTGTTTGGTTTGACTATCCTATTAATTTGAGTGTGTTTTGATTTCTGTGAAAACTTTTAATGCATAGAAAACAAAGATTCGACCATTCCAGACACCGAATTGGAGAAAACACTGTGGAGCTGAGAAAGACAAAAAGAGCAGAAAACAGCTATGGTAAATGAGACATGACTTAATGTATTAGAATGTAGGACAGCAAAAATAAGGCCTCCCATTACTGATACAATGGAGGATTTTTGGAGGCCTATTATTCAAGAAGAATATTTCGCAATCGATAAACCCATCAGAGATGCAAAATATTAATTTCGAACCAAAGCCGCAAATTTTTGATTACAATGGTTCAAAGAATATCGCGATCGTCATCCCCACCGAAGACCAAAACGAGCACTGGAAGATTTCAGATACACACAAGGAAGTCGAATAGGATAGAGGCCAGAGGTGATAAAATCGCATCTCTTCCCCATTTTCTTGAGAGATATGAAGCAGCCCACATGGTAATGAATTTATTACCATATGGTTCGGTTGATACTTGGGAAGAGTTGGTAGAAGCCTACTTGGGCATATTCTTTCCCCCATCTCTCACTTCAGAGAGAAGAAGAGAGATAATAGTATTCCAACAGGGGGAAGATGAGAGCCTATATGTAGCTTGGGAAAGATTCAAAAGGTTGCTGAAGAGATGCCTAATGCATGGCATAGATTTGAAGACCTGTGATGGAATAGTATAGTGTATCATGCTTTAAATGATACATCTAAGGGCTATCGATGCTTCATGCCGCGGAGCATCTAAACGAAAAGTGCCAAGAGGCGAGATCCGAGAAGACCCGGAAAAATGCAATATGAAAGCTCCATCCAGTTTTCAAGTGAGGAATAACAGAGAAAGGGGGTCATGGAGTTGAGCAAGATGATGCCCATGGAGGCAAAGTCGATGCCATAATGCATAGGATGGACAAACAAGAGAGGGATGATGCACACCGCCATGAAATAGGAGCAAAGGAAAAGAGAACTTATGAGAAGAAGTGTCGATGTGCCAAATTAAGAAGATTCTTATGGTGCTAAGGAGGTTAAGTACATGAACTGCTTCAAGAAGTATCATTTCTGGGTTAAACTTAACTCGTCTACACACTACAATCCAAAGACTAAGGAACCATGAGAATTTCATATGGTGGAGGGCATTATAAGGCCCAAGGTAATGGATGCATCCTCAAGAAGGATATCAAAGAACATCAAGGTTCCAATAAAGAAGGAAGAAGGGAGGTGCTAAACGATAAATGTGGTCGAGGAGGACCCAACCATTCAAGAACAAATGTCGCGAATTCATGGGGGACAAATAAGAGGCTGGTTAATTCCATGAACGCAAACTCATCGACTTGAAGCTTTCAAGTCCGATACTCAAATGTTTGCAGAATGCTGCGCTCGGCCGGGAATTGGAGACACAAGTAGGGTGACCGTTCGAATATGCTAAATCAGCAAGGGTACATTCCTATGATACTAAGAACCTAAAAGATCGTGACATGGTAATTCAATTAGTTAGGAAGACTGAGCAAGAACAAAGAACAGAAAGAAAAGAAGAGATCGGTGTAGAAAAAAGAAGAGACTAAAAGGAAGGAGAAAACCAGCACCATGAAAACAGTTAAAAGCACTGACTGAAAAAGAAGGAAGGAAAGACAAATTTATACACCTTCAAAGGCTATTTGGCAAAGAGACTTAAGTCAAGAAGAGAAGAACGCTTTAAATTTGATATTTTCTGGTTAAATAGAAATAATATCCCATTTAAGAGGTGATTACAATGCCTTTATGCAAAATTTCTAAAGGAAATACTGAAAGCAGAAAGCAAAGAGAATGAGGAGGTATAGTTAACTTGACTAATACGCAAAGGCTATTATCCATTAAAGCCCCACAGAAAAGATGAAGGACCCTGGGGTTAGCTTACCATTCCCTTACTCCATAAAGGAAATATGACCAAGAAAGCTTTATGTGATTCCGGAGCAAGTATAAATTTGATGCCTCTATCAGCCAGCAGAGAGATTTTACCTGGGAACTTACCCCAACAAAGAATTACATTGCAGATGGTCATAGATCTATGGGTAATGTCCCTCGTATGCATTCAAGACGATTTGCCAAGGTCGGGAAATTCATCTTCCCAGCGGATTTTGTTATCATGCATGGAGGAAGATACACAAGTCTCTCCTGCTATCGGGAAGACCTTTCTTAGCAATCGGAGCGCCTGATGTGACGCATTACGTAAAGGTGAATCGACACCAAGGTTGGAAATGAAGCAAAGGCATTTTGTAATATTAAAGAGTCTGAACATCCTAATGTGAGGAAAGATGTTGTATAATGCAGAAACAATAGTCTTCTACAATGATGACTGAATTCGATTGTATCCTTCAACACTTCTATCACGAAATTGAGATGAATTTCTCGTGATCTTGAGTCTTCGATTGTGAAGTACTCCGCTCAAATTTGTTTAACAAGGAAACAATCTCGAGTATAATGAAACAACAAGATGAAGTAAAGGTTTAAACAAAGAAACTCAAGGAGCAAGAAATCAGTGCATGGATGACATTGAAAGAATTGCTCAGTCACTTAAAATATGAGTTTTTAGAACTGCAAAAGAGAAACCAGCTTATCATATCACCACGATTGACTGTCATGAAATTCCTCCAAGTTGGCCGTAATTCCGAAAATACAGCGAAAGCAAATTGTCAGTCAATCGAGATCCGAAGGGCATTAGCCCCTCCATTTGCATGCACAAAATATTGTCGGAGGATAATGTAAAACTTCATCGAGCATCAAAGGAGGCCAACCTAAAGGATGAAAGAAGTTGTTAGAAAAGAAGTCTCAAATGGTTAAATGCAGCTAGATAAGAGATCGATAGCCTGGTAAGCCTGCATGTGGTTCCCAAGAAAGGTGATTCACTATGATTTAAAATGAAAAGAATGAACTGATTCTACAAGAACTGACAGGATGGAGGGTGTATATCGAATTACGAAATCTTGACGATCAACTAAAGGATCATTTTCCCCTTGCCTTTCATTGATTATTTGATAGTCAAGGTGACACCTCATTTTGTTTTCTCGATGGATACTTTGGATAACCAATTGCTATTGCACCAAGATCAGAGAAAACGATTTTATGATGCCCATTCGGTACTTTAGTTTTTGTGGAGAATGCCATTCGTTTATGTAATGTTCTGCAATTCTTCCAAGATACTGATGTTCATATTTTCTCAGACAGTGTAATAGTTATGGAGGATCTTCACAGATGATTTTGATGTTGTATGGATCCGAACAAAGGGCTCAGATAAACTGGGACAAAAGATCAAAGGCAAAGATTAACTAGCTCGACCGGGAAAATGCTGCCTTACAAGCATGCATAACCGTTCTACACACGATTTCAGCCAGGTCGCGCAACGCTAAAGTTTCAATTAGTGCAAGAATCTAATGCCACCCATCGTTACAATAAGGAATCAAGTTTAGACACGCCGATTTTATAGAAGATTTATCAGATTTCAAAAATTGCTGTGACCACTATGCACGCAAAGATAATAAGTTCTATTTCATTAGTCCCCGCCAAAAGCATTCTGGAAGAAAACAACCATTTAGCTTGAAGCTCCCCATCGCGGCAAAACGAGATTTGGAAACAAAGAATTTGAAATCAGGCGTGACGCCAAGATTTTGGTGGTCAGAGCTCATCGTGACGTAAAGATGAAAAAGTGTTCAAGGCCATATACTATGCTAGCAAAACCTTAAACGGGCTAACAAGAAAATTAATTACCATCGAAAGGAGATGTCGCAGAGATGGTATGTGAAAATTAGTGCCATATACTTTAAATCCATGTTGTTATACACACCGATCAGCAACAATTAAATATCTAATGGCAAAGAAAGAAGCAAAGCCAAAGTGATCGATCGTGTGGGTACTATTATTACTGTGAATTTGATTTAGAAATAAAAGACAAGAAGGTAGTGACAACGTGATAAATGATCACTTGTCAAGAGTAGAGAAACCCACCGCATAAGAAGAAAGAAGCAGCAAATAGCGGCAGAAATTTTCCAGATAAGTATATTTCAATTACCCAATCACCGTATGCCGAGCATTGCGGAACTTTTAGCTTCAGGAATTATGCCAATAATTCAGCTTACCAACAGAAAAAGCTAAGACCGACAAGAAAAGGCATCCGGGATGACCCATTATTGTTTAAAAGAGGAGCTGACCGATGAGTAAGGAGATGTGTACTGCATGCGAGCAGCAAGATTTTATAAGACACTCGCCATGCATCACCATATGGAGGACATTTTATGTGAGATAAAACAACCCACAAAAATTCTCCGGCTCAGATTTTACCGTCTACTATTTTTAAGGATCGTTTTGAATGGGTGAAGTTATGTGATCAATGCCAAAGAATGGAAATATCGCACAAAAAGGCACGAGATGCCCGCAAGGTATCCTAGCTGCAATTGTTGATAGCTGAATGGATTTGGCTGGGCCTTTTCCAGCCTTATTTAAATATATACATACTCCTAGCCGTGGATTATGTATCAAATGGGTAGAGACAAGAAATATTCAAAGAATGATGCCAATACGCCAGGGATTTACAAAGAAATATTCTCAGCAGATGGGAACACCCAAAACTATAATTAGGTGATGGAGGGAGCCATTTGAAAATAAGGTGTTTGACAAACTCAAGGAGCAGATATGGTATCAACACATTATGAGCTACTATCATCCTCAAACAAATGGGCAAGCTGAAATTTCCACCGTGGAAATAAAGAAAATTTCGAAAAGACCTGTAGTTCCAAGATAAGAGATCGGGTTCGCTTGATGATGCACCGGGCATACATAACCCGCCTTTAAAACTCCCATTGGAATGTCCCCATACAAAAAGCTTGTCTTTGAAAACCTGGTCACCTACCTCTGAAAGCTAGAATATAAGGCTATGTGGGCCATCAAGAAGTTTAATTTTGATTTAAAGTTAAGTATGAAGAGAGGCTACTCCATGGAAATGAATGGAAGAGTCGAGGAATGAAGCCTATGATAAGGCTGAATTTACAAGGATAAAACAAAAATGGCATGATCAACGAATTTTGAGAGAAATTCATGAAGGAGATCGGGGTTCTATATTCAACTCCGCACTAAGACTCTTTCCAGAGTCAAGTCCAAATGGAGGGACCATTTACAAAGTGGTATCAAGTACGCTTGGGGCAAGATAATTAGGAACCAGCAATCATGAGGAGTTCAAAGTTAATGGTCAGAGATTAAAGCACTATCTTGGGAGAAAGCAATTAGAAGAGTAACCTTCTTTCTGAACAAAGGAAATTGAAGAAACAGAACAATGGCAGCAGAAGTCCAAATCTTAAAGACTAAAATTTCATAAACTAGGAAGGCAATCCACACCATTTGATTTTAAATTTGTTTTTCTTGTTATAGTTTTACATAAATTTATGTGTTTAAATTTCTAATAGCTTAATTTGATTTATTCATTATCGAATAGAGTAGGTAGCATTTTTTTGTTTGTTTTACAGACAATGAAGATCAGGCATTAAGGAGTGCATCTGCAATCAAACTTCAATCAGCATAAGAGACCAAAAAAGGGGCAGTATATTCTTCTTGATTTGATTTTAAAGTCTGTCTTTGATATAGCATGATTGAAAGTTTGGGGGAATTTTTATCTTATTTTGGTGCTTAAGTTTTGAATGTGGATGTATAGGTGGAAGTTGTCAATTTTGTGCAATGGCGAAGATTTAGCTGAGTCAGAATGGAATAAATTGAAAATTACAGAATTTGAGGTGGTTTAGTCGCAACATTAATTCAAAAGTTATACCTGAATCATGATGTGAAAATAAAAAGTGGAAAAGAAAGTCAAAATAATGAAACTTAGGTCACGACTGAAATAAAAGAGGGAAATAACATTTTTATGTCAAGAACACCATTTTCCCTTGCTGCGGACTACATTTTAGGTCACAACCAAAAATTTTGAAGTCGTGACCAGAATAGTCCTGAAGTCAAACAAAGAAGGTTAAAACCTCTCATTTTGGGCGTCCAACAGAAAAAATAAAATTCATTGAAAATCATTAATTTAGAGGCCCAATAGTTAATAATGTCGCGGACTTATACATATGACATTAAACCTAGCGTCTATTCCACTTCAAATTCCAGTAAACTTCAATTCAACCCAACCTTTCCATTTCCTCATCCATCTTTTGGAATCTTGAAACCCTAGAACCAGAAAGCTCATCAATACCCTCGCAAACCTTCAATCATGGTAGCAAACCAAGATGAAGTCAACACCCTTAACAAACTGATCAATAAATCATGCGCGATAATGTCGGGCTAAAGAGAAGAAGCTCTGGGCTTAGATTCGACCTGAAGAAGAAGTAAATGCTGAAAAAGGAAACCAACAGAAGGAGGATGAGCTACCTGAGAGAGAAGTAGCAGAGGAAGAAAAAGACTTCATTTCAGAAGAAGCTAAAGACTTATGGAACAAGGTGATGTGGAACAAAGAATTTATTTGCGAAAGAGGTTTTGGCAAATTAATTTCCCCATTTTCTGAAGTAATAGAAAAAAAAGGTTGGGCATTCTTTTGTGAGCACAAAGCACCAGGATTTTCAGCTCTACCAAGGGAATTCTATGCAAACATGGTAGGAATGAAGGAGGATTCTGCTTCGTGAGAGGTGTTTGGGTGTCTCTTCACGATAGAAAGCATAAAATGAAGTGTTTAAACTCGAGAGATTTCAAGCACGGGTCGGCGATAAGAAATTGTTGAAAACCCAAATTATGAAAAATAGTGAACTGGGCTGACTGAGGAGAAGGAAAGTGGGAAGTGACGAAGAAGAATCCCACCATGCCATCAAAAGGAGCTCTCGCTTAAGAGGCAAAGGTTTGGTTTATTTTTATATGTTCAGAATAGTACCTACCGCACTTTGCACAATGAGGAGCAAGAAGTTATCCTATTGTATGCCTTGAAAGGATACAAAAATAAACATGGGAATGCTAATCGCAAGAATCAATCAGAGGGGTACCACTATAGCAATAAAGAGGATCGATTCTCACCCCGCCACTATTACTGCGACTGCTTCCTGGGCAGGTGAAAGGAAATTGGAGGAAGAATAAAGATGTCCTGTCTCCTCATCTCTTTAATAGGAGTGACAAGGGGGCCTAGCTGAGAAGAGAAGAAGTGATGATAGATGCGTAAACAGGCAAGAGATAGATGCAGAACCGACAGAGAAACTGAGGAGGTATCGACAATGTCCTTTCTGTGGCGTAATAAGAACCTTCAGATAAGTCTCACATATCCTTTATCTCCGTAAGTACAGAATAGGTACCGGTCATGTACATCCAGAGAATAGAAGAAATGTTTAATAATGGAAATGCTAAAACAATGAAAAGGAGCTGGAGGAAAGAGAAAATTAAAATGGAAAAGGCAACAAAGGATCAAAGAAGAATTCATGGAGGCTGTTTTTAAGGAAGGAGCAAATATAAGAAAATTGAGAATAAGAGAAGAAGAACACAAGGAGGAGCTCAAGAAACAAAGAAGAGAAGATGATGGGAAGAATACGACATGTGAGCGTGCGCCTTTCAAGAATAATCGCTTCAAAAGAGATGTCGAATTGTTTAACATCATGAAGAAGGAGAGAGAAATGGAAAATAACATAAGAAAGATCGATGGGTTCAAGCATATAGAGAAGAAACTATTCAAAGAGTTTGAGAAGATAATGAAAGAGTGATCGCACTGAAAATGATGATGAGTATAGAAGGAAAACATATTGGAAAGTATGGACTTAATCAATCGACTTATCCAAGTCAAGCCGAATGTATCTCCTGGAGGTGGAAGGAATACTAACTGGCTGGGGAGAGGCGCCACGCCATTTGTGCAAGCAACTAACAATGAAATATTTGTAAAGTGCAAAGGAATTCCCCGCGAGAGGCAAAGTCAAATAAAATTCCCTAGGTTTGATCCCGCTAGCTTTCGCTGGCGTGCACCTCCCAACATAGTACCCCAAAAGGGCATAAGAGAAGAAAGGGAAACTGAAGGTTTTAGCATGTTATACATATATACATTCCCAAAAATTTTAATGGAAACTGATTTGGTTCATCCTAATTTGTCCTCTGCTTGATTGAATTTCATTTATAAGTATTCTTTTTGCTTGTTAGATAGTTTCTCACTTGTTGAATGAAAATTTGATTGTGGATAAATAGATGTTATTTGATTGATGAACATGATATTTGAATTTTGTTTCTGTGTCATTTTCTTTTCTGTGCAAGAATCAAATGAATAATTATGTTCTTTCTCAAGAACAGAAATTCAGGAATAATCAGGGCGTGAACTATTAACTTGGAAATTAGAGGTATTGCCTGCATTGTTTAACCAGGTTTGATTTGCAGAATTGGAAAATTGGTTATTCTTGATGGAGCAAAACACTTGGATGAAATAATGTAAGTACAGGCGAGTAAATAAATACAAGTCTTGAGAAAATAATACACCTTGGTCAACAAAACTTATGAAACTTTGGCGAGAGTGGGAACATCTTACAGGAATTTTAGGATTGAGAGTCCATGATCCACAGAACTTGTTTGATTATTGATTGGCGAAATCTTAGGTGAAAACGGCCCAGCCAAAAATGATAAGGCCATCCTTGGCGGTGAGGCACTTCTAAGCCTACCCTCAATATATGCTTAAGCATATTCTCTAGTTCCCTTGATTTGAATTAAAATAAGCCTTATTTCTTCAATAAAGCGACAAGTAGCCAGAAATTCCTTCCCTTGCAGTAAACACCGCCAAGATCCCATATTATCAGGAGTTTCTAGTTCGAGAAAAAAAGTTTACTATAAAGGAAGAAACAAGTTTGGGGGAAAAATATTTCCAAATTTTACAATGAAGGAGGTGAAGAAGTAAAGAAGCAGAAGCTAGTGAAATAAGGAATAAGTTTTGTCATGGCTGTTCCTTGAACAATTAAGCTCGTAGGGGTGTTTTAACACCTAATTACCCCTAATGCTAACTCATATGGGGACTAGCAGCCCAAAAGTTCTCTAAGAGTAATAGAAAGCCTAAAGAAGACAAAACATTGCACTATTCCCGATTCTAGAAAAACAAAAGCGAAAGAGTTCAAGAAACAAGGAACTTGCTGAATAAAGAACATATGGAAATTGAAATTCCACTAAAAAGAATTCAACATGAGAGATGGAATGAGACGAGGGTGAAGAGAATTGCTTAAGAACAAAGAGAAAAGGTGAAGAAGTTGAAGGTAGCAGTATAGAAAAGAGGTGGAAACTGGGTGATTTACAACTTAAAATTTTTTCCATTATCTACCGATTACACAAGCCCGACATTACAAGCTGAAGGAACCTCATTGATTTTGAAGGTTGGATTTACCTACATTAGTGGAGATCGATATAGAAAAACAAGCCTATGGGACTTGACAAAGCGTCTAAAGAAACTCAGAAGATTAACTAAATTCAACATGAAGATGAAAAGGATTGAAGACACACTTTACACACACACATAACAAGACTTGTTGAATAAATTATTTAAATACATTAGTTTATCAAAATTTTGTGATAGAAGTATAACATCATCTTGATGCTTGAATCAAAAGCGAAATTTAAAGTGATGTTGGTATATCTTAATTCCGAGATGAGGAAGGTGGAATGAGAAAAGGCGTGGTATGAATAAGAAAAAATGTCTTTAAAAATTTTCTAAACATTTGTTTGAGGGCAATGAGCAATTCTTTTTTCTTTGCTTAGGGACAAGCAAAATTTTTAAGTTTGAGAATTTGAGTAAAGAATTACAAAAACTCATTAGATTTTTTAATCCATTTTTACGAGTTTATTATAAGGGTAATGTTGGTTGTTTGAAGAAAAGTGGATAATTGAAACTCAAAATTTCATTTTGTAGGAAAATCTGGCCCGAAACTCAAATTTTAAAAATCGAAGAAATCGACTGCCGGTAGGGAATTGGGAGTCACGACTGGAGATTTAAGTCACATTTGGAGATTTAAGAATTCGCTGACAAGGGAATGCTCGGTTGCCGACCATTCAGTCTGGCATCAACAAATTTGGCTTTGAAGAAGAAACAAGGAATTGAGCAAGTGAAGTCGTGGAAAGAGCTGAAAGGAGGTTGCGACAAGAAAAGAAAGCGTGGTCGAGACTAAAAGGAAAAACAATCGAATGAAGAAATTCATGTGTGACATCACTTTGATGTCGCGACACCAGAAGATATGAATGATGTCACGACACCACTGAGGGTGTGACAGAATCGTTTATGAAGCCCGCAAGAGAGGTCTTTGCAAAGAAAGAGGTTTACCAAGCTGGTTTTTTAAATACAGGTTCCATTTGTGTGCGACATCACTATTATGTCAGGCATAACTGAGAAGATTTAATGTGCAGCAGATGGGAACTGAAAGGAGGTCGCGACTGTGCCAAATAGAAGCACTTACCCAGGAATGGGCGCAGGCCACAAAGACGAGGATAAGAAATGATGTATCGCGACCACTAATTTAGGTGGCACGAGAAAAAGTGAAGCCCGAGAAAGAAATTGATGTCGCTACATGCAAGCGAGGTCGCGACATGGAAAATAAAGTGGGAAGAAGGAAATTGGTTGCAGCGTGGCGAGGGTTGCAAGCGAAGAAAGAAATGGGAGAAGCAAAGAATTATAGACATCATCATGATGTGAGCATAGAATTGAAAGATATGAAGGCAAGAAGACCGCAACCTGATTTAGGCTAAGGAATTAGAGTCCGCACGACATGAGTCATCATATAAGCAAACTAAATTAATTCGTGACAATGGCATTCGCCTTCGGAAGGCGGGAGAAAGGAGAGCCGATGATGTGCGACATGTAGCGAGGTCGTGACATCATAACGCGAAGAACATTGAGCAAATGAGGTCACGACCACTCGCTGATGTGACCATGATCAAGTTTGTTGCAAGACAAGCGGTTTGCAACTTAAAGAAGAATTCGCGATGAAACGATGAACAAGTCCATGTAGAGCATCAGCTTGAGGTCGCGACATAGGACGGTGAAATTTGGGCTTTTTCTTTTGGATTTCCACACGGAGCATTTGGGGATTATTTGATTCTTTTCACAATGTATAAATAGATAGCTTTAGAATAGTAATAAACTGAAGTATTTTTCACTACCGACGAGAAAGAAGAGGAACTAGTGTATATTTTAAGTGGAATTTTATTTTTTTTTAATTTTTTTTTAATTTTTTGGGTTTTGAATATCGCGGCTATTAGAAGTGAGTTGAGCTGGATTACTTAGTTATGTTATTTTCTTTTAAGTATTCTTGCTAAAAATTTATGAAATCTAGACATAAATTAGATTTCATTTCTTCTCAATTTTAATTGCAATTATAGTGGTTGTGCGTGATGGGTGCTCATTTCTGTGGTACAATGGGTGATAGGCATAGCTCTCTTTGGATTTGATTTACATTTAGTTACAGTCTTTCTTGCACAATTTACGGAGAATTAATTTGGGTTCGATTTTTACTTAATCGGTGTCGTTTTTAATGGATAAGTTCCAATGGTTGTACTGGTACGAGTTGAGAATGTATCTTTGCCTGAGTATCGAGTGCCTACGCGTGACACGAGAGTGGAGATTCACGAGGAGTTGACGATCGCACTACGGGTATGTTCGAGCTACCATTGTGGCACTAAGCTCTGAGTTCATTTTGATAAATCCCCCATTCGCTCATAATTGAAGTTGGAGGGTGTAATTTAACAAATATAAATCGCCAGAGGAGTTGCATGATCTCTGGGTAAGTTCAGTCAGGTAGTAGCTCGGATCTAATCAAGGGAAGGATGAACCCTTAGATCTGAAGGTTGAGCCACGATTGAGTAGTAGAAATTTTTGCGAAAATCCTTAGAAGGTAAAAGCAGGGATTACTGTGGCATCACTGAAATGGAGTGAAGTATTGTTGAGAAAAACACCGGATCTTGCGAAGATTTGAATACGGGTAGCTGGTTTAGATCTTGTCTTCGAGAGAAGCGGGGATATCTAATCGATGAATATGGAGAAATCGATTCAATAATTGGGGAAATCTTGGACGAAAATCGAATCCATGCAAACGAGCAATGGATTTTTAGTCTTTGGAATTTGTTTGTTCCATTGTATTTCATTGATAGTTTCGTTTCTCGGGGAAAGCTGATTGATCCATTCTTTTTATAGACAATTTATTTTTATTCATTTACTTTGTTTAGCTTAATTTGAATATATTCAATAGTATAGGGATTTTTAATTTGTCATTCATTTAGATAAAACCTTCATTATGAGTTTGAGGTCACAGTAGTATGAAATTTTAGTAGTTGGAATTGGTTGATCTGTAATTACGCTATCAATCTACGTAGGAATGATACGGACTTACATTCGATTTTACTACTTGTATGACTGTGCACTTGCGAGTGTGTAGACTCAACATATTTTAAATCTGTGAGCAATTAAGAAAACTATTTTATCAAAAGAAATTATCAAATGGCACATGTATGCGAGAAGAGTGGGCTCTTGTAATTATGTTAATTTGAGGGTTTAGTTTATATAGAAAAGGGAAAACGATGTCAGCTAGGGTTTTGTTGTTTTGAGAGGGAAAATTTCCTTTCTTGCATCACAACTGTGCTAGTCAACTTGGAGGCGAGCAACGTGAGTAAGTCTAATCTTTTATTGAAAGTACCTTCCAGTGTTTCGATTTATTGTGTGGTTTGAGCATTCACTTTCTTCTGTTCTTCAACGAAGTGACCCACCACCTTGCTCAAATTCACAATGGCTTGCTCTACAGGCGACGAGGGTGAGGTTTGTTGCTGCTGTGAACCTATGGGAGTATAAGCTAGGGTTTTGAGCTCCATAAAAGTAGGATGGTTCCTCAATCCGGTTGTAGAGTATTCCCATATGAGCACTTTATCGGATGCCTACTTTGATCCATATGTTCACTTGCTCTTGCATCAAATCTCTAATTGAGGGGCAATTGTGGACATTGATTTCACTGATATTTGGTGGTTGGCGATTGAAACATACGATTGGAGAATGCAAGAATTGGTTCTTTAGTTCTTGCATGTGCCCAGTGGAATTTCGCGATTCTAGCTCTTCCGATCTTCTAGTCGAAAGAAGATGAAACGGCATAGTTCATTTCTCGTGGTGAAAAAATGCCCCCCCTTTTTGTTCACTTTGAGGGCTATGTCTGTCCAATTTCCTTGGGTTTGGATTTGCCGAAGCTTTGAGTCTCGCAACATAGTTGAGGGAAACCCCATGGCTTCATCACAGTTTTGTTGAGGGGAAGTCCCCACACGTAGTTCAAAGGTTGTTTCATGGAAGGGGACATTCCATCATAAAAATGGTTGACCAACATCCATGTCGAAGCCATGGTGTGGGCCTTGCGCAGTGATGATCTCATATCTTTTGACGCTGGGTAAATCTTTCACTGTCATTAGGCGCAAGATTGTAGATCTTCCTCTTCAAGTTGTTGGTCTTATGAGCGAAGAACTTCTTGAGAGTCGCTGCTGGCTCGATGAGTTCTGATGGTCCTTAGGCGCAGTGAATTAAGCAAATTTTGGCTTTATCTTTAAGTGTCAAAGGGAAGCCTTTAGCTTGAGGCAAAGTCCATATCGAATGCACCTTCCTTGAAAATTAGGTACAAACTTCCTCGAAATCAGAATATGCGTGTATGGATTTTCGTTTTCCATACCTATGAAGGTCGAGACGGGGGGCGCAAGAATGGGGTCCTCTTGCCGCATCCTCTGCCGAGGGGTATTATGCATGAGGGTGCACTCACCCTTGGTGGATTATTGTGATCCCTCATTGATCTATAGGCATTGGGTTCCCGATGAACCCCCTGTTGGCTCTGCTGTTCCTCAGGTGGAGTCTCCATCTGATTGGTGTGTAGGCTAACTTCACAACCTTCTTGATGAAGCACTAGCCTCTCGATCACGCCTACGAGTGTTTGTCCCCCTTTGCATAAGCTATGATCCTGCGAAGCAAGAAATCAACAAAAACTAGACCAACAAAAAGGTTATTGGTTAGCTAAAATCAAAATAATATTAACAGTCTGCACAGGGAAGTCTTCAAACTCCCTGCAGTGAAAATTTTCAAATTCCCCTGCAGTGAACTGCAAGTGGGGAAAAATGAATAAAATCAACAAGAAATGAGATAGCACCAATACTTGTGATGTGAATCGGGTTCCTTTACTTTTCTCTTTGCTTTAGAGCACCATCCAGACGGCGCCAGATTGATTCGTTTCTAATTCGGGTAGGTGTTCGAATCAAGCAAAATTTATAACCTAGGATTCCAACTGCGGCGTGGCAAAGCTCTTTGCTGATATGGTGACTCCCAGGTCGAACACGAGGATGGGTTTCTCTTCGTGAGAGAGAGATTCTGATTAGAAACTGAAAATGGTGTTTTCTCCTTGGATTAAAGGGGGTAATGGCTGAAAATAGTGTGTGAATGGTTCTGGCTAAATATGGCGATAAAAAGTTAAAGAAGAAATCCTTGAAGTCTCGGGCCCACTAAGGCTTAGTGTTCTAAGTTAACCAACATGTACTCGGAGTCTATCTCTCGCATTTGGGAGCATGATGGTCATTTCAGAGAATCGGATCTTCTTTTAACTAGAACCCCTAAGCATAGAGGCTTTCCTTTTTGAAAGATAACATTTCATTAAGCAAAAATGTCCCTCTTGGTTAAAACACATCTCAAAAACCCTACCCCACGATAACTAGCAGGAGACAACTCAATAAGCACTCGATGGATCAGCATTAGTATCCGATGGGCAAAAGCTTTGCCAATATTAAAGAGAGTATGTAAAAGTTTTAGCCTTAGTGAAAAAACGAGGGGCATAAATACCTAAAATGCAAACATAGGCAGCTGAGAACATGCGGTTCAAACTAAAAACAACACTAAGTGGCCTTCCCCTTCAAGGATTGAGGAGATTAGCAATCGCCCTTGATTTATCATCGTAGGGTGTTTGGCTACCGTAATCTGCAAGAAAGTAAAAGGGGGAAGAAAGAGAAAATCACCGACTCTTGAGGGAGGGAGGAAGCTTAGTACTTGGGCGATTGTGAATGATAAGATGTCTCCACCAGATGACATGGTTGAGCTTATAGCGGCTTAGTAAAAGGGAAATTACAAAAGTGTAAAGAATCAAAAATTGCATAAGGGTAAACTTGTATAAGCCTACGACAAGTGGATTAAAGCGAATCGCAGTGCAGTATGAAGCGGTGTTGTTCACGAGGTTGAAAAATTGGCAGCTGCAAAATTTAAGGTTGCTAATTTTCCTTGACCCAGCTGGGTTTATATGATGTGATAAGGTGGCAGAATTTCATTTGAGTTAGTCCATGAGTCTTGAATTCAGCTCGGGTTCATTGTGCTCTGAGTCCAAATTGAGAATGTGGGGCTTCTGACACATAAAACTACTAAAATAGCTACAAAATGTATTCACATTAACAAAGCGGGGCTGAATATGTCAATTGAGTTATTGAAGTCGATTAATTACCTGGCGTAAACACACTTTATAAACGAGGCTCAATCACTGTTGGGTACTAATCACTAAGCAGGATTGGACTCTATGAAAAATTTGATTAGGTTCATCCATAGTAATTGGTATATCACGATATAATAATTGGCTAGGATTATAAGACATGTGATGTTTTATAAATTGAAAACACTTATTTCAAAAATAGTGAGTGGGAGAAGGGTTATATGACAATATACCCTATGGTGCCATTATTAGTGCAACACAGTGAGATATAGATAGGGCTTTAGCGGCGTTTAGATTTTGTCCTCCCTATGGAGGGTTTCTATCTATATTAATAATAGAAGTTGACTTCCTTAGAATGGATTGGGTGATTT
This sequence comes from Tetrastigma voinierianum, assembly GCA_016808115.1. NCBI lineage: Eukaryota > Viridiplantae > Streptophyta > Magnoliopsida > Vitales > Vitaceae > Tetrastigma > Tetrastigma voinierianum. The sequence continues at coordinate 368,688 of JAEQBH010002674.1, read as the reverse complement.
ATTTCCAGGATTGTCCAACCTGAGGCAATTTTGGAGTTAGGTGTTAAGTATTACGAATAATGGGTCACACACTTTCTGAGTTATGGTTACAAAGGCTGTTCATCATACCTTGACTAGACGATGTTCTTAGGAAGAAGCATGAGGACATGGAGCGCATGAGATATGGGGAATCTCTCCGAGGCCGTGTTTGGGCGGCAATCGACCATTGTCGCCGTGAAGCTGCTCGCAGCGCTACATGAGCAGCTAAGGTGAAGAAAGGAGTTTGATCGGGGAAAATGTTTTCAGACATGATAAACCTTTGATGCACGAGGTGAGACACATGGGGCCACCATTGATGGGCGTACTTTCAGGCTAGTATTATCTTTGGGCCCTCACCTGACTTTCACCATGATTCACTACAATTATATTATGAACAAGACGTAGTCTGACATATTTCGGCTCACGAGATGAACTATAGACTTTTGAGGCCATAAGTAAGACAAGGCCCAAAGAGGGTGAAGCAAATGTTGCTAAGCATAAGCCATCTTCCTTTTATGGTAGCAAGAATAAAAAGAGGAAGAACATATAAGGTGGGTGGGCCACGGCCAAAGAAAGGAACGAGGCAAGGGAAAGAAGAACAACCCAAGGATAAAACTGAGAAAGTGTTTCCATTGCGGGTTGAGAAGATCCTTTGGAAGAGTAACAAGTATATCTCCGATTGAAGGACAAAAAGAAAGGAAAATATAAGTTCTGGTTTAGCACACTTAGTGGAAGATGATTTGTCACCACTGGATAGTTGAATTCGGGAGCCACTAATAATGCTTGTTCTTCTTTGTAGATGCTTAGTTCATCGAGAACTTCTTATTAGAGCGTTACCATGAGTTAGCATTAAGAGTCATCGACAAAAGGCGTTAAAGTGCTTGGATTTAAATTAAGGAATAAATTTCTTGTTTTGAGCAAATGTATTTTTATTCTACGGTTTGAGGAGAAATTTGATTTATTTGTTTCTATGTTGCATGAAAATTATTTAGTATTTCTTTTTATTAATAATGAGTTTTTGTTATTTCAAGGAAATGGTTTAGATATTTGTCATGCAAAACACAAAAAAATGGGTTAATAAATACCAAGGCTAAGCGGCGATTATTAAATAATTCGAATTATTCAAGTAGAACATCTACCAAATCCTATGACGTCGAAAATTTTCCCGCGTAGTGATAACACGTATCTTTGGCATCTCAGGTTAGGCCACATTAACCTTGACAAAATAAACCGATTAGTAAAGGATGGTCCTTTAAGAAAGCTAAATGTTGACACTCTTTCTGTTTGTGAATCCTGTTTAGAAGGTAAAATGACTAAGAGACCTTTCTTAGCAAAGGGCGAGAGATCCAAAGAACCTCTTCAACTTGTACATAGCGACGTCTGCGGTCCACTAAGTGTACAAGCTAGAGGTGGTTATGAATATTTCGTCACCTTCATTGACGATTATTCAAGATATGGTTATTTTTACCTAATGCACTGAAATGCGAGACTTTTAGAAAGTTTAAAATAATTTCATGGCGAAGGCGGCTTGATTAGGTAAATCACTAAAAACTCTTCGATTAGATCGAGGAGCTGAATACCTTGATACAGAGTTCAAAGATCATTTGCTGAAGCATGGAATCCTATCCCAACTCATAGCACCTGGAACACCACAGCATAATAGTGTTGTAGAAAGGAGAAACATGACGTTACTAGATATGGTTAGATAAATGATGAGCTACTCCTCGTTACCAATCTCATTTTGGGGATATTCACTACAAATTGCAGTCTACATTTTGAATGTAGTTCCATCTAAAGTCAATCAGACACCCTTAGAGTTGTGGAATGGACATAAACTTAGTTTATGTCACTTTCACATATGGGGAGTGTCACGGCTTTATCTTTGGCGAAAGGAAAGGCAGGGAAGTTGGAACCCATACGAGAAGTGTGTATGTTGTAGGCGGCTATTCAAAAGGCACCCAAGGGGAGGTTTGTTCTATAGTCCTTTGGATAAGAAGTATTTGTATCAACAATGACTTTTCCTCGAAGATGACTATATGATAAACTTCAAGCCTACATGATAAGGTTATGCCCCAGAGGAGCTATGTTACGATCGGATCAGAAAATCACCATCAACCAGCGACGAAATACAAGTCGAGAGACCACTATTCCTATTCGGAATATACGGGTGCTATAGACATAGTTGGGTGGTAGAATTTACCGTCACATTACGGGGACATGAAGGAGGAAATTTACAATTTCTAGTGTTAGTCACTAACCCGGGATGATCAATTGACATAAGTGATGCCATGGAAGATTTTGACAAAGATAAATGGCAAGATGCGCGAGCAATGGAGTCCATGTACTCGGCTTTGCAATGCGGAACTTGTAGATCCACCCTAAGGATGTCGACGTATTAGGATGTAAATGGATCTTAAAAAAGAAAAGAGACATAGATGGGAAAGTGGAGACTTTAGCCCAGGCTAGTGGCAAGGGTTATACCCCCAGAGGTAGTGGACTATGAAGAAACTTTCTTTACCAATAGCTACTTAAGTCTATTCGCATTCTTTTATCCATGTAAAAACTTGTGCTTGATTATGAGGAATATGGAAAATGGATGTAGATGGCTTTTTTGAATATAGCTTATCTTTAGGAAAGCATCTACATGATGCAACCGAAGAAGGTTTTGTGGCTAAAGGCTAACAACAGAAAGTCTACAAGTTACTTAAGGTCATTTATGAATTTGAAGCAAAAGCGAATCTTGGAATCACGCGTTTTGATGAAACTATCAAAACGTATGGTTTGTGAAAATATTGATGAACCTTATGTATACAAGTACATCAAAGAAAAAGAAGGTGGTCTTCTTGGTTGCTTTTATGTAGATGATATTCTACTCATTAGAATGATCTTCAAAAACATTTATCGAATGTAAAGAAATGGCTAATGAAGCAATTTAAATGAAGATTTGGGAGAAAGCAGCTATGTTCACTTGGGATCAATTATAAAGAGATCGTAAGAACAAGCTTTTGGCATTGTCTCGAAGCATCTTATATTGATATGGTGCCCAGCTTGATTTTCGATGAAAGATTCGAGAAAGGTATTACCAAATCAACATGGAGTGTCCTTTCCAAGGAGGCGGTGTCCTAAGACACCTCGAGAGGAATAGGATATGAGAAGGATTCCACATGCCTCATTGTGGCGAGGCCTCGTAGTATGCCATGTTGTCTGAGGGCTGATATATTATGCGGTAGGATGATTAGTCGTTACCAATCCAATCACGGAATGGAGTCCTTTGGATAGCAGTGAAGCATATTCTTAAGTATCTTAGGAGAAACGAGATTATATGTGTACTCGGAGTGGAGACCTAAACCACTATTGGATATCTGCCGGTCGATTTTCAATGGGGCAAGATAGTCAAAAGTCGACATCTGGGTTAATAGTCACTCGTGGTGGTGGAGTCGTAGTGAAGAGTATCGAACAATCGTGTGCGGATTCAACCATGGAAAGCGGGTACATAGCGGCTTGTGAAGCAGCTAAAGAATCGGTTTGGCTCAAAAAGTTCTACACTGATATAGAAATAGTTCCAAACATGGAAAAACCACTTATTTTATACTGTGGCAACAGTGGAGCGGTGGAAAACTCTAAAGAACCAAGGAGTCACAAGAGAGGGAATCATATAGAAAGGAAGTATCATCTGATACGAGAGATCGTACATAGAGGGGACGTAGCCATTATGAAGATAGTGTTGGAATAGAACCTTGCGGATATGTTTACCAAGACTTTACCTGAAAAGGTGTTCACAGGTCACTTAGAGGGACTAGGTTTGAGAGGTATATCACCACACCTTTAGGAAAGTGGGAGGGTATTGGGCATGGTGCCACTAAAAAGCATGTAATTTGTTACGCTTCATGAAAACAATTTTCTATATTTGATTCTTTTATACATGTGTTGTATAATTCGGTAAATATCATAAAATCCCAAAGTTTATTAAAGTAAATATAATCTTAGTATATAACAATTATATATGGAGATGATCGAGATTATAGATAATAAGAAACTATTTAATCCATGCAGAAAATAAATCAAAGTAGGGATCTTTGATCTATAATACTACTAATACGAATTAAAAATGCAGTAATCTTGATCTGGATTACTGATGTAGTGACATTAAAATGGAGGTGCTTTATGTCATCTGATTACATAGGATAGGACTAGACATGGATTAAACTCTTAAATAATATACCATTACAATTAATAGTTTTAAAGCCGTGTCCTTTGAATGATAAATATGCAGATTGATCTTAATCCTGAGTAGCCATGGACTCCTGTTTATTTCAATAGGGCCTTTTGATTCATAGGTTACGGTATGTCCTAAGACAGGCCCAATACTTATGTTTTGGTGGCTCATTGAGATAGGTGGTTGGGTACATGTCCTATAGATATGGAATCCAAACCCTTCTTGAGGGAAGCCGGATAATCAAGCCCTTAAGTGTTAATTCAACCGAACAAATTTGAGCGCCTAATTTATAATGTGTTTATAAATTAATTGTTCACTAATGAATTAATGGAACTTAAGGATAAAGATATCACTAGAGGGGTAAAACAGTAATTTCACCTAGCTCAAATGATGGACCAATTTTGGAGGATTGAATTGCATGTAATGATCATATCAATGAACTGCTTAAGTATCACTATGTAAATTATTCTGTAATTACAAGAGTTCAGTTTATGATTTTTAGTGGAATAATACTGGAACTAATAAATTAGATTAATTGAGTTTAATTAATTATCAAATTTATTGGAGCTTGGAACTACAAGTCCATAGGTCCCCGAGCCGCCTCTGTAAAACACTGTATAAGATTAAATTAACAAAGAAATCCCTTGGAGGGCATAGTTGTAAAAGAAATTGTTTCATAGCAACTATATAGTAATTATTGGATAATTAAATGTTAATTAATTAATTATTGAATTAATTAATTACTTAGTAATTACTATATGGATAAAACAGTTAATTTGAGAAATTAATAACATTAATTAATTATTGAATTAATTAATTAATAGTAATTACTATATGGATGAAACGATTAATTTGAGAAATTATCTTATTTATTTTTGGTCACTTAATTTGAATTAATTTTAATTCAATATTTAAATATGCCTCTTGATCCAATGGTTGAGATCAATTCAAGGCATATTATAACAGAGGAAAACCCTAGGCGTCAAGGGGTGATAAAAATTGCAGAAAAAAAAAAAAGAGAGCAGTTTCACTTTTTGCTTCTATCTAACCCTCTTGATCTCATGTGTTGAGAATATCAAGAGTTCTAAAAACAAAACCTTTGTTAATCTGTACGCCCACACGTACCATGTAGTGAAGAGGAACGACTTGGAAGATCGTGGAAAACAGGGAAAAAAATAAATAAAAGGGTCTTGAGTTGTCAACCCTACTTGCTAGAAAATTCTCCTTAATTTGATTGAGGTAATTATTCTATATTATTTGTTGATTAGTATGCATGTACCATAGGAACATAAAAAGAGTTTTTATTAATTTTTAAAATTTACTGGACCAAAATCTTTCGCTGCAAACTTTGTTTTGAGCTTTAAAAACCTTCGATAGGCTCTTCTGAATAATTGCACTGCATGTTGCAGTTAGGCTCACCACTCCTTCATCAACAATTTTCTTCTTTTTGCTCAGTATATCCTTGAGGAATTTTGCATAGTTTGGCATTTGAGTGATAGCATCTGCAAAAGGAATGTTAATTTCTATCTTCTTGAAAATTCAACAATTTAGAAAATCGTTCCTCCTTCTTGCCTTTGGCCTTTGGGAAAGGAACTGCGATGTGTGTAGGATTGAACCTCTCTTCGCTTTTGTTCACAGCTCCCTGTGCTGCTCGCCTTGCACTTTATTCTCAGCTTCGCAGTCAACTCGAACCCGCTTCTTCTATTTTTCTTTAATTTTCGTCATTCTTCGCTTAGTCTTTTCTTTCTTTGCCTGCTATTGCTCAATTCCTTACCACTCCTCAGCTGAACTGCCATGCAGTCCCTTGGATTCTTCTTGGTGTCACTAGGGAAAGCATCCTTGTTCTTGTTCTACAAGGTTGAGGCCAGCTGCTCAACCCGTGTTTCCAAGTTCTTAGCGGGCATTATTTGCTTTTCTCGAAAAATTCAGGTGTTGACAAAAGTTTCCAACTTAGCAAATTTTTGTTCATGGTGGTTTGAAGTACCCTTTGTTGTCCCTCATGAATCGCAAAGATTTGTTCCTCAAAATTCGAGCCTTCTTTTGACCTTGATATTCATTTATGTTCCTCTCCTTATTGTCAGCTGCCACGAACCCGCGGATTATATCCTGTCGAAACCTTGCCCCTGACTTTGGCCATGTGATGCTCCTCCACCATATGAGAAGTTCTCATAGCACCTCAGTGCTGGTGTGTAGTGTGTAGGCAAGTTGGGGTTAGGCTTTAACTGGTAGCTTCTCTATTCATTCAAATAATTGGCCTCCTTAACTTGACAGGGAACCTCTTCAATTGGTCCCTCAACACTTCTTCTGAGCATAGTGCTCCAATTTCTTCTGGCCTCCTTAGCTTCTCCATCTTTTCCCACTGCTCCAATTTCATGAGCATAGTGCATTCTTTTCTCTTGATTCCCCAACTTGTGCATTATTGCATCAAGTTTTGCTTCCATAGCAGTCATTTTATTGAGCTCAATGACCCCACTCCCTCGTTCTACTCTGTCAAGCCCCGAAGACTTGGGACAGCTTCATGTCAGATTCGCTAGGGCCGCTTCATCACCGCTGGCTTCCTCTGCACTTCTTCTTAAATGCCCCACAAGAAAGCATCTATGATACCTTAGAGGTTTACTAGTGGAGCCAGAGACAATATCCATTTGGGTCTTTAGGTCTATGCCATGCATAGGGCACCTCTTAACAACCTTTTATACCTTTTCCAAGCAGTATATAAGCTTTCATCCTCCCCCTATTTGAACACAATGATTTGATTGAGTTGTCAACCCTACTTGCTAGAAAAATATCCTTAATTTGATTGAGGTAATTATTCTTTATTATTTGTTGATTAGTATGCATGTACCATAGGATCGTAAAAAGAGTTTTTATTAATTTTTAAAATTTACTGGACCAAAATCTTTCGCTGCAAACTTTGTTTTCAGCTTTAAAACCTTTGGTAGGGTTTCGAATAACTGCACTACATATTACAGTTAGGGCTCACCACCTTCATCAAGAATTTTCTTCTTTGCTCCTCACAAGATATCCTTGAGGAATTTTGCATAGTTCGGGCATTTGAGTGATGATCTCGCAAAGTGAATGTTAATTTCTATCTTCTTGAAAATCTCCAAGAATTTAGAAAATTGTTCCTCCTTCTTTGCCTTTTGAAGTCTTTGTGGGAAAGGAATTGCATGTGTGTAGGCTTGAACCTTCTTTTTCAAGTATTCATAGTTTTCCTAAGCCGTCGCTTTGCACTTTATTCTCGCCGTAAATAACTCTAAACTGCTCTTTCTATTCTTTCTTCAATTTTCTTCATCTTCTTCTTGCTTAGCCTTTTATTTCTTTTTGGTTCTGCTGTTGCTCAATTTCTTACCACTCCTTAGCTAAACTGCCATGCAGTCCCTTGGATTCTTTTGGGTGTCACTAGGGAAAGCATCCTTGTTCTTGTTTTACAAGGCTGAGGCCAAATTTCGCCCAACTCAGAGCCAAAGTTTTTGAGTGAAGCATTATAGTTGTTTTTGAAAATTTGTGTGTTGGATTTAAAAGTTTCAACTCCGCAAATTCTTTGTTCATGGTGGTTTAGCAAATCTTTTGTTGTCCTCATGAACTGGGCAAAGATTTGTTCCTCAAAAATCGGGAGCCCTCTTTGACTCGATATTCATTTATGTTCTCTCCTTGTTGTTGCTGCTGCTGAAACCTTGGTGGATTATATCCTTGCTGAAAACCTTGCCCCTGACTTGGGCCCTGTGATGCTCCTCCACCATATGAGAAGTTCTCATAGCCCCTCAATGTCTGCGGTGTAGTGTGTAGTAAGTCAAGCCAGCTCAACCGTAGCTCTCTCGTTCATTTAATTAATCGTCTCCCTAACTTACAGGGATCCTCTTCAATTGGTCCCTAAACACTTCTTCTGATTCCATCCCTTCCCACTGCTCCAATTTCATGAGCATAGTGCATACTTTTCTCTTGATTCCCCAACTTGTGCATTATTGCATCAAGTTTCGCTCATAGCGCTTCATTTTATCGAAATTAATGACCCACTCCCCTTGTTTCGTTGTTGCTCCTCGAAGATTTAGATGGAGCTTATGTAGCATTTGGCCGTGTCTTCTATCACCGCTTTGCTTCCTCGCACTTCTCTCTTAAATGCCCCACAACAAAGGCATCTATGATACCTTAGAGTTTCATTTAGTGGAGTGGTGTATAATATCCATTCAGGGTCTTCGTGTCCATGCCATGTATAGGGGCACTCCTTTAATGCACTTATACCTCTTACAGCAAGATATGTTTTCATCCTCCCCCTATTTGAACACAATGATTTCCTTTCTTCTTTCTGTTGTGAGTGATGGGGGAAAAATATGCCTAGGTAAGCTTCCCCCAACTCTTTCCATGTATTAACTAATCCATATGGCAGTGATTCATACCATGTGGCTGCAATATCTCTTAAGGAAAAGGTAAAGAGATGTAGTTTCATCACCTCTAGTCTCACACCGTTTAGTTTAATTGTGTTGGCCATCTTGAGGAATCTGCCCATGTGCTCATTAGATCTTTAAGAGAATGGCTCAGAATTGATTCCTTTGCACTCGCGATGAGTGCTGATTTCAGCTCAAAATTGTTAGCCTCTATAGCAGGTTGTCTAACTGTTGAATATTCTTCTTGGATACCTGGTCTCCAAAAATTCTCCATGGTATCTTGCATAGGAGTCCTTTCAGATCTGTTTTCGTTCAACCGGTTTAATTCCATTCTTTTTCTACTATAATTGTCAAGCTTCGCACTTCCGACCTCTTCCTTAAGTTCCTCAATGTTCTTCCAATTCAAGATTTAAGGAAACATATCTCGATTCCTCGCTTCGTGCATGAAATAACTCTTTGATATGGAAACATATTGAGACTCCAATTGGAAAACAAATGTATTAAAATCATATATCCTTTAAGATCTCTAAAAGATCAAGAGTTTATGCAGCCTACCATTGCCAAACTGCTTTTTGTGAATTTCTTTCATAAAATAAAGAAAAATGTCCAAATTAGCATTTCTCTATTTTATCAGAATATTAATTTATTCAAATTCTTTAAATCCCCGGCAACGGTGCCATAAAACTTGTTTGCCCTTTTTATTTAATATAGACTAAACCCCCCAATTAAACACTTATACAAGAGCCTTACCATTTTCCTGCAGCTATGTCAAATTGGAATGGAGTTTCTTAGAAATGAATAAAACCGATTTTATGTTCTAGAATTATAAATGGTTTAGTCTATGACACTGCAAGTGCACAGATCATACAAGTAGTAAAAATTGGATGTAAGTCCAGATATCATTCCCACAGAGATTGACAAGAATTTTTAAATTCAACTACAACAACTACTCAAGATGCATACTATTTGAACCTCCATAATACAGTTTATCAGCTAGAATTTTAAGGATAATTGTCCTGAAGAATGTATCTACAAGCAAGGAAAATAAAAATATAACAAATAAAATGATATAAACTAAAATAAACTAACTGAATCAGTTCTCTGTAATAATGAACACTAACAAGGAAATACTGTGAAATAGTTAATTTCTGCATTGTATCCCATTTAGACTATATCCTAAATTTGGATCTGGATTTGTCAAAGAGCCCTGATAATGCTTTGATTTCTCCCTACTCACTCAATTGTGAGGTCCCTTACTTTCAAGACATGGATCTAATCACATTTAGCCTGATCATTCCGACGTTATGACTACGATTTATCATTTCCCAAGACAAAGGCCATTGCAAAATCTCTACAAAATGGACGATGACACTCCTTTAAATATGATGGAACTTTCTTTCCTGATTAGATCTCAACTAACACAAGATTGAGGTCCTTCCACTATATCAAGGTGAGATCTCTGGATATTTAAATTGATAAATAATCCCTTCAACTTCAACTATGAGTGAAATGGAAATTTATCTAAGTGAACTCTCAGAGCTCAATAGTTCTTCAATGGAAGTCTAACATACCCACCAACTGAATGTTCCAAGCTCTCAGGAATCTCCATCTCTGTGTCACTCAGAGGGCCTCCTGGAAATCAGAGCAGGAAACAATCCTTGGAAGGGTAGTCGATACTACTATTAGGAACAATGAATTTAAGAACAACATCAATCAAATAAATCCCCAAATTTCAGGTACTTCTTTCTAATTTATGCAGAAAAGACTGTAACTAACAATAAATCCAAATTAGTGGAAGCTGTGCTTATCAAAACTGCATCACAATGACAATGGAGCATTGATTAAGTACACTAGCATTAGTTGTAATAAACTGATAAGAAATGAATTCCAGAATTGGTCTGGATTCCATTAAGTTTAGGCAGTAATTGGAAAAGATAATGAAAAATTAAATTCCGCTTCAACATTCTGAACAGATTACTGGTTCAGATCCAAAAAAGAAAGGAAAATAATAGTAAAGAAAAATCTATTCTAAAATTATACAATTGAGTCTTCTTCAATCCCCCAAGGATCTGGGTTTCGGAAGAGCTGCCTCTTCCTTATGCAAGGACGCCTATTTATACACCTCTAGCTATTAGGCCTGATTCCAAGGCTCCAGGTTAGGTCTGTCATGTCCTCTAGAAGCTTGTCGCAACATTATTATGCCTATTTTTTAGTCATTGAGTCGCGACCGATATCCTCCGCACTTCATATCGTTTTTGCAATTTTCTTCCATTAGCGGCAGTCGCGACATGAATTCCTATTGCGGACTACCCTCACTTTTTGTTTTGTCAGTGTGTGTTATGACTTGGAAATCTTGTTAATGGCTTTGCTTATCATTTCCTTTCAGAATCATCATGTTGCAAATACGACTGAATCATTGCTGTGACCATGTTTAGTCGACAAAGAGCGATGACTATTATCATGACCACATTTTCGCTTGCATTTGTGTCAGCGACCATACCCCATGTCGCGGACCGGGCTTTTCTTCCTTTGTTGAATTATGTGTCGCGACAAAGTTTCTTTGTCACAACACCGTTTCTGTTGTAAGCCAATTTGATCCTCATCGCGACAACTTTTTCTAGAAGGCCCTGCTCGCGGTCGCGGACCACAATTTCATGTCGCGACCGACCGCCGCCTTTTATCAATTCGCTTCGCGGACCACAATTTCTGCTGCGTCGCGACACAATTTCGCTTGTCAACCAATTTGATCCTCTTGGTCACAAATTTCCTTTCATGTTCTCGGTACTTCGCTTTTTTGCCTTCAGCAAAGTTGTGACTCAACGATGATCCGCTTATTTTTCTCACGCGATAATGGAATTAAGCTCGATATGCTGTTTCTTTCTACTACAATTCCCTGCCGCGACCAAAGATGCCAGACCGTTTTTTCTTCCAATCTGCCAACCTCATTTCCTTGAGTCACAACATTTTCTACCACCCGCCTTCTTTTTTCGGTCGTGACTCCGAAAGTGTGTCGACCAGTGCTACCTTCTTACTGTTCTTTCAGTAGCTTGCTCAAACTTAGTCACAACATGTTTTAACTGTTCAACTCATTTTAATGTCGAGACATGAAATCCTTATCGCGACCTTCACTTATATCTTTGTCGCAACTTGAATTTTTCTGATAGAGACCTTGTCAGCTCATCCAGCCATCCATTCCTCGTCGCGACCTTGATTTTTTGTCGTGACGTCGTTTGTGCAGTCTTAAATTTTTCTCTCTCGTGACTAATCACAAGGATGTCGTGACACACTTGAAGCCTTTCTCTTACAAAATTGTCGCAACATTATCAATCAGGTCGTGACTTAAAAACCGCTGAGCTGATGAATTCCTTGTCGCGACCTCAACTGTCTGTCGCGACCTAGCTGCTTGGCCATTTATTTCATTTTCTTCTGGATTCTTTCTAGAATTGCAGCTTCTTCTATAAAAATCTTCAAAATATAAATTTTGTAAAATCTCCAAATTTCTGCATAAAAATAAGTAATTACATTGTAACACCAATAAAAAAAATGGATTAAAAATTAATGAGCTTTTTTTACTCATTAGTTGCAAAAATTCGTAACCCTTGCAAAATTGGTAAGGTTTCTACTGCATCAGAGTAATCTTTCATAATTCATTAGTTCCATAATGTTAGTCTAGCATACCCCCAAATAATTGCTCTATACTCTTATGAATCTCCATCTTTGTGTCACTTAGAGGGCCTCTTGGAAATCATTCATTTTTTGGGTACAAGCTGCTAATATTCGGAACAGTTAATTTCAAGAATAATATCAATTAAATAAATTCAAGATTTCTAACTATGACATTCTTTCAAGTTGCACAGAAAATGATAACTACCATCAATCCATTCCCAGAGGGAGCTCAGTCCCTCGATATCGGATTGCGAATAACAATGACTAATTGATCAAGAAAATTCACTAAAATTGCAAGAAAACTGAAATAAATGAACTCCAGAAAATTTCCATATTCCATTGAAATCAGACAATATTGAAAACCAAATTTTTACAATGAACGCAACTCAAAACTTCAACCCAGATCATTGCTCAAATCCAAAGAAAATGCTAACTAAATGTTGAATCCCACCCACGAAAAATAAATGAAAGAAAAATAATATACAAAAGAGACTCTAGCTACCTAGATGTTCCTGGTTCGGCGAAAGCTATGCAAAGTGCCTTATATACTTCTATTTATAGATTTTTAAATGTTAGGCCGCACTTCAAGGCTAAAATTATGGATCCCCAAAAGTGGCCCAAGTGACGTCTTTGTTGTGACATAGTACCCATTTTTGTCCCCCAGCTTTGTTGTGGCTTACAATGTTATGTCGAGATAATGTTCTATGCTTTTTTCTTGATATATGTTGCTACATACTTTGCAAATGTCGCGATAGAGCTTAGCTGAATTTATCTTGTCATTATCTCCTATGTCATGACATTTCTTTCATGCTTTGCAGTGTTAATACTTGAATGGTATGTTGCGACATAAAAAGCTTTGTCGCTACAAAGTTTGCTTCTTGATGCTCTTCAATTGTGTTACGACATAAATTTATGTGTCGCGATAGAGTTTCTTAGTTTTCATCTTTGCTTTATGTCACGACATATGTTTAGAATGTCACGACATACGTTGTCCCTTTTCCTCTAACTGTGTCGCGACAGTCTACAATTCTTTTCTAGGCGCTTCTCTTCAATTAATGTTGTGACATAGCTTCCGATTGTCAAGACAAATATCTCTGCCTCCAGCTCTTCATTATGTCGTGACATAAATTCTTGTGTCATGACATTCTTTCTATAGTTCTTCTCAACCTTTGTCGCAACAATAAATTGCGACATAGTTCCCTCTCAACATTTTATTGTAGTTATTGCAACATAAACCATGTCTCTGACAAATTTTTGCCTTACGATGTCGGGACTAACTTTTTATGTCGCGATTATTACTTTGAAAATGTCACGACATATTTTCTGCCTTGATCTTGTCATTCTCTAAAATGTTTGTCGCAACATAAAAACCTTTGTCACGACTAACTTGTCATGACTTGTCACTTTACTCTGCCATTTTCTGTTGCGACATAGTTTTGTTGTGTCGCGACATTCTTTCTTCCCACTTCAGTTCTTTATGTCGCAACACAGTTTTGGATGTCTTGACAAAACTGTACTTCATTTTCTTTTATCAATGTCACGACAAAACAAAGGAATGTTGTGACATTCTTCTTCAGGTACTTCTTAGACAATGTCGCGACATAAAAATCCATTGTCATGACATAGTTATGTCTTCTGATCTTCATTATGTTGCAACATAAAATTCTTTGTTGCAACATCTATCATCCAATCCTTCTCATATTATGTCGCAACAAAGTTGTAAAATGTTGCGATAATCTTTACTTCCAACTTTAGCTCAACTTTGTCTTGTTGCGACATATCATTGCTTGTTTCAACATAGCCCTGCTGGTTACCTTGAGCTTTTGTTGCGACATTTTGATATTATGTCGCGACATTCTGAAATTATGACGTGACATTTCAGCCTTAGCCAAAATTTATGCTTTTCTCACTAGATTTTTTTCTTTTTCATTCAAAACCTGCAAAACACATAGTTGGTGATTATTCCATAATTGTACATTAAAATGAATCATAAATTGCTTAAAATATTCAAGAAAAATGGACTAAAAATAGACGAGTTTAGGACTCATTAGTCATACTGCCTTTTGGCCTCAAACCTTGGGAGCGGCGTCAATTTGTCGAAGATCCCTACATGCCACATGTAAACCCATGCCCCCTTTGATTCTCATCTCTTGATCTAAAATCGGAAGCCCAAATAAGCAAATGTTGATCAAGCATTCACAAGTGATTAATGTAGGGTAGGATATTCAATGAAAGCAATATAAACATCATTCAATATTAGGAATAAAATCAATCAATCCATTGTTTTTAGCATCAATGACATCAAAACCCTAGAATCAAAATTAAAACATCTTGAGAGAATAAAAGGAAAACAAAAGAAAGAGAAAAACGCTGAAAACTCGGGGTTGCAGGAGAGTCATCGCTTGAGAATCCCTTATCAATCATCAGGATGCACACTCACCCGATCATTCCCCTAGGAGCCCTAGAGTGTCTCTACCGCTGAAAAACCCCTCTCTTCAATCCTCTCCCATCATCTCTCCTTGTGTTATATGATCCCTAGGTTAGATGATCAAAGAGTGCCTCCCACCACCTCCTCTTTATCATCCTTATCGCAAGCTAGGGATTCCCTTTTATTGAATGTGTGATGGGCTACATGGATGGGCCTCAAAGACATTAAGGCGTGAGGAATGGTGCCTAGGCATGAGTTTTTGACATTAAGGCTTAAGATTGATGCCTAGGCATGAGTTTTTGACATTAAGGCTTGAGATTGACGCTTAGGCATTAGTTTGGCATGTGGGAGGACACCTAGGGGTCAGATTGAGCTTGGGATGACACCTAGGCATCATCTTATGCTCTAGTTGGTGCCTAGAAGCTAGATTTGGCTCTAGTTGGTGCCTAGGTGCCATATTTGGCTCTGGTTGCCACCTAGGTGCTAGATTTGGCTTTAGTTGGCACCTAGGTTCCAGATTTGGCTCTGTTTGGTGCCTAAGGGTGCCAAAGGTCTTCTCCAGGCTACACTCGAGCACCTTTGGTCATAGTTTTAGCTCACCTTGTTTCATCTTCTCAAAAATGTACAATTTGGGTACTCATTGTCATTCTTGATGCATACAACCTCATTTTTAATGTCTTTCAACTCATTCTCCATTCTTAACCATCCAAATGCTTACCTGATTAAAAACAAACCAAACAAAACATTAGAACACTTATGTATACGATAAAAACAAGCTAAAAACTAACCAAAATATAGGGATAAAATGAGTATCAAGTATGCTCATAAAAAATCAACCCTACACATGATTTCTAGGGTTGTTGGCGGTTAAAGGTTGAAGTTTCTTCGCACGAGCATCTGGAGCAAGATCCCAAAGCCGCATCACCATTCCTTCGGTACTCCATCATGTTTTCTATTAGAGTTTACTTTGTTTTTAGATTTATTATGTTTTAGTTTTGTTTTCTAGGGCCACGATGCATCTTGGGGTATGAACCCTAATTAGGGTTTGGATAATGTAACCTTTCAGCATAATAGTTAATATATATTTTGATGTTTTTTGTTCTATTCTTAATGCTTGCAATTTCTTTGACTACCTTTGCATGTTTTCACAAATGAGCTTCAGAATGAGAAGAGATGGGGACGGATCGAGGATCGTTGTACTTAAGTGATGACCATAGGCAAGAGATCCTTATGGTTCACATGTGGTCGTTGAGATTAGCTATACATAATGCTTCCTAAGACCAAGGGCTTGAGGCTGAGAACAAATAGTCAAGTCTTAAGGATAGATTGTTGGTACTTGAGAGAGACCAATGATAGGTTAGGCTAATTAACCTTCAAAATATAACTATGGGATTTAAGATTTCACCAAACCCAAACTAGGGGGATTATCTATGGTGAACTCAAAAACCCTATTTTTATCCCCATAGTTAATCATTTTTCATAATTAGGTTAATTAAGTAAAATCATCATATTTGGTAATCCAAACATTATTAGGGTTAGACTAGGTTAGTAATCAATAGCTAGTTCCCTGTAGCTTTGACATCCCGTACTTCATCGAAGTCCACTCTATTACTTGTAGCGGATCCGTGATACTTGCAATGAAACTGTAAAAAATGCCTAAAAAAAGGCTCTCGGGGGTTCCACTTTATTAGGGATCACTTCCTAAGGTAACTTGAGCAATTCTAGAGTCTCATAGTTAGGTGAATGGGGATTCAACATATAGTTGATCTCCTAAACCTCAATAAGATGGTCCTCTATTAGATTTGGATTAAGAACGGGGTTCTAGGGGTATGGTGAGCAACTTTCACCATTTAAATAATGTTTTAGGCTCTCACTTAGGTTCTTTTGGATCCTGGAAAGGAGATAACTATTCATTGACGACAGGTGAAGGATGAAATCGAGAACAATCCGACGTATCTACTACGATTACCAAGTGTCAAGCAAAATATATGACATAGAAATTCCTTCAAGGGTTTTTTTAGAGGGTCCTAACGACATAACAAATGCCTTGGGATTAACCACTAAATGCATTACGCTCATCCTAAACAAGTTCAACTAATTAAAGCCCTCACCTTTTAGATTAAGATAGATTTTCCTTCATTACCTTTAGATGTGAGCCCTAAATCCTTATCTACCCAAGAAAGGGGTTATTCACGCATGATGGGGTTGGAAACAACCATGTCACATATAGAAATCCCAACCATTCAAAAAACAAAATAAAAGAAAAATGCAAATTTTATTGAAGGATTGAAAGAAAATATAAAAAGTGTGGTATGCCAAGGTTGATCCAAGCTAATCCAAACTTTATTCATTTTTCTTGCCCTAGCCTCTATATAAAAGGATAAAATGCATCTTGGGAGCTGACATGTTATAGGGTTAAAAATGGGAAGAAATTGAGGAAAAGACAAAACTAGGTGAATCTAGGCATTTTTGCTTCGCCTAGGTGGCAAAACATAATTTGGTAGAGAGGTTCGCTCTGCCTCTTTAGTAGTGCGAAATTACTCATATTGTTGCTCATGCTTCCCTTTCTCCAACCTATCGCTCTTTTAAGGTTCCAATGCATTCTAATTTCTTTTAGGAGCCTTCAAAATTTGATTAAAACCCCGAGATGACCTCATTGCTAGCTCTCACGCATTCCAAGAGCTAAACAAGTACCTAAAAAGCCTATAAAAGCAACAAACTAGAGCAAAAACATTAGTAGCAAGATTAGGAACCAACTTGTTGAATTGGTTAACTTTGGTCAATAACCACTTAAAAGAGCATTAAAAGGTACAAATTAAGTGCAAAAATATGTACTTTTCAAGTGGTTATCATTCATACATTACTATGCAATTTTTCATTATTAACATAGTTTACTCCCCCTTCGCCCCTTTGATGAAAGTTCTTTATTGTGCTTTAGAATAAGTTTTCCAGAATTTGGATTTTTTTGGAAAGGAAGCATTACAAAAACAAGAAAAAAGCCACCTCTTCTTACAATAAAAATTCTTAATTTTTTAATTTTATCTTTCTTAAGGGCTAGGAGCACCTTTCAAGTTGCCATATTCCCTAAAACATTGATAAATAAAAGCCTTGGTGAAGATGAATTTTTTTTCATTTAATAATTGATTTAGTAAAATATGATCTCAAATCAATGTACTTTAAAATACCAAAAAATTGATTTTTATTTTATTTTATTTGTCTTATTCATTAATTTAAAAAAATGAAACCTTAATTGCCAAAGCCTAGAAATGCTCACTTTTTCTTTTCTTGATAATTCTTCTCTTAATACATAGCTTTCCTATGTTTTTTACTTATTAGATGATACTAATTATTACTTTTATTTGATTATTTTATTTTTATGCTTGCTTACTATGATAATTGAAACGAGATAAAAAAAATTAAACATGATTGACTAAGATTTGCAAAAACGTAAGTAGCAGAGGGTAATTGTTGGTAAGTTTTGATTGGTATGCAATAAATTAATAAGGTTTGTGGAAATTTTTAGCTAATAATTAGGCTATGGTTTTGAGATAATTAAGGTTGATTTTCATGGACTATGACATGATTTTTAATGATGGTTTTTGATAGTACTTGGATTAATTAGTTATTTTATTTTTGTTATGTTATTATTTAAATAGGATTTGTAGAAGTTGTTACTTTATAATCATTTTTACATTGTTTTGAATATTATGCTTAGTCAGTAGTCGAATAGATTAGTATTTATGAAGAAAAAGAAATGATAAAGAAAAATGTGGTTGTCAAAATAGTGTCATGTTAACAAGGAATGTATAGTGACATTTCATCTCTTTATGTTATTAATGATACTAATTAACTACTATTTAAAAGACATATAATGAAAAAATATAAAAAATGCAGATGTTTTTCTTTCTTTTGCTTGTATGAAATGTAGGGAGAATAAAGTTTCTACAAATGTAAATGATTGGATGAATATAAGAAAACATGTCAAATGACAAAAATTGTGTTGAAAAAATGTAGGTAGTGTAAAATAATTAAATATATTAGAAATTTATTTATTTCAAATATTACGATGGAGTTCACATTAGAACCATATGAAATAGGTTAATACAAGTTGAACTTGATTATATTTGAAAAGTTAAGAAAATTATGAGCACTAATATTTAAAATATAAATCATCAAATTTGGTGAATGAAGCTTCCATTTTAATGATAACCACTCAAAAAGAGCATTTTTACACACTTAATTATTTCATATTAAAACCTGTTTTGTGTTAAGTTGTCATACTTAACCGATTATGCACATTTTCAAGTCCCTAACCTTATTACTAATGTTTTTCTCTGAGTTTGGTGTATTATAGCCTTCTTAGGTACTTCTTTTTGGCCCCTTGAAAGGATGAGGTCAAGAATTTAGGTCTTCTCGGGATCTCTAGCTCTGCTTCTGAAACCCAGAAGAAATTCGAATGCTGAAGTTTTAGCTTCCAATTGGACGACATGAATGTATAATTTCGTGAAATTTCACTATACCTATGAGGTAGAGCAAAAATTTCGCTCTCTTAGAGAAGGGGATAGAAACCTTTAGTCAAATTTCACTTTGACTCTTAGGCGGAGCAAAAATTCCCAGATTCGTCCAATAAGGAATGTTTTTTTATTTTAATCCAATGATTAAGCCTTATTTTTCGTATGTAAAAGGTTTGAATCATTGTAACTTACCTTAAAGGCCCCCAAGATGTAATTTCATCCCTTATTTACAACTAAGGTTGATCAAAATATATCTATCATTGTCTTTCATTTAATCCATTGTAGGACATTGTTCTTCAAGCTTTCAATAAAATTTCCAATTTTTATTTTATTCATTGTCTATCGTTTGGATGTCTTCACACATTATGGATGCATAAAACACCACCATGAGGGTGTACACCCTCCAAGCTCGGTGTTTCGTGGATCCAAGCCTCCCACGATGATGCCCAAAAGGGATAAAATGGGCTTAATAACAAATGTATGAATTATTTTATAATTGAATGCCTTTAAGTCATGTGCTAACAATTTGGCCACACCAAGAGATGGCGGCTAAGAGATTAGGACCCCTCAAACTATCTTGGAAGGAGTTTCTCACCTTAGACCATTTAGTTCTTTTTATACTTTGGAAATTCAATAGGTATGTCGGATAGTTGTTGAACTAATCCTTCATCCAGCATGCACGATCAATTGTTTCTTGTCGAGAGTCTGAAAGAGCCTAGGTAAGACCCTACAAGCCACATTCACATGGTTAACAAATCTATCCTAATCATAGAACTTGCACTTAATCTAAAATCAAATAAGAGGATCACCAGCGTGAGCCGGATATAAGTTGTCTCATCATTCACTATTCGAACCCTAAATTGCCCCTTAAATCATCATTGGTGTGTGTTGGTGTGTTGAATTGTAACCAAGTCCTGGTGTCTTAATTATTGAAGCTAATTTTTTAATCAACATAATTTCTAACTCCCATATTTTTAAAATCGCTTTAAAGACTTAGGGATAAACAAAGCTAGAACCCACAAAGTTACATTATCGCAGAGAAATCCATCTCGGATAACTCTAGAAGCACTATACCCACAAGTAGCTTTGACTACCCTAGGTTTGTAATAGGAATATAAATTTTATGATTTCCCACATACCTACACATTACTTAGGTTTGCGACGAATCAGTTGAGTACATGGAAGTCCATTCAATTTTGTTTCTTACAAAAAAAAAAAAAAAAAAAAGGGATTATCATACAAATTTTAGCCATTCATAGAAAATATGAGATCTTTTGCAATAGACCATAAAACCATTATGGGATCTAATTAGAAAATAGAAAAAAAAAAAATTATATAATCATAAATAATAAACACACTTATATATATGGAAATATAAAAAGCTAGCTTTATTTAAAACCAAACCTAAAGGAGTATTCATTGACCTTATTAGTTTCATTAGCATGTCTCTAAAAAACAAGGCTAAAATTGTGAAGCACATTACTTAATGTCATGATTTACTTGTGTTTCAAAACTCAACATGGACTTTAAGGAAAGAGATAACATAGGACTTCAAATATTCTTCAACTCTGGCTGAGTTACGTAGTGACCTTTTCAAAGATTCGTAGGTTTCACATAGCAAGCACTCATAATTTACTTTGCGAAGGCTTGTATCTTCAATCGTTACAAGATGTCACTCCAACTATCATGCTTGTAACACCCATCGAGCGGAGTTGCTTAGTTGCCTATCAAAGTATTGTAGTTTGAGATCACATATGAAATTGGATAAGGTAGTATAATGTATGCACTTAGAGCACTATTTATGTAAACATTAGGTACTGTCTAATGGCACAATTTTTTCTCTTCTCTCTCTCTCTCTCTCTCTCTCTCTCTCTCTCTCTAAATTAGAACATAAAATTAGGTCGAAATTTTGTTTTTAAGTGTTTTTAAACAACAATAAGATGATGCCCTCCTACCTCTTGAGGATAGCACCATTTTAGTCTTTACTTTTTTCATATATTTTATTACACATTCTTCAACAAACAATTCAAAACATATTTTTAAGAACTTACTTCAATTTCATCCATATTAGGCATTTCGAGATTTGTAAGGATGAGATCAAAAGATGCGCCTGAGAGGAATAGGTCAACGACTTCTTTACCATTTGCTTCAAGTTGGACTTCAGTTCCAAATTTAGTCATCATTACCTTATGGATTTTTTGAACAAGAAGATCATCCTCTACAATGAGAACAAAGATCTTCTTTTCGGTATTAATGATTTTCATGGTCTTTGAGGTTGACGTGACATTTCCAAATCCCATTTTTTCCTGCATAGACAAACCAATTATTACACATAATCTTAGTATAGAAAACATATTGTTTTTTTAGAAATAAATACAATAATTTCTACACAAAATATACATAAATCTCTTAAAGTGGATAGAAAAGTAGTGAAATAATCGTGTTAAGCTCTTTAATAAATAAATAAAAATTATAATCATGGTACCAACTTGAAAAAACTCAATATTCATGCATAAATCAAAGGAGTGAAATTATGATGACATGGATCAAAACACAAAAGCATTTATAACAAGAATAGAAGTGGAACAAAACTTAAGATGTCTCTTTATTAGTAAAAACCAAATTTATCACTTGGAATTCGCAAAGACAACACTTACCATAAGGGGAAAGAGTTTGAAAATCGAACAATGAAACTAATTTGCTTGGTGCTCAAAATCAGTGCTTGAGGTTTAATATATAGGGGATGAAAAGAGATCCTCAAGGATATATTTAAGACAACATCCACTACAATACGCAATTTGTTGTTTAGCTTCGCTTGGTTTTACTTGAAATTAGACCAAAAAATAAAATCCACTATATTGATGATTTTCCTTGTTTAGTTAATCAACTTAGGAACAAGAAAATCTAGAGAATCTCGTTTTTAAAAAGGTGCTGACAAAATTTAACTTAATTTTTTTATTTAGCCGCAAAATTATAATCTCAAGATACTAGTGGCTTTAATAAAATCTTCTTTTGGATTTGGACATATTTGATGAGATACGTTACAAGAAGAACTTATTCAATCTAAGGGTGGAAGTCCAATGACTCAAATCTATTGGCTAGGATTTGGTTATTGTGTTTAAGTTTATTAGAGGTATATACCATCTTAAGTCCTTAGGCTTTTTAACCTAAGGGCTAGTGTTTAAGCTTGGCCCATTGTGCTTATATATATAATATAGAAGGGATGACTTAGAGTTTAAAGATGAAAGGGATATAACTCATTGAAAAAAGTACAAAAATGTTAAGAGTTAAAGCTTGAGCTTATGGCTTAGGGAATGTTTATTGTAGTTTTAAGAGGGTATTGGTTTCTTAGGCCTTTACATTGGGCTCATGAGAGCTGAAAGTTTAAGGCTTTATTTTAGGTCCAGTTCTATTTATATCTACTTTGAGTTTTGGATTACAAGAGAAGTTGTTATAACAAGGTATTAGAAGTTTTTTTTTTTCCTTTTTGTTCTACGTATTGAAATTTAAGTTTCACATAAATCAAGTTCATCAAGTTTGTCTAATCCACTCCGAAGATCTGATGAGTCTTAAACTCATATATTTTTAATCCATTTTTCTGGCATGTTTTTAATAGTTTCACATCTATTTTTATGCTAAATTCTAGAATATTCACCAACTTTGTGAAGGATCCCGACCCGGATTAACCTCATGAACCCGAGGGGATTCCAAGACTCCAATCCGGGATATAGAAACTTTTCTCAAAACAAATAAATAAAATCCATGGAGCGAACCCTTTACAACTTCTTAACATATCTTTAGAAAATAATGCCGAAGTGAAGTGGTAAATTTTTCTTTCTTTTTTTTCAAACACTTAGATTTTTCGAAATCGCCGAAGTTTCCTCTGCTTTTCTGACTTTCCTAAATTTACAAAAACCCGCGAAAACATTTAAAACACTTCTAATCTTCAATTCTCAACTTCATTTTAGACTCCTCGTCCATAACCCACTAAGCACACAACTCAATCAAGGTAAAATATACACATATATTTATTTACCAATCATCAAAACATTCAAAACTTTCAATTCCATGCACAACTTTATAAAAAGGATCGGGCTTGAGCCTGACTCCTAAGCCGACCGCCTACGCACTCCTCATTCACTCGAGAGGATCAAAGCCCACGTAGTTCCTTTTCAACATATACATATATACATATATACATGACAAAATATTCAACATATACAATATGCAAAATATATATACAATGGCAGGCCACATAAGGCCATCTCCTCGATGGCTCGACTCATCAAGTATGGGTACTCACCGGGGCACCTCTGCCTCTTAAGTCCTGAAATGTTTTTGAAACATACGGAAAAGAGTGAGCTAAAGGAGCTCAGTGAGTGTAAATTTCATTTAGACAACATTTTCAAGATATATCAAATAATAACACTATACAATTAAAAACCAATTTATGTTTAAACTTTCTTTCAATGGAACCCAGAGAGTAAAACACACCGATCAGCTCGGCATTTACTCCGTGAGGGACGCCTCAATCCAAATTATAACCACTATGCTACTTTAGAGAAATCACGCCTCAGATAGCAGCTCCAAAGCCATTTCAAGACCTATCACGCAAAAGTGATATTACACTAAAATCTATTTCCTCCTCTGCTAGGGTAACCTAATTTGTGCGTTTCCTCTAAATCCTTATACTCTAAGGTACCTCAAATTGATATCAATCATCACACCATATAAGGTTAGGTAACCATCAAGAAACATTTATCAAAATACATTTATAAATCCATTTAAATCCTTTATTTTCTCATTAAAACACAGATACTCAATTATACATATGCATCCTTTACACATTTTTAAACTTTCATAATGCCTTAACATATGCATACATATATAATTTAATATATATATATATATATATATATATATATATATATATATATATATATATATATATATATATATATATATATATATATATATATTTAGGCAAGATAAAACATTTCCATATGCCTTAACATAAACTTCATATGCCTTAAAATTTATATAAATATTTCCATTAAACTTTTCATTTAATATTAAAACCATTCACTTTTAAAACTCAAGCCAAATATCATTTTTTCACTCAGGCTTCACCGCTCAATCCCGCTTGCTTCTCGTCGAATTCCCGTTTCCCGTCCGACAAATTTTTCACCTTTTCAAGAAACCACAACTAACCATTAACCATAACTTCCATTTAACCCACCTATACACATTCATTTTCACTCCAACCACATCATTCACTTTAATCCCATTGAACCACACTTCACAATACATAATTAAGGAAATGACCAAAATACCCTTTACTTTACAAAATGACCTTCAATTCAAATCCTTTTCTTTTTCTAACCAATCTAATGCATTTCTGTGAGTTAATATTCAATTAAACACATGGAAATTACTAAACTCACCCTCGACTCCTCTCATTTCCATTTTGGCCGAAATATGCATAAGCCATATTCAATTTTTGTTCTTCCATTTTCTTCATTCTAATCACTCCAATCTAATGCCTTATAACTAAATTTCACTAATCCCTAACCAATTTCAACATGTCATACAAAATGCACTATCAAACCCTAACCATCACTCACTTTATTTTTTCAAACCCTAACCTAATCCATTTCTTTCTCATTTTATATCAAAATCATCATGATTCACCCTTAAATACCACAAATCTAACATCCATACAAGAAAATCAAGGCATTAAGTATGGAAAACATAAAAAGTCCAACTTTCCCACCACATTAGAAACTTACTGCTTCTTGAGTTTTCCTTGGCTTTTCTCTCTTGCTACCACTTGAGATCATCACTAAGAGCTTGAAGAGGAGAAACCCACCTCTCACACTTGCTCCACTCGCTTTCTTCCCTTTCTCTCTCTTCTTTTCCTCTTTTTCTCTCTTTTCTTCTCCCCCCTTTTCCTTCCTCATAGTTGTGCTCTCCTCTTTTGAGCACACTTAATCTTAAATTTAGCTTTGACCACAACTTCCAAAATTGCCCTTGAACCAAAGAATCCCATTGGTCCATTCTCATGAGTCACTAACCCTAACTTAGCCCTTAAAAAAATTTTGATTGGCTCTTGGGCCTAAGAATCTCATTGGTCCATTCTCATGATATTTTAATCATAACTTAGTCATTAAGAAAGGTTTTGATTGGCTCTACAATAAAATATCTCCTTATAATGTATTTTTATCTCGCCACCTTATACCGCTTTATACCGATTAAACGCTAAAAATATTCTATGGTCGCCTAAACTCACATCGACCATGAAATATTCTAATTAAATCTTCACGCTGGGATTCCGTGCTCAAATCACATAAATCTGATTTAAAATCATTAAAATTCCAAACTCGGACAATAGCAGAGATTATTATCCCGAATTACGCCGGACGCTGAAACTATTCAAATGGACTCCGGCTTTCGCTCATTAGACTCTATGATTTATTTTGACATTTTCGCATTTTCTACCAATTTTAAAAATTTTAACGCAGTTCGAATTTCCAACTGAAATCACTATTCACTTAAATCTCAAATTTCTTTCTTTCTAAATATCATTCAAAGTCATAGGAACCGAAATTTCCTTAAAATTCCTCTCTCTACAAACCCCCTCCATCCTGATATAATAAGAAGAATTACTATTCCTTAGGGCATCCTATGAAATTTCAAAATTTCACTTTATGCCCAAATGACGTCCTGAGCGTTTCACCCTTAATCTACCCGCTTCTATCATCGACCTCTAATCACCAACAACTACCATTATAACATTCAATAAGGCTGTGGTTTTACAATCACCCTCTTATAAAAAATTTCGTCCTCGAATTAAAAACATTCGTACTCTACATCAAAGAGACGGGGTAATGCCTCTTCATTTGCTCTCTACTGTGTGACTCCTCCAATAATACCTTCACCAAATGAATAGTCTTGTTGCGCTGTAACTTGCTCCTCGACTCCGGCCGAGGATTTGCACCGGTTCCTCTTCGATGTCAAGTTCTCAGAGTGTCCACTCGGGTTGCTCACAATACATGTGAAGGGTCTCGGGTATGTAATCATGAGCATAGAAACATGGAAAACATCGGATGCCGACGAGGTCAAATGGCAACCCAATCGATATGCCACCTCCCCTTAATCCTCTCTCAACAATCTCGTATGGTCCAATATACCGTAACCCAGTTTCCACGCTTTCAAATCTTAGTACGCCCTTCCATGGGGAGATCTCAAAATACCTATATCCCCACCTCAAACTCTGGGTCTCTACTAC
This sequence comes from Tetrastigma voinierianum, assembly GCA_016808115.1. Taxonomy (NCBI): domain Eukaryota; kingdom Viridiplantae; phylum Streptophyta; class Magnoliopsida; order Vitales; family Vitaceae; genus Tetrastigma; species Tetrastigma voinierianum. The sequence continues at coordinate 342,176 of JAEQBH010002674.1, read as the reverse complement.
GATTATTCGTATAACTTTTCTCATTTGGCTCTCAGGCAATTTTCAGCCTATCCCTTATAACTTTGATCTTATCACAAGTCACTGGACAATTCCCACCTAATAATTTCCTTTGCCTACCGGCCTCAATGTGATCGGGAGTTCGACATTTCCGTCCATAAAGAGCCTCCCATTAGGCCATAATAATACCGGGGCTTGATAACTTATCAGATGCAACTCCATCGTGGGTAGATGGGTGTCCTAGCCTCCTCTAAACTCCATAACACATGCCCTAAGCATATCCTCTAGTATGTATAGCCTTCGATTGGCCATCCACTCTGCGGGATGAAAAGCCGCATCAAGTGCGCTTTAAGGCAAGGGCATTCAAGAACTGGCCAAAACCGCAGTGAGGTAAACTCGGGATCTCTCGGTCTGAACAATGGAAACTGCGCATCATGCAGCCGATAACTTCTAACTTATAATCGGGCCAACTTATCCAATGAATCACTATTCCCGATAGGAGGAAATGGGCCGATTCACAACCACCTACAATCACCCATATCGTATCATGGCCAATCCAACGTAAGTCCTACCAATAAAATCCATAGTGATTCTCCATTTCCACTGAGGGATCGGGAGGATCGTATTGTCCCGCAGCTTCGATGCTCTGGCCACTGGCCGACATGTGAGACATCCGAGACGAACCCGTAATATCCCTCTCTTCATACCCTTTCCACCACTAGTGTTCATTTAGTGGTATGATACATCTTCAGGTTTCCCTGACAGACAAGATGTTTTATGAACGGGCTTCCTCCATAATCTCTCTCCTCACATCACCTACATCCGGGTACACACAACCTCCGTCCCATGACCACGTACCATCCTCTCTCAATGATAAATCTCTTCGCAAGGTTCGTGACTCTACTTCACCTCTCAACTTCACTCATCTCGTGATCCCGAATCCGAAGCTCTAATCCTCGTTTATCAATACGTGACGTACATGAAATGTGGCTACCGCGTTCCCGAATCCGTCGGGCTTCCAGTCCCACACCTAAGGTCCTCAATTCTATGAGTCGAGGAAGATGCACGCCCTCGCGCGATAGTGGAACCTACGGGTCTCCTACTAAGAGACCACACCACGCTCGCTTCAGATGATATTCAATGGTATATTTCATAATCCTTGATCAATCTAATCCATCTCCCTCTGCCTCATGTCTCAGCCTCTTCGTTAAACAACACCGCAAGCCTTATGATCCATAAAAATCCCATGGCACGATAAGTAATGTGCCTCCATATCCGCAAGGCAAATACTACTATCAAGAAGGCTCAAGGTCGTGTGTAGGATAATTCAATTCATGCTTTTTCAATTGCCTAGAAGCATATGCAATCACCTTGTCATTCTGCATTAACACACAACCTAGGCCCTTCCTAGAGGCATCACAATACACTGCAAAGCCATCCTGCCCTGATGGAAGTGTAAGTACCGAGCCGAGGCCAATCTCCTTTTCGGGCCATCGAAACTCACGACAAGTCTCCGACCGTAAAATCCGCCTCTTCTTTGTCAATCTAGTCAAAGGTGCGGCTATCTTCAAAACTCTCAACGAACTTATGGTAATACTCCTCGCCAAACCCGTAAAACTCCCATCTCCGTAGAACACTGCAGGAGGTTTCCAATTCAATATAGCTTCGACCTTCAGGATCCATCGAGACCCCTCCGTTAAACCATGTGTCCCAAAAAGGCGACAGACCGCCGGTTTCTCAAAACCGACACTTACCGAGTTTGGCATATAAACCGATAGTTCCCGCAATGTCTGGGCAGAACTATCCCCGCGCTCGCGATGTCTTTCCACCGCCCGATCAGACAATATATCAGTCAATAGACACGATAACAAACTGATCTAAGTATGGGCCTGAAAATCTTGCTCATGAGATCCATAAAGCCAGCCAAGTATTCGAAGTCCAAATGGCATGACTAGAAACTCAAAACGCTCCATAACCGTGTTCCGAATGTCGTCTGAAACATCCTCATCATGAACTCTCAACCGATGATAAATTAACCTCAATCAATCTTCGAGAATACCTTACTCCCAGAATCGATCAAAGAGATCATCAATCCTCTGGGCTTTCGATATCGATTACGTATTGTTACCTTTATTCAACTCTCTCAGAATCAATACATAATCGCATGCTCCGCCCTTTTCTCTTCACAAATAAAACCTGGGTGCTCCCTAAGGAGACGTGTTTCATTCGACGAACCCTTTGTCGACCATTTCCTTCCATCTCGCACCTTAAGTTCTTTCAATTATGCAGGGGCCATCCTAAGGCGCGCCTCAGCCCTGGGCTTTGTCCCAGTGGCTAACCTAACTGAAAATCAATCTCTATCCGGGGGTAATCCTCGAAGATCACCTGGCACATCCAAATTCTTCCACTAACGAATAAGTCTTCCGTACCATATCATCATCTCTCACCTCAACTACATAGGCTAGATAATTCCTGACATGACTCTCTTCAAGCATTTTCCCCACCATCATCACGTACATCATACTCAGAGGACACATCTTCCTTACCCCACAAAAAGTAAATCTCTGCTCCCGCTCATTAACTTAACTTCTTTCCCGACAACCATGGTGGCATGATGTCGAGACAAACTACCCATCCCTAAGATCACATCGAAGTCCCGATGTCCAACAATACCAAATCGGGCTCCTAAACTCATGGCCCTCAATAATCACTCTACACAACCCATGTATACTCTATCCGCTATTAGTGAATCTCCCAGAGGAAGGAGACTACCATACTACTAAATCTATGGGCTGTATCTCTATGTTCACTGCGGCACAAATTTCGCTAGAATAAATGAGTGAGTAGCACCTTGACCTATCAAGACATAAGCATCACTATCAAAAACTCGATAGTACCTATCAGGACTGGGTGCTACATCTCGCTCCCGCTGGGGTGGGGATCGAACACTTAGCTCGTGTCCGAGGTCATCCGGACCGTCCTCCGATGGCTGACCTCACCGCTGGTCCTCCAAGTCTAGTAAATGGCAGGCATCCGCCAGTTCTCTCTTACCGACCCCGACTTACCAAAGATCGAATCGCTCCGTCATGCCCTGCCCCACCCGATCCACCGCTTAAACTACCTATGGCACTCACGTCAAGTATCCCTACAACCGCACTTAAAGCAACCGGTCTGCGCTCAATTTGCACTCACCATAATGGTTCTTCCCATTAATCGGAGCGGCACTCGCTTTGGACCCGCTACCCTCATCGAATCCTGCAGATCAGGTTCTCGATCGGGCTTTACCCGCACCGGCCCACTGGGTGGTCTTTCCTCCCCTCTTGAACTCGCTACTAGAACCTCCTCAACCCACGGCGACCCACCGCTTCTCAGTTCTTGACCGGGCGTAGCTCGGGGATTTCAACCCCATGCTCCTCCCAACCTTAACCCGGTGGCCTCTACGACCGTCAGACGCACAAATGCCTGACGCCATCGTGGTCCTAATCACTGGATTCAAGACCTACAAAGAAACCTCTCTGTCTTCAAACTTCATCATCCCCGACAATGGAATACGCCCCGACGAGCCTTAAAAACTCCGCTCATAAACTGTTAATGAGAGATCCGCTCCAAATTCCTAAAGAACTCTCACCTTCGCATCTCTCGTAAATTCTTCCTTGAACTGTGCCCAGACACTCCCTCTGGGCATCTCCTCTGAACTGCCCTCCACCACTTAACGTCGTCTCGCAGGAGAAAAGGTAAAAGTGACCATCCCGCTTCATCTTGCACCGCATCACCCGGGTGTACTCACCATTTCCTCTAACCATGACGGCCTTTTCCGGTCTCCCAATCCATCATAGTTTGCCTCAGCCGCCCTCTCTATAGAAGCTACCGCTCTGCTGTCGTAATGCAAAGGGCTAAAAGTCGGTTTAATCGTTTAAAGGTATTCGTTCTCCCACGCACCAGAGGCAAAGTGGTGGCCTGTCTCAGAGTGGCTCAAGGCATAGGTCACTATGTACGTGGGGCGGAGAATACAAGGCATTCAACATGTTCCCGTGGTGGTACTAATGCCCCTCGTGAGCTCTCCCGGTGGTGGGTCGGGCCGATGATTCATTTTCTGTGGAATTCAAAAATTTAATATGTCATGTATTATATATAGATTTTAAATCACATAAATAATTTATGCAATTTTAAAATAAATATTAAAACAATCATATGAAAATAAATTTCAAATCTTATAACATTTTCAAAACTCGTTCGATACACGTTGAAGGATCCCCACCAGATAACTTATGAACTGAGACTTCCTTATAATTCTAACGGATATAAATTTTTTCAAAACAAGCTTAAATAAAATCCATGGAGCTAACCCCTTTACAATCTTTAACATATCTTTAGAAAATAATGCGGAAGTGAAGTGGTAAATTTTTTTTTTTTCTTTTTTTTCAAACACTTAGATTTTTCAGAAAATCGGCTAGAGTTTCCTCTGTTTTTCAGACTTTCCCAAATTTACAAAACCTCGCGAAAACATTTAAAACACTTCTAATCTTTCAATTCTCAACTTCCATTTTGTGACTCCTCGTCCACAACCCACCAAGCACACAACTCAACTGCCAAAATATATACACATATACATTTATTTACTTCAATCATCAAAACATTCAAAACTTCTTCAATTCCATGCACGCTTTTATAAAAAGGACGGTCTGTTTATTTGCCGACCGCCTACGCACTGGCCCACCGAGGATCAAAGCCCACATAGTTCCAACATATATACATATATACATATATACATGACAAAAATATTCAACATATACAATATGCAAAATATATATACAATGCGCCACATGCGTTGCCTCTCAATGGTTTCGACTCATCGCTGCAGAGGCACCATCGCGCACCTGCCTCAAGTCCCGAAATGTTTTTGAAACATACTGAAGAGTGAGCTAAAGGAGCTCAAAGGAGTGTACATTTCATTTAGACAACATTTTCGCATATATCAAAGTAATAAATACTTATACAATTAAAACCAATTTATGCTTTTAAACTTTCTTTCTAATTTAACCTGTGAAAGAACACACCGAACGCGGCACCGATGGTGAGGGATGGGCCTCAATCTGGCCATAACCACTACAACATGAGAAACTCTCACGCCTTGCATAGTGGTTCCGGGCCATAGCACCTTATCACGCAAGGATATTACATTAAAAATCTATTTTCCTCCGGTTAGTAACCTAATTGTGTTTCCTCTAAATCCTTACACGCTTAAGGTACTCCACCGATATCAATCATAAATACCATATAGTGGTTACGTGGGTAACCATCAAGAAACATTTTATCAAAATACATTTATAAATCCATTTAAATCCTTTATTTTCTCATTAAAACATATAGATACTCAATTATACATATGCATCCTTTACACATTTTTAAACTTCCATAATGCCTTAACATATGCATACATATATAATTTAATATAAATATATATATATGTATATATTTAGCAAGATAAAAACATTTCCATATGCCTTAACATAAACTTCCATATGCCTTAACATTTATATAAACATTTCCATTAAACTTTTCAGTTTAATATTAAAACCATTCACTTTTAAAACTCAAGTTTCAAAATATCATTTTTTTTTTCACTCACCGTTCATCGCTTCAACCCGCTGGCTTCGTCGACCCCATCTCGTCCGAGTAGTCCTTTCACCTTTTCTCAAAACTACAACTAACCATTAACCATAACTTCCATTTAACCCACTATACACATTCATTTTCACCCAACTACATCACATTCACTTTAATCCCATTGAACCACTTCACAATACATATACTATGAAATGACCAAAATACCTCTTTACTTTACAAAATGACCTCCATGTCCTCAATCCAAACTTTTCTTTTCTAACCACCTAATGCATTTCTAGAGTTAATATTCACCTAAAACACATGGAAATTACTAAACTACCTCGACTTCTCTATTTCCACATTTTAAGCTCTAATTATGCACAAACCATATTCAATTTTTGTTCTTCCATTTTCTTCATTCTAATCACTCCAATCTAATGCCTTATAACTAAATTTCACTAATCCCTAACCAATTTCAACATGTCATACAAAATGCACTATCAAACCCTAACCATCACTCACTTTATTTTTTTTTTTCAAACTTCTAACCTAACGCATTTCTTTCTTATTTTATGTATCAAACACCATGATTCACCCTTAAATAATCATTGTAATTCTAATTATCCATACAAGAAAATCAAGACATTAAGTATGAAAAACATAAAAGTCCAACTTTCCCACCATTAGAAACTTACTTGTTTCTTGAGTTTTCCTTAGCTTTTCTCTCTTGCTACCACTTGAAGATCACTTGAAGAGCTTGAAGGAGGAGAAAACTCACCTCTCACACTTGCTCCACTCGCTTTCTTCCCTTCTCTTCTTTCCTTTCTTTCTCTTTCTTCTCCCTTTTCCTCTCATAGTCGTGCTCTCCTCTTTTGAGCACACTTAATCTTAAATTTAGCTTTTGACTCACAACTTCCAAAATTGCCCTTGAACCAAAGAATCTCATTGGTCCATTCTCATGAGTCACTAACCCTAACTTAGCCCTTAAAAATTTTTGATTGGCTCTTGGGCCTAAGAATCTCATCGTCCATTCTCAAGATATTTTAACTGTAACTTAGCCATTAAGAAAGGTTTGATTGGCTCACAATAAAATATCTCTTTATAGCAAATTTCTCAAGTATTCGCTTCACCTTATACGCTTTTATATCGACAAAGTCAAAAAATATTCTATGGTCTCTAAACTCGCATCGACCATGAAATATTCTAATTAAATCCTTCACAAAGGATTCCAGTTTTAAATCACCGAAATCTGATTTAAAATCATTAAAATTAGAAACCTAGACAATAGCGTATTATTATCCGACCACGCTCGACGGGCTCGAAAATATTCCAACCGGACTCGCTTTCACCAGACGCTTTGTTAGACTCTATGATTTATTCCTGACATTCGTATTTACGGCCCCAATTCTTCGAAAAATTTCAACGCAGTCTCGATTTTCAAACCGAAATCACCATTCACTTAAATCTCCACTTTCCTCTAAATACGCTCTAAGTCATAGGAATCGAATTCTCTTAAAATTCTTCTCGCAAAACTCTCTCCATCGTGATATAATAAGAAGAATTACTATTTCTTAGGCATCCTGAAAAATTTTCGAAAATTCTCACTTCTTATGCCCAAATGACGTCCGAGCTTCAATTTAATCTACTCCTCGCTTCATCATCGACTTAATCAGCCTCAACAACTACCATTATAACATCTAATATGAGTCAGGGTTTTACACTTTTGCTTTGCAGTGTTAATTGAAAAGAGATAATTCCAAAGCAGGTGCGAAGTTATAGCAAATTGTCATGGGCATAGTCAAAGTCCGTCATGACAAAATTCTAGCAAATCGTGAACTATGTTGGTAAACAAAGAATATATGTCGCAACAAAGCCCGTGCATAAATCAAGGCCGAAAGAGCATTTTGTCACTATTATCAAGAAGACTATCACGAGCACCTTTAATTCCGTCATATTAATGATCATGTATGGCAAAGGAACATTGTCGCGACAATCCTTCCTTTTCCACAACATAAAAGGTTGAAGATTGAAAGATGAACTCTATCACGACGGAAGACAACTCTATCGCGACAGAAAATGGCAAGAATATAACACAAGTCAGTTGAGATAAGTGTTTTTATGTTGCGACAAATTTTTCAGCATGGAATCAGCTAAAGGAAGAAAAGTCTGTCGTGACAAAGAAAATCCTGTCATGACATAACATTCAAAGTTCACAACCAGGAGCAACAAAACCCCTATCGCGACAACAATAATTTCTATCGCGATAAACAAAATATGATATTGAGATGAATTCTGTTGTGATAAGGAATTTTTTGTCGCGACATAGAAGTTAAAGAGCAATACAAGAGAAATGACGATAAAGAAATTCCTTTTGCGACATAGTGAAATAGTGAAGGTAAAATCTCTGTTGCGACAAAGAAGTTTTCTGTCTGATAATAAAATATGCAAGTTGATAGAATTCAGTCACGATAGAGATTGAAAAAGAACTTAGATTAGCTGAGTCAAGTTTGTCGCAACAAAGATCTCTATGTCACAACAAACAACTTAGCTGTGTGGATAAGTGACCAGAGAAGAAACTTATCGCGATGACAGATAACTGTCGCACAGACATGAAAAGAACTAATAAAATGTTATATGAATCATCAATATAGATATTCAGAATAGAAAGTCTTGACGCGAGAAGGAAAATTATGTCGCGATGGATTTCAGAAACATAAGGAAATGAGAAGCTGGTTGCAAACAAATTTGGTGTCGCAACACAAGAAATCTATGTCGCGACAAGAACTAGACTGCTGAATAAAAACATTGTCGTGACATTATCAAAGTCTGTCGTGATAGAATCCAAGAACAAGCCCAGATAACAGGTCGCGACAGAAGACTACATGCTATGACAAAGTCCAATGACAAAGACTGAAAAACTTTGTCGCGACAAAACTTTCTATGTCATGACAGAGCCACCACTCGCTGCACTTTGGGGATCCACAACGCACTATTAAAATACACTCTAACATTAAAAAAGTCTATTAATGTGACACATCTAAGGTACTATGCATACCTTCCTAAACTGTGGATTTCTCGGTAGTTGAAGACTTCAGATATTTTTAGTTTTTTCCTTTTATTTTTCTTTTATTTATGTTTTAGTAGATTTTGATTTAGCGTAGTTTTTAGTTAGTTTTTCTTTTTATTTTCCTGAGTTGAGTAAAGAACTGTAGTGTAGCTTCGAGCCGTATTTCATTGTTAAATTTTTCTCTTTCATTACCGGTTTCGAATAAAATGAAGTATGGAAATGTATGATTTCATTTATTTTAGTTCGCTTACACTTTTAGGAGAATTTTTCGATCGCTAGTCACTAATATGAGGAACCATGAAGAGTTTGATCCGCTGGAATGGATTGATGATGATCGTCATTTTTTTTTTTGCACAAAAAGGAAGAACGCCTTAGTTAGAATTCATGAATTTATTTGATTGGTATTATTTCTAAACTTAATTGTTTCCAGTACTAGTTCCGTGTACCCAGGCAAAGTATTGTATCTTGCTCTGATTTCCAAGAGACCCTTTACGTTACACAGAGATGGAGAATCCTGAGAGCATAGAGCAGTTCTTTGTGGGTATGGTAGACTAATACTGTGGAACTAATGAACTTTGTTAGGTTACTCTGATAGATCACCAACTTACTCATGGAGTGAGACACTTGAATGAAGTATCGCTTAATCATCATGTCTCTCATTCTCATGAACTGCCCCGATCCGTTAGCAAAGATCTAACTGGCGATATGGAAATTTACATCAACAATGTAGACGCAGGTGTCAATCAAATCGAGAAGGCTTCGGGCAATATCCGTTTATGGGGGCAGAATTCACTACCCTAAGATCTAGGTATGAAGACCAAAAGGAAAAAATACTTAATTCTTAGAAAGAGGGTTATATCTACAAGTATTAATTAAATTCATGAACTCTAAATGAACATGAATCTCTAATTAGTGAAAGGTATGGGACATGAGCAAATCCAAACTATACCACATCGTATCTTTGGATAAATTCAACTTTCCAACTTACGGGTCAGCTAAGATTCAAAATGATGCAGAAATTGACAAATTATTCATTGATCTATGTTCTAGTGTTGTCTCACTCAGCGAACTCTCAACTTTATTCTTATTAATAGTTTATTGATGAGTGTAAATCTCAACTATTTTTAATCCATTTTCTAGCATGTTTTTAGAAATTTAAGATATATTTTTATGCCAAAATAGGGAATATTCATCAACTTTGTGTTTTGCAAGCAATTATTGAAAAATGAGAGAATCCCAACAGAAAAGAACCAAAAAGAGGACAAAACAACAATCTGTGTCGCGACACAAGATTTATATGTCGTGACACAAGATTCAAGCAGGCAAAAGGAACTATGTCGCAACCAGCAAATCTATGTCGCAGCAAAGACTAGTCAGAATCCAAGACAGAAAAGAGCTTTCTAGGTCAGAACCGAAGTTTTAAGGTCGCGACAAAACTCAAGAAGATTTTCAAGAAAGTCATCGCGACATACTTAAGGTCACGGTGAAGGAATCAGGTTGGCACATTATTTTTACATCGAACATAAAACTTGGAATATTCAATGAAATGAACTCACAACAAGAGATAATTATACCGTGACGTAAATTATCAGTAAAGGCAAACAAGTTAGATAAGATGTTTTTTTATGTAGTTGATCCTAAGCCCACCTCAATCTGGGACAGAGTCCGAACCCAAACCTGGGCGACGCTTTGTTCGATTCTTTTACAATCATTTATTTAAATTTTCTTTTTCAAAAATGTTTACCCAAATCCTGCCCGACCCGAATGGCATTTGAATCTGGAGTCCTAGCTTAATTCCGCATCGCTTTTATTTATCTTATCAAAACATTTTATTTACGCTATTTCATTTAAAGTTCTCATTTACGCGAAGCATTTTTTAAACGATGAAATTCATAAACATTTACATTTATACAAACACATTTCATTTAAGGCATTCCATGCCCTTACAAAACGATATACAAAACATTAGTTCAGAGTTCAACTCTTTTGTTTGCAAAATGTCACATGTTAAAAAAGAAATGATATGCATATGGCGGGGTATATACTTATACGCGCAACTTCATTTATGACTCGAGCTTCTTTTTCGGGCCTTCTTTCTTGTTCACTGACACTGCGCATAGTTAAAAACTGATAGCTTAAGCATTTTCATGCTTAGTGGTTCTCATACAATTCTCTCTATCTAATACAAATATGCTTTTATTCAATCATGCTGTTACTCTATCTAATGGTCAATGCATAAACAATTCATATGCTTATACATTTGTACATACTTTCATTTACAAACATGCATTTTTAATGCATCAATTTCTTCACAATTCAATTCATGAGATTTAAACATATACTCCTAAAGATGTATTTGGTTTACAATCTCATTTTCACTCATCAAGGTTTATTATGTCACCTTGACTATTCCATTTACTTTCACGACGGATTCCGCTTGGTGAATCCCGTTTTGTGTTTCATTCTATAATGTGCTTACACATTTAGCGATTTCGATTCACCATTATAACGGATGCCGATTGGTGCATCCCGCCAAGTGGTCATTTAATATATGCCATACATTATCATGACGGATGTCGTTTGGTGCATCCCGTCAAGTGAGACATTTAGCAATTCACTTTGATTTGTTATGTCACAATATGATAATATCATTTGCAATTCAAATAAATGCACACAAGCAAATATTTGACAATTCATCTCAATTTCTCTATTTCAAAACATTATGCGATTTCAGATTACCATTCAATTGACGTATGCATATTCCATACAATCATTTCACATTTACATAGTAACTATCAATACATTTGTAGTAAGGATAGAGATTCAGTGAACTAACAAAACAGAGAATAGAGAACAAACCAATTTATCAATCCTTTGTCTCTTTAGAATCCAATCCTAGGTCGGTTGTTCACCCATGCCTAGTAAATTACAATATCTCCACTCTTAGTGGTTAAACAAATAATCATACTAAACGAATATCGCAAGGCTTAAGCTAAGTTTCACAAAGCCACGAGGCATCAGGAACACTGGTCCCGAGAGTCTACAAGATATGACACTGTAGGGGTGTATAAGAGTACCAAGTGTCACACTAAATATTTTGGGAGACTAAAATGAAATGAGAAATTATAACCCGAATTTTGGTAATAAACCAAGGGTACAATGGTCATTTACAAAAGAATGAAAACCCAAAAACAAGCAGAGATAAATACATGGTAATTTAACAAGTCATAAATCAAATATTAAAAGAGCTAGGCTAATTTCAATTAAGGCAAAATATGAGACCAAATGTGGGAGACAAACAAAATAATTCATTTTGTCTCATACTTTGGCTAGGGCTCCACGGTTTTGAGAAGAAGAGAGCCAAGAGGAAGAGAAGGAAGAAGAAGGAGGAGGAGAAGTCCAAAGATTGGGTGTATGTTTGTCTTGAATCAAATGTCTTTTTGATGTCTGTAGGCTTTAGTGTGAATTTCTATGGAGATTGTTCCTTGGCCTAGGTTTTGTGTAAAGGTCAATAAACCTTTGATTTGTCAGTTATGAGAGTAAAACCCCAATTGATGTAAAGAAACTTGGAATCATCAAATTACATGATGTGTAGAAGAATTGTGACCTGTAGTGTTCTTGGATTTTTCACCTAAGGTTTTGTGTTTTGAGGTTCCAAAGCACCAATTCAAATGTGGTGGAGTTGTTTTTAGATGATTTCCAAGTTAGTTTTTGAAGTATTATGAATTATAGAAGTTATATGGAGTGAATTGGCATCAAAAGTGGGAGAAATAACAAAATCTGGAGACGTAGTCTTTACCGGCACAATTTGAAGTTGTACCGGTACACCTTTGACTCGCTTCTTTCTTATTGTTGTACGCAGACAACTTGAGCTTGTACTGATACAACTTGTTCTGCTTCCCGTTTCACCAGTTTTCGTATTTTGGCCATAACTTCCTCATTTTATCCTGATTTGAGTGGGATCCATGGCATGCAAAATAGACTTCAAGGAGAACAAAACTTAAGAAGCGTATGAATCACTAAATTTTGATCCTAATTGGCCCAAAAATTCACCAAAGCGGGGCCATGTGCAAGAAAATTCCTGCATCAGCTTTCTTGACATAGAGTAGTCCGGTTGTTTTATGTAACTTGAGTTTCGATGTCTGAATTGGGCGATTCCAGTTGGAATAACCCTTAGAACCTAGATTTGGAAAGAGTATGAAGAGTGTGACTAAGTCTAGAAGCACGCGGTTGGCAGCGACGCCACTTGGGCCGTATTCAAGCCACAGTGTGTGTTAAAAGTAAAGGCGATAAGTGTGGAACCTGTGCCTGCTACAAGCAAAGAGGTGAGTGTTCTAAACTCATTTTTCCAAATACTCAGTGTATTATTATTATTATTATTATAAATTGTTTATACCGTATTTCATGGTTTTCAATGCAAACCATTTTCAAGAAGCAAGCAATGAATTGAGGCAAGCAAATGGTTTTGAGTTAAACCATTTTTGAAAAGAAAGCATTGGTTTTAAAATTGTAAACCATAATTAAGTGAAGCAAGTAAATGGTTTTTGAAAAGTTAAACCATTTTTGAAGCAAGCAAAGTTGAACTAAGCAAACGGTTTTTGAATAATTAAACCATTTTTCAAGCAAGGAAGTGCTAAAGGTTTCAAAGTGTAAAACCATTTTTACAAAGAGCAAGCAAGCAAGCAAGCAAAGAAAGCTTGAGAAAAACAAGGCCTTCCTAGTTTTAAGCAAGCAAACCGGTCAGGTATTCGTGAGTGTAATCTGCAGTGTTAGGATTTCATACATGTATTTAGTTTTGCTCGGCTCTGGCAAACTTAGGACATACATTATGCATTTAAAGGAGACTGGCACGACAGGAGTATATAAGGTTATGAGCTCAACTAAGTATGGTGATGGCGACATCGAGGTCAATTCCACCATATTCAATCAAAGAAAAGGTGACGCGACAAAGGTCCTTCCACCTACACTCCGCTGAGCATAGGTTCCCGCGGTTCACTAGGGCATGATAAGCAAAAAATAGGCCTCCATTGGTTGATGTTTTATAAGATGAGACGTTGTTTTGAAAATCAACCATTGGTTCCTGGGCCGCAAGGCTTCCTGGAGTTTTAAAGAACCCAAGGCTGGAGCCTGTGCTCCTTTTAGATTTCAAAACGACCATTGAGCTAAGCTCCCGTGGTTTTATTTTCAAAGCATGTGGTCGAGTCAAGCTCCTATTTTTATGAAAAAGTTTTGAGAAACTTTTAAATGAATAGATCAGGAAAGGTTTTAAGAAACTTTTCAAACAAGATAGAACAAGCAAGCAAGAAAAAATTATGAGAAGTTTAATGTGATTTCTAAGTAAAGGAAGAAATAAGACTTTACAAGCTTTTAAAGAAAAGCGTAAACAAAGCAAAGCAAGTACAAAAGCAAGCAAGCAAAGAAAAGCTTTAGAAACTTTAAAGAAAGCAAGCAAAGCAAAGCTTCGAAAATATTTGTAAAAGAGAGTTTTACATGTTTGAAATGTTTTCCTAAAAGAAAACCGTTTATAAAAGATACACTCACCGAGCTCGCGAGCTCATTATTTTGTATTTTAAAAACTATTTTCCGTGCACAAAGACGCAAGACTGAGCACAATAGGATTTGTCCTTTACACGTATAAGTACTGTATTAATTATATTTCTTGTAAGAACATACTTTGAATATGTATAATGGGACATATGTATGTACATAGTTTAGTGCGAAGGGAATGTGATGGTATGTCAAGGCCATATTTTGGATATAAAGGTAAATTGATGTATACAGTGGATTTGGAATTTAGGACTATGTGCAAATTGGCCATGTCGCTAAGTTTTTTCCGCCGCTAAGATTTTTTTCCAAATCCTAAGTTATATAAATAAAAGAAAATTTTTTATAGAGGTTTAAGCAAGCAATACTATTCGCTTCACAGATTTCTAGTCCCAGAGGTAATGGTCAGATTTCGTGGAGTGGCTCGCACTCACGCCTGCAGGGGGTGGGGTGTCGTGCATCTGCATTTTTCACTTGGTTTCATTCTTATTCAACCCCATTAATCATTAAGCCAGTGTGGTCCCTAAACACCTGTATGAATACTCTGACTTAACGTAAAATGGCAAAATAGTGGTTGCAGGAAGCAAATGTACTTAAGACGAACTACTCCACACCGCCAATGTGGGTTCCTGTGCCACTTTGAGGCGGTAAATTCCTGCATTCACCCTTCATACCGGGTACCTAAGATTCACTTTCGGCACCGTACCACTTGCGGAGTTTTTGCCTAGAAAATGTCAAATTTTGGCATTTTCACCCATTTTTTTCCATAAACCTCCTCCAATTCATCTCATATAAAAAATCCATCATGGAATCCACCCAAAACAACTCCAAAAGTGGTTTAGCATCAATGAAAACCTCTTCTCTTAAGTTAGGGCTTTTCCCCCAAAATCAAAATCATAAAAGATGAAGTTAGGGTTTTGTTTTCTTACCTTGAATCTCTTCAAACAATCCCACCAAAATCACTCCTTCTAGCAAACCCTAGCCAACGTGATTCGTTTAAATGAGCCTTAGACCACTTGAACTTTTTAACTTCTTTATGTAAGGCCTTGTTTGCTTATACACCCATTTCTCATTTCTCATTTTCTCCCTCTTTGGTCTTAAGTCACTTATTCTACATAAGGCCTTGTTTGGCCACAAAAATGCATTCTTTGCCTTAAGTTTCTCCCAATTCACTATATAGCCCATAAATCTCTCTAATTGCACTTTAATTTTCAATATTCACACTTAGACCTCCAAACTCATTTGTATATGACCTTTAGGTCCTTATTTTACTATTCTTCCACTTTTTCCCTTTTTAAACTTGGGTTAATTTACGGGTTCAATCAATTCTTATTTAGCATTTAATATTTGCATTTGGCTCTTAGCCATATAATCATTTGTTCAATATTCATTTAACAATTCTCAAAAAATATCCAAGTTGGCTCAATTTATACCCGGAATATATAATAATTTTTATTATAAAATTCTAGGGTATTTTTGGGGCGTTACATTTTATGTTGGGACAAAGTTTCCATCATCATGCCAACTCAAGGAAGAGATGATGTCGCAACAAAGGAAATCATGTCGCAACATAACAGTCATAATTTAAAACCAAGGGCAACACATTCTTTATCACAACAAAGATTATTATTGTCGCAATAAACAAAACATCAAGGAGGTGAATTCACTGTCACGACAAGATGCTGAAGAGGAACACAAGAAGAATGGAAACAAAGAAATTCTTGTTGCAACAAAATGAATGAGTTATAGGAAAAATCTGTGTCGTGACAAAGAAGTTTTATGTCGTGACAATAAAAGCTAATGAATGATAAAATTCAGTCACGACAAAGAAAAGTAGGTCACGACAGAAATTGAAGAAGACTTGAGAATGTCCAAGGCAATTGTGTCATAACATATAATTCTATGTCGCGACAAACAACTTAGCAAGTGATAAGGGCAGGAAAGAAAAGTATGGGTGACCAAAGGAAATTTCTTGTCATGACAGAAGGTACTCGAAGACTAAAGAAATCCTGTCGCGACAGAGAAAACTCTATCACGACTGAGTTTCCATGTTAAAAAACAATTGTTCATCGCTGCAAGGAAAATCGTGTCATGACAAACTCCAGTAGAACAAGGACATGAGAAAATGGGTGCAAACAGGTTTAGTGTCTCAACCTGAGGCATTCTGTCGGCAAAGAACAAGATCTTGAATTCAAATTATGTGTGACATTATCAAAGTATGTTCAACACAATTTAAAGCGAGCCTAGAGAGCAGTCGCGTGAGAATACAAGAGCTCTGACAGGCAGCGCGAATTGAAAAGCTATGTCGACAAATTTTTATATCTTAACAATGATATAATTTGGGCCATAATTTTTGGGGATCCTGATGCGATTAATGAAGTGAGGCCGATGGTGGAAAGCATAAATAACGCTTCTAGGAAGATTACTTGACTTTAGGTGGCTCCAAAATTTCTAGGTGGTTGAAGACTCTTGTACATTTTATTTTTATTTTATTTTTTTTCCATTTTAGTAGATTTAGCTTAGTATATCTTTATTTTGTTAGTTTTCCTTTTATTTTTTGGGTTTGGGTATTGTATTGATGTGTAGCTTCGAGTTAGTATTTCTTTATAAATTCTTCTTTTCATTAGCTGTTTGATTTAAATGGATGCTGGAAAGTTTCTGGAGTTCCTTTATTTCACTTTGTTTATAATTTCAGTGAATTTTCCTGATCAGTTAGTCACTGATATGAGTAAACCAGTTTTGAGAAGTTAAGCTCACTGGAAATGGGTATTTGATGATTGTCATTTTGCTGCATAAGGAGGAAGGAAGCTTTAATTAGAATTCTTGAATTTATTTGATTGGTATTGTTTATAAATTTACTTGTTCTCAGTATTAGTACCATGTACCCAATTCAAAAATCTTGTGTCTCGCTCGATTTCGGAGGCCCTCGGGTGACATAGAGATGGATAAAATCACGAGTGTAGAAACGGTTCATTATGGTATGGTAGACTAATACTATGGAACTAATGAACTTTGAAGGATTACTCAGATAGATCACCAACTTACTTATATGTTGAGATAGGTTGAATGAAGTATCTGTCTAATCACTTAGAGGTTTCTCCTTTTTCTGATGAATTGATTTTGATCCCGTGTTAGCTGTGATCTAATCAAGGAGATAGAGATTTGCATCATAAGTGTAGGATGAGGTGTTAATCAAATTGGATAAGGCTTGCAAGATCCTATCTATGGGGGCAAGAATTCTTTAGTCCTAAAATCTGAGTATGAAGTACTGAAAATGAAAAATACTTGATTCTTAGAAAAAGGGTTATATGTTACAAGTAACTGATTAGAATCATGTCTTAGAAATGAATATGAACCTTTAATCAGTGAAAAGTATTGTTAAGGGAGAAATCCAAACCATTTTTGCATCTTTGACAAACTAGTTTTCAATTGATGGTGACTAAAGTGAAATGATGTAGAAATTGATTATTATTAATTGATCCAGATCCTGTTTTGTCTCACTCAGTGAATCCTGAACCCCAATTTTATTAAACTTTACGCTTGTATATTTAAGATTTCCATCTAGGACTACATTTAAGTCCTCTTATTATCATATCAGTGGAGTTCAAATAGTAATGATTTTGAGTAGTTAGGGTAATTAGTATTTTGATTTATCATCCGTCCTTGTTGGAATGATATCTGGACTTTAAATATCCACTTTTATTACTTGTACGACCTGTGCACTTGTAGTGATTGAGACCACTGATTCGTGCCACAGTAGGTGTTATGAATCAACAAAATTTATAACCTAAATTACTCCTACTGTCGTAGCGTAACTACTGCAGTATAGCGGCTCTAGGATCGAACACAGGGATGGGTTTTCTTCATACCCAGATGATTCTGAGTAGGCTCGAAATGGTGAATTTGTTTTGGATTTTAGGATTTGGTGTAAAAAGTGTTTGAAGTTGATGTTGTAGGTGAAAATAAAAGCGAAATAAACTAAAATAAAGTGTAAAGAAATCCTTGAAGTGTTCGTTTGCTAGGTTGGGTTGATAGGGTTACAAAGAGATCCTCGGGTTCATTTCCTCGCGTTGGGGAGGATGACCTATAGTCAATTCCCGAACCGGATCTTTGTTTAACTTTAAAAACTAAACCCTAATCATTTTCCTTTTGATAGAAAGCATTTATTTAGCATTTATGGTTCCTAAGTGAAATTCTATCACCTTGACCTACCTCACAGTGGCTCGTAAATAGCAACTAATGAATATTAGTGGCATCTAAAAGCTAAGAATACCTTTGAACCTAAAGCTTGCCAAGTATTGTAAAAGAAAGTCTCACATCAGAAAAACTTTAAACCTAGAGTTGCAAATTTGGGATCCAAAATGTCAAAACCTAACTGCGTGAAAAACGGGGAGAACAAAATCACGAGCCTTACTTTGAGCACAGCAACCCCTCTTGCTTCAAAGTTTAGAGGCTTTAGCCAAACATCCTTTGAGTTGTCATCCTCCAAAGGGTGTGTTTGGTGCCTAGAAGTGAGAGAAAGAGGAAGATAAGAGAGAGAAAATGAGGGCAAAACGGGGGCGTAATCAAGAATGCTTCAAATTAAAGTTAGGTTACAAATTGTTCAGAAAATGGCTTATATAGCCTTAAAAACAGGTGAAAATACCAATCTAACCTAAATAGTATAATTACAATGAGGGTAGAAAGGAGAAAAACAAAAAACAGGGTCATTTGTACACAAAAACAGGAAACAAGGATTTTCGCTACAGGGGGGAATTTCGCTACATAGCGAAATTTCGCTATTGTAATGAAAATTCGCTATGTAGCGAATTTTCCAGCTTGTAACGAAATTTTGCTATCTAGCACTGTTCATCCTCCTGTTCATCACTATTCATGGCTACTGTTCATCATGCACTATTCATCTAATTCATGCTATTTTTGCTTTCTTTTTCTGATTTTTGATCTGTAATGCTGAGTTCGACTAGAATTCTTCATGCTTGGAATGACTTGACAAACTTGGCATTAAAAGCTTGCAAAAACTACAAAATTAGCCACAAAATATGATCAGTAGTACAATAGGGACCCGAACATATCAATTGGGTTAATTATAACAATTAGTACACAAAAAGCGCTCAAAACTTATTAAAAATAGGGTTCAAAATAGCACTTTTTGGGCACTAATCAACCACAAACATAAATTTTAAATGAGTCATCTTACAAGAGAAAACAATTCCATATTTTCATACATATGAAAAATGGTCTCAACAAGTTTATGGCATTGTTGCATGGGATTAGATAATACTCCTTTGGTAACAATGTCATAAATTTGCATATATCATTTGGTCTTATCAAGTTTTTGGCATCGTTGCCGAGGAGAGATGATACGTTTAAAGATCAATATTCTAACCAAAAAGGGATTTACTAATTTGGACATTTTTCTTTTTGATATTATTTTTTAGAAAATCATAAAAACATTTTTAAAAGCAGTAGCTGAAGAAGCTACTGACATTTTTCTATGAGCATAATGGAGATAATTGTTTCCCATAGGATTCATTTGTTCTTAGTGTGATTCTATTTCAGGAAGATTTTAAATGCATAGAAGACCAGAAGCAGTTCTGCTACATCTAGACACTGAAATAGAGAGAACACTACAGAATTTAAGAAGGACCACCAATCACGAGAATCCAAAATATGGCAAATCGAAAGCGAGATTAACGAGGCTATTCCAAAAGAAAAAGAAGAAGTAGAGAGAAATCAAAGGCCTAATACTAGGGAGGACTTTTGGAGGTCTATTATCCGCGAAAAATTACTCGCGGTAAGGCAGTTGCAATTGGAAGTAAACAATTTTGAGCTGAAGCCGGTGATTACCATGGTGCGACGCGAGTTCACGGATACACCCTCTGAAGATCCCGGCAGGCATATGGGAGGTTCATGAGGATGGCAATCTGATGTGGTTGGATGGGGTGGGGACCGAGTAATCAAGCTGCAACTCTTCCCCCTTTTCATTGAGAGATGTGGCAACAACATGGTTTGATTCATTGCCAGTGGGATCAGTGAACACTTGGGAAGAGTTAGTGGAGGCATATATGAGCGGATTTTTTCCTCCAGCTCTAACTTTGAGATAATAGGAGAAATAATAGTTTTCAAGCAGGGAGAAGAGAAGAGTCTCTATAATGCATGGGAGAGATTCAAGAGATTGCTAAAAATATGTCCTATGCATGGAGTAGATTTGACAACTCAGATGGATATATTCTATCATGCCATGAATTATGCCTCCAAGGGTATAATTGATGCATCCTGTTATGGAGCTTTAAGAGAAGAAATACAGAGGAGGCAAGGCAACTGATTGAAGACCTTTCCAAATGCAACTCTGGCTCATCACGAAGCCTCCGGGGAATGACAGTTGAGGGAAGTGGTGCTTATTGGACTAAGACAGGAATAGCTGACCATAGAAACAAAAGCGGATCGATTATAGAAAAAATTATGGAACAATGAGAAAAAGAATGCATATTGCACATGAAGTGGGAACAGTAAAAAAAGGAATTAGAAGCAGTGCTTAGGGACTAGTTAAAGAAGAGCCCTATCAGGTTGAGGAGGCACACTACCTCAATGCAAATAGGAGCTACAACTTTAAGCCTAACTTGACACACTTCAACACACTATACCCTTGCTTGCGAAGAACCGCAAGAAAATTTTCATATGGTGGAGGGAGCCTGACGGGGCCCTAGCTCTCAGCACAGGTTCCAATAGCAACAACAACAACAGCAACATAGGGACAATGGAGGAGAATATCAGGGTCAGAGAAGGACTCAATCTTTTGAAGATTAGATGTTGTAGTTCATGGGGGAAAATAAGAGGTTGGTGAACATACATGAACAAAAGTTTGCTGAGATAGCAGCATTCTAGGCAAACACAATTGTATTTCAAGCCAACACAAATGATTCTTTGAAAAATCTGGAGGTGCGGAATGGGGCTTACTGGCTATGCGATCCGGGTCAAAGTTCTTTTCTAAGTGATCAAGGAAGAATTCAAGGGATTGTATGGCAGTAGCTCTAAGAAGTGGAAGGGAATTGGAAAAAAGAAGAACGGAAAATAAAGACACTAAGGAAGAACAATATGCAGACATTGGGGAATACTTTAAGCAGCATAGCCTAAAGATTTCTGAAGATGGTGGCCCATTAAAGATCGACCCGGAGAAAAATGTGGAAAAAGAAAATCCATGGAAAAAGGAAGATGTTAAGGCTTATAAACCTCAAGTTCCATTCCCTCAAAGGCTGCAGATGGCAAGGCTTGAAGAGCAATTCTCTATATTCTTAGACATGTTTAAGAAGATAGAGATTAACATCCCTTTCTCAGAAGCATTGACTCAAATGCCTCTTTATGCAAAATTTATGAAGGAGATATTAGACGAGAAAAAGAAAGATTCTTGAAAGATGGAATAGTGAGCGACAACAGCTTTGTAGTGTAGTAATTCATAATTCTATACGAGAGAGATCACGGGATCGAGCGACTCGCTATACCTTGTGAAATTGGGCATGCTGATGTGAGAAAAGCACTATGTGATTTTGGAGCCAACATCAACTTGATGCCTTTGTCAGTAGCAAAAAGACTAAGTTTAAGGGAACTTACTCCCATAGCCATGACCTTGTAAATGGCAGACATAACACTGGCCCATCTTGAGGGCATTTTAGAAGATGTGTTGATCAAAGTGGGAAAATTCATTTTCCCAGTGGACTTTGTAGTCATTGACATAAAAGAAGACAAACAAGTTCCACTGCTGTTAAGAAGACCTTTCTTAGTAACATGAGTAGCTTTGATTGATGTGATAAGAAATGAGAAGAATTAATTGATACCTACAAGAATTGTGACAGGATAGAGAGTGTGTATAGACTACAGAAAACTGAACACTGCTACCAGGAAGGATCATTACCCTCTACCTTTCATTGAACAAATGTTGGGCGAGTTAATGAGACACTACCATTCTTATTTTTCTGATGGATATTACGGATTTATAGCCAAATTACTTATTAATACACAGAGGATAGGAGAAAAATACATTTACATGTCCTTATGGCACCTTTTCCTTTAGAAGGATGCCTTTTGGACTATGTAATGCTCTTACCACCTTTCAAAGATGTATGATGTCTATGTTTTTTGATTTGGTGGAAGAGGCTATGGAAATCTTTATGAATGACTTCTCAATACATGGATAAAGTTTTGAGCATTGTCTGAAAATTTTAGAAACAGTACTTCAGAAGTGTCAAGACAAGAATCTAGCATTGAATTGGGAGAAATTCCATTTTGAGTAGAAGGTATTGTCTTTAGGACATAAGATTTATCTTTGCTAGTTGGAGTAGACCCGAGTAGTTCTTGGTGTAAAAACTCTCAGGCCACCTACAACCGTCAAGGGGATATGAAGTTTCCTTGGACATGCTAGTTTTTACAGAAGATTCATAAAGGACTTCTCAAAAATCTCAAGACCATTGTGTCGATTGCTGGAAAAATATGCAAAATTTGATTTTGATGAATCATGTAGATCTGCATTTTAGGAGATTAAATCTAGATTAGAGACATTTCCCATCATGTTAACACCTGACTTGAACAATGATTTTGAGATTATGTGTGATGCCAGTGATTATGCAATGGGAGCTGTATTGGGACAAAGAATTGAAATGATATTCAAGGCCATATACTATGCCATCAAAACATTTAATGAGGCCTGAGAACTACTCCACTACAAAAAGGAGATATAGCAATGGTGTTTGCTTGTAGAAATTTAGGCCTTATATTGGGATCCCATGTTTATAATACACACTGAGTCATGCTGTGATTAAATATCTAATGGCGAAAGAAGGAGGCGACGGGAGCTTATCAGATGGGTATTGCTGCTACAGGAATTTGATCTTGAGATCAAAGATAAGAAGGGTAGTGACAATGTGATAGCAGATCACTTGTCTAGATTGGAATGAATGCTGGGAAAGAAAAGAAATGAAATAGCAGAAAATTTCCCTGATGAGCAGTTGTTTTTGTTGTCGGTCCAAACACCCTGCTATGATGATATTGTTAATTATTTAGCTTGTGGATTGATGCCACTTGAATTCAGCTACCAGTAAAGAAGAAAATTGAGAACTGATTGCATATTTTATATTTGGGATGACCAACTATTGTATAGAAGAGGAGCAGATATGATCATAAGGAGATATGTTCTAGAAACAGAACAAGGTGGTATTGTGGAGAAATGTCATGCAACACCATATGGAGGACACTTTGCAGGAGATAAGACAACCCATAAAATTCTCCAATCAGGTTTCTATTAGCCTACTCTATTGAAAGATTGTTTTGAATGGGTAAAAAATTGTGATGCTTGTCAGAGAATGGGCAACATAAACAGAAGAAATGAGATGCCCCTACAAGGAATTTTGGTGGTGCAGATTTTTGATGTTTGGGGAATAGACTTCATGGGACCCTTTCCTCCATCATTTAGTGATATATACGTTCTCCTAGATGTGGATTATGTATCCAAATGGGTGGAAGCAATAGCTTGACCCAAAAATTATGCCATAACAGTGGTAGGGTTTATACATAGAAATCTTTTGAGCAAATTTGGAGCACCCAGAACCATCATCAGTGATGAGGGAAGCCATTTTTCAAATAAAGTTTTTGCAAAACTCATGAGCAGATATGGAATCAAACATATGATGGGATTGGCTTATCACCCTCAATCAAATAGGCAAGCTGAAATTTCCAATAGGGAGATAAAGAAAATTCTAGAGAAAACAGTTAATACAAGTGGAAAATATTGGTCTATAAAGTTAGATGATGCACTGTTGGCTTATAGAACTGCTTACAAAACTCCCATTGGAATGTCTCCATATAGAATAATATTTGGAAAACCTTGTCACCTCCCTTAGAATTGGAATACAAAGTTATGTGGGCCGTCAAGAAATTGAATTGTGAATTTCAAGTTGCAAAGGAAAAGACTACTCGAATGGATAATTTGGAAAAATTTGAGGAATGAAACATAATGATACTGGAATAAAAAAAAACGAAGTGGCATGATCAAAAGATTATAAGGAGAGAATTCAAGGCAGAACAAAGTTCTCTTATCGACTCAGGCTCGAAGCTATTTCCAAGGAAATTTAAATCAAGGTGGAGTGGTCCCTACATAGTGATAACCAGTACACCCTTTGGAGCAGTGACACTGAAAGATGAATATGGAAATGAATTCAAAGTAAACGGTCAGAGACTGAAGCATTACCTTCGAGGAAGCATAAATGAAGTAGATCCAGATTTCAAAAAGGGAAAAGAGTTCTACTAAAAAGAAGATAATTTCTGACAATTTAATAAAAGCGAGAAATTAAACTAAAGCGACTCCTTAGGAGGCAACCCAGCCCGAGGATTAATTTGGATAGTTTGATTATTGATGATTACTTTTATAAATTTAAGGTTTTATTTTTAAATTGTTAGAAGTATATTTAGGTAATTTGATAATTTGTTGAATTTTTTTTTTTTTGGAACAGGAAAAAGGAATTGGAATCGAAGGTCATTAAAGCGCAGAATATCTCAAACCGAATTATGCAGTGAATAACTATAAGGGGGAGTATTTCTAATTCCATCAACTTGTTTTTAATGATAATGCATATCTGAAGTTTTGGGGAGTTTGATGCCAATTGCTTGAATGACTTGTTGAATATTTTGATGAATGATGTTGATGTTAGAAAGAGATTTGTTCATACTTGAATTGAGGTTATTTTATGTTTAATATGTGTTTTCACAAGTATGATCTAAGGGGAAGGACTTATTGAATGATGATTGAGTGGGTTGAATGGTTAAAAGTATGAAATTATGAAAAATTTTGAGGTAGAACAAAACCTTGTCGCGACAAAATAAGTTATGTCGCGACATTAATTGAACTTCGTAGCGACATTGGTTATTGTTGTGACATGCAGTCTTATGTCGTGACAAGGTCAATGCTAAAATGGAGATGGCAAGAGAATGTGTCGTAACATGTTTTCTCTATGTCACAACAAACAACAACATGAACCTTAGAATTTATGTCGCAACAAGAATTATCTATGTCGTGACATAATATTGCCCAAATTTAGGAATCAAATGAAAATTTTATGTCACGACATTGATTTTCTATGTCGCGAAATAGATTTAAAAGGGGAATAATTGTAGGTCAAACAAATTTGTCGCGACAATTAAAGAAGCACCATAATTCTTGGCTTATAAATAGAAAAGTTCGAAGACTGAAGAGTCATCTACCTCATCATAATGAAACCTTTTCGACCCTCTCGCTAGTCTCTCACTCGTTCGAGAGCCCTAGTCTTACAAGCCAATTTCTCACGATGTCTAAGCCTGACCACGATTCAAGCCTAAGCAAATCATGGAGGAATATGCAGAGTTGGAGGATCAGATAGTATAACCCACTTAGACAGTGGCTGAGCAAGTTGATGAGAGGGTTGATGTCAACGATGAACTTGAGCAGACAGTGGAAGAGTCTAGGAAGAGGAAAAGAGGAAATGAAGAAGCAGAAAACATTGAACAAAAGGCTAGTGAATGGGTCTCTGACATGGTGTATTTTGCTTGGAGAGAAAAGCTATAGCATAAATACTTCATCGGGGGGAGAGGCTTCAACAAATGGATTTCCCCCTTCCAAGAGCTGGTAGAAAGCAAAGGATGGCATCTTTTCTATGAGCATAAGGCTCTCGGGTTCTTAAATGTAGTTAAAGAGTTCTACGCTAACATGGTGGGAACTAAGGACAAGGAAATTTATGTTAGAGGGAGATGGGTATCCTTCATCAAAGAGTAGATAAATCAAACATTCAATCTTAAGGAGAGGAAGGATGGGTCTAAATTCAAAAGACTGGTTGAGAGCCTAGCCAGAAGATCGTAATCGTAGATTCTTTATTGATGTAGGGAAGTGGAATGCCACCAGGAAGAACAACATGAGTCCATTGCCAAGGGAGCATTGACTGAGCAAGCAAAGGTTTGGTTTTACTTTTTAAGTTCAGTCATTCTGCCCTCCAAACATTTATGCAAAATCAGGGAGAAGGAAGCAGTTTTGCTTTATGCCATCCTCAAGGGATACAAATTTAGTGTGGGCAAGTTGATTGAAAACTCAATCATGAGCTACTACAGAGGAGGATATAAGGGATTAATCCCACACCCAAGGCTGATATCGAGGCTGTGTATTTTGGGTGGTGTCCAAGGAGACTAGGAAGAAAAAGAAAGCGCACAAAACATCCTGACACTCTTGGAATCCACCAAAAGGGCTACAGTATGAAGCGAGGAATTCGGTGGAAAATTTGTTCCAAGAAGAGGAAGAACCAGCAAAATTACAACATCTACATCTTGAAGGTGAAACTACTAAGCTCCCACAAAGGCAGAGAGGTGCAAGCCCAATACTACTCTTCTTTCCTGAAGTGAGACCAGTCCATCAAGAGTATGCTGAAGGCTCTGAACCTCTAAGAAATAACTCTACAGTCCTTAAAATGCTTAATACCATGAAGCAAGGAATGGAAGAGAGGGACAACCAACTTAAGCTCCAATTGCAACTCAGAGATGAGTATATGGAGGCTGAGTTGAGAAAAAGGGACCATAACTTAGAAGAGGCTCTAAAACAGAGAGATGAAGAATGGAGAAGTAGATGGGAACAAAGGGAACAAGAGCTCAGTGAAGGACCAAAGGCAAGAGAATATGCCTTTATCTTTGAGTAGCTAAAAGGAGAAAATGAGTTATTCAAAATCATAGAAGAAATGGAAGTGTGGAAAACATGCGTAGACGGATCCCTTTGGAGTATCACATGCAAAGAATTTCATCAGAAGGAGATCAAAAGCTTTGATAAAAAGAAGGGACAAGGGATCGAAGGGCTTACACCAGAATTACGGGAGAGTGTTGAATGAAAGCTTAGACATGATCAGCAAAACCTGATTAAGATGTACTGCGCCGGGGGTGAGTTTAAAGGGAACCATGAATTCTATTGGGCGAGACAAAGCGATATGATCAGCGGCTATACTAACCATGGAGTGGTATGTCTTTAGACAAAGTGGAAAGCGACAAATCCAAGAGACAACCACAAGTCTAAATCCCTAAATTCTCTCATTCTATAGCTAGATATAAACTAGACCCACTCAACCTACCCTCTTCCCATAGGCATGATAGAAAAAGAAAATAGCTCACTCTACTGTTCCATCTTCTCATCCTCTCTGTACTCAATATCCAGTCATCAAAATAACCAATAAAATAAATAATTCTTTGAAAATTCTATGTTCATTTGTGTTTTTGATTGTTTAGTTGTTGTTTTTTTGCTTAATTTTCTTTATTTCATGATTGATAATTACTTAGTTGAATAATTAAGAAACCAGCTACCTGGATCAAATTATCTAATTGCTATAACATATTTGGTTGAATTGAATTGATGAAATTGTGGTTGTGTTGGATTGTTGTGAGCTAAATGCATGATCAAAATGAACTTCTTGAATTGATTAAAACAACACAACAACAAATCTCAAAGCTAAACAAAACATTGATAAAGGCATTAGGGTAGGATGAAATAAATGGAGATAGAAAGTTGTAAAATTATGAATAAATATGTCAAACTTTAAGAATAAGGAAGGTTTTACTTAATTGATGGAACAAATAAACTTATAATTATGTTTTATGTAAATAGTTTCGTCATAAAATCCTGATAACTTTGCACATGGTCAACAATAACTCTTGAAAGACTAGTGCCAGGATTAGGAACATCTTATGAGATACATCACAGTAAACTCTCTAGTGTCCTAGAACTTGTTAGATTATTAGTCAAGGCAAAATCCTAGGCAATACCACTAACAGGAAATGATTTAGGCCATCCTTGGAAGTTTGAGCATTTCAAAGCCTACCCCTATTATATGCATAAGCATATACCCTAGTTCCTTATTTGAGCCTAAAGCCAAATTTCATTATCAACCAAGAATAAAGAAGCCCAATCCCTTCCTTACATCTAATTCTATAGTAAAGAACCTTTATTTGCCCAGATTGCAAGACAAAAGACATAAATGACAGAAAGGGACAATTTTGGGGGAATATCATTTTGAGATGTAGAAAAGAAGAGAGTGGGTTGAGAAATAAAGTGCATAGGGATAATAAGAGATAAAAAGAAAAGATGAAAGAAGTAAGAGGAATGAGTTGGTTTTGTAGCCTTCCTCCCTGGAACAATCAAGTCCTTAGGGGTGTTTAACACCTAATACCCTAATGCAAACTGGTATGGGAGTTATTGACCCAAAGTTTGTTAAGGGTGGTAGAAAGCTTAAAAAGACCAACATTGCACCATTCCCAGAAATTAGATGAAAGAGAAGTGAAAGTAATAAGCTTCTTAAATAAGGAGAAAAAGTATCTTCTGGGGTGTGAACAATGAAAAGAGAAAAGATGCAGTTGAAGAATATGCAAAGAGATGTCTAAACTTTGTTGGGAAAGTTAGAAAATTACAATCAGAGAAATCAGGATATATCAAAAAAGGCATAAGTGTAAGTTGTCACAGAATGCGGGTTAAATTGAGCCTAAACTATCCCCAATTATCTACCTCGTTACCCAGAGCCACATTACAGACCTAAAGACCTGTTGATTCTAAAGGTGGTGTTATGCTTACATTAGTGGAGATTAATATGACAAGCAGGCATATGGGATTGTAGAATGAAGAAATGCCTGACTCAATTATTATCCCAAAAGTTGTAACATATCTGCCAAGGAAGAGAGTGAAGACCAACACACACATAAAAATCAGGATTGAATGATTAAATTGTTACACACTATGAATTATTGGTTGTTCAGTGAACTTAATTGAAAATCTTCCTGAGTCTAGATTGGAAACATGTTTAGAATTAATTCTACAACTAACTTATGTTTCGTGCCCAATTGAGCCGTGAATAGAAAAATGTCCTTAAAAATAAAAGTTAAATTGTTTGAGGACAAACAAAATTTTCTTTTCTTTGCTTAGGGACAAGCAAAAACTTTAAGTTTGGGGGAATTTGATGAGTGTAAAACTCATCTATTTTTAATCCATTTTTCTGGCATGTTTTTAACAATTTAAGATCTATTTTTATTCCAAAATATGGAATATTCATCAACTTTGTGTTTTGCAACCAATTATTGAAAAATGAGAGAATCCCAATAGAAAAGAAGCAAAAGGAGGACAAAACGGCGATGCGTGTCCGACCTTAACATTTACATGTCGCGATACGAGATTGGCTTGAGCGAGGAACTATGTACTTAACCCGGCGAATCTATGTCATAGCAAAGACTGAGTCGGAACTTAAGGATGAAAAAGAGCTTCTAGGTCACGGCGAAGTAACAAAAGTTTTATGTCGCGCGGAGACTTGAAGAATATTTTGAAAGCTTTCGCGACACATGCTTAAGGTCAATGGTGAAGGAATTGTGTCCGCGACATTATTTTTATATGTCATGACATAAAAGTGGTAATGGATGAAGCTGCAACCGCGACGAGACAGATTACGTAAGTGACATAAATTATCATAAAGGCAAAACAAGTAAGCTATGACAAGTGTTTTTATGTTGCAACAAAGTTTCCATCATCAAGCCAACTCAAGGAAGAAATTTCTTTATCATCAATAAAAGGAAATCATGTCATGACTTATACTTGATCGTAATTCATAACCAAGGGCAACACAATCTCTATCGCAACAAAGATTATTTCTATCGTGATAGACAAAACATGAAGGAGGTGAATTCCTTATCTTGATAAGATGTTGAAGAGCAACACAAGAAGAATGGAAACAAAGAAATTCTTGTTACGACAAAATCAATGAGTTGCAGGAAAAACCTGTGTCACGACAAAGAAGTTTTATGTCGTGACAATAAAAGCTAAGGAATGATAAAATTATGTCCCAACATCAAAAAGTAGGTTGCGAAAAAAATTGAAGAAGACTTGAGAAAAGCCAAGGAAATTGTGTCACAACGGGATTTCCATGTTCATTAGAGTGTGAAAGGGTCAAAATTCGTGTTTTAAAAACAAAAAAAAAAAAAACCCTTGTCCATTCTTTCTGGTACGCAACAACGTAGGTTTATATGCCACTGCGTAGCAAGCATAAATTTTTTTTTTTTTTTGCTGTATATCTTTGGTCCCGCGTGCGCAGCATCCCTGCCGCTCGCTAGCCCTTTGCCACTTTTCGAGTATATAGCGGCGAAGGTCTCTGCGCCGTGCGTAGACACTCTTCATGCTTCTGGCCCAGCCGCCCATGCATGTGACGGTGAATATTTTAGTCGTATAAATACCCGCCTTTTATTTGTTCACACACTTTTTTGTTGCCCTTTCTGCTTCCTCTCTCATTTTTCCTGTTATTTTTGCATATCTACGACCCTAGATCGACCTCCATGGCTCCTAGGAAGTCCACCAATAAGCAGCGTCAGTACTTTTGTGAGCGGCACCTCCCTTGCGGAAGATCCGCATCGGTTTGTTTTCCGAGAGGCCAAGGGGATCTATCACGAGTCATTTTTCAACCACTCGTTCGTCCCAAAACACGGTTTCCCCACTTCTAATGCATTCTTCAACTTCACCATCCGAACCACAATTTTGTGGACTTATGTGTGCCCCCATTCACTAGAGTGGCCCCGTGTGCGGGGTTCACTCCAATGCGCCTTTCAGGTCGGCACCACCGTCTTGTTATGGGCAAGTGGGTCAAGTTTGGTGCCAGGAGCCATCAAGCAGGATCTTGCTGATGGATGGCGATGGCGCGTAGAGTATAGGGCGTTATTTGCGGCATAGACTATGGCGTCGATGCGGGGAGCCACTTTCGGCTGAGGGCGTGTGGGCGCCAACCATCGATTGATGATTTCACCACTTTGGATGCACTCATACTTGCCCCGTAGCAGTGCAGTATAACTTTTTATGTGTTAAAATCAAGCCTTCCTTGCATTTGAGCACAGTTATGAAGGACAGAGCGATCCTCCTATACGCCATGACCAAGGGGTTCCAGTTTGACATCGGGTCCGTCATTGAGCAAGGGTTGATTGAGTCGACCCAAGGAAGACGCACGAGAGCCCTGATACACCCTTCCCTCATTACATAGCGCCTACCCATACCGCTGCCCAAGGCAAAGTTCGGGAGCCCGGGCGATTTAGATGAGGAGACCGATGAGGATACTCAAGTTGCCACACCCGGTCATGGCGACCTGAGTCCCCTCAGGTTCGACCTGATCCTTCGCATATCAGATTCATGTGCTCACCACACAGTTTGACCCCTATTAGGACGAGTCTTAGGAGCACTAGGTTTCCTTGAGTCAGGATATGGACGCCATCAAAGCTGAGATGGCCAACATTCGCGCCAGCCAAGACCTTATCACGTAGCAGTTGGCTCAGCTCCTCTCTCTTCACTGTAGTGATCCTCTAAGACGTATCTCTTGGCCTTTATTTTCTTTTTCTTTTTATCAGTGAGGACACTATCAGTTTTAAGTTTGGGGGTATATGTGTGGGTATATGGGTAGGCTCAAAGTTATTTTGTTTATTTTGATTGTATTTTTTTATTTTTATCTTTGCAGGTTATAGGTTTTCGACTGTTATAGCTTGTTTTGGTTGTTTTAGTGTGTTTTAGCATGTTTAAAGACCAAGCCTTGTCCCTATGTACCAACATATTTGCATTTGGTAATATTATGATATGGTGACTTCCAGATTTGGTTTTAATTGTTCTCAGCTCTAGTTGACCATGATTACAAAAAGGGGAGTCATAGTCATCGCAGAAAGCCTATGTTTCAATGAAATAGGGAACTCCAAGGTTGTTTGACAATTGGAACTACGATGTAGAAAGTCGAGAATAACCATGTCTAGCCGCCCCTTTTAGATCTCAAGAAATCAATTGCCGAAGTAGGCTATCATGCACACACACACACACGTGATCTCCGGGGTATGCTTTGACTTCAGACTCACCATGAAAGAGTTCTACGAACCTTAGGAAGTTAAACACCTAAGTGATGGGACACCTTAGAAAAAGAGGATCGCCTTTGAGCCCCAAATATATAAAAAAAAATGAAGATATATAATAATAATAATAAGTGGATCATCCAATCGAAACCAGGGCGCGATCAGGGTTTTTCAAAACTAATGCCCTAAGCCAGTAGTAGGGGCCATTGACTTCACTGCCTGCTACATGGGACAAAGGATGGATGATCTCCATAGTCTAGGACCTCAAAGTTTGGTTGAGTGTTTAGGGTGAAGTTTTAGGGGAACTGAATGCCCGGTGCCCTTAACCAACTAGTGGGGAGTCATCAATGGATCCCCATTACAAGAACCCTCACCTAAAACCTCTTGGTATTAGTAATCTTTCAAGTTTGTCCTAGAGTTAATCCCCTTAGGGGTAGTTAGAGTCAATAAATTAGTGCGTTCTCATCCTTTTGTGTTAAGCTATTCCAAATAGGCTAGTTAGATTCAAGTTTGGGGGTACTGCAGTCGAACTATACATTAGAGATCACACTTTAACCGCATAGACCTTGGGAAAAATTGATGTAGTGGCCAAAGGGGGTTGACCTGTAGTCAGCAAGGAGGCGACTTGATGTAGATTCTTAAGTTGAACAACCGAGGTAGTCCCTGGATCTTTTGAACTGGTTCTTGTTGACCCCTTTTTGCTGGTATCATGTGCACTAGACCCATATCGTCAGTGTTAGTTATGTTTTATCCTTGTGTGCCCTGGTTAGAGTCTGTTCTTACTTGAGGACAAGCAAGAAGCTATGTTTGGGTGTGTTGATCAGAGTGAATCACGCATACATTACAATACAATTTCTATGTGTTTTTATAGCTCAACATAATTCACATTTCATATTCAACGATATTGCGCTAATCCCTTATCTTATAATGGTTCATAGAACATATGAGCGATATTGGAATCAAAAGAGTATGATAGAAGAAAGGACCAAGCGAGAGAATGCGTGAAGGGTGTCTTGATTACGCAACAGCGAGGAGACCCACACAACGACGTAGCACTTCGTAGCAGCGAAGGGAGCCTACGCCGCAGCTAACCTGAATGCCAAAGTATGGTTGCCTCAGGTACACTGTGGCTAGTTTCACCACGAGGCGTGCTTGAGGTCTCTAATTTCAAAATGGGAGCTCACAAGAATTCATTTTAAGGGCCATTATTAGGCTCGAGTTCCTTGGTATAAAAAGGGAGCGATTTCGAGGCTAAATAAAGGGATTAGAGACAGACTAAAGAGAATGATAGATGGATAGAGAGAGACTGGTGAAAACGGATTCCTGGAGATCGCGAAGACGGCTTCTTTTGTATTTCTTTCCACAGTCGTGTGATCTTGGAAATCTTCGGTTTACGTAATAAAAATCGCTATGAACTAACTTCTCTCTCTAGGGTTTTGTCAACCCTAACCGCACCATTATGGATTAATACTTCAATTGTGTTTTATTTAATATCGATATGAATTTCTATGGTTGTTTTACTCCTGAATTTAATCACATGTCATTCTTTGGCCAATTGTGTCATGCTAATGCTAGGTGTCTGATATCGAGAGATGATGACTCGTAGGGACATGGGTAAAGCAACACTTGGTCAACCAGGGAATAGAGATATGTCGGCGTTCAGTGCAGCATTAGGGTTTTTTTGTTGTGCATCTCGGAGTGAGAAATTCGACGAGGAGATGCAATGCACTACTAAGCGAGATGAGACGGGTTATATCTCGAGAAAGTGTCATATCTTGTAGACACGATCAACCCGCTAACAGAAATCATATGGTATATTAAATAAATGCGCTATCTAGATTAAAATCCATCAGGTGTGGTAGGGAAAGGAAATACCCTAGGTTTTCTCATCATTACCTTAAACCGAAACTTTAATATTAGACTTTCTTTAATTCAGTTAATTTATTCATAGTCGCTACAGTGGATCCAAATGTTGTCTGAGTCACTAAATCGGTACTTGCTGCCTTTACTCTTCGTGGGAGCGACACTTGACTAGCCACTACAACTGCGTGAACTGGCCAGCGTGCCGCTACGGCGCCTTGGTCTACATTTTTGCAGGAAATTTTACATGCTCGCTTTAGCTGTCACAAAACATTCTGATAGGCCCATCATTTTGGGATAAATCCCACATTTATAAAATATGGAATTATATGCCCTTTTAAATCAGATCATTTACAAAATATATCAGAGTTTTCAATATCAAAACATTTACAAAATAAAATCAGAGTTTATACAAAATGTTCAAATCCATTTCATGAATGCATGGTCGAATCTTTACTTCGACACCGCTTCGTGATGAGTATCTTAAATACTCATTTTATCCCTATGCTTTAGTTAGTTTTTCTAGTGTTTTTATGTTAAATAAGTGCCCTGTGCTCTAAGGTTCCCACTTATGATCGAGTCGTCCATTTGGTGGAATTATTTAAAGTGGTGGAAAAACACTTTCCTGGCGTGGGAAGGCTACTGAATTTTGACATTTTTAAGATATTATATGAGCTTCTATTGAATCAAACCATATATGGATGGATTCTACCGCTGAAACTTTCCAGGGGATACAATGAACACCAAAATTGGAGTTCGAACAAAGAAGTTACGCAAGTTCCAAAACTTGAAGAAAATCAGCAAACATTGCAACACCTTCAGCAGGAGAGGCTACTTTATTTTGACGTTTTCAGAAATCATATGAGCTCTTATTGCATCAATCCATATATGGATAGATTCTACACTTTAATATATTTCCAACGATACCAAGAACACCGTCGGGTTAAGTATGACAAGTTATGGCCTTCACGGTTGGAGCGAAGCAGTGCGACAACGTCGCGGCGTTGAGAACCAGCGTCGCCAGCGTTGCGAAAGCGAGCATCCGGAGCATCGTGGCGTTGGCGCACTGACGTCGCGGCGTTTAGGAATCGGTTTTGGGTGGATTTTTAGCCATTACAGGCCCGCAATGGAGGTTTTAAAGCTCAGGCCCGAGAAGAAGCGAAGAGGAGCGACTAGGGCTGAGAGAAGGGACTTTGTCCACTTTGGGACGAGGAGGTTGGGGCTGTTTTTGAAGATTTGGGGAGAAGATCATGAGATTTGTGGAAGAGAAAATCAGAGACTCACCATCATTTGTCCATTATAGTTTATTACTCCTCTTTTCTCATGTTTTATCTAAGTTTATGATGTATCAAACCTCTATCATGCTTTAAATTCATAGATCTAGGGTTTTGGTTGTATATTGAACATGGGTTTTATATCTATTTGTTAATGTTCTGTTTTCTATTGTTTCTTGTGAATGCACCTCTATTGATTCATACTTGGTTATATTTACATATTGATTTCTGGCTAATCTCAATGTGGTGAGTGGTTCTTTGCAAGATCTGAGAAGGGAGTAAAGAACTAGACATAGATGAATCAACTAGTGCTTTGGTAGTGTAGAAATTATCGGTAATTAGGAGCGTGAGACTTTTGGATCTTAAAGCATCTCTAATGCTTGAGGTTGAGCCGAAGCAAAGACTAGTGTTAGTTGGTAGGTTATTCGACCTCGAGAGGCTTATAATTAAATTAGACAAGAGTCACCTTGGAAGCTTATTTTCATGAAACAATAGAGTAGAATTTTGACTTAGATCTAAAGTTGTCAGGTGCCAAAGTACCCTAGGAATTTATCATCTCTTGGTATCCCTTAGTTGCGAACTTCATTAGTTAAATTTAGAAATTTCATTAGTTTAGTTTAAATTTTGTTTTACTATCCCAATTGTTAGTTTGGATATTAGAAGTATTATAATTTTGGCACTTAGCATCCCATTTTCCCTGTGGATCGATATCCCGAATGCCGATTACACTTTATTACTTAATGACGTATACTTCTTGGCGAATAGGTGCTCTTTTTATATTTTTCTGCATAATTTTATATACACATCATAATTTTGTCTTTTTATATGGCTTGATTCAATAGAAGCTCATATGTTGTGCACAGCGTCAAAATGCGATAGCCTCTCCTGCTTCACATACATGCTTGATTTTTCCACAATTTTGCAATTCCACCAAATGGATGACGATCATAAGTGTGAACTTTAGAACGTTAGGGCACTTATTTAACATAAAAACACTAGAAAAACTAACTAAAGCATAGGGATAAAATGAGTATTTAAGATACTCTCACACCCCCCGAACTTAAATTCTTGCTTGCCTAAGCTTGAAGATCGAAACTCAAAAAAACAAAAAATTGAAAATGACACTTGAACTAAAAATAATGAGATGAGTATGATAACATGATTCCAAATGGAAGAATCACTATGAACACAATTTACTTAATATTACCCTTTTCAACCAAAATTTAGGATCCTTAAACTTTTAAACTTTCTAAGGAACATGGCAAAGCAAAGCATGGTGAGCAAAGTAAATCAACCCCCCAAGTCCGCAGTGACCTTTCCCAAGGAAACTAAGGTGGTGTTTGTTTTTTTTACTTAATGCTAAATAGAACTTTTTTTGAGCTTAATGTTGAATAATACTTAATAGCATTAAGTATTAAGGTGTTTGTTTTTTAACATTAGGTAATGAGTAGGGATGACAACGGGACGAATTATTTTGAGTTCCCGTCCCGCCTCGCTCTTAATGACACAGGTTTAATTTAATTTTAATTGGGTTTTTAAACGGGTTTTAGTTTATTTTCTCAAATCCGAGACAGGTTCAGGTATTGTTACTCTCTGTAAAACCCGAGAAAATTAGAAATTTTTAAAAATGGCAAAATGTTAATAAAAATAATAAATTGCCATAAGAGTTCAGGGAAGCCTAGAAAATTCTATAGATTTTGGATGACGAAACGGACTTCGACGTTAAATTCGTCATACGAAATCTAGTGACCTAGAAAAGTTTCGTCGGTCACGAAACAAAGCGGAAATTTTTTAAGATTTTACAGTGATAAGTTGCAGTGACTCCAAGGACCAGTTTTACGAAAATGCAGAAAGTCGGAAATAGACTTGGGCTAAGTTCATTTTAAAATAAAGTGGCCAGAAAGAAGTAAATTGTTTGGGGGAAAACGGACTCAAATAAAGCAATACTGAACCATGTATCAAAATAATAATAATAAGCCAAAAGCTCAGATTATATTTTAAAATATTTTTTATTATTTTATTTTATACTTTAATATAAATAATTATTATTATTATAATGTTTTTAATAAATAATTTATAAAAATTCATAATATTTTTTTTTATGAAAAATATTAATTTTAATATAATAAAAATAAAAAAGCAAATATAAAAAAATTAAAATTAAAAAATAAAAACAAAAATAAAATGTAAACGGGTGAGTTTGGGAATTTTCTCATCTCCGCCCAGCCTGTTTAATTTTTTAAATGAGACAAGTTTGGGAATTTAAAAAAATAAACGGCCGGTCGGGATTGGGGCAGATCCCAGATCTGACCACTCGTTATCAAATGCAGTAGTGTATATTGCTAGCTCTTCTTCTTGTTGGGCAATAATTGAGTTTTTCTTATTTTTGTGGAAAATGACTTTTTTTGAATAGAAAAAGCCAAATATTTTCACTTTTTCTATTCAGAACTTTTTTAAAAAATTTCAGTAATAAGTCATGAAAATTTAAAAAAAACAAAACTTGACTTAATCTTGGCTATTTAGCTTGACATTAAGTCAAGAAGCTCTGCGCCACCTAAGTGTAGGTGATAGTATGATCTTCGGTGTATAGTAAAGTCCTAGCACCCCAAAACTTAGCTCAACTCACCTATTTGGGAAGAAGCTAACTAAGAAATGATAAGAAACGCACCATTTTTTATTCATACCAAAATACACAAAAATTTCCTAAATACCTCAAAAATGAAGGGAGGCTTGAGTGCGAAAAGTTTTAAAATGAGTGTTCCTATAGCGGGGATCCATTGGTGACTCCCCACCAGTTGGTTAAGGGCACCAAGCATTAAATTCCCTTCAAATTTCACCCCAAACACTCAACCAAACTCAAAGGCCCTAGGTTGTGGGAATGATCCAATTTCTGTCCCATGTAGCGGGCAGTGAAGTCAATGACTCCCGACCAATTGGCTTAGGGCATTAGGCTTTGAAAGGCCCCTCGGAATGATCCATTTTTTTTCACTTTTTCTATTTTTTTTTTTTTTTTTTTTAGTTGGGGCTCGATGGCAATCCTCTTTTTATTTAGGTGTCCCATCACTTAGGTGGCTAGAATCCCCCAAGGTTAGTTAAATTCAAGGCAAAGGGTCCGGGACCAAGGTATACAAGGGAGACCAAAAGTTTGTGTGTGATAGATTCCTTGAGAGATAGCTTCTTGTAGCACAATGAAGGTGACTAAGCTAAGTCACCCATCTGAAACAAGTACAATTCGGATCATTTAAAAACCTAGAGTCATATTCCTCTTTACACTTGGCATTTTTGAATAGTTGTGTTCAAAATGATCTTCTAGTAACAAGGCATCAAACTCACTCATATGAGACACAAAATAAATAAAATAAAGAATGAAAAGCACATGCAACTAACAACCAAACAACTAACTAAAACAGGTAAGGAGATACGAAAGTTGGATTTTGGAAAAAAAATTAAATTTTTTTTAATGATTTCTTGAATTCACCCCCCAAACTTGAAATGAACATTGTCCTCAATGTGAAACAAAAGCAAGAATGGATAATGAGTACTCCCCTGAGGTTGATCAAGTCTCTGGAAGTTGCTCCAATGAATATGGCTCGCTTTGGACCTTAAGCGGTGTTAAGAGGGGTTAGACCTTAAGAAGTCGAATGAGAGGAGGCTTGAAAATAGGAAGTATATATGGAATGAAATGAGGGAGGCTGTTGAAACTAATTTCCTTGTTCAATTTTGTTCTTTGAACATCCAAGATACTATAAACTTCCACTTTTCAAGATTCCCCACCTCCATAGCCAACTTCGAACTCCAAAAACCTGAAAAACAACACTAAGAAACACAGATCAAACAAGAAAATTATTCAAAAACAAACTCAAAAGTAAGTAAAAAAGAAAAAGGAAAAGGAAACTTATTAAACTTGGGTTACCTCCCAAGAAGCCGCTCCATTTTTCTAGAGTCCAACTTGACTCATAGAACTACGGAAACAATGATGATGCCCTCCTCCATCCATTCCTAAGAACCGATAGTTGTGCTCAATTAGCAACTTGAGCACATAGTCTTCTAAGATCTTTATTTTTTTATTTTTTTTCTTCACAAAGGTTCCTTTCATTTCGTTGTTCAATTGAATGATGTACTCATCCACCTCGGAAGTTGGGGTCATCTTCTCATTTTTCAATCCCTCATGCATCTCACCCCATAGAGTCATCTCCGACATAGTCTTTCCAACTTCATCATTTGTCTTTTCATGTGATTTTGGAGAAGTTGGCTCTTTTTCCTCCTTTGCAACTAAGTCTTTCAAAGTTTCTACATCATTCTCCACTCTTTGAAGCTTCTCTAGTTCTTTATTACCTCTTGAGGTGATTTCTTCATTGTAGCTCAAGTTTTCTTAACTAAATTCACCCCAGCCCCGGTAGATGACGAACTCGTGTTGTCCTTCGAAGGACATTGCAACCCTATTCTTGTTCCTTCATGTATTATGCCACTAGTTCTTCCTATACTCAGCCACTCTCCTCTTCTTTAGGATTTGTTCTTTCTCGAGATGTAAGTTGAGTACCGAAGTGGCCATTAAGACCATCTCTTCTTTTAAGCTCTTGAATGGCATAGGCTGAATTTGAACATTAGCCCTTGTCAATTCCATGAAAATTGGAACTTGAGATGTTGCACATTGGCGCCAGACTCTTTTCAATTCAGCCATGGCTGCCTCTAGCGATTGTCATTCTCTCTTGTGGAGGGTTGACTTATCTCATCTAGATCAAGAAACCTAGGCAACCCAACTTGAGAGTGGTCCATTTCAACCATTGATCTTGAAAATTCAGATTGTGTCATGGTAGATTCAGCTTGAGCTCTTCTTAATTCATCCATAGCTTCTTCTAGGCTTGATCTTTGGACTTGTGGAGTGTGCGGGAATGGTGTAGCTTGTATTCCATGGGGTGTTTGGGTGGTGGCTCCATCGAGTATGGATTTGCACAAGTATGGAATTCCTCCATATTGACATAATCCATTTATGCATATGGTTGTCACATTTGCACTTGAGTTGTCACTCTTCTTTGATGCTCCTTCGGTAATTGCCGCATCCTTAGTTTCTCAAGGTGACCCAATGCATTTGTCAGCTCGATGATAGGATCCATTGTGATTTTAACCTAAAAATTTATGCAAAATGAAAACAAAAAGTATCAAAAACTCAAAAACCACACAAATATATACATAAAAAATGTTTGAAGTATTAAAGAAGCACTTAGTATTAATATTAGCATAAAACATCGATTTTCCCCGGCAACGGTGCCAAAAACTTGATAGGCTGAATTTTGTGATGTGTATATAAAATTATGCAAAAAAATATAAAAAGAGCGCCTATTCTGCACAAGTATACGTTTGTCAAGTAATAAAGTGTACTAAGTACGGATATGCGAGTCCACGAGGGAAAATGGGGATGCTAAGTGCGAGTATAATACTTCTCTAATATCCAAACTAACAATTGTGATAGTAAAACAAAATTTAAACTACGCTAATGAAATTTCTAAATCTAAATAATAAAGTTAGCAACTAAGGGATACGAGATGATAAATTCCTAGGGTACTTGGTGCTTGATCGGACAATCCTCTTATATCTGAAATTAAAATTCTACTCATTGTTTCCTTGAAAATGCTATCAAGGTGACTCTTGTCTAATTTAATTATAAGCCTCTCTCGAGGTCGAATAACCTACCAATAACACTAGGTCTTTTGCTTCTCGCTCAACCCAAGCATTAGAGATGCTTTAAGATCAAGTCTCCACCCCGCCTCCCTAATTGCAGATAATTCTACGCTCTGGGGCTAGTGGGTTGATTCATCTATGTCTAGTTCTTTACTCACTTCTCGGATCTTGCAAAGAACCACTCACCACATTGAGATTAGCCGGAAATCAATATGTAAATATAACCAAGTATGAATCGATAGAGGTGCATTCCACAGAAACAATAGAAAACAGGAACATTAACAAATAGATATAAAACCCGTGTTGATATCTGACAAACCACTAGATCTACGAATTTAAAGCATGATAGGAGTTTGATACATCATAAACTTAGGATAAAACATGAAAAGAGGAGAAGAAACTATAATGATCAAATGATGGTGAGTCTCAGATTTTCTTCCACAAATCTCATGATCTTCTCCCAAATCTTCAAAAACAGCTCCCAACCTCCTCCTTGGTCCCAAAGTGGACAAAGTCCCCTTCTCCGAGCCCTAACCGCCTCCTCCTCGTCTCTTTCGGGTTTGAGCTTTAAAACCCTCCATTATGGGCTCAAAATGGGCTAAAAATCCACCCAAAACCGACCCCAAACATCGCGACGTCGTGCATGACGTCGCGACGTCAGATCTTTCTGTTTATGACATAAGCGACGTTGGTTCTCAATGTCGCGACGTTCTTCGCGATCCCCAGTTTTTGCTCCAACCGTAAGGTCATAACTTTGTCATACGAACTCCGATTTGGGTGTTCTTGGTATCGTTGGAAATCTCTTGAAGTGTAGAATCCATCCATATATGGATTGATGCAATAAGAGCTCATATGATGTCTGAAAACGTCAAAATAAAGTAGCCTCTTATGCTGAAGGTGCTGCAATGTTTGCTGATTTTCTTCAAGTTTTGGAACTTGCATAACTTCTTTGTTCGAACTCCAATTTCGGTGTTCATTGTATCCCTGGAAAGCTCTTGAAGTGTAGAATCCATCCATATATGGATTAATTCAATAGAAGCTCATATGATGTCTGAAAACGTCAAAATGCGATAGCCTCCCTCTTGCCCACGTATCAGTTTTCCACCAATTTTGCACAATTCCACCATATGGATGGCCTGATCATAAGTGTGAACTTTTAGAGAATTAGGGCACTTATTTAACATAAAAACACTAGAAAAACTAACTAAAGCATAGGGATAAAATGAGTATTTAAGATACTCATCACGAAGCTTTGACGTTGACTCTAAATTTCTGCAGTCTTTGTCCTCGTATTTGTTCACTCGATACCTGCGAGATGACAAAAACAACGCACTAAGCATTTTTATGCTTAGTGGTTTTATATAATTCTCTCTTCATTTTATTTTAAATCAATTCATGCAATGTTTATAAAACAATGTTTTTGTACATTTTTCAAATGACTAATGTAATACAATACATACATACATACATACATATATATATATATATATATATATATATATATATATATATATATATATATATATATATATATATATATATATATATATATATATATATATATATATATATATATATTCATTTCATTACATTCAATTACAATTCATTGGTTATTTAAAGTTATGCAATTTCATATGCACTAAATCATTCAAATCACAAATCATGCATTTTTCAATATTATTATCATTTTACCCTTAACGAATTTAACCTATGCTTTCGGTGCACAGGATAACGAATCAGCGGCACGGTCTCACTAGGCTGCAGGCCGATATAAAAATTATTTTATCACACAGTACGGTCCAGTTGGGTTACTAACTGGTTATTAAAAATCAATTTCATGAACACTACCGATACTGTTCCATTGGGCTACGGATCGGAGTGACACTTCATTACATTCTGTGCAATACTTCCAATTTGACCCTTATTGGTATACCAATCTATCCTTAACTCAAATTTTACCAGTTAACATTCTTGTAAGGGCCTTCAAATCATTCAATACAATTTACAATAGTGTATATACATTTGGATACAATAATTTATTTTTCAACACTCATGCAAATTTTCATATGCCATTTATTTCGCAATCGATTGTCTCAAATCAATTCTGAAACAAATCAATAATTTGTCATAAATCATTCAATATTTCATAATATTTCACAATCGATTTTGAAACAATGAAAGAAGAGTGTAGATTAAACTCTGAAATTTGAAACAAGAGAGAGATTGAAGAACAAACTCAAAAGGTTGTCACTCTTCGATTCCTATCCTCGGAATCCCGTTCTTGAGTCAAGCTTAGAGTGAGTCACCAACCCTAATCCATCAAAAATATATCTGAATTAGAAAATAACAACCCGAGAAAGAAAAAATCGGTTGTACATTCTAGGATTTTTTGTTAGGGTTGATGTCTACCCAATACTCCTTCACTTGAAAAATTTTCTGAGGACACATGAGCCATAATTTTCTCATGATTCCTTCAATAAAATGATAGCTCTATGAGTCTATTTTCATTAGGAATTAGAATCATCTCATTTGGATCACCCAAACTTAAGTTACGACATTTTAATGCTAAACTAGTCAATATGCCCAACTCACTGGATCAACTATTGTTATTTTCGATTTCTAGGGTCTTAACTCCATAAATTGATAATGGTTCCCTCACTCATTTGAAGCTATGGTTCTACGGTTTCTTCTCCAATTGGAATCATCCAATTTAGATCACCAAAATCAAGTTATTGCATTTTACATCTAGACTATTCTAATTTGCAAAACAGAATCTGCACATAGCTCTACTTTGACAGATTTCTGGGAACTTTGGGGTTACAAATTACATACACTTCCTTCAAGTAAATTATTCCCCTAGAAGTCTAGTTTACCCATAATTTTGTATCACTTAATTTGGATTATTGAAACTCAACTCATGGCCAAACACCACAACT
This sequence comes from Tetrastigma voinierianum, assembly GCA_016808115.1. Classification (NCBI taxonomy): domain Eukaryota; kingdom Viridiplantae; phylum Streptophyta; class Magnoliopsida; order Vitales; family Vitaceae; genus Tetrastigma; species Tetrastigma voinierianum. Next base: position 298,314 of record JAEQBH010002674.1, on the reverse strand, counting down.
ACACCCAAAACAAAGCATACCCATGAGCTACCCGAAACTCACCTTTAAACCCATATTCGGGAACCTTAGAGCTACAATTTGTTCCTGGTCCCTTATATACATTTGCAGTTCTAGATCTTATGGTTCTTTACCAAATGTAATCACTCCATTTGGATGATTATAACTTAACCTATAGCCAAAACAAGAATAGGGTTTTTGAAAAAAAATTGACAGCAACTCCTTTGAAACCTCACCATTTCCTTTATACAAAAATTTCTCAAAACCAATCTAAACCAATCAAAACAACCAAAGACAACTTAGAGCAACCCCTATAACTTGTTTACAACCAATACAAACACTTTCCTCCAAAAATTTTGGGGTTTTCATCAACCCAACACAAGAAAAAAAAAAGTTAGGGTTTGGTTTCCATACCTTTAATCTTTTGATTCTTCAATACCAAGCATCCTTCTTCCTCTTGATCTCTCAAACTCTTGGTTACTTAGATTAAAATCACTAATCTCCTTTCTCCATAAGCCCTAGCTCTCTCTTTCTCTCTCAAAACTAAATGCCCAAATGTGAAAATGGGCTTTCTAAGACCAAATTGGTCTTTATCCCATTACATGGCTAAGGCCATGTTTGGCCGCACTACTACATTAATTCCTATTTCATTTTTTTTTTTTTTCCATTTTAACACTTTATTTCACTCTATTTCATTTCGTTCATTTTTAACATTACACTCTCATTTAGACCCCAGGCCCTCATTCGACATTTTTACTAAATTTATTCGCTCTCATAAAATTCTTTTGATTTTATCATTTTTCTCATTTTGGGCCATTTAACGCCTAAAATATAATCAATTTATACACCTTGAACATGTTATATAAACTCAAGTAGGGATATTTTCGTATGCTACAAAATATTCTATGTGAGAAGGTTATAAGCCAGCATGATATCTCACCCAAGGCCGAAAATTCCATCGGCACTCGCCCCATAGCTTGCTAAAATACGAAGGAATAGAATTGGCCGCCAGCGAGGGAGAGGGAATCAGGGCTCATGCATGCCATGGCAAAGAGGGGGAGTAAGTCATATCTAATTACATCCAATTGAGATAACTTCAGGTAAGCACATCAACCTAAGCCTCGGATAAGATCATTACATCATATGATCCTAAACTAAGCAAAGTGGTCCAAAGATGATCCATAATCTCTTTTAATAATCAGGCAAAGGGTCCAAAGAAGATCCATAATCCGTCGAATAATTGCCATGTCGCAAAGGTCGCGGCAGTTGTCGCGCCGCGGTCGTATGTGCTAAGTGTGCAAGTAAAGGCGTGCTAGTGGGTCATGCCAATGAGCTATGATAGTGCGCTCCTATTTTTTCAAAAAATATTAATTTCTAAGTAAATATATTTTATTTTTCATTATATAAATATTAGTTTTTATTATTAAAGATATAAAAATATAATATTTAATTTAGTATTTAAATTAAAATAACAAATAAATTTAAAATATTGGAATCTAAAAATAAAAATAATAAACTGTTTTATTCAATATTTCAACAATTTACATGAAAAATAATGAGAATAAAAAGTGAGAATTGCACCACTATAGTTTGAATACATCCTAACTAGGTTGGCAGCTACTTAATTATCAATCACATGTCTTACTTACTTTTAAAAATAAATTACATCTCATAAGAACAAAAAGTGAGAATTACATCACTATAGTTTGAGTACATCTCAACTAGGTTGGCACCTACCCAACTATCAATCACATGCTTTACTCACTTTTAAAAATAAATTACATCTCATAAATCTAAAATAAGCATATAACATAAAATTTTGTCTTCATGTTAAAACATATTTATCTTTAATTGTCATCATCAATCTCAAAATGAACTTGTTCTGAGTTGAGATCCATTTTATCCAACTTCTCAAGTGTTCTTGCATATTCATCTTTTTCGTTTAAAGCGTATATCTTTTCAATCCTTCAAACATGTTAAAACTTCAAACATCTCGACTAAAAGCCCGTCCTTCTTTCTCCGCTATTTGTCGATAGAAAAGTAGATTCCGATGATATAATAGACACCAAGCCATTTTAGATAGCATGGGAAAAGTGGATTCATGAGATTTCCACCATTTCAAAATATCAAAAAAATTTCTTTCATTTAGTGATAGGTATGAATAGTAATCGATGTCTAACTGTTTTGAAAGATCAAACCTACTAATGACCACTCAGAAGTTTTCCCTTTCATAATCATAGACAGGTTGGGCATTTGAACATGCACTATCATATTTATTTTGGTAATTGTCATAATGGTTCAAGGAAGCCTAGAAAATTCTCTAGATCTCGAATGACAAAACGGACTACACTTCATGGATCTGCCTCACGAACTAGTGACACGCAACGCTTTGTCGAATCGACGCTCTAATATTTTTGCAATTTTCTCGGTCGATAAGTCGCCAGTGAGATTCCAGGACTAGATTTTGTTTAAATTCAAAGTCGTGAAATGACTCGAGCTAAGTTCATTTAAAATAAATTGAATTGAAAAGAAATAAACTGTTTCGAGGTATAAATGAACCCGAATGAGAGATGGACACATGGCGTAATATTATAATCAACTTTTTTAAAAAAAGATAAAAAGAAAAAGGAAAATCAAAAGGAAAAGAAAGGAGGAGACGAAGAACAAACAGAGAGTGAGTGAAGAGAGATAGAGAACAAGGAAAAAAAAAGTTTTTCGCTACTCTCTAAGATCTACTAAACGCTATTTCATTGGTCGGCAGAAGAAGTTTATCCACGCATTGCAAGCTACACGTGGGTACCAAAATCTTGGAGTTTCATCAAACTTCACAAGGTAGGGAATTTTCCTATTTTGAACATTTTTATCCTAAAAGCCATGTAATGACATGTCAGTTTCTGTGGCTATGATGATCGTGGTATTTAGTCCCAAGATTTTGCTATTGAATATTGGAATTTTAATTGTTCGCAATTCCCACGAGGTCGAGGTTCGTTTGATCCCGTGATTGATGTCTTCTGCCAGGGTGTTTTGGTATCACGTCACAAGGATTCTATACAACCATAAAGGGACCAAGAAGTGCCCTGTTTTATATAGGTCCGGGATTTGGGTCATTTTGTGTGTATTGTTGGAAAATAAATAATATGATGTTGTGTGTAAAAATCATGTTAATATGTGCTTGCGTGATATATTAATATGAAAATTGTGATGAATGAAAATTATATGTAGGAAATATAATTATTCGGAATTTATAAATGTTGCATGTTGCATGTAACATGATATAGCATGAAATGACATGATTGCATTTCATATGCACGATCACATCGCTGGCAAGTCGTGTGCATGGCACTCGTTATGCACCATTCTGCAGGAATGTGTAGCGAGCTCTAAATGGATCACGCCCAAATTCGAGACTCGCGCCTGTATAAAACAATAATAATATAAATCACGTGTGTTTAGAGTAGCAAGATGGATAGATCTCTGGGCGGTGAAAGACCCAAATTTATATGCAACCGATACCGCAAAGGAAAGCTCATAAAAATATCTGGCGCGCTTTGACGATCTCATGTGTGACTCCGAAAAGATGTGGGCCCATGAAAACACACGGATTTGATAAAAAATCGTAAATATCGAGGGTCATTCAATAGTTTAAGTCATTTGGTGAAACACCAATGACCTGTTTTTACACTTGGTACAGTGTGAGGGAGTCAATCGGGACTCCGGGCTATGGCATGAGGATTTCATCTCATGCATGACAAGCAATATTCCAAATAGATTTCATTATTTATATAGAATGGACTGAACGCTTGATGGTTGTCACGCATGTGCATTTAGGGGTGGGGAGAGCCCTTGTAGAAGAATTTTTCTACTAGGAGACCGCCACTCCTCAGGGGACCCCCTTCAGGCACAAAGGTGTAGAAGGTGAGACGGCGCTCCGACGAGGCCGTGATTATGAAGAAGGTCGATGTGTGGCCTTGATATTACCTTTCAATAACATTTTTGTAAAAATATTTTATATAAAAGAATTGTAACAAAAAATTTTTGGGAATATTATCTAAATAATCGGGTATGTAATTATGGTAAGAGGGTCGTGATCGGACTCTTACGAATTGTAATTAATATTTTATTTTCATATTTTATAATTAAATGTGAATGAATGGGTCCCAAGAAAAGGATGTATATCAGATATGGGATGATGGACCATGGGGTTAATACTTACTCGTTGAGACCCCGATGGTTATGAGTATCGTTATACAAATTATATGTCAGTAGAGCTCTAACAAAGGAGACTCGCCAATTTTTTGTGAAATATGGATCCCAATAAATGGATACAACAAGATGGTATCTGGTCACCCAACCACAGAATTCCCGCTGCCGACGGGTTGTCAACAGACCCTGATTTGGGGCCATAGACAAACTCTACATTTTCATATGTTTCATAAGATTTTAACATTAGGTATGTAGAATTCCAATGATGAGGGACATCACGATGAAATTTTTTAGGCTTCAAGCCTTGAGATTTGCATAAATCACTAAATTCTTGTTTGATTTTACTCGTGCCACAACAAATAAATTTTAAACTAAATCGAATTGCAACTATTAAAGGAAATATTAATTTTACATCATCTTGAACTATTAAATTAATTATATGACAAACACATCTCTTTTTGTGGACCCGTTCTAATTTTTTTTACAAATAAATATATTGCACTAGTATTATTTGAAGCATTATCAAATGTAATACTCAAAATTTTATTAACTATGTCATACTTTTTAAAAAAAACTTGTTATACATCCATATATGTTATGCCCATCATGAAGATGACATAGAAGACGAAAACCTAATACTTTTTTGTGTAATTCACAATTTGAATCTATATAATGTGATGTTACATATGCATAAGGATCATCTTTGCAGCTAGTCCATATATCAGATGTCACATATAAAACACCATTATAATTAGTTAATTCTTCAACTATTATTTGTTTTTTATTTTTTTATTTTTTTTATTATATCATTGCGAGAAGTAGTCTTATGAATTCTTTTCAAGAAAGGTTGTAACTCCTCCATTATATCTAAAACTCTAGGATCTTGGGTAAATCACAAAGGAAGATTCATATTAGCTATAAGTTTACGAAACTTTTCTCTTACACGTTCATGATAGTACATAAAAGGTTTCAATGACGAATATCCACTTTGACTTATTTGAGATTGCTTAGCTAGGGTCTAATGCACCATGTCTTTTGGTATATTGTTCGGTATGTCTTCTAAGGTGACTCCGTACACCACTCAATTTTACAACTATTTTTTTTTTTTAAATCATTGTGCTACATTTTCTATCTCTCCTTTTGAATTTTCTTTATTTATTATAGTAAAGTGATTCCAAACTAAAAAGTGTGTTCACTAACCCTAGGTTTTTTCCTACATGTTTGGAATTAAAATGACAGATCGGCGTTACTATGGGTGGGATTCTCCTCATATTTAAACGGATTAAATTCGTCACATTCAACAATGCCAAAATTAAGGTTTTCAACATCTATGTAATGGGGATCCATTTTTAATTTTGAAAAGAAACATGAAGAAAAAAAATAATAAATAAATATATATGACTAAAAAAACAAATAAAATAACTAAATATAAATACCTCAACCTTGTGATGATGAGAACTTGTAGAGATTACCCTAAAAAAAACTTGTAGTTGATGCACACTTGTGGAGAGTAAGTGATTTAAATTCTTGAATTTGAGCACTTGTTAATTGATGAAAGAGAAACTTGAGGAAATAGTAAACAATGTGCAAAGAGGGGTGAGAGAATAGAGAATGGTAAGAAAGAATTAAGAATTAAAATGAGAGGTTTTTATAGGAAATCATTGGAAGATCAATTACATATTTACCACTAAAACTAGTTGTTTTATAGTTGTTAAGAGAGATATTTTAGGTATTTGATATACAAATATTTAAAAAAATAGTTGTTGACTTATTTACCCTTAAAACTAACCTCTATATAGTTGTTAGAAGGGGTATTATAGACATTTGATATAAAATATATAAAGATCATTATTGTTAATCTTTACCCTCAAACTAACTCAAGAGTATATTTATTGGAAATGACATTTTAGAAATTTGATAAAGAAAAAGTAACAAAATTCAAATCATTTTTTAACGGGTTTATGGGCTAGCACGATGGGTTGGCACGATGAGTTAACGGGCCAACACACTAGGCTGACACGATGGCACGATAGGCTATTTCCTAAGGCATGGCACGGCCCACTCACCCATGCTTGCCAACCCGGCCCACTATAGTAATCGGGCCAGCACGACAAGGCACGACATTATAATGGACCGGCCCACGTGCCAAAATGGGCGGCACTGCCCATTGGACACCTCTGGAAAGAAGGTGACTCAAAAGGATATGGCTCCGATAGACTAGTGGCAAACATGAGGATTGCCGATATTCTGGGGAATCCACGGACTAAACCTAGGTCGGTGACCTTTACAAGAATTAATTAAAAGTCAGAAATTTCTTTGATCAATATTGTAATTCTCTCTATATCTTTTAACTTCTTGGTTGACGTGCCCTCTCTTTTGTTTCAATTATTTTTTTTCCTATTTTTTCGTCAACCAAACACAAGAAAAGGTTAATTTGGTTCATCTGTAGGGTTTGGTGTTTTCCGCCAGATTGTCTTGATGTAATGACTTCCCTCTTTGTTGTTTCATTAATTTTTTTTTTCCTTTCTTTTTTTCTCGTCAACCAAACACAGGAATAGGTTAATTTGGTTCATCTGTGGATTTGATGTTGCCCATTTATTTTGTTTTGTAAATGCCGCAGAACAAACTAAAGAAACAAAGAATTCTTACATGCGAATTGAGGAAATATTGGGCCTTTTCCCATCAACCAAACAAAAAAATAGAATTCTTGTTACACCTGAATTTTTTGGAAAGAGTTTTCTTGGACCACCATTCTTTGGATGAAAGGAAAACAAAAGAAATGAATAGGAAAAACAAAGTCTTGATTTTGTAATTAGGGCTCCGTTTGGAACTTGGAACTAGGAATAAATTCTTTCCTTTCACTTTTCTTTTATTTTTTTTCTAGGATTCCAAATGGAGTCTAAGTGAATTGATGGTACAATTTTTATATCTTTCCATGCAATTATTTTAGAAATTTTCAACACTGTTGATTTAGTTCTCAAAGTTCAGCCATGTAATTTTGCTTTCAACCGTTTCCATTGAAGCAGAAACCACGAGAATACTTTTTCTTCACAAGGGGCCAGTTCTCAGCACCTACAGGAAATTTGGTTGTCAATAAAACAAAAAACCCTCATCTACAAGAAAAGCTTAACCAAAGATGATGTGTCCAAGGGTAGGCATTCAATACCAATGGAAGCAGGAAGGAAAATTCTCCCTGAAGCTGGGGAACATGATGGAATAAGTGAAAACATAATTACAGTATCATTTATGGACCATAATGGACAGAGCTGTCCTGGTCCATGGAAGTTTTATTGATGAGATGAGTAGCGTCTTATATGTTAGGATTGAACTGAGGCGTATGAAGCAATTTAAATTGAGGCCAAGGATATGATTTTCATTTACAATGATCCCACTACTACTGTCGACCACTGCATTATTGAATATGAAAAGATTCTATGTGAGAAGGTTGTAAGCGAGCAGGATATCTCAACCGGGTGGCTGAAAATTCCATTGAAAGACGGCCTCATAGGCTTGCTCAAAAATACGGAGGAACAGAATTGCTGCTTTTGGCAGGGGAGAGTGGAATTGTGGCTCATGCATGCCATATATGAAGAGGGGAGTAAGTCTAATTACATCCAATTGGGATAACTTTGTTGAGACACATCAACTGAAGCCTCAGGATAAGATTGTCATATCATATGATCCCAAACTTTCCACTTAGGAGCAGTGTAGAATTAAGTATGAAAGGAGAGGGTAAACCCAGGTGATAATTGAGACGACTGCCTTTTCCTTATCCTTCAAAGGGGGGACACCATTTTAATTAGCCTACTACATGGATGGTCAACTACAATGTTTGCAGAATGAAAGGTGTCCTATGGAGACTAGTACTAGTTGAGGCGACTTGCCTTTTCCTTTTTAATCAGCAACTTTGCATGACGTATCAACTACATTGATAAAATGTTGAACATCAGATTACAGTTTGAAGATGTCTTAGGCTGTGATGATAGAAAAGTACAAGTGAAACTAACTATGAATAACTTGCAGTACCCCTTATTCATATGCTGAAAACAATGTAGAATCAAGTTTGCTAATGATATTTAAGTTTCTAAGCCACAATTCAAAAGCAGATTCTTACTTATCTGTTAAGAAAAGTGTAATTGGAAGGGTGACAAGTGAAACATTTTTTCTCCAACTACAAGCAATAGGACTGACTGAGAAGGGGTTATCCGAATTCTGGGAATAGATTCAACCCAACAGAGATATTGCATACAAATACTGCAAGCGTGAATAGCATAAAACAGAACCAAATCATTGGAAAGTAGTTGAAACCAAAACATCTAAAGTTAAAAAGGTAAGGTCCTATGATGAACTTAAGAAAAGATAACTTTTTTATTTTTTGATAGATTAGAAAGATACTACAGATTGTACAAAAAATATAACAAAAGCCGTGACAATCAGGTGGTAGCAGTTGATCATAGCTTTGAGTAAACAATATTGAATACCATACCCTTCCTCTTCTTAATTTCTCAATCCATGGTTTTCAATAATGTTTAGTTCTATCAACCCTTGATCATATCTTTTGTGTCTTTACATTCATTTCGATTTTGTGAAGATATTGTGTAAATTCCACAGACTGCTGAAACGGTTCAGTTCGCTCGCTTGACAGGAGGTTCGCCTGCAACCGAAAGTACATTGTGATTCCTGGCGGGAGCCGGTAGAACTTCTTCCCGATGACTGTGACATAACAACTTCCTTTTCTAAATGTTCAACTCTTCCAACCAGCACATCTAAAGATAGAAGAACTCCTGTAAGCAACAAGCACTAAAATAAAGACATAAAAAATAAGAAAAATATAAACTTCTGATATTTTTCTTAATATCTTTTTGTATAGAAAAAGATATACAACTACAGAACAGAGTTCCAAAATATGCTTTAAAACTATAAAAGGTAATATAAGGTCTAAGCATAGTGCAAGTGAATTAAAAAACTGAAACATATTCCACAGTATGAAACCTATTCCAACAGGGCATCATGTTTCTGAGACTAATGGTAATCTTCCAGAAAAATACTAGGGATACATGTCTCTGTCAATGGCGTTCATGGTGTGTGTGTGTGTGGATCCTCTGGTTTTTTTTCCAGCCAAACATGGTTAGCTGAGGTTTGAACAAATCCTTTGGGCATCAAAGGCAGAGACAGAAGAAGCCTTCAATGAGTCCAATTATAGATTGACTAATCATCCCTATCAAAAGGAAAAAAGAAGAGGATTGATCAATCAGCTGTTAGTTACTCCATCTCTGTTTTCCCCTCAGGACCCCAGCTTAGGAAATACATGATCTACAAGTAGAATTATGGGTAGAAAAACAAAGAGAAGTAATAGTCTATTACCGCTATAGCTTTCTAGGCCACACTTCAATCTGCCAGGAATATCTTCAGTGCCCAAGCACTTCTTTAGAGACAAAACGCCATCCACGGAGACATTATCGTTTTTAGGTACAAAAGACTCATCTTCATTAACCTAAGAAAAAACAAAAGAAATAATACTACAACACAAAATTTCAGGCAAGTATCCAAGTAAAGATTTAAAAGATGAGCTTGAGGATCAGCTAGGCATAGTGCACGATGAAAAAGACAAAGGCTTCAATGGAAATCCCACAGAACAGTAACCTACTCTATCAATAAAAAAATAACCAATGCTGGATCCAACCATATCCACAATAATGTTTTAATTATATCGATGATAAAGATGTCACATTGCATGCACCACTTCAAACAAATCATTTTTCATCATAACTAGACAGTTAGTCCAAGCTGTAAAGTGCAACACTAATCAGGAAAAGGAGAAAATTGACTAGGATGGTACACTACACACAAGAAAAATCATAAATGACCAACACACACACAATAAATATGTATATATAAATATATATATATGCCGCACTTCTCAGATCATGCTTTAAACTACATGCACATATATTTTGCATTTAGCAAGGTCCCATTCACATTTCTAGTCTGGTGCACTTGCTAGTAAAGAAGTAAGCTTGAATGCCAACTCAAGATACAAAAAACACCTTAAAGATATCATTCAAAGGCACATATCACAGATATCTACATACATCAATTAACAAAGAATGGCGTACAACACTCCAGAAACAGCAATATTCTTTTATTGTGGGGAGAAAGACTTATTGCCCCTTTGGAAAACCAAATGAAATAATTAATAAGAGTATGGTAGAGGAGGAAAAGTACTTTGACAACAATGCCTTTAAGCAATTGGTTTCAAGGACACTAGAAAAGAGTTCTAAAATGATCAGAGCAAGATCATGAGTTCTTTTGTAAGAAGGGAGAAATACAATTTTTTTTATAAAGGAAAGGAACTTAGTTGGGTTGAATCAAGAAAATTATGTTAATCATTATAGAGTCATAATTCTTCCATACAATCCATTCTATGATCTGAAACCACTGAATCCAACCAAGATAAATTCAAAGGCTGAATATTGTACACAGTGATCTGCAAGTCACGATATAGGAAGAATAGGTAAAGTCATGCACCCAATCATATCATATAAATATTTTGAATACATAGCATCACAAGATGAAAAGCAGAAAATCTTCCCAGAAGGAAAATTTTACCACCTTTGGCATTTCATGTTCACATACTTCTTAAGAGAAAGCGCTTCTGTACCATAAACCAGCTATGCTTTCAACTTGGGTTGGTACCTTCATACTGTTTCCAACCATTAGAAAGAAAACGTAAGTTCATGAAAAAGGGAAAATCATCTGATAATCATCATCACAATATACTCAAGTAAACCAACCATTGGCTCCCCCTAACATCAGCAACGTGACACAGCCAATTTCAGTCAGAACAGGCTCGACGCCATTTTGACCAAAAGAATAGGAAAGACTGGATATAGACAAAGAATTTTAATACTGACAAGGCAAAAGAATGTAGACAAAGTACGTAGTCCATAGCACAAGCAAATGGGTTTGAAATTCATACTTGGTTACTTCTAAAATGGAATTATTATACCCATACATGGATGGGTCCAAAGCACAGTCCAGGATCATCATATTAGATCAGTTCCATCTTCTGTAAGGGTGCACCAAGTAGAAACACAAGGGTGAGGAACAGGCAAGGTTTGGCAAACCTTAGATTTGAAACAATGTAATACTTGCAAACTGTTTCCTGCCATTTCAAGGAAAAAGCATTCAATACTCTTCCCTCCTCAACAAACTGAACCGAGCAATCTCACCAAAACCCCACCAGATTGCAAACAAGATGAATGTTATTTGGATAATCCAAGGACCGCTAAAATAACCAAGTTGAGCAAAACCTTGGCTATGGAAGCAACTACGGAAGAAACATGAGTAAATGATGCAAAGAAAACCGAGAAGAACTGTGCTGAAACTAGGGCAAATTGTCACCAAAGCGAATGCACTGGTAGCCAATCTCGGTCAGGCATTACCCTAAGCACAGATTCCACACATGCTCTCTGCCAGCATGGGTACAGAAAAATCCGCCAGTAACGTATGCACTTTGCTTCTTATAGTAAAAGGGAATGAAAGCAATACCCCAGAAAATATTGGATAGCTCCAGTCAAACCCAACATAACCATTTATAATCACTCAGAATGACAATAATCCAGCAATCATATAATCCTCACCTTACCCACCAATCACACCGAAGCTAGAGTCCTCCCACAACATCACCCTATACAACAATTCCAAGCACACATATTCAAAAACTAAAAACTAAAACTAAAATAAAAATCCTAACGCATCTAGGCTAATTCAACCATTCATCCAAATGCCCCCAGAAACCCAACACCACAAAATCAAACCAAAACAAAAAACACCAAAACCACAAACGAACAACTACGTCAACATGAAAACCTCCGCTGATCCACACAACTCCGAACGTCAAAAAAAAAACAACAAAAACCCTAATTACACTAACTGAGAACAAATTAAGAAAAATCGGATCAATCGAGAATTTACAAAATGGAGAATCGATCCGGCGAAGTCGACCCGCGAGGAAGAAGATCAAGAAAACGCCAATGGGAGAAACATAAGAGAGACCTCAGAGAGAAAGGAGGCTGAAAGATTAACCTTCGGAGAAACCCAGCCACCAATCTCGATTCTGAGCCTTATGGATCGTAGATTATGGATTTTGATTAGGCGAAATCAGTACAGCACAGGTCGAGGGGCAGATTACTAGAAGAGATATATAGAGTTGATTGTGATTTCTATATGTTGAGCCCAATAGAGTACAGGAGGGGTGGGAAGGTTATATGAATAACACAGTCGTAAAACTATATGTGTGTCTATTAACAGTAAAATAGCCGGGGTTTTTATTTCTTTCCATCCATAGACCCTTCTATAGTAACGTGCGACTAAATTCCCAACTGGCGAGAAATTCCTATATATATATATTTCTAGCCACCAAATTTTTTGACCCCTACTAAAAGTGCCCTACGATATTCCAATTTTCTTGTAGTGTCCCTTGATTCTGCAGGTTCATCAAAGAGGCTGCTCAAATACATAACTATTATATATATTACCAAAGGATTTATTAATAATTACTAATAGTGGTTACATAAATGGTGATGACATGTGTTAGCCAAAGGGTACTTCTAATTGAGGTTTTGATGATAACAAATCAAGGTTATTGGTTACTAATGGTTAGAAATTGAGTTGAGTGATAGGTTGAAGTTGATCAAGCATCAAATGAAGATATTGCAAGCTAAAGATGATAATAATGTAGTTGATCAAGGCTCTTGGAAATGAAGTTCACTTAAATCAAATAACCAAGATGACAAGAATTAAAACTCTGCTTAAGCATCAAATGAATAATTTGTTAGCTTATGAATCCTTGTAAGGTGAATGTATTCAGACACTTTGTAGGATATCATCATTTATCATGCATCACCACAAACCTGCGCTTTCAAATTCATAAATCAGATATTCAAAAACACGTAGCTTTAAACATGACAAACCCAGGGACTTAATAATCCTAAAATATACTAATGAAACATCTAAGGTTTAAAAAGTGTTTGAAACAATAAAAATACATGAATTTGACATTTAGGTGTTCAAATGAAACATCTAGGTGAATAATATCTGGGCTTGGTCATTCTATTGTAGATACCTGATGAACCGATCACCAGCTTGATGTCGAACAGGAACAAATGAATCGCACAGGAATCAAGAGGCGTGAGATCAACTTGTTAAATGTGGTAGCTCATCCAAAATCTGAAGAGGAAACTACGACTGTCATGGGTGAAATTATAGAATCGATTGCCAACCATCATATTTCAACTGGCAGAGTGTCAGTGACTCAAAGTACACATGATCTAAACGATCAACTCCATTGCAAAACTACGACCGGGGCCAGATAAACGTAAAATTCTAACAGCTATAAAATGGTAACATTTTGTATATAACGACTAGTATCTAGGAATCGATCGACCAGTTGGTCGAGCGGTTAGCATCCTAAATGCTACCGAGTTTTCACTCTATAAATAGAGTGTGGGGGATCACTAAACAACCAAGACACTTGTTGAATATCCTCTCAATCATTTTTTCTCTTGATAAATCAATTCTCAAAGTGAGATTTTACATTCATTATACAACAGAGAGTACACTTTGCATTGATCAAAAAACTTGAGTTGTAGTTTGAAATATCTGAAAGGCCAGAGAGAAAGGTTCATCAGGCTTAAGTGAGAAAGCCAAGTGTGTATAGCTTCAAGGAATCAGAAGAGCCTATCGAGCCAAAATCCAAGTGTAAAGAAGTCGATCGAGCTTTGAACTTCAAGTGTCTAGCTGAAGAGGTGCCAATTGGAGCCAAAACTAAAGTGTGTAAACAAGCTCGGATTGGAGTCATAATTACAAGTGTATATAGCTTGAAAGCTTAAGAGAGTGTCTCATTATGCTTAAGTGAGAAAGCGTCAAGTGTGTATAGCTTGAAGAAATTGTGAAGAGTCCATTGGAGCCAAAATTCAAGTGTAAAGAAGCCCGATCGAGCTTGAATTTCAAGTGTGTATAGCTGAAGAGGTGCCCATCGAGCCAAAATCCAAGTGTAAACAAGCTCTGATCGAGCTTGGTGTCAAGTGTGTATATCTTAAAGAGCCCCCATTGAGCCATAATCCAAGTGTAAGGAAGCCTCTGGATTAGAGCTTGAAACTTCAAGTGTGTATAGCTTCTGAAGAAGTGTTCGTGGGAGCCATAATCCATGTGTAAAGAAAGGTTCGATTGGAGTCATGACTCGGTGGAACCTCACTTGTCAAGGTAGAGGAGAAGTGGACGAGTGCGTGTGTCGAACCACCGTAAACTGGCTTTTCTTTTCTATCCTTATCTCTTTACTTTAACGTTATTGCATTAAATTGAAGATTTATTGTTGTTGTGTAAGAGTTTTGAGAAATCAATTCAACCCCTCTCTCTCTTGGTTAGGTTGCTAAATCATATTGAACTTTCTAATTGGTATCGAGCAAGGCCTGCTTTCAAGACTTAATCATCCATCAAAGAGGAAATGATCAACATAATCCTTTTTCGTTGAAAGTTTTTCCATCACCAAAAACCACATTTCTTTGACGGGTCTGATTATAATTTTTGGAAAAACAAAATGACGTGGTATTTAAAATCTTTGATTTGGAAGTTTGGAAACAATTTTATGTGGTTACACTTTTCCTTGCCAAAAGTTGTTAAGATGGAAATAAAATCCAAAACTCTCTTGAAAAATATAATGACAAAAATTTTAAAGAATTTCAATTAAATTCAAGGCTATTTATATTCTTGTACGTGCTATGGATAGGAATCGAATATAATAGATTTTGTCAGCAAAACGGCTAAGGAGGTCGGAGTGATACTAATCTTAACGGCGAAGGAACCAACCAAGTCAAAGATTATAGTTAGAATTTTGAAAATGATTATGAAATGTTCAAAATGTAGTTTCATGTATTGTCAGATGTTTACTAGGGTTTACGATGTTGCAAAATGATCTTGAAGCCGTGGAAAAAGGGAAAGTGAAGAAGACAAGGTATCTAAAAATATTCTAAGATGTTGCACTCTCGCAAATGAATTCCAAAATGGAAGCTACTGAGAAAGCAACACTTGAAAGAGCTACTTCTTGAGGATCTTATCGGGTTCCTTGACAGATCATGAAATTAAAATTGCAAGGACAAGAAAAAGGAAATGCAAGAGGAAGAAGGTACCTCAACATGTTTATGATTTGGAGGATCAAGATGAGGCAAATTCTAACTCATGATGATGATGAATTTATATTTGAATACATTAAATTCAGATTAGTCATCTACAAGCCTTAATGAAAAGTGAAACAATCTTACTTAAGAAGAAAGTTTTTTAACTTCAAAAGAACTTAATGAAGTCAACCATTTAAAATTTTTTTTAAAAGTTGAAGTTTCACAAATTTCCTCTTGAGAAGAAATGAGGAAATCATCAAAAGAATGAATTGTTAGTCTCTTAACTTTCAAAATTTTCTTGTGGACAAAAGACTTTTGACATGATCCTAACTAGCCAAAAATGTGTTTTTGATAAAAGGAGGGCTAAGATACAAATCTTTAAATAATGAAAAATATTTTAAAAACTACTTTGTCAAAGAATTCACAAGTGAAAGTCTTTCAATCATTTGTAATTTTTGTGGTAAAGGAGGACACATTAGTAGTACTTGTCATCTTAGGAGTGGATCTCAAAAGGTCTCAACCTCTAAATCAAGGAAGGTTTGGGTTGAAAAGTCAAAGGTCACTTAACTTACCAAGGACCCAAAAAGATTTGGTTACCCAAAGCTTCTTAATTTTTTTTTGTAGGGATCAAAAGAGGAGAAAATGAGGGCACCTTCAAGCTTGACATGAATAAAGAAAGGTAAGCCCATTGACCAAACTAAATAAAGAGGCATGATTGGTTCTTTGTTGTACTTAATTACTAGTAGACCCAATATCATGTATAGTATATGCTTGTGTTATAGATTTCAAGCATGTCCTAAAGAATCTCATTTGAATGTAGTTAAAAGAATCTTTAGGTATTTAAAAGGCACTATTGATATTGGTCTTTGGCATCCAAAATGTGATAATTTTGAATTGATATGCTATTCGGATGCGGACTTTGGTGGTTGCTAAATTGATAGAAAAAGTACTAGTGGAACATGTCATTTTTTAGGTAACTAACTTGTGTCTTGGCATAGCAATAATCAAAATTCGGTTGCCTAGTCAACGGCGAAAGCCGAATACATTATTGTCGGGTTAGGATGTGCACAAGTACTTTGGATGAAACAAACACTTAATGACTTTGGTTTGACATATTCTCATGTTCCCATCAAATGTAACAACACAAGTACCATTAGCATATCAAAGAATCCCATGCAACACTTTAGAACCAAGCATATAGAGAGATTATGCGATCATTTCTAGAGATCACATGCAAATAAAAAAAAAGGATATAACACTTGATTTTGTTAGAATTGAGGACCAACTTGCGGATATTTTCATCAAACCCCTTAATGAGAATCAATTTGTCAATATTAGAAGACAATTAGTAGTCATCTCTTTATGAAAAATTAATTGAATGACTTGAATGTCAATATTGCTTGAAAAATGTTGTGCTTAAACCTAAAACCTTACTTAAAATGCACTTTCAAAGGGGGAAATACCTTTATTTATAAAAAGCCCTTTGCTCATATTTGATGTTACTAAAGGGGAAGAAATATATTATGTATCTAGGGAATTGGCGTGCTAAAAAGAAGTTATTATATATCATGAGGACAAAGATATGCATCTAGTGCTAAAAGAGAATGCCACATTTAAATCATTCATTAATGCTTGTCTTATGTGTTGAATGAAAATTGCGTATGTTTGAATTGATTACTAAATTTTATTATGCAATTATTTTTAGATTGGTTGGTTCGTGTGGGGAGTTTTAATCCTCCTAGATAACCAAGGTTTGTTATCATAAAAATAGGAGATTGTTAGCCCAAAGGTATCTCTAGTTGAGGTTTTGATGATAACAACTAAGGTTATTGTTACTAATGAGCCAAAATTGAGTTTAGTGATAGAAGCTGAAGTTGATCAAATATCAAATGGCTTATTACAAGTTAAATATGACAATGATGTAGCGCTGATCAAGCCTTGGAAGTGAAGTTCACTAAATCAAAGAACCAAGATGACAAGTAACCAAGACGATGTCTAAAGCATCAAATGAAGAATTTGTTAGCGAATCCTGTAAGGTGAATGCATTGGTGCACTTTGTGATATCATCATTTATCATTTTCATCACTCACAAATCTAGTTTTCAAATTCATAAATTGGGTATTATATTTTGAAACAAGCGATTTTAAACACAAAACTTAGACTTAATAATCCTAAAATGTACTTCCAATGAAACATCTAAGGTTTAAAAGTATTTGAAATAAAAACACATGAATTTGAACATTTAGCAGAAACGATGAACTCGGTTAATCCGCTTAGTCATTCGGTTGTGGTATACCGCATGAAACCAGATCGTTGTGCCCGAGCAAAGCGAACGATCGACCTGGTTGTAATCGAAAGAGGTGTGAGACTTGACAGATTAGATGCAATAGCTCATCTAAAATATTGAAGAGGATACGGTCGACTGATTGTGTGAAATGGTTGATCGGTTTAGTGCAACGGTCATATTTCAATAACTAGAAAATAGTGACATGTAGTGCACATGACGATACGGTAGATCTGTTGTGTGAAATGGTCGATCGATTGAGCGAAATGGACAACTGATTGGACAACGGTAAAATTCCAACGACTATAAAATGGTAAAATTTTGTGACGCCCCAAAACCCGAGGGTCCCATTGACCTACCCGTCAACTTGCAGAGTTCCTGTGGATTTCGGGTGACCCGATATCACACTGTTGTGTCCTATTTATCGGAATCCATATTTTCACAAAAATCGGGCAAAGTCTCCTTTGTTCGAGGGGCTCTTACCAACATGGCAGAACCCAGATAATAGTATAACTGCGAAATCTATCTGTCTCAACAAGTAGTAATGACCACACATGGTTCATCCTGGTCTACAACCCTAATATACAACTATATCACAATAGTCCATAAGAGTTTATTACAACACTCTTATATAGAACATATATTGAAACTAGCTTGTTCTAATATAGTTTACAAAAATATTTATCAAAGCCATATCCTGACTTCCTTTAAAATCACGGCCTCGAGTGAGCACCGTCTCCTTGCACACTTCCTTTGAAAGGGGGTCCCGCGACGAGGTGAGCAATGCCCAGTAGAGAATACCTCCTATGAGGGCTACTCCCAACCTAAGTGCACATGCAATGGCACACCACACATTCAAGTAAAAACATGTGCATTCCTACTCAAATGTCTACATGTCATGGATGGTAATGACTCACCCTATCCCATTTCCCGAGTCCTTATCGACTTCACATGTATGCCGAGTTTGAAAACCAAACCGTTATTATGTTCCATCACTGGCCATTTTTTCAAAACAAAAGTTTTTTGTTTAATAAATCAAAATCCATTGAATGGTTCCCAATATCAACTTACAATTTTCAATTTTCCATGTGTTTATGCATTTATAGGCCATGGATTTCCGGGTTTACATCGCAGGATGCCGCAAGCCTTTCCAACATTTTTAAAGTCTTTCACCGCCGGTGATCATGTCTAATCGCGAATGCCGGGTCTTTCACCCTGGGAGGAGGGGGATCTACCCCAACTTGCTTGCCCAACACACATATTTTTCATTTTTAAACTCGTGAGATCACTGACGCCGTCCCCGCCGTTACCAGCCCACCATCGAACACCAAACACAATGTCGATCAATGTACCTATGACATAACATCAACGCCTTCCAACACGTTGTCGATCTCTACCATGCACTCACACCCATGTCATGTGATGTCCTAGTGCATAATGCAATGCAATTGTTTATCATTCATACCATGTTATATTATATGATGGGAGTGCCGGTATGTGCATTACGCCCACTCATGCATAATTACCCATGCATCATTTGGACATTTATATCAAAAAGCATACAAATTCCAAATATATCATGAAATTCATGCCATCATATCAATATACGCATACATTGACATCACAAGTCACTACTACTTGCGTAGCGACATCCATCAACTTCTAGGCCGAATTGTGACAAGACATGTCCACAACTAGCCTACAATAAGCCATGTAATGGCCTTATATATACAAGCACATCACAAGCCAAACCATTAGAACACACAATTTGACTTCCACACAATTTCAAATCCAAGATATTTGCCTCTCAATTCAAGAATGATGATACTACAATCATATACCATTTGTGGTGTAACTGGATTAATAATAATCATTAAACAACTTAAGTTGTAGCAGTTTCGAAAATGACTAGCACCCTGAGTTATAGAGGTCCGATTTGGGTGATTCAAAATCCTAACATAAAATTTCCCTGTGATAGGAGCTTATACTTACTTGAATGGACAATTTAGTCCTAAAATTCCTGTAATTTTTCCTCAGTCGAAAATTAGTCCCAAGGTTCTGCCAAAACAGAGCAGTTTGTGGCAGTCCTGGAAAACGGACCATAACTTGAGTTATAGAGATCCGATTTGGGTAATTCAAAATCCTAACATAAATTTATCAGATAGGGCTACAATTACCTTGAAGAATACTAGTCCAAATTATCCCTTTTGCTAACCGAAAATCAGCCCCAAAAACTGGACATCATAAAGAGAAAAAAACATGGCATTTTGGCTCCCAAGGTGCAACCCATCTGTTAAACAAATTTCTTAGGTGGTAATAAACAAATTCCTTTAGTAATAAAACTAAACCAAACCGCTCGAGAGAATGGAAAATAAACTAAATTAGAAGAATCTCACTTGAGCGTGGAGCAACTGTAACACCAAGAAATATACTCTAGTCGCTTTTCACATGTTTGCAGGCTTTGTAAGCATAATTTGACTGCTTCGTGAGTTAAACGAGAAACACTGGCAACGAGAGAGACCCGAAATTTTAGGCAAGACTTAAGCATAAATTTGTAATTGGTCCAAAAGGGGCTAGTACATGGTAAATTGAAGAGACTATGGCCAAAATACAATTTTGGGAACTGAATAAATAATGAACATGAGGACTTTGAAATAGAGAGTTAATCTAAAATGGGTTTTGGAGGGCCAAACAAGGCCTTAGCAAAACATGGGATTTAAAGGCCAAATTGGTCTCCAATTTGGGAGAGCTCAAAAACGGATGGGAGAAGGAGAAGAGAAAAGGAAGAGGGAATAAGGTGCTACAGGCTAAGAGTGGCTAAGAGAGATCACAAAAGGCACAAAACCTAACTCTAAGTAATGGATCTGGGCTGAATTTTAAAGGTCTTGTATGGTTAATAGCTTGTCTCCAAAAGCTAGGTTTTATAGAATTGCATCTTAACCTTGAATTCATGAAAAATAGGGTTGGTAAAACCCTGCTAGCGGAACAAGATAAGTATGGAATTCCCCCTTTAGGTTGAATTTATGGTTAAATTGTATGTACAAAGAAGCGAGAACAAAACCCTAACAACTCTCCATGTTTGGGACTAATATGCATGATGCACCTGTGTTGAATTGTCTGGGAAGGATTGCATGATATGCTTTTGAAATAAGATAAGTACAGCATGAATTGAGTAGAAAAGAGGTTTACAAGAGCAATATGGAAATAGATTTTTGATGTGCGTAGGAAGTATAGAAGCATAGGAGTTATATCCATGGATGAAAGTGTACAGTATGGAGAAAAGACAACACTGGTATTTCTAAGATGTACTAGTACACTTTGAACATGTACAGGTACACTTTGTGTTCTGGGGTCATTTTTAGCCAATGCGGTACTGGCACACATTAGGGGTAGACGTGTACACCCGTTATGCTGCTCACCGCTCGTATTTTGGCCATAACTTTATCTATTTATCCTGATTTGAGTGATTCAAGTGGCTAATTAAAATAGACTTCAAGGAAAACCAAACATAAAGAAACATGTATCGTCAATCCCGACCTCTAAGTGGTCGAAAAATCCACTCAGTGCGGGAGGTGCCGCGTGCAAGCCGATTTCTGCATCGCTTCGGGAACATGGGCGCAGCCTGTGGTTGTTTCGACGTAATCCTCAGTTCCGCCAGATTCGAATTGGGTGATTCCAGCTTGAATAGAACCCTTAACACCTTAAATTTAAAGGAGTAC
Organism: Tetrastigma voinierianum; assembly: GCA_016808115.1. Taxonomy (NCBI): domain Eukaryota; kingdom Viridiplantae; phylum Streptophyta; class Magnoliopsida; order Vitales; family Vitaceae; genus Tetrastigma; species Tetrastigma voinierianum. The sequence continues at coordinate 276,934 of JAEQBH010002674.1, read as the reverse complement.
AAAGAACCAGTGTTAAATATGGTCAAGGCACTCAGAAAATGAGTATTTCAAACTGTCCTCGGGTAAACGAAACCGACTACTTGGCACGAAAATGCCATAACTGAGCTCTGGATCATCCCGAATGGATCACCCCACCTCCTGAGTAAAGTAGATTCATAGAAGAATAAGAATACATGAATAAGTGTGCATTACATGCTCATCATACCTTACCAAGATATGGAATATGATATGTCAGCAGAATAATGTGGCTGTAAAAATGCCCTAGTATAAGATAGTAAGTTATCGAATTATAATTGTGTAAACTTTAAGACTATTATTATTAAATGACATAAAGATTCGACTTGATTAGTACTTCTATGATTCCCGATTAGTGTCTGATACTGCATTAGTACTCGCAGATTCCCATTAGTGTTCGGCACTCTCATTGAGTACTTCGGTAATTCTTATTAGTGCTCCTAAGACTCCTCGATTAGTACTTCTAAGACTCGATTAGTGCTACTGCACCCGCCCCGTTAAGTGCGCTACGCGACTTCGTCCCGATTAGTGCTACGACACCTTCGTCTCCGTTAAGTGCCACGCACACCCGGCCTGACTAGTGCCACGGCACTCCGTGACGCGATCTTCCCGGTACTTATCAGGCCGCGGTCCTATCTTATCCGTGACATCGTCTAGGAAGTCAAACAATCCGTGCTGATAAGACTCCTCAATTGTTAATAAAGCAGTTGAAGATCCGAATGTACCTCAGATAAGTTCCGTAGTACCTACTCTGCACTCAGACCGAATAAGTTCCGTGAGTACCCAGCGGGTACTCCTCAGATTCGAATAAGTTCCTTGGCTCCGACAAGTCCCGTCTCGAATAGTTCCGTGAGGCACCTACTGCAATTCGTGATCCGAATAAGGTCTGGGCCTCCGATTAAGTCCCGTCTCTCGCTTAAGTTCAGAGTGCACCTACGGCACCGTATCCGATTGCCTCGTGAGTACCCACGGGTACCTCGTGATTTCATCACAAGCCCTGCAGCACCTAAAAAGTACCCTATATCCGGACAAATCCCGTGGCACCTACGCACTCTGAATCGACAAGGTTCCTGCGGGTACCTGCACTCTCAGATTTGATGTTCCTCGTAGCACCACAGTACCTTGTCCTCAAGAACATAAGATAAGTTCCGTAGTGCACCCACCGCACTCTGGTCCCAAAGACATAAGTATAGTTCACAGACCCACGTACTCTTGTCTCATAAGTATAAGTTCCGTAGTACCCAAGGGTACCTCGGTCCAAAGAACATAAGTATAAGTTCCGACACCACGGCACTCAGATCGGGTAAAGTAAGTTAAGTTCCTAGAATACATAAGTCTAAGCTCAGAATTCCTACAGAGTCCCGAATGAAATTACTACACGCTGCAGAAGTATAAGTTCAAGATAAGAAGTAAATCAGAACTCCCATAAATCCGAATAAGAGTAGTCCTCAAGAGTACCTACAGTACTCCCGTATTAGTAAAACAAGTATAAGTCCAAAGAGCACTCTGAGGGTACTCGCATCCCAAAATAAGCATAAGCTCAGAAGACTACCGATACTCCTCGTGAACGGTAAAATAAGCATATGTATCTTATTATGATCTCGAGACTATATGGACTAATGTCCATACTCCGATATGTATCTACATACGCCCGATCTCACCAGAGGATACTGATGATGATTAGTTCCGACTTATTGTACTACTAAAATTCTTCCACAAGGATAAGATCCGTAAGATAAGTATATGCTCGTAAGATCGCGATAAGTTCCGTAAGATAAGATGCTCTAAGACATGTATAAAGATCTCAAACAAGGCTGTCCAAGTTCCTGTAAGACCGCGATAAGCCCGTAAGATAAGTATAAGTTCTCAGAATACACGATAAGATCCGCAAATACCGCATAAGTTCCGTAAGACCAGCGATAAGTTTTTTGCAAGATTTCTTACAAGTACTGCGATAAGAATAGTTATGCGCGTTATCCGTGATATTATCTGCATTTCACATACCTACGGTACCTCCGACAAGTGGTAACTCCATAGTATAAGGATAAGTTCTGAATTCCCACGGAGTCCCGAATAAACGCCAAGCCTCGTTATAAAGGCTAAGTACTGCGATAAGTCTGCTAATATAAATGCATGAAATTTATATTATTCGTTATTGTTTTAAGTAAATGTGTATGTTAAGGCATAAGAAATGTTTCTCACTGCTGTGAAAGCTTAGCACGGCTTTTTAACTGCGGTAGGTAATAGGAGAAGACGCCCTAAGACATCCTGCATACAATGGCCAACACACTTGTGCGGTTCACTACATGTAGGTTCCGTACTGAAGTTGTAAATGTAAAAGTATAGTTTTTGGTGAGGTAAATGGATTTGCAAATGTGTATAGATTTGGATAGACAATTAATTCGATGGTAGCTTCTTTGATATGTAAAATGATATTTTATTTGATAAAGAGTATGACGTGGCCAAAATCACAGTACCGCCCGGCTTTTAAAAAAAAAAACAAAGAAATTCCACCCAGTCTCATTCCCAACCTCGGTTCGGATTCGGGCCTAACGATCGATCGGAATCCATGCGACAAAGAACGACCCGAGGAAGTCCCGCGACACTGAACCCGAAGCCGACCACGAACCTCCCGCACGAAACCCTGGGCGAAATTGGGAATTCCTGTCCACGCGCCGCAGCCCCCGCCGAGTAATTCACTTTAGTTCTGGTCATCGAAACCGACTACAATTCCCATCTCTCGTAGATCGGTATAAAAAGGTGGCAGCTCTCTCCCTCTCTCTCTTCTCTTTCTCTCTCCCCAAGCCCCCTATCCGCTTCTCCTTTTTCTTCCCCTTCTCTTTCTTTTTGTTCTAACTTAATTTAAGTTAAGTTGGATAAGTGGCTCTCATGGTGCCAAGTGTCACACAATCCTCGCTCGGATCTGTTCCCACCCCGAAACAATTTATTTTCGTTTTGGTTCAAGTTCAATTTATTTTAAATGAACTTAACTTGAGTTATTTCCTAGCTCCCTATATTCTCGTGAAAATCTCGTCCCCAGTGTCGAATAAATCCTATCCACCTCTAAAAGAAACTCATGAAAATCCCACTTATCCATTACTCCTACAGTACCTTTTCCTCTGGGTAACTAGATTTCCTCGCGAGATAAACTTAACGGAACCGCTTAGTCATCCGAGATCTAGAGAATTTTCTAAAGCCTTTGAACTATTTTGGAAATTTGGCTTATTTTTCATTTTAAAAATTAATTTTTTTCCCCGGGTTTTACACATTCCTGCGGGGGTATGAAATACTAGCAAGTATAGGAACCAATCGACTACTATACTATATACTACGAGTTCCCACTCTAAACAACCACAAGAAACTTGTTGAACAGTATCCTCTCAATCTACTATCTTCTATGATAAACACCAAATTGGAGTATTTTAGCATTCATTACATAAACATATTGTAGAGTGCACCATTGCATCGATAAAAAACTTGAGTTGTATTTGAAATATCTTGAGAACTTGAGAGAGTGCCTCATTATGCTTAAGTGAGAAAGCTTCAAGTGTGTCTAGCTTGAAGGAATTGTGAAGAGCCCATTGGAGCCAAAATCCAAGTGTAAAGAAGCTCGGGATTGGAGCTTTGAACTTCAAGTGAGAAGAAGAGAGCCCACTGAGCCAAAAACTATGTATAAAAAAGCTCAGGATTGGAGCTTGGTACTTCATGGTACATGATTTTTGAAGAGGTGTCATTGGAGCCATAATTCATAATAAAGCCAGACGGAGCTAAAATCGGCGTATAGCTTGAAGAGGTGTCATACCCGAGCCATAATCCATGTAAAGAAAGAAGCTTCTGGTGTCAGAGCTTACACAGAACCCCCATCTAATAAAGGTAGAGGAGAAGGATTTGAAGAACAGCATTTAAAATCGTACCGCTACTACTACAATCATGGAGCTGCATCGCCGGTGAATCTCGACATTTTATTTAAAATCGTAAGTGTAGTCTCCTTTGTACTGGGAGCTCGCCCTTAAATACAAAACTCGTAAATAACTCCGTCCTAAAACATCAATATAACAAATAATATGAGCAAACCACCACTTGGGCTCATGAACACACTATAAAATGATATATATCCAATAGTTTCAAGAGTTCAAATTTTACTCTTATACAACATATATTAAATTAGAAATTCTAATACATGTCATACATCATAACCCAAGCCACAATCCGACTTTCTTCTAAAGCTCGAGTCTACAGGATGGCGTCTCTCATACCGCTCCACTGTGCACGTAAAATAATATCCCTGTGAGGGTAGGCTAATGCTCGATAATTGAAATCGCCTAAGTGGGCTACTCTACCTGAGTGCGGTGCAATGTTAAAATAAACACACATTGAAAATGCATGATCCTACTTGAGATGTCACAACTCATCATCTCATGCAGAGTCCTCACCGACTCCTCACACTACTTCAAGCCTCGTATGAGAATTATTATTTTGTTTGTTTGTGGACAGCCCTCCGATGTGTATATATCCAGTTAAGGCGTCTTGACCGATTGATGTGTTGTGGACTACCCTCCGATGTATGTATCAATTGGGCCGTCTCCGGCCCCGATTGATATTTTTAGTTTGGACGCTACCCTCCAGATAATTAACATTTTAGACAACCCTCGAACCATTTTTCTCTAGACTCATCTTGATACTAAACCGAGGGTAGTTGACTACCACGTCAACCAGCGAAACACTTGTAGTGTGGGGTGACCCGACATTCTCAATCGAATGAGTCTCCTTTATGCGAGGAGCTCTACCTAAATACAAAACACTATATCCCAACGGTTCAATATATCCAATATATCAATCACACTTGAGTAATACGGTCATAGGCTATGGCTTGATACTCATAATACATACTAACTATGAATCAACTATATAAATAGTTACAAGAGTTATAATATTTTCACTCTTATACAATACATGTATTAAAATTAGACATTTCAATACATGTATATATCATCCGGCAAGCCACAACGGCTTTCTTCACAATCCTCAATCCACCCCAGGGCTAGTGTCCCTCGCACGTTCCCTGTACCTGTAAAATAATATCCCTCGACGGGGGTGAGCTAATGCTCGATGTGAGTGAATCGCCTAAGTGGGCTACTCTCCCACCTAAGTGCGATTGCAATGTTCCATTAAACACACATTCAAGCAAATGCATGATCCTGCACGAATCTTCTATATGTCAACTGGATCAGGAGTCTCCTCAACGGCTCACTTCACACTCGCCTAAGCCTCGTATGAGAATATTATGTTTTATTTGTGGACAACCCTCCGATGTATATATATCAATTGAGCTGTCTCCGACAATTGATATTTTTAGTTTGGACTACCCTCCGATAATTAATATTTTTAAACAACCCTCCGAACCATTTTCTCTAGACTCATCTCATTACAACCACTCCACATGGTCACCAGGGTGTTAGGTGCATATGGAATGCATGTATGCCAATTCCAATACGAGTCTAATTCACATGTAAATATATAAACATGCATAATAAAATTCAATTCCACACAAATCATGTCATGTAAATTCTCATTTCATACATAAAAAATTAGTTCGCTTGGAAATTTGTGATCAAACACGAACGAATTTAACTTGAATCGCTCGATCGAACTACATTTTCACACAAAAATATATTTTTTAGAACCTTTGTTTGGGAATAGTGAGAGCCCTCGGTTTACTATTCCCGAAAAATCTAAATCATCGGTTCCCTTGGTGGACCCCCAATTCACGACCATTCTCCGGCTCATCGAGCCAATACATGATTTATCACAAGAATTTCCACCGATTTCTACAACCCCATCAGCTATGATGGCGAGTCTGTTTGCTCGATCGTGTTCAAAATTCATAATCAATTCGGTCCCAGGTTTGGGACCGGTCAGTAACCCCTCTCGGCCTCACTCGACTCAAACATTCGGAAAGTACTTAAAAAGGAATAAAACCCAAGTAGGGAGAGCCCACTGCCTCGAGGTTGTCTAAACTCCTTAAATCTGTGCCTGTGAAGCCCTCAGCGTGGAATGACTCCTTCTTGTCGAGGCGCCGACCGGTCGGATCGCCCGTATTTTTAGAGAGAAGTTCGATCTTCTCACTCTAAATTTGAAGCTCTACACCCACTGTAAGTCCCACCTTTTCTTTCCCACGTTTTTCCCTTTTTAGCATTTGGAAGGCGATCAGTATACTTGCTTTTGTCGCTAGTGGCTGAAACACCTACCAATGACCATTTTGTCCCTTCACTTCCCAGTTTTGACATTCGGCACTATCTCAGCCGTTCATTTTCATTATTTCTCAACTCATACCACTTATGGCACATGAGTACGTGTTATATGTGACTTTCGTCGCATCGAAAATCGTTTTACGGCACCTTAATCGCGATGCCTCGAAAAACGTGTCGACTCCGACTGTCTCGGAATTCAACGAAATTTTACATGCTATCTAGATTTCACGAGACGATTCCAATGGTGAAATCCGTTTCGTCATCTGAGATCTAGAGAATAAATTCCGGATTTTTAACCGAAATAACAATTTTGTAATCGAAATTACGATTTTGCCATTTTTCAAGAAATTGGAATTTCTCGGGTCTTACACATCTCATGCACTCACTCCTATAGTCCTAGGGTGTTCCAGTGCATATAGAATGCATGTATGCCAATTTCAATACAGTCTAATTCACATGTAAATATATATAAACATGCATATGTTTACAAAACATTCAATTCACACAATCATGTCATGTAAATTCTCATTTCATACATCAAAATTAGCTCACTTGGGCTAATGATCAAACACAAGCAATTCAACTTGAGATCACTTTCGATCAAACACATTTTCACACAAAAATATATTTTGAGAACCTTGTTTAGGAATAGTGAAACCTCGGTTACTATTCTGGGAAAATCTAAATCATCGGTTCATAGTGAACCAGGGTTTCACCCGACCATTAATTTATGTACCAAAGCACCATTTAATACATAATCAACACTGAAAATTAGCTTGACAGCCCTACCCCGCAGGCGTGCGAAGCACGGGCCTCTAAAGAAGTACAACAATTCGGTCCCAAAGTTTTGGGACCCGATCAAACTTCAATTCAAAGGCCTGTTGATCAATCGAAACATTGTAAAACACTTAAATAAAGTGTAAAACTCAAGTAAGGTGAAATCCCTATCTCACGGAGTTTGTCTAAACTCCTTAAATCTGGTACACACGCGAAGCTCTCTTTGCGTAGAGGCGACTTTCTTCTTGTCAGGCGCCGATGGTCGGATTGGAATAATCAGAAACTACTCTCTCTAAAAAACTCCATTTTGGTTTCTGTATCTTTTCTCCATTCACTTCGTTTATTTGCTTTTGAATGGAAGAATAAACAACTATTTAATGTTTGTCTTTCTAACTAACGTTCCGAATGACCAGTTTATTAATTCTTAGGTTTTGACATTATTATTTTAGTAGTCGTTTTCATCGTTCTACACTCATTATCGTATGGCTGTGAGCACTTGTTATATGTGAGCACCGTCATCGAAAATCATTTATATGTCACCCGGCAAAAAGCGATCATCAAAAAAGCGTCTGCATTTCCATTTGTCTGGAATTCTCTGAGATTTTTGCGTATTGCTTAGATTTCGCGAGACGATTCCAACTTTAAAATCCGTTTCGTCATCTGAGATATAGAGAATAAATTCCGGATTTTTAACCGAAATTACTATTTTGCCCTTTTTCTAGAAATTAGAATTTCTCGGGTCTTACAAATGGTGTGTCGAACCACTATAAATCTGGGTTTTTCTTTCTCTATACTTATCTCTTTATTTTATCGTTATTGCATTAAATTGAAGATTTATTGTTATTGTGCGAAAAGTCTTTACTTATCTCTTTGAACTTCAAGTGTGTTTAGGCAGTGCGGGTGGAGCCAAAATCCCGAGTGTATAAAGCTCGAGTTGGAGCTTGGTACTTAGTGTATAGCTTGACAAGGTGCCCATTGGAGCCATAATCTGATGGAATGAAGCTTTCCCGGGATTGGAGCTTGAAACTTAAAGTGTGTATAGCTTGAAAGAGGTGCCCTTGGGCCATAAACCAAGTGTAAAAGAAAACCGAGTTAGAGCTTGCCACTATTGGAACTAGGGTTGAAGGTAGAGGAGAAGTGGACGTAGGCAATGGTGTGCCGAACCACTATAAATATGGGTTTTGCTTTCTCTATCCTTATCTCTTTACTTTATCGTTATTGCATTAAATTGAAGATTTATTGTTATTGTGCGAAAAGTAGTTTTTAAGAAAACCAATTCACCCCCTTAGCAACCTAAGGCCTATTGAACTTTCAGCATGTTTAGACTATACACTAACATATTTTAAGTAATTAATCAATACAACAAGGAACACTAATCAAACTAAGTCATCATGACTCCTAAATACAAAGCTGTTATGAAATGGGTTTCTAAATAACTGCTTGAGATGAAGGTTTGAAAATGAGAAAAGGGTAGAGGTAAAACAAATGGTCAAGATCAACATAAAATTAAATATCTAAAGAGATAAGAGCTTATAGGTAATAAGCTAAAGGGGACTCCATGTCATCTTCCTTACACTTGAGCTCTAGAGACTAAAGTGAAGAACTTAACCCCAAGATCATAGGATAAAGAAGATATAGGATTAAGTCAGTCATAATTGATTATGGTGGGAGGGACTTATAGAGTTGCATTGGTTGTGATTTTGTTGATCATAAGCTTCATCGATGTTTCTAAAACTAGTAAGTGAACATGTGCTAATGCACGTGAGAAAATTAAGAAAATATATAATAATAATAAGCATATAATTTATTTTAAAATTTCTATTAAGTAGAAATAGTTATATTAAGGAGTTAATATAAATCAAATTAAAAATGATTTGAACGATATATATATATATATATATATATATATATATATATATATATATATATATATATATATATAAATAAATTATATTTTTACATATCAAACTTAATATAATAAAATTATTTTAAAGTTAAAAAAATAAATACTACCTTAATTCTTATGACATTTTCCAACTTTTGATTTAAACATGTTATTTATTTCTTTTGTACTAAATTTCTGGTTATTCATTTATTTTTTTAATTAATTACATTATATATATATATATATATATATAAAATTAATAATCATAATATTTTTAATTTATTGTCACTTTCTATTTTCAATATTATTGTTTATAGCTTTTCAAACTTAATATAATAAAATTATTTTTAAAGTTAAAGAAATAAATACTATTTTAATCCTTATGACATTTTCAACTTTTTGATTTAAACATGTTATTTATTTCTTTTGTACTAAATTTCTGGTTATTAATTTATTTTTAAATTAGTACTTTATGTATAGTTTAAATATATATTTTAAATTCATAATCATAATATTTTAAATTTATTGTCACTTTCTTTGTATTTTCACATTGTTGCTAATATTAAAAGTCATTTTGAAGTTGTCATGATCAATATCTGGACATAAAAAAAAAAAAAAAAAATTAATACTAAAAAATTACAAATTTAATAATTTTTTGAAAAGAAATTAGAATTATTTGTATTTATAAAATATTTTATATGCGCTTTTGTATTAAAACCCAACAAATGAATCATGATTTAATTGATGAAAATCTATGATATTATTCAGTACAAATTAGAATAATTTTGTATTTATAAAATATTTGATGTGTGCTTTTGTATTAAAACCTAATAAATGAATCATGATTTAATTAGTGAAAATCTATGATATTATTCAATTCTTGACCCGAACTTATAAACATTTATATTTGATACATAGATGCTCCAAATTGATAAAATAAATTTCCTTATGTACTTCATATTAATTTTATCAATTCACATGCATAAACTGCTTTTGTTTCCAAAAAATATGTTTTATTAAAAAAAACTATGTGATCTTGCAATTTAATACCTTAAATTAATAAATAAAATAATGAGTATATAAAAAGATAAATATTTTTTAATAATTAATTTAACCTCCTAAACATTAATATTCCATTTTCAAATCATATAACATATTTTATTTAAGATAATTTTAGAATATGAATTTAGTAATGAGAATTAAAATATGGTTGTGAGAAGACAATAAAAGGAAAAGGTTTTAAACACTAAGCACTCAAATAAAATAAAATAGTATTTTGATTCATGCTATCTTTTAATTTTTCTTTGTTAAAACCATTTAGAATAAAAGATAAAAATAAAATCTCAAATTATATAATTTTTTGTTAAAATGACATTTTTTTTTGTATTATAAAAAATCAATAATTAAATTTTAAAATTACAAAAAGGAAAAACAATTTTGGGTCTCATGTATAAATAATTGTGATCTTATTGTAGGTTTGCTAATGAGATTTTTGTTTTGCACAATAATTGTTAAGAAGTTTGAAATATAAAAATTATGAAAATTAATCGTATTAACAAGTCTATTTAGAGTAAATGTATTCTATAAACATTTCGTTAAATATCATATGCATAAGATATAAATACATTTTATGGTATAAGTAAATTGATTAATGAAATGCATTTTCCTTAATTAGGTGATTCCTTCTCGTTACCTACAAAAATTAGTCAAACCTTCTCTATCAAATATTTCATAAGTTTATTTAGAGGATAATTTAAACTTCATTTACTCTCTATATTATGAAAGTATCATCAATCTCACACCACAAATTTCTAAGTTGTGAATCAAAAAATGCTTAGCTAACTTGGATTATCTGGGTTTAGATTAAAAATATGATATAATGTGCTTGAGGCTATTTTATGGATATTGATCCTTAGAAACAAGACCGCCATGGATCTATGGGTGGACAATTTGGAATGTATTAAAGCAACTTCATTGGCGACAATTTTCATTACGATTTTTATAATAAATTCCTGTTTCATACAAAATTTTCTCAATAAATTAAATCATCATTTACAAAGGTAAGTAAGTTTCATGTATGATAAAACAACATTAAATTATAATTATTACTCACAACATTACAAAGGCAGAATTTTCAAATGATAATATCTTCTAGTGGTTTGAAACCTTTGGCTGTCATAGGGAATCGTTCACATTTACTTCAAACATGAAAGTAAAGACACTGAAAAGTGCTATTAAGGGTATTTTAATATTTATGGAATATGAGATAAAAGAATGAGTTATCTACTTATTTACGGAATATGAGATAAAAAAATAAGGTAATAAAGTATATGAATGGTAGGAGTATTTATAGAATAAACTATTATCTACTCAAAATTAATATATTATTTTATTTATTTTTTAATAATCTATTTTTAACTTCTTCTTGACAATAAGTATATGTATTTTTTATGCATTTGTTAGTATTTATGTGTAAATATAATTTAAAATATTTTTAAGATAAAAGCGTTTTCAAACTTTAGGAAACATTTAAACGTTTTCTTTAAAACACTTGAAAGTGATTTGAAAAAAATCAAGTATTTCTAAAAATACTCTAAAATTTAAAATATTTCATTAAATATACCACATATTTATTTAAGAAATACTGAAATCTTATTTATAAAACCTTTTAAAATCTATATATCCAAAATAATAACTAAAAATTAAACGAATTTTGGTTTGGTTTCAAAACTTGGTTTGTTAAAGAAAATGAATATATAAGAGGAATTGAATTACAATAAATATATTAAGGGTATTTGAATATTTATGGAAAATTAGATTTAAAAAATTGGTTATTTGCATATTTATGGAATATGAAATAAAAAACAATAAAAGAAAGCCTTTTGCAGATTTTTTTTTTTATCAACAAAAATGACTTTTTATAAGCAAAGTTGAAATTTTAGTTTAAAACGTTTAGGATTATACTCGGTACTTTAAATTTACTTTTATTTCTTATGTCATTAAATCCATAAATTTTAAAACAAACCAAAAAAAAAGCAGTAATCTACAATAACTTTGTAGAAATGCATTTTTATTTAATTTTCTTTTAGAATCATAAATTGTGATAATCTGAATCAAATATAAACCAATGCGTTAAGTTCGATGTTACTCTCTCTTCAAAATATATATATATATATATATATATATATATATATATATATATATATATAGTATTATCCTTCAAATCTCATATAAATCAAATACAGACTTCTTGTTCTTGTTTGAATTCGATGTTATATTCTCTTCAAAAAAACAAGATTTGATCTTATATTTCGATAAATATGAAGCAAATACAATTGATTTTATTACAAAAATTTCATGCTTAAATATACAACCGATTAGATTGATATATGAAACTCATTAAGAATATGGAACCAAGAAGAATGACAAGATTTAATTACAAAAATTTCATGCCTAAATATACAACCGATTAGATTAATATGTGAACTCATTAAGAATATGAAACCAAAAAAAATGACAGTGCTAATATCACTAAAATAAAGACAAAAAAAAATATAAGAAATAGTACCAAGAAACAAATTTACAAGGACAACAAAAATACAAAGAATACTTAATTTTAGGCTCCTCACCAAGCAGCAGAAACAACATAATCGTTCCACTTTGAAGCGCCATAATGTTATTATACTAGACTTTGACAAAAGTAGTTGTTTTGTGAGAAAACAATATCTTAAAGCTTTATAGTCTAAGTAAAACCACTTAGAATCTTTCACTTTAGAGAGATTACATAAAGCAAGAAAGCAAGTATAAGATGTGTGACACCCCCAAAACTAGAGTCAAGTTATTACCGTCAACACCATGTGGAAAATCTATATGTGTCATTATGCTTGAGAGACTCATACTAGTAAAAATGGCCTCTTAGGCTCATAAACGATACCCATCCAAATAAATCACAACTATATGTCCAATAGTTTCAAGAGTTAAAAGTTCACTCTTATACAACACATATTAAAATTATAAAATTCTAATACATGTTACATCCAAAAACCTCAAAGCCACAACCCGGCTTTCTTCAGTATCGGCCCCTAGGAAGAGCCGTCTTCTCGAGCGCCCCCTGTACCTGAAAAATAATATCCCTCGACAGGGTGAGCTATCGCCTAATAGTGGAATCACCCTAAATGGGTTACTCCCCACCTAAGTGCATATGCAATGCTCCAATATAAACACACTCTCAAGTAAATTCATGATCTTGCTTGAATATCTAAATGCCCATTCCCATGTCTCGAGTCCTCATCGACTCCCTCACACTTGCCTAAGCCGTGTATGAAAAATATCATTTCAAAACAAAACTTGTTGTTCTTGAAAATATACTACGAAAGTGGTAAAAATATGGGACTACCCTCAGGGTGAATTGGTTGGTGAGCTTTCACGGCTTGGAGTCATGGTCATATCGAAGTGATCTGTTGGCCCGTCTCCTGACCCATTCTAGGAAAATCATCATGTGAAATTCCTTTCGCAGCCATGTTCATTTTTCAGAAAATTCATGTCATGCACTCACACCTAAAATTCTAGGTACGATTATATGAAATACATTATGCCATTCAATGTTTATCATAATATATCAATTATTATATTCACAAATTACATTCACGCATGTAATTTAACATGGATCAACCATCACTCAAACTAGCTCACTTAAAGCTATTCAATATTCATCAAACATCACCAAATTACATTCATTGAGGCAATTCTGCAATCTCATCTCCGATGGCCTACACACAATTATATTCCATATGGTGGAGCAAATCACAATCTCGACTCGAAAGGATTATACACACAATTATATTCCATATAATTGTGATATCAGCAACAACACATCAAACATGCATTAACCTATTAATTCCACACAACTCAAGCCATTCATTCAAAAATATTTCAGCCAAAATTATAAATAAACACTCCAGTATTTACAGTCACGAACTGGCCAATGGGCTCAATTCTAAAGATTCAAATGAGTTCGGTTCTAAGTTTGGGGACCCGATAAACTGTTCAGGCCTCAAACTATAGAAACATTACACAAAACATAACAAGTATAACTCAAATGGGGATAAAACCCTACCTCAGGAGTTAAATCAAAACTCCAACTTTTTGGTAATAAAATAGAAACATAGCTAAATAGATCAAACACACTTTACCCCAGGCGAAAACTACAAAGTTAGATTTTCAGTAAAGAATCTGAGAAAAGTAAGAAGAAATAATAATAATAAAAAAATCTATACTTACTCTATAGCTCTCAGTCTCACTCCCACCTTTTTATTGATTTTTTTCCATATTATAATGTTATTATATTATTATTATTATTATTATTATCTTGAGACCATAGCTTATATTATCTGTTGATTAGGAACATTGAAAATTTTTTATTTCTTTCAGTTCAATTCTTTTAAATGAACTTTTAGCTTAAGTCATTATCGACACGAGATTTTTGTAAATATAATTCACTAAAGAAGATCATGCGATTTATCACTTCAATGAAATTAAGTAAATATTACATTTGTCTCGAAATTAATGAAACTTTGGATCACTAGATTTCACGAGACGAATTTAATGGCGCAATCCGTTTCATCATTCGAGATCTAGAGAATTTTCGGTTTTCAACTGAAATTATCGTTTTTACCCTTTCGAGAAAAGTCTTTCTCGGGTTTCTAAGATGCTTTGGAAGATCTTGATTGCAAAATAGAACTTGATTAAGTCTTGGAAATTGAGTTAACAACCTTCGTCTTGCATGCATTAAGTGGAAGGAAGGCTTTTGACTCAAAAGAGCTTGCGTTGTTGTAGTGCTTATCATGGCTTCAAAGAGTTTGCCATTAATGAGATTTCTAATATTTTGGCACTCAGTCTTTGCTAAAGACTTCATCTCGACTGAATGAGAAACGATGAAATATATGTAAGAATAGGTAAAGCAATCCACATCAACAATTCAAACTTTAATTTCAAAATTCTTACCCACTAAGATCATAAATGTTTAAACTTGAAAATAAACTTTGATTCTTAGCACTATCACGAGAACATAAATATAAAAAGTTAAATAAATAAATGACAACAAATCCCATAAGCGATCGGATAAATATGATATGATATTATTATTGTTATTATTATATTTGAGGTATTAAATATTAATAAAATTCCCATTTTTACATTTAACATGATTATCAATATATGAAATAGGTAAAACAAGAAATCATCATAGATAAACTTTAGTTTCGAAGCTCTTCTACCAAAACATAAATGTTAAAGCCTTGAAAGCATTAAACTTTAAGTTTCTTGCTGCTGCCACTCGAACAAATATAAAAAAAGTAAAGTAAATAAATGATATCCCATAAATTAATCGGATAAATAATTGGTGCCTCGGGCTTCTTGGGGCCTCTAATCAGCGAATTGATACAACTAAAGAAGACACAGGTAGGTAGGCCCATCGCCAGCCTGCTGAGCCAAACTTAAGGAGCTCAGTTGAGATATCTTCTCACTGGCAGGGAAGGGGTTGACATTCACATTATGCCGTATCTGGAGAGAACTTTATTTAACAATCTTGACGGATAGACTCCGGAAGAAGCATTAGCGCCATACCTTAATAGGTAATTCAAAGTAGACAAAGCGTTCAAGATCTGTGTCGGAAATATGACCATAAAGGAAGAACTAGTCTCCAGCGATATATACGCCACCTTCTCCTCAGATCCTCCCTTTAAAAGGAAGACTAGTCTTCTCATGCGAGATATGCACCGCTCTTGCCGATTTGGGAGGAATTTTTCGTAAAGTGGATCCCCTTCCCTATGCGATAGAGAGGTCCTTGGAATGGCAAGTATGCCTAGACGGAAATATCCCAGATTTTGGAAAGAAAGTTTAACCCGGCATCGGAGCGGCAGCGAGACCTCCCATCGCTTTCTTAGTGTCTATTTTTGCGGGTTGTGTAAGCGGGTGTGATCAGCGATCCAGTGACTCAGGTCTGCCGGAACTTACAAATATGATATCATATTGTTCTTCTGTTGAGGTATCAAATGTTAATAAAAAGATTCCATTTTTATTTTAACATGATTATCTAATATTCTAAGGATTAAAGTAAAATAAATATGGTTGAAATTGGAAATGTTGAAACGAAATCGTAGACTTTTAAGTTTTACGAAACCCTTACCCTCAAAGAACATAAATATAGAAAAGTAATAAATCTATTGAAATTGATGTAATTAAAAAATGATTAATGGGAGTCACTTTATTAGCTATAACAGTATTGAATGGGTTGATAGATATTGGATGATCTGTTATCTGTTGACCAACTCTTGATTAATTCCTTATACTTGATTATCAGACTGTAGGATTAGATGATGCTGAGTGAGTTTTAAACTTTCGAGTTGAGATTTTACCATATGATCTGGGATGCATTGGTTCAAAGCTAGCATAGAGTTTTCTTGTGTTTAGTAATAGTTTACATAAGCGATTTTACTTCATTGTTCCAGTCTTGTTTTACTTTAACTTTTCATTGGTCTTGCATTGAGTCTTCACTTGGGAATTATTGTTTCCTTTCTAGTTTGAAGTCTGTTTTGAGGGTCAGTGGTTATCAAGTCGTTTGTTCTCATACATCCATGTATTTTCCGTCCGCCAGTTATATTATATACATTGTGTGATCTTATCCTTATGAGCATATAGTCTCTTTCCTATGGATATTGCTTTATGTTTGTCATGCCTGGTTCATAGCATATTTTCCCTGTGATGTACTTTTGCTTTCATGTCTTGGTCACTTGGGCCCGACCCATCATCGAGGGATTTGAGTTTATTAACCTTAGATTGGAGACTTGACTTGAGTTGGAGATTGAGACTCATTCTACATTGGGTCTTTCACATGATTTTGGAGGATTTGACATTGCTACATTGGGTGAGTGTTGATCTTTGTGTTGCCAGTTCATCGTATCATTCTTGGGGCATGTTTATGGGCGTGACATCATACGTGAGTATATGATGGTGAGTTAATATTCATTCTCTTTTGATTAGATTGAGCTACATTTGAGAGGATTTGTGACCTCATTTTGGGATATTTGGATCGTATGCATCCATCACCATTCATTTTAGATGTGATTTCCCTTCATGCTATGATGTGACTATAACCCACTCCCACCTCTGTGCTTTTTCTTGTTGACCTCCATTTTATTACCTTTATCGATTTGACCATATACAAGTTCTTTCCCTTTCCTACCTCACTTCACACTCAAGCGTATTTTTATTATTCCCACATACTCGTTTCTCATCCTATTTGACATGTGATGCTTCACTACCTTATTAATGTTCTCACATAGCGTGCTTAGGTTCTGCCGTCATGAGGTTTCTATACATATTAATCTGCGCAGGGGTTTGTTGATATTTTCTTATTGGGATTATTAAGCCTAGTTTCCCTTCATTTCTTTTAACTTATTACCGAGCCTCGATTCGGACTAAGTCATAAGACCATTTGTAAGGCCATGATGCCACACATTATGTTTGATATCTTACACAAGGGAGATATTTGAGGTTGGTTGGAGATATTTCAGAGCATGATAGAATAGAAGCTTCGATGATGATCATATACTTGGGGGTTGTCCCTATTTTGATCGATGGATTATGACCTACATTCTTACGATAGGACATGATACTTTGAGTCATTTTATCTATATGTATATGTTTTGAATATAGAGCATGTACACCATATTGTTGGTGGATCCTTGAGATGATCTATACTAGGGCATAACCCTCTTTTCTTTGGATGATGGATTTTGGACATTCATGTATTAAGGAAATATAGTGATTTACGATAACCGCTTATCGAGATGCGGTTGTTTTTATTTGTTACTGAGGCATAGCACCTCGATGATGTTTTGGTTCATCGTAATCAAGTGACCATTTGATGGAAGATTTTGATGCATCGTAGATTTGATGTCACATAAGATTTAGTCTTTTCGACTTACTTAGACGATCTTGGATACCTACCTATCTTCCATCCCATACCAGACATTTCCTTCTTGATAGCCTCATATCTATACCTATTTTGCTAGACCCTATCCTTCATCTTCTTTGACCTACCCATTTCACCTTGATTTATGATTTGCTCCTTTAATCAAGGAAGGATCTGGGGTTAAGATCTTTGAGTTTCCTGATGAGCCTTCATCATATTGGTCTTTAGGTTTGAAACCTTCCATGATGGTAGAGCCTAGTTCTTGTTTGTGATGATGTACATTTTGGGTTGGCATGTGAAGTCTTGGTTTCTATGTTTCCAGTGTTGGTCATTTTGATTCCTATTGTTGGTTTTTTTTATTCGGCCAACACTTTGGTTTATGGTCCTATGTGGCATCCTTGACGTTGGATTTTTTTTTTTACTTTCTCTAAGTGATCGATGAGCATACTCTGGAGTATTGATAGTTTTGGGGACATTTCACTTATTCTTTTTGTCACCTATGAACTTTATCAACGATGTTGTCGATCGTGGTAGTTTACTACCATCATATTACGTTGTGTTCTTGAGTTGCTTATTAGGGTATATCCCATCAAAGCCACTTTTCACTTTTCTTGTTTTTCCTTTTGGAAGCGAGCCTTGAGTTCTCTTGTACTTTTATTTCCTTTCAGGAGTCTCGAACTCACTTTCTTCATTTTTATTTTTAAGCCTTGTTGAGCCCTCGGCCCTCGGCTCTTAGCCCTCCCATTATTTTATTTTATTTTGTTCCTTCCTTTCTATTTCCTTTTAGGCCATGAGCATATCGAGCTGAGCTCTTATACAATTTGTCTTATTTTCTTTTGAGTCCAGAAGCTCACTTTTCCTTTTTGGGCCTTATAAGCCTTGTTGAGCCCTTAGCTCGACCCCAAGTTTTATTTTCTTTAGAGCCTAAAGCTTGCTTTTTCCTTTTTGGGCCCTAAGACTAGTTGAGCTTTGACTCTTATACAAATAATTTATTCTTACCAGACCGGGCTCGCTTTTCTCACTTTTTCCTTTTTAGGTCCTAAGCCTTGTTAAGCCTTAACCTTTAAGACTTGAGCCATTTTATTTCCTTTTCAAGCTCGAAGCTCACTTTTTTTTTTTCCTTTTTTAGGTCCTGAGGCTTGTTAAGCCGACTCAGCCTAGACAGATTTATTTTCTTTTCGAGCGGAACTCGTTTTCTTTTGGGCCTTGAGCCCAGCCGAATCCCCGACCTGATACCGGCTCAAGCTATTTTATTTCCTTTGTGAGCTCACATTTTTTTCTTTTTTTAGGCCCTGAGCCTTGACCTCTTAGCCTTGAGCTATTTTATTTCCTTTTGAATCAGAATCTGCTTTTTCCTTTTTTGGCCTTCTGCAGCCTTGTGGACCCCTAAACCTTAGCCATGAGTTGTTTTATTTCCTTTTAAGCGAAGGCTAGCTTTTTCATACAGGCTCACGAGCCTTGTGGAGCACTAAGCTATTTTATTTCCTTTTTGAGGCCCCGGGCTCGCTTTTTCCTTGCAGGCCGCCCAGGCCTAGCGGCTGGCTCTCATCCTTGAGTTTTTATTTCCTTTTAGGCGAGACTCCTTTTCCTTAAGCCTTGAGCCTTATCGAGCCTTGAGTTCTTAGCCTTGAGCTATTTTATTTCCTTTTCAAGCCCGAAACTTGTTTTTCCTCTTTTAGGCCACCTAGCCTTGCGGGCCTCTGACTAACCTGTTTATTTCCTTTTGAGCGAGCTTTGTTTTTTCCTTTTAGGCCTTCGCCTTAGAGCTGAGTTGTTTTATTTACTTTTTGAGCTCGGAGCTCGCTTTTTTCCTTTTTAGGCCTTGAGCCTTGTCAAGACTTGTGCTCTCAGTCTTGAGCTATTTTATTTTATTTTCGAGCCCAAAACTTGATTATTTTTTCTTTTTAGGACTTGAACGTGTGAGACCCAAGCTCTTTTCAGCAGGCTGTTTTATTTCCTTTTCAAGTACGAATATCAATTTTTTTCCTTTTTAGGCCACGAACCTTACTCGAACTGAGTTCCTGTTCAGTAGCTCTTTTATTTTCTTTGGGACCTGTATGGCTCATTTTTGCTTTTTTAGGCTATGAGTCTTATTGAGCCTGAAACCTAATATAAGTATTTTATTTCAGCACTAAACAGACTCATTTTGCACTTTTCCTTTTAAGCCACGGGCCTTGTCTAACATTAAGCTCTGCTTCGACTGTTTATTTTCTTTTGAGTTTGGGCTTTCGCTTGCCAATTTCCTTTTGACCTGACCTTATCGAGCCCTTAGCTCTCAGCCCTGAGCTATTTTATTTCCTTTTCGAGCTCGGAGCTTGCTTTTTCCCTTTTTAGGCCTGAGCCTTGTCGAGCCTTGAGGTGTCAACCTTAAGTTGTTTTATTTCCTTTTCAAGTCCAGACCTCGCTTTTTTAGCTTTTTCCTTTTTAGGCTCTGAGCCTTGAGCTATTTTATTTCATTTTTGAGCTCGAAACTCGTTTTCCTTTTTTGGCTAGGCCTTATTAGACCCCTAAACTCTTCGATGAGCTATTTTATTTCCTTTCAAGCCCGAACTAGCTTTTCTCTTTTTTTTTTAGGCCTAAACCTTGTCTTTGCTATGGCTCTACGACCATATTGTTTATCTGTTCAGGCCAGACTCGTGTTTTCCTTTTAGGCGCTGAGCCTTGTTGAGCCTTGAGCTATTTTATTTTGTTTCAAGCCAGGAAGGCTCGCTTTTGTGTTTTTTTTTTTTTTTGGGCCTTGGGCTTTGTTGAGCCATGAGCTCTCTCAACCTGATGCACTTTTCTTTTATAGTCTGTGGCTGTTTTTTTCCACTCATGAATAACAATCCATACCAAGCCTTGATTGCATTCGCCCTCTTCATCCATGTTAATGGTGTCATTTGGGCACTCTCTATGGGCATCCATCTTATCCAGTTCCCCCTCGAGGGTATGTTTTAAAGTTTGTGCGGTTAATCTTATCTTGATCTTTAGTGCCTTTGTGTGGTGGTATAATCTCTTTTGCTTACATTTGTTTAGTTTTCTCTTTGGTGGTCAAGTATCACTTGACTTTGACATCGATTCACTAACCAGCACCACCTTTGGAGCCATTTTAGAGAAGGTTTGGACCTGCTTTGTATTTAATTGGCATCTTAGACTTTTTATTTTGTTGTTGCTTTAGATTTTTAAGCCTCTTGGGGTTCTCAGTTTGAGTGAATATTGTTCATATGATTACTTTTTGGGTCTTCTTTGTTCTTCGATAGAGAGTTAATCTCATTTCCTCACTTTTCACATTTCTAACTCTTCATTGTTTTTGCTCTCTACACTTGTGAACTTTATCAAGATAAGGCATATTTGTGAACTAAATTTGGAAACCATTTATTTTTTTTATTTTCTGTTACTTAATTTTGATTTTATTAGATTTTGATTTTATTTGACTGAATTTTCCTTTTTAATTTTATTTTCTTCCTTTTCTTTTAGGGAAGGTGTTTGATCATTTCCTTTGAGAGATTTAGGGTTTAGGTGCCTTAGAAAGATATTATATATTTACCAGGGAGGACGTTGGAAGGCAGGCTGAAGAGTGGCGAGGGAATATTTTGGGGCATAGGAGAAGATCAAACAGCTGCTTGAAAGAGAAGAAAGAGAGAGAGGAGGAGGACGGAGAAGGAGTTTTGGGACCTCCAAAGGAAGACAAGATTGGGGATGGCCTGAAAGATAAGGCATACAAGAAGGTAGCAAAGAAAGGCTACAGAGTGTGTTTTATGTTTATTGGACATATCTCTTATTATTCTATTGCATCTTATGAAGTTGTTTGGGTTTTGCGTATTCACACAGTTGAATAACATCTATGTTCATTTTTAAGTTCACTTAAATCTCACCTAATGATTCATTCGGTATTTGTTCCTCTCTCTTGATTGTTCACTCTATATTTTACCTTTTGGTTGGTGATCGATTCTCTGTCTTGTAATTTAAGTTAATGCATTCTCTGTTCTATGACTTGGTAAGTAGTAAGTTGTTGCACATGAAATTTGAATTTGTGTGGGTTTTTTTGGTCATCTATTACTCTTTCTTCCTTTCTTTGGTTTTTATATTCAAGCAGAAATACTAGGTGATTTCTTTTGTTCACCTTCTATTTGGGGAATCAGATGTGAGGAAAGGTTGAGCATTATTTGTTTACCAATCAAGTTTAGGAGTTGAATGTGCATCCTCTCATAATAATTAGATGTTAAAATCATCCATGTTCTAATTTGCTCTACATCACCGGATCTTGAATCAAAATGCAAAATCATACAAAAGTCAAGCTAAGTACCCCTGGCTTATTAGATCAAATGAGATACTCTCACTTGCAAATATGAAATAAAACATCAATCAACGAAACTAAGGGAGATTCATACAAACATGTCTTTGGCTACATCACAAACCTGAAAGCTAACTTCAAAACATAAATGGAAAGGGGATCTGACCATGAAAGAAGGGAAAATAAAGAAAGGAAAGAGAGAAAACAAATATGGCATGGCTCCTTCTTCTCATATGTCTTCTTCTTCCTCGGGTTTTCTTCCTATTCAGAACAAACCCTAGAAAACTTGAAGAATGAAACCTAGTGTTTCCACTGAGGAGGCTCCCCTCTCTAGCTAAATCTAATCAAAAAATCATTACAAAACCCCCACGCATGAAACCCTAAGGAAAAAAGTCCTATATATACATCTGCTTGGGTAATGGGCCCATGTGTGAAATAATTTGGGTTGCATCGTGCGGTCGCGACCTTGGTGCTCCATGATGATCGAAGCTGTTTGATTTTTATCCATTTTCTATTTAAATGACAATATGAATGCTGAGTTAATAAAAATATGGATATTTTACTCAAATATAATTTTGCAGAGAAATTATAGCGAGAATCAAAAGCCCAGCAAACCGAGAGAGAAACAGAGGTCAATAGCAAGAGTAAAGTGGCGGGGTGGAAGTCGCAGCCGAGTTTCGCCGATTCGGTTAATTCAGTCCACACCCGCAAGAGCTAGTCTTGAAGAAGAAATGGAAGGTTGCATCAAAGCCAAGTGCGACGGAAAGTGAGGAGTTACGATAATATAAATACTAAGCCACCGAGGTGGGCTTAACGACCAGGAAGGGTTCTTTGAGGCGAAGGAATATTCAAAAAGAGAGAAGAATAAAGTCGTGACACTGATGGGTTATGACCCAAAATGAAAACGGCCTTGTGCCAACATAAGCAGAGGTCGCGAAGATTGATCGGTTGATGAAGCCATAGGTGAGGTCTCTGTAGGAAGAGTTGCAACTAGTTCTTAGTGAAAGACTCGCTCACGATCGCGAAGCGTGCTTTGAGAATCGCGACATGAAACAAAAAAGACAAAGGGTTGCAAGGTAACGGGGTGCAGCGTCTTGGAGTTGCGACCCGGGAACATCGACAAGACTAAGAAGGACCTGTTATGACAAAACGTTGAGGTTGAGACTAAATGTAAAGAATTCAAGGTCGCGGCGTGCATTCAATTTTACAGTATTGGCCATCCTGAGGCATCTACCCAAGTGCTCATTAGGGTCCTCAGTAGGGTGGCACGTAAGTGTCTTTTCAGTAGTGTGATCAAAGTGGTTTTTAGCTTCGAATTGATGGCTTTGTGAGAGTGTCCTTCTTGGGTTCACAACGGATGACAAGTCAGAAGTCTCCTCAAGTATGTACCTTTGAAGTCTCTCTTTGTTTGTCTCTGTTCCCTTTGAGTCAATTCTCTCTCGTCGCGTAGTTGCCTGCGCACTGCTTACAGCGCCTCAAATTCCTCGGTCGTTCTTTCTAGCTGATGTCAAAGTGAACCAAATCTGACTCTTACGGCTACTTTATTACATTAGAGATACCTTTGTACGAAATGGAGTATAGATTACATTATTCGATGAGTGTCGTTAATAATTTACCGATTAAGCTTTCTAAAAGATAAGTGGTTTGTCTGACCACTTTGATAAACTATTTTGTGTTCTTTTTGTAAATTCAAAGAAAATGTCCATTAACAAATTTCCCTTTTTGATCGAGGAATATTCAGATTTGTCAAAGTCTTTCATTCCCGACAGCGGCATATAAACTTGTTTGCCGTGATTATATAGACAAAAACCTTAAATTATATGTTACAGAAACCAATTCTATGCATCTTTTCTCTTAGGTTACTTGGATATAGCGATAAATGCTATATTACTTAAAAAATGGACAATCCCAAGACACTAAGTGCCGGAATCTACTAAGTAATACAAATGGATGTAAGTCCGAGATAATTTCCACAGAGATTGACAAAATTTGGAATCAGCACCTGACTGCCGAGATTCCACCTATTTAGAACTTCCGGTGGATAATTGTTGGTTTAATCTAGAATAATAGTCTGAAGGCCATGAATGTAAAGGAAATAAAATATTTTAGCTGAAAAGTGAAAATCAATTCTTGGGACCGAATAAGTTCATGAAAATGAACATATGAGGAGTGCGTAAAGCATTAATTCTGCATTTAATATTTCTTATTACTCTATTTTGTTGTTGTTTGGATGTGGATTTGTCAAGATGCCTTTACATTGCAATTTGGATTTCTCATTATTCTTGGTTTGAGGCCCTTGCTCTGAAAGCGAATCGCATTACTTGTATTTTACCTTCTTGCAAAGATAAGGTATTTTCTTTCTCAATACTTCACGCCCATTTCTTGAGGCTGATTTCTTGCTTCCCTTCTGTAGGGATTCTTGTAAAACTTCCACTTTCAATTGATGACATCCTTTAAATCAATGGTTTCTTCCCTTCCTTGATTAGCTTTTTGCTAACACGAGGGATGAGAACTTCCTGATTAAGGTGAAGTCTACGATTATTTTACGTGATAAATCTTATATACTCTGACGTCAATTATGAGTGAATGGGAATTTATGGGGTGAACTTTCGAGCTGAGTGGTTGTCAATGGTAGTATATCATACCCACAAGTGGAATGTTCCCAACTCTCGAAGGGGAATCTCATCTGCAGCCCAATCATGAGGCACCCGGAAGCCAGTGCAGGGGAAACAGAAATCCTTTGAAGTAGTATCATATCTTTCTGTTTGAGAACTGGATCTATTCAAAGAACAACTTATTAATCAAATAAATTCCAATGGTATTTCTCTCTAAATGATCTGAAAAGAAATTTGTAGCTAACATTAAATCCCGATCTAGTGAAAGCTGATTCTAATGCATTGATCGTGATGGATCATTGATCAAGTACCTTGTAATTGTAATAAAGCGAAAAGAGCAATTCTGAAATTTGTCAGAGGACTCCATTAATTTCCAGGTAGTAATTGTAAGAAAATCAAAAATTTGATCCCATTCATCGTTTCTACGGGTCACTAGTTTGAGATCGGAAAAGAAAATAAAAAAAAAAATAAATAAAAATATATATATTCTAAAAATATCTGATGGGTCCTTCTTCTCTTCGAGTTACGGGTATCGACGGAGCTACTTTACTAAAACTTATAGGCTATTTATATTGTCAAAATTGGGCTGATTAGCTCGGTGTATTTCTAAAAGAAAGGCCCATTCTTTGTTTTCAAATCCGACTCAAAGAATAGATCGCGACCTTACGGCTCTTTTTGCCCATATCTTTTATTCTAGCGTCGCGATAATATTTACGCTGGCCATGTCTTTGAGTTCTAGGTCATGACTTTTCTTTTTATAGGCTGCGACTTCTTTGTTTGAGCTTCTGTCCTCATCACGACGTTGATAACAGGTTGGGACTAAGTAATTTCTCTTATCACCGGCTTTGGAGTCGCAACCTCAAAGCGTCGAGCGTAATTCTTTACATTTAGTCTCAACCTCAACGCTTTGTCATAACGGGTCCTTCTTAGTCCCTACTCCGATGTTCTGATCATGACCTTAGAAACCGCGTCGCGACCTCTTTGTTACCTTCTTGACCCTTTGTCTTTGTTTCATGTCGACCTCAAACGCGTTGCGGCTATGAGTTGATCTTTCAATTAAGAACTAGTTGCAACTTCAATTTTCCTACAGAGACCTCATCTATGGCTTTATCAACCAATCAATCATCGCGACCTCAAGTTTATGTTGCGACTTACGTCGTCTTCTTTTGGCGTAGCGACCTCAGATTAGTGTCGCGACCTCAGATTCTTCCTTGAATATTCCTTATGTCTCAGCAACTCTTCCTTGGTCGCAACGTCTATTTCTGCGTGCCTTAGTATTTATGGTCGTAACCTCACTTTCCTGTCGTGACTTGGCTTGATGCAACCTTCCATTTCTTTCTCAAGACTAGTCTTGGTAGGTGTCGTGACCTGGAATTAACTGAACTGAAGAAATCCTTATTGCGACTTCAATTCTCAGTTGCGACTTTATTCCTGCTATTAGACTGGTTTCTTCTGGTTCTTGTTGGGGCTTTTGATTCTGCTATAATTCTCTGCAAAATTATATTTGAGTAAAATATCCATATTTCTGCATATTAATCAACATTCATATTGTCATTTAAATTAGAAAAATGGATAAAAAATCAAATGAGTTTTTGACTTATCAAATTCCCCCAAACTTAAAATTTTGCTTGTCCCCAAGCAAAGAAAAGAAAGAATTGTTTGTCTCAAACAATTGAGCTTTATTTTTAAGGACATTTTTTTTATTTAAACCACAGTCTTTCTTATTTTACCATTTGACTTGAACAAGAAGGTTGCAGCATTATCTCAAATTCAGTCATCAATTGAGAAAAAGGAAATGTTTTCAATCTCCATCACAAATAAACTAATGAAATTTGCATGTAAACAGACCAGTCAAAATAAATCTTGTTCTGTGAGTGTGTGTAGGTCTTCCTTCCTATTCATCTTTTTGTGAAATTAGTTAATCTTCTGGAATTTTCCTTAGAAGCTAATTTAAGTCTCATAGGCTTGTTTTTCATATTGATCTCCACTAATGTAGGCAAGCTTCATTAACTAAGATAAAAAAAAGGTCTTTCGGGCTTGTAATGTTAGGCTTGGGTAAATGGGTAGATAAATGGAAAATTTTAGGATGCAAATTACCCAGATTCCATTTTTCCTTTCTTTATAATGGTCTTCATCTTTCATCCTTTTCTTTCTTCTTCTTGTAAACTCTCCCACCTTCAACTTATCAGCTCAATTCCTTTTTACTGGAACTCAGTTCAAAGAATTGGAATAGTGCAATGTTTTGTCTTATTAGGCTTTCTATCACTCTTAGAGAATTTTGGGTTAGGAACTCCCATACCAGTTGACATTAGGGTACTAGGTGTTGAAACACCCCTACAAACTTAATTGTTCAAGAGAGATAGGCCACAAGACAAAACTTATTCCTTTTTCATTTTTTTTTCATTATTTACATTTCTTCAATTTATTTTTCCTCCTTCATCCTTGTAGTCTAAAAGAAATATTTTCCCCTAAACTTGTTCCTTTCTACATAGTAAACTTTCCTTTTCTGAAAACTGGGTAATTATTGGGGTTCTTTCTATGGTATTAATTCTAAGAAGGGAATTCAGGTCTTCAATTGCTGCTATTTGAAGAAATTAGGCTTTAGGCTCAATCATGGAACTAGAGTGTATGCTTTTGCATATAATACTAGTAGGCTTGAAGAGGTTCAAACTTCCAATGATGGCCTCTATCATTTCTTGTTAGTTGTTTCTGCCTAGGATTTTGCCTGAACCAATAATCTAACAAGTTCTAGGACCACATGCTTTTGAATTTGGATTATTCCAGAAGATGTCCCTAATCCCTCTTAAAGTATTAAGGATTTTCCAGACCTTATGCATAGTTTTTCCAAGATTTGTGTGGACTTAGTTGTTTACACTCAAAATTCAATCATTTTCTTTGCTCTTTCAATCGCGTATTTTTTTCCTAATTCTGCAATTTAAACTTGGTTCAACTAAAACTGCAACCTCTTATTCAGGTTTCATAGTTCCTACTCTAACCTTTCTCTTATAGTGTTGTTCTGGCTCTCATCATTGGTAATTGTGTCATTGTACAAAGAAAGCTCGAAGATATAGATCATTTATTTCAGACAAATAATGAATGACACAAACAACACAATTCACTGAATCAATTCATGAATAATTTACATTCCCACCTTCAGGTCCCAATCAACAATTCATTTAACAACAGTATTCACACTGCAGCATTATTCAAAACAGAAAAATCAATTATCAGCAATTAACTACTATCATTCATGCAACACACAAAACACTTTCAATGAATCAAAAGAGTATTTATTAATATTAAGGTAAGATGACAATTAAGGAGATTACAAGAGACTACTTATTTTCTTCTTTTATAGGCTTGTGCTTGTTCATGGGCTTAAGGGTCATGAGGGAACGCGCCATAATGCATGGATGCGTGTAGGCTATCATCTCTTAAAGAGAGGGGCACTTTAGACATTTCATGAGTTAGGGTTTTCCTATAAAAGGACCTTTATGGAAAACTCTAACAAGACTAAGCCATTTTTGCATACTCCTCTTAAGAAGAGTGTTCTTTAGATAGAGAAGATTGTTGTTCAAGAACATCTCTTTTTGCTAAGATTGAGTTTTGGCTTCCATCTTTGGATCTAGGCTTGGCTAGCACTTGAACTTCATCCGAGATTGTTGACTTGGAGGATATCGGCTCCACTCTTTATGTGGATACTGTTAAAGGCGAATCTAAGACTTGATTAGCTTCAGTGTATGCTACCCTAGCCTTTGGATTGATTATAGAATCGACACAAGGTAAAATCTTGCACCCTCTTTGGTTTTTAATCGGATTTGATGCCTCAAGTTTAGTTCTTGTTGGGTTTTGTTTCTAAAATTTTAAGTTTCCGCTGTTTTGTTTGTTGCCACCTTTAAAACCTAACAGGTGGTATCACTGTAGCCTACTTGTGTGCATCAAAGAAATTGTGGTTTACATGTTAAGAGTTTGCATTTTGGTACCCATGTTCTTCAAAGGTTCAAAACAGAGATTTTGTTTTGAAAAGACTTGATCTGAATTTTCTTCTTCATATAATTTGGTCACTTAAGATGATCAAACATGATTATAATGAAGAAGAAAACTATTTGAATGAATTAAACTCCCAAAAGTTGGGATTTTCATAAAATCTACCGTAGTTAGACTATAGTCCCAAAAAATAGCCTTTTCGTTTATTATTTTACTTTATAGCATTTTACGCTATTATAAATTTTATTTTATTTATTCGATATTTTATTAGTTTTAAGTGATAAAGTAGAGCTTTTAAAGTGAGTCGCATAGTGGATTAATTACTTTTAAATTAAACCTAGTAGTTTTATAACATGTTCAATGTATATTGTTTGTGAAAAAGGGTATTTTCGTAAATTCTCAATTGAGGTTTTGTTTGATATAAAGTGATTAGTCTTGTGTCATGGTAGATTTATGTTAAGTTGTTATGGAATTGAATAAAGTTGGGGGACTTAAAAGCAGGACCTATGTGCAAATTAGGGTCTTATATGCAAAATGAGAAAAGTTGATCACATGGGAAGGTGACACATGGAACTTCTAGAAGAATGGATTCCAAATTGGCTTTGGGTGCCTTTGAAATCCGGTTGAGCTTAGGAGAATGAGATCCAAAACTGTTGGCTCTTCTCATTTTGTATATATATGTTTGAATTAGAGTTCAAGAAGCTTTTTTGCTTTGATTATGATTGATTTTGAGGAATTTTTGTATAAAGGAAATGTTAGGGTTTTAGGGGAAATGCTATCAAAATTTTCCAAAACCCATGTTTTTTTTTCCACCATAACTTTGTCATTACTCATCCAAATTGAGTAATTAAAATTTTTGGGTAAACTAGACTTCTATGGGAACAAATTTTCTTGAAATAAGTGTAATCAAATTTGGACCCCATTGTACCTTGAAATTTGTCAAAATGAGGCTTTGTTTCGAACAATTCTTTTTAGTTACGGTTTTGAGTGAGTTTGGTGTTTTAATTACGATTTTGGTATTTAGGCCATAAGTTGAGTTTCACTCATCCAAATTAAGTGATTCAAATTTTTGGGTAAACTAGACTTCTAGGTGAACAAAGTTTCTTGAAATAAGTATATTTAAATTTAGACCCCATTGGACCTAGAAATACATCAAAGTGAAGCTCTGTTTTCTGGAAAATTCTGGTTCTGGTTTGGTACAATTTTGATGTTTTGGGACAGTTTTGGTATTTAGGCCATAAGTTGAGTTTTACTCATCCAAATTTAGTGATTCAAACTTTTGGGTAAAATAAACTTATAGGAGAATAAATTTTCTTGAAATAAGTGTATTCAAATTTGGATTACATTGTACCTAAAAATTCGTCTAAGGGGAGCTCTATTTATAGGAAAATTCTGGTTTCTATTTTGAAAATAGATTAGTCCCGGTTGTTTAGAACATATCTTGAGTTCCGTTGCTCCGAATTGGATGATTCCAATTTCTGAATAAAATAGATTTATAGAGGAACAATGGACTTGAAGGAAGTTGGGTAAATATGGCTCATTTGTTCCTAGAATATTTTACAAGTGAAGGTGTATTGGGTAGAAATCAACCCTAACCAAAAACACTAGCATGCACGACTGATATTTTTCTCTGTTTGTGATGGACTAAGGGTTGGTGACGAGTAAACCTAAGTAAGATCGGGATTCCAAGGATATGAATCAAGGAGCAACAACCTTTTTGGTTTGTTCTTCTCATTTCTTTTCTTATTGCAGCTTTGTATTGGATTTGTCAAAAATCGAAATGATTTATTAGGGTATATATGTATAAGTCATCATCGAATCGTGTGGAGTATAAGTCAATGCTTCGTCTCATGCATACATTCCATTTCAAAAAAAAAAAAAATCATCTAATTGTTTTGTATTGCAAACAAATATGTATAAATCTTCATGGGAAGAGTATATTTTGACTTACATTTAGACATGAACTACAATGTTTTGTAAATGAATTAAAAATGGCAAGAAATGTCGTCTTGTATAAATGTGGGAATTCAGCAAATGATGGGCTCTTTACCATGATTGATGTACATTTTTATATACATAATGTGTATTAGTAATGAGATCATATTTTCATACATACATAAATATGATTTAAATGGATATTAAATATTCCATCGAAAATAAGTAGATGAAATGTGTTTTACAGATAAATGAATTTAGTGGTTCGCGTCCCCAGGTCCGATCCAGCCATCAATTCGGGTCGGATTAAGGGGCGCGGCAAGAACCCAGCTCAAGTTGCGACGTGGGTGAAGAACCAAGGCAACGTTGTGACTTGCGGGTGCCCACGTCGTGACGTGAGTTCATCTTTGTCAAAATTAACGCAGCGACATCACGACATGAGGATATGTGATTGCATCTCGGGTATCGAACGTAACATTAAGATGTAAATACCTCGTAGCCGGCGACATAAGTTATAAACCTAGGTGATATCCCGCGTGTCACGAGTCTCCATGTCACAATGTATTGCTTGTGAAGCAAACAAAACCAGCACCCATGTCACAACGTTCGTCCTTGACGTCGCGACATGGATGACCATGTTCTTCATTTCTATGCTATGATGTCATGGCGTGAGTTCCTCATGTCACGACGTGAAGACCTGCAATTTGGTTTTTTTTCCTCATTTTCTCTGGCATTATTTTAAGGAATCATCTCTGGTGTGGCTAAGATGAACTGTGCAAGTAAAGATTGAAGGATTCAAACTTAAATTCTAGAATCATGGATTTTTTAAGAGATTTGAACAAATTATAAAACCATGATTGAAATTACTTTCAAGATACATTGGACAAAATGTAGCGCTAGATCCAGAAATTCAGTTGACTTCATGAATCAACCATGGAATACTAGTAGATGTCGGGTTGCAGCATACACTTTATAGAATCGGTTAGAGTCTCCTTTGTACGGGAGCTCTACCCAATTACAACACCTGCATGAAACCTGTCCCAAGCAGTCCAATATAATTTCAACATGAGTAAAACGGCCACTTGGGCCCAATAACAATACTCATCATACATACCAACTATGAATCCAACTATATCCAATAGTTACAAGAGTTCAAATATTTTACTCTTATACAACATATATATCAAAAATTAGAATTCTAATACATGTGTAAAATCATCAAAGCCACGATCGGCTTTCTTCACAACTATGCCTTTGTCTCTAGGGCGAGCCGTCCCTCGCACGCTCCTGTACTGTAAAATAATATCCCTCGATAAGTGAGCTAATGCTCGATGGTGGAATCACCCTAAGTGGGCTACTCTCCCACCTAAGTGCGGTGCAATGTTCCAAAATAAACATACATTCAAGCAAAATGCTGTGAGTCTTATGAATGTCTACATGACGACTCGGATCCGAGTCCTCTGAGCTCCCTCTACACTCGCCTAAGCCTCATTATGAAATTATTAATTTTGTTGTTTGTGGACCCTCAGGAGTGAATATATCAATTGGGCCGCTCCGATGATTGATATATTATTAGTTTTGTGGACTACCCTCGATGAATAATGGTGGGGTACGCTCCGGCGATTGATATTTTCATTTGGACTACCCTCAGATAATTAATATTTTAGACTACCCTCGAACCATTATCTCTAGACTCATCTCATGCACTAACTCCTATAGTCCTAGGATGTTCCGATTGCATATGGAATGCATATGCCAATTCCAATAATTTAATCACATGCGAAATATGTAAACATACACATATCACATAATATCGATTACCGATCATGTCATGTAATAAATCAATTCATACATCAAAATTAGCTCCCTTGGGCTAATGATCATACACGAGCAATTCCACTTGAATCACTCGACCAAACACATATTCACACAAAAATATATTTTCGTGTCACTATTCCTAGGAACAGTAAAACCCTAGGGTTTACGGTTCCAACACTCAACAATTCATCGGTTCACTTTGTGAACCCGCATTTCACGGCCATTTCCGGCCTTATACAAACCACAATACAATCCATGGCATGAATCACACCATTAGACACCTAAACAGTGCGGCGAGTCACGGGTGTAAGTCTGAGTTCCATAAATCCAAAGCAATTGGTCCCAGTTTTGGGACCGTCAGGCATGACCCCTCACGGCCTCAATTCAGGCTCAAACATTCGCAAAGTATTTAAAGAGGAATAAAACACAAGTAGGAGAAACCCTACCTCTCGGAGTTGAAACTCCTAAATCACGCTAGTACCCATGACCCTCTCCGCGTGAAGCCGTTCTCGCTTCTTGTCTCGAAAGTTTGCCGGCGGTCGGATCTCCATGAATCTAGAAGTTACCGCTCTCTCTCTAAAACCAAAAAAATCTAACCTCCTGTAATTTCTCCATTTCTTTTCCTTCTCCCCACGTTTTCTCCCTTTTTGATAAAGGAAGAGGACAACTGTTCACTATTTTGTCCTTTTCCTCATTTAAATCAATTTCTATAATGACATCTATGTCCTTCTTTTCCCAGTTTTGACATTCGGCTCTATCTCGGCCATCCATTTTCATCATTTCTCTACTCATACCACTTATGGAACGTGAGTACGTGTTATATGTGACTTTCGTCGCATCGAAAATCAATTTACGGCACCCGAAATGCGATGCCTCGTAAAACGTGCCAACTCCGACTGTCTCGGAATTCTACAAAATTTTACGTGCTAGCTAGATTTTGAGAGACGATTCCAACGGTGAAATCCGTTTCATCATCCGAGATCTAGAGAATAAATTCCGAATTTTTAACCGAATTAACAATTTTGTAATCGAATTTACGATTTTGCCCTTTTTCCATAAATTGGAATTTCTCGGGTCTTACACAAAATAACACCATTTTGCAATTACGATTCAAAAGTTGAATTGGGTTAATGATTCAAGGGCTGAATTGATTTATGGATCAATTAGTTCACATGTTGAAAACTTTTCATGTGCTTTTGAAATCATGGGGTGCCATTATCCAGTGCGCAATGCTGCATTAGAAGATACATGCAGGTGTATGTTAGCATGATGGATGATTATGGACTTTGCCCAATTTTGATTGAGCATACTGCATATTTACTTATTTTTGGGTAAATGGGGCCTGCGTGTCCCTGTCGTTCTCTATTTTTCTCAATGTATTTCTCTTCTTATCTAAATCCCCCTCAAATGTAACTTGAGATTCTTCTTTTGAATCTATGTAATTAGATTGCATAGGATTTGGATTAGTTGATAGAGATACAAAGGAGAAAGGAGCATGGAGAAGGATCAAGAAAACATAAGAAATATAGTCAGATTTAATTTCATGTGTTGTAATAATCATGCATGTCCTTAGGTCTAACCTAGTCAATTCCATTATGGCTCATGGAATTGATTTTAGAATGTCCATAATCATGCTATATAGTTAGAGCAACCATCTATATATTTTCACACACACACACACACACACACACACACACACACACACACACACACACACACACACACACACACACACACACACACACACACATATATATATATATATATATATATATATATATATATATATATATATATATATATATATATATATATATATATATATATAAATAGAAGAGGAGAGGGAGAGATTAGTTAAAGTAACTAATCTAAAGAAGCCCCTCAATTATAAATATTAAAATGCTTGTCTTCCCTTAATATGAATTGTGAACTTTGAGTTCTTTTGGAATTGAGGTTGTTGGGTAAACTCATTTTCTCTCGGGGACGCATGTTTTATCCATGGAATGGTTTACTGATTAGTGGGCTGGCACTTGTTGGGCAAACCTAAGGTTAATGTTGGATAAAGAACCACGATTGAGTTAGTGTACATGAGATGTACACGCATCATGATTGATAACCCAATGATAGTGCGCCAAATCACAGTTATTAGCATTAGTTTTGATAGTTACATGAAATTTTAATTGGTATAGACAAGATACCTACCTATTGACCCAAGGTGGCTTGATGGGTAAACCCAAGGTCATTCTTATTGATATTGGATATCGACCCAGTAGGAGAACCTCCATATAGGTTCTTCCGGATCAATGGTGAGGGCCATCGATTCGTAATAAAATTGTGGGAGCCATAATGTGTAATTATCAAGCCATAATAATCATGCATTTTAAAGTACAAATCTAACATTATCTCTTTTATATCTAGGTTGTTAGAATCTCACCATGGCATCAATACAGGATGCCAACATATTGACCGGGCATAAATTCTTGGATCGATTAAAGAATTTGAGAATGGTTCTCAAAAGGAAAATATTAGCGTATGTCCTTGTTGAGCCACTCCCTTAATCCCCACTATTGATGCATTTGAAATAGTTTAGAGGACATATCAAAAGCAATTAGTTGAGAGTGCGAGGGTGGGATTGATTATCCTCACCTCCATGTCACCTGAGTATCAGAAGTAGTATAAGATTATGGATGTATATTCCATAGTACACCATCTAAGGGTACATTATAATGAGAAGGCGAGAACTAAAAGGTTCAAAGTCTCCGAACTGTTTTTTGGTTCCAAGATAGAGGAGGGGACATCCCCAGTGTAGTATGCACTGAAGATGTATGAATATATTGAGAGGTTGAGTCAATTCGGTTATTGGATGGACTATGAATTGAGTGCATACTTGATTTTGAAAAGTTTACCTGATAGTTTTCCACAGTTTGATGAACTACTTTGTGTCCACCATACCCGAGTTGATCAACGTGCTCAAGATAGCTAGGGGAATATAGGTTGAGAAGAAGGACAAAGAGACTGCCCCAAAAGTGACTTGCTTCTATTGTGGTCAAGTTGGCCATTAGAAGAGAATTGCAAGGCCTAATTGGAATCTACGAAGAAGGTGGCATGTGATGCACTATCATCTTTAGGTATTTATGCCATCAAGGTTAATATTATTTCTCCTAACAACATTTAAGTATATGATACCAGTTATGGCTCCTCCATATTGGTTGATATGTAGGGCCTAAGGAATAGTAGGAAGCTTACCAAGGGAGAGTTTGACCTTTGAGTGGGCAGTGGTGCAAGAGTTGCAATTATTGCTATATGGACTTATGTTGTGAACCTCCCTTGTGATCATTGTTTAAATTTGGATTGCTTTTATGGACTAGCATTGACAATAACATTAGTTGAATGTCAATTTTATGCAAGTAATAGAATTTACATATTAGATATGTCCAATCTAATTTTAAATGTTAATGCTTGATAAAGGCGAGGGAGATAATTTAAAATCATTGTACTCTAGGCATTGTCCCCTTGGCCATGCAAGTAAGAGGTGCATGACTGAGTTATACAAAAGTGGTGGCTTAGGGTCATTTGATTGTAATTCATTTGACAAATGTGAATCTTGCTTGTTAGGCAAAGATGACAAGGTTGCACTTTGTCGGGTGAACATGCTTATGGACTGTTAGACCTAATACATAAATATGTATAAGGTCCAATTTCCAGTAATGTAAGAGTTGGTTTCTTCTACTTCATTACCTTTATCTATGATCATTCATGATTTGGGTAATTATATCTGATCAGATATAAATCTGAATCCATTGAAAGGTTCAAAGAATTTATAAATGAAGTGGAGAAACAACTTGGGAGAAGTATCAAATCACTTAGATCAGATCCAAGTGATGAATACTTAAGCGAGGTTTTACAGAGTTATCTTCAGGATGTTGAGACTTTATCCAAGTAGACTCCACCTTACACACCGCATCAAGTAATGTGGTTAAAATGACAAACTAAACCTTGTTGGACTTGGTAAGGTCTTTAATAGGCAAGGTAGACCTACTAAAGTCACTTTAGAGGTATGCACATGAGACTACTATTTAAGTGTTAAACAAATTCCAATCTAAGTCAATTAATGTCACTCCATATGGAATATGGAATAACAAGGATCCCTATCATTCCCACATGAGGATATGGGGTTGTCCTGCTTGTGTAAAGCGAACTAAATCAAACAAGATGAAAATTAAATCTGACAAGTGTCTGTTTGTAGGATATCCTAAAGGATCTATAGTATACCAGGTCTACAACACTTTGGAACAAAGCTTGTTTGTTTCAAAGCATACAGTCTTCTTAGAGAAAGAGTTTATTCTAAGAGATGACAGTAGGAGCAAGTTTGAACTTAGCGAAGTTCAAAGTGCTTAAACAAACGTAAATCAACTGACTTAATCTAAGGTTGTTATTCATGTTGATGAAGTAGCAACTGATCCTTCTAAAACACAAGAACATCATAGTATAAGTAGGGTACGTACTATTCTAGAGAAATATGGATTTCTCATTAGTGAATAGTGGGACGTATTGCTCATAGAGGTCAATGAGCCTACTATTGATGATAAATCTCTTAATAGTTCAGAGTCTGAAGAGTGGCTTGAAGCCATGAAGTCAGAGATGGATTCAATATTAGTCGACGAGTGTGGACTGGGTTAAATACCCTTAAAGGGATAAAACCCATAGGGTGCACGTTGTTCTTAAAAAAGAAAACATACATGGAAGGTAATGTGATTACCTATAAAGCGATGCTTATAGCTAAGGAAAATCATTAAAGACAAGGAATTAACTATGATAAGACTTTTAGTCCAGTAGTCATGCTTAAATCCATAAGAATACTCTTAGCCATTGCTTCTCATTATAATTATGATATATGGCTAATGGATGTGAAGACAACTTTCCTTAATGGAAACCTATCCGAGGAAGTGTACATGACAAAACCTTCATATCTGAAAAATAGCAGTAAAGTATGCAAACTTTAGAGATCCATTGATGGATTGAAGCAATCATCTAGGAGTTTGAAAATCCAATTTGGTGAGACAATCAAAGAGTTTGTGCTCTCTCAAAATGCAGATAAAGCTTGTGTGCACAAGAATGTTAGTGGGAGTGCAATTGTGTTAATAAAGTTATATGTGGATGACATATTACTTATTGGAACTGCCGTCTCAATGTTACAATCTATCTATATATTGGTTATCCAGGAATATTCTCCTTGAAAGACCTTAGAAAAGCAATCTAATCATTGGGGATTAAGATCTATAAAGATAGATCTAAAAGGTTGCTTAGTCTTTTACTGTCTACATACATAGCTTAGATGCAAAAGATGCTTAACATGGAGCAGTCCAAGAGAGGGTTCATTCCCATGACCCATGGGACTACCATCTTGAAGTCCTTGTATTCAAAGACAAAGGATGAGAGGACACACATGAGTATGATCTTGTATGCTTCAGCTATGTAATGTACTAGTCTCGGTGTATCAAATGCTCACAAAAGTCGAAGTGAGTGCCAGTGGTAGGGTCATTGGGTGGCTATCAAGAATTTCCTTAAGTACTTGAGAAGCACTAAGGATGTGTTCTTGATTTATGGAGATATGGATGGTATGGTAAGATGCCTGTTTCCAATCTGATAGAGATAATTTCAAATCTCAATTAGGTTATGTGTTTACATTGAATGGTGGCGTAGCCAATTGGAAGAGTTCCAAACAAGAAATGATTGCAGATTCTACAATTGGTGAGTATGTGTAGCTTCAGGGAAACTCTGATGATTGGACAAGTTAGTTCATGTATGACCTAAGAATGGTCCTAAGCATTGTTGATCTGATAATGATGTATTGGAATACTGACAGATATTGCAAGCAAAGAACCATGGTCTCATCAAAGATCCAAAACTAGTACTTGGGGTGATACCATTTCATTTGAAATCTTTGGTGATCATGATGTTCAGATGAAAAATGCCACATTATTCAGAATGTGTCTGATCTTGGTTAGCCCTTCCACAAGAAGTATGATTCACATCTGCCTAATGTAAAGAGATATGAGGCAATTGGCTTTGGTCAGTGGGAGAATGTTAAGTTCTCTAAAGGCAATCGCCCTTAACACTTGATGTACATCTTAGGATACTATTAAAGGCATCTTCATTAACTTGATATTCATACGTTGAATTGATTTAGTTCTTTAATAAGATTATTGAAATCTATGATGCATAACATAGCATGAAGGGAATCGTGGCGAAATCATGATAATAAGATTCTATCATGTTTGCAAAATATTTAATTGTCTAAAATTATCCTTAGTCATAGGATCAACGAGACTGGACATTGTTGATCTGGACATACTAGCACATGTCATACTTTTTGATTGAATCAAGTAGTAAATCTTATAAACTGTGATCATGAGTTGATTAGAGTTGACATACGGATGCTTTCTAAAAGTAGCGAAGTAGACCTGGTATGAGACGATCATATGGATTATTTATTATATGTTGATGATTGTCTCATCATAACAATGGTGCATATATCCTTGAGGTGCTCAAGGATATCTTGGATGGTAATTCTGTAGTTTGACCTCGATCCATGTTGCCTCTTGGAGGTCACTCTTTGGGTGATGGTCGGGTATAGCTTGAGGTTTTCGAAGGTAATTGAGTAACCAACAAAGGATTCGCCACTCCCAATAGAGGAAGAGTATACATGTGGCCTTTTATCGAGATCATTACTCGGGAGTCTCTTGCCATAGTGGAAATGCCTTGAAGAGTGTTTTCAAGTGCATGACTAAAGAGTCATGAGTGCGAGGGACGAATCTATCACTTTGGGCTGGCTAGATGTGTGTGGCAATCTAGTAGGAGCTACACATTGTCCATGCTACAAACGAGTGGGTTATAGATTGGTGAAAGGATTAATAGCCCAGTTCTTGTCTATGGAAGGGTTAGTAGTCAGACCATTGGCTCTCTAATCAATTGGGGGTCATGATGTGTTGCTAGATACTGCTCATGATTTGCTTGATTCAATAGTTAAATCAAGTGGCCAACATAATCGGGAACGTAATGGGTCACACACTTAGAAGAGTGTGGGGCTAATATAAAACGGATTTGGATATGATCCAAATATGAGGGAAATCAATCTCGAGAATGGAATGTCTTGGGATTAGTGTAATCCCGACATTAAGAGCCCTAACTTATAGACAAGGAGGAGAAACTGGAAGCTGTTCATAGGCAGAACATGAGAGCAGCCATAGCATAAGGATGCATATAACTTATCATCTTAAAGATATGAGCACTTTGGTATTTCATGAGCTAGGGTTTTCCTATAAAAGGACCTTTGAAAGCCTAACAAAGACCAAGCCATTTTGCTCACTCCTCTCGAAGAGAGTGTTCTTAAGATAGAAAGAGTGTTCTTCAAGAATAGCTCTTCTTTGTAAGATCGGGTTTTAGCTTCCTTCTTCGGATCTAGGCTTGGCTAGCACCAAGACTTCATCGGAGACCATTGCCTTGGAGGTTATTAGCTCCACTCTTCGTGTGGATACTGTAAGAGAGGAATCTAGGACTTGATTCGCTTCATCTATGCTGCCCCAACCATTGGATCAATTATAGAACCAACACAAGGTAAAATCTTGCACCCTCTTTGGTTTTGAATCGGATTTTATGTCTCAAGAGGAATTCTTTAATCGAGGTTTTGTTTCACAAATTTTAATTTTAGGCTATTTTGAAACTATTGCCACCTTCCAAAACCTGACAATCATAATCCAGATTCTCAAGTTCTTGAGACTAAAGAACAAACTCCATGGCGAAATCCCCATAGGTGAGTGGTACCAACTAGAAGAAACATATCCAAAATGGTAAGTTTTGAGTTACTTTAGTTGTGTTGAGTACCTTACCATGTATACTTGTAAGAATACAATTTGCATCATTCTAATGAGTATCTAGATATTGTTGTGCATACCATTTGTTTGATGAAATGTTTAGATGAACTAGAGCCCGAGTGTTTGATCAGCAAGCCATTTCAAGATGTTGAATGATAAATGGAATCCATGGCGGCAAGTTAGAAAGCCTCGAGAAACCGGTCAAGATTGTAGAACAAAATTCAAGTTATAAGGAAGTGAAAGAAGAGTTAGTAGAGAAAAGAGTGCTAGTATAATGTCATGTGCCCAAGAGTAAAGCGACCGCACCTCCTCCACTGGTATTCGACAAATCAAAGTTTGTAAACTTGGATTGTGCCGCAAGATACAATCGTTTTCTAAAGATAAAGTGGATAATGGACAAACGCTTCTTCAACCCTTCTAATTACTTTAAGAATAATATCAACATAAAAGGTTGGAACACCTTCAGTAAGAACCCCAAGAGAGGTTGCACAATGATCGTGTGGGAATTCTACTAGAATATGATTGAAAATGAAGGGTATAAGGTGTTCATAAGGGGAAAACAAGTCATTCCATTTATCGGCACACGATTAATGGGTTCTATCAGTTACCGATTGTTGATGATAGTTCCTACCAACAACTAGTAGCAACACCGGATTATGACGCCATCATGAACTATCTAACAAAGAACCGCAGATCTTGGAAAAGGAATAGTAAGAATGAGCTGGTGAATTTTTAAACTAAGCATCAAACCACAGTTTGCAGTATATGGCACCACTTTGTGATATCAAAGATTTCTCCCAGGAGCAACATCTCAAAATTCACAAAAGAAATGGCGATAATAGAATATGTGATCTTGTAAATATCGAATTAAACTTTGGAAAATAATTGAAGAAGCAATTTAAATGAGGCAAGTAGAGGGTGTATCAATCTAGGTTACCTTATCATTTTCTAGCAATCTCGAAGAGCAGGAGTAGAGTTCACATGGCCTGAAGGAATAATTACAACCCCTGAAAACCAATCCCAGTGAAGAAAAACATTTAGAGTACTAAGGTAAATGTGGGGAATATACGACTCCGAAATGAATCGAGACCAGGTTAGGGTTAAAATTCGAGAGGGTGAACCCTCTATTAAGATACTCTAAAGGCAATCGCCCTTAGTACTTTAATGCACGTACATATTAATTTAATATAAATTGCATCTTCATTAATTAGATATTAAATGCGTTCAATTGATTAAGACATATTCAGTTAATTAAGTCCATGATACATAACATAACATGAAGGAAGTCATGATGAGATCATGATACGGAATTCCTATCATGTGCAATTATGTTAGTATCCTAAATTATCCTGGTCATAGGATACGAGGCGAACATTGTTCAATCCAGCCGGACTAGCACATGTCTTACCCCTTGATTGGTATCACAGAATGCAGGCGTATCTACTCATGACACTCAAAGCATATGATACATTGGGTCTAGTAAATATCATAGCATATATGATTGATCTAATAGTGGAAGCATATGAAATCAAACTCATGCGTGTCCTCTCATCTTGTGTCTTCGGACACATCGACTTCAAGAGGGTAATCCCATGGGTCATGGGAATGAAATCTCACTTGGACTGATCCATGCTAAAACTCTTTAGCATTCTATCTATGTATGTAGACTGAGAAAGACCAAGCAACCTTCTAGATCTTTATCCCCAATATATAGGCCATTTCTTGCTTTACACAAAACGTGTCTCTAAAGTTATATACGCTTATGTGCGAAAGTGCATGTCGCCTCAAGTAATGTAGTGATACATGTTAACATGTCTGATTAAGGATACTAATTACAAAAATTATAATAGTCCTAACTTTATTTGGATAACACAAATGTGAAAGGAAGTGAAAACAAACTAGACTAGATAAATCCTAAACTAAAGTTTGTAACATGAAAAGAGAAAAGGTAATTACAAAAAAACCTAGGGTTTTGATTTCATCTAATAAATTCCTATGGAGAGGCACTACTCGCTCCTAAAGACACTCAAATCATATATTAATGGCAGATTTCATCTAAGCGCTTGTTATTCTTTTTCAAGCAACAACAACCAATCATTAGAAAAGGTTCTAATGTATCTCTACCTCAACCAACACAACTTAGGATGAATTAATATTAGAAACCAATAAGCCCATGTAACCTGAAATATTTCTATTATATGGTGAAACATGACATTCTATTCATGAATTCTTTAATTATTGTTTTCAACCTCAAATTTGGTCACAAATTCATGTTAATGATCAATCAATAATAACTGATAGTTGAATAGAACATTCAATATACAGTAATCAAAAAATCAAAATTACAAATCAAAGCTAAACACAATAGTTTATTGTTTAGACTACATCAAAATCCTAGAAAACTAAAGTAGCTCATGAAAGGGGGAAATACAACCATAGAGATAAATAAAATCAAGAAAATAGGAGAAAAAATAAACTAGATTTGGATTGAAGCCCTTATTATTTTCCAATTTTCTTCTTCTTCTTGCTTTAACTTCTTCTTGAGTCTTCTTCCCCGAGAGCATTTTCCTTAGGGTGTTTCCACCCAGGGAACTATCTTTTGAAACCGAGACAACCACAAAGCTAATTTGTTTTTGTTAAAGCCAAAACAAAGAAGAAAGCAGATGGCCTTCAACAATTTTGGGCATCGACATCACGTTAATAGCATGGTGAGTATACGTTGCGACAAGGGAAAATGAGGAGTAGATTCTATCTTTGCGGCATGGAGAAAATGAGGAGCTATGGGTTCTCTTTAAGCCGTCCAGCTCTAATTTCATGAGGATCGAAAGAAAACCTTAAAATGCTAAATTGTTTAATTTCATGTGTTGTAATAATTATGCAAATCCCTAAGTTTGACCTAGTCAATTCCATTATGGCTCGTGGAATTAATTTTAGAATGTCCATAATCATGCCAAATAGTTAGAGTAACTGTCTTTATATTTTCATGAGATGAATGGATATATGTAAAGCATGTTGATGCAATGATGAGACTAATCTAAAGAAACCCCTCAATGATGAGACATCCACGTTGTAGCGTGGTAGATATACG
This sequence comes from Tetrastigma voinierianum, assembly GCA_016808115.1. Lineage (NCBI taxonomy): Eukaryota > Viridiplantae > Streptophyta > Magnoliopsida > Vitales > Vitaceae > Tetrastigma > Tetrastigma voinierianum. The sequence goes on along the minus strand of JAEQBH010002674.1, from coordinate 233,442 downwards.
TTGCAGCAAGGAGAAAATGAGGAGTAGATCTATCTTTGCGACATGGAAAATGAGAGCTGGGTTCTCTTTAAGCCGTCCCAGCTCAATTTCATGAGGATCGAAAAGAAAACCTTAAAATGTAAGTGGATTTAATTTCATGTGTTTGTAGCATTATGCAATCCTAAGTTTGACCTAGTCAATTCCATTATGGCTCGTGGAATTAATTTTGAATGTCCCATAATCATGCCAAATAGTTAGAGTAGCGTCATGTTTCATGAGATGAATGGATATATGTAAAGCATGTTGTCTGATGATGAGACTAATACAAGAAACCCTGATGTTTATATATTATGGCTAACGTCTTCCACTAATATGGTGTGCACCTGAGTTCTTCTGGATTTGGGGTTGTTGGGTAAGCTAAGCCCTTCTCTGGGGAACATGTTCTATCCCATGGAAATGAGAACCTGAGTGGGTTGGCCTTAGCTAGACTAGTTGGCAGGCGAACCAGGATGTTGGAGGAGATGCGATTGGGTTAGTGTACATGAGATGTACCTACATCATGAGTTGATCTTGATGATGGTGCACGAAATAAACAATTGATAGCACTGGATTCAATAGTTGCATGGAAATGCAATTGGTATGGACAAGATACCTACCTATTCACCCAAGGTGGCTTGTTAGGTAAACCCAAGGTCATTCTTGATGATGTTGGATATCGACCCACTATAAGAACTTCCATATAGGTTCTCTCATATTAATAGTGAGGGCTATCGATTCGTAATAAAATAGTGTGAGCTATAATGCGTAATTATCAAGCCATAATAATCATGCATTTTAAAGTACAATCTAACATGATCTCTTTTACATCTAGATTATAAAGATCAAACCATGTCAACAATTGTGAACTCGCGATCAATAATGGATGCCAATATTTTCATCGGGCCAAAATTCTTTGACTGGCTAAAGAATTTGAGAATAGTTCTCAAAAAGGGAAAGATTAGCCTATGTCCTTGTTGAGTCACTCCCTCAATCCCTAGTTGTTGATGCATCTGAAACACTTTAGAGGGCATACCAGAAGTGTAACACCCTGAAAATACCTAACAGTTTTATAACATGTTCAAGGTGTAAAATCAATTAAATTATTTTTTTTTTCAGAGTTTAAATGGCTAAAAACAAAAAAATGTAAAAACTGGAGAATTTTACAGGCCAAAATCTAAGAGATTTGGTAAAAATGTCAAATGTGGACCTAAAATTAATAAATGAGTAATGTAAGTGTCAAAGTATAAATGAAATGAAATAGAGTGCAAATAAGTGAAATCAAGCTTTAAAGTGAGAAAAATGGGAATTTGTGTGTAGCCAAACAAGGCTTAGTGTAGGATTTTGATTAAAGACCAAATATTGGTCTTTGAGAGGCATTTTGCATATTTGGCAAAAGAAGGGGAGAGAAAGTGCTAGGGCTTTTTTAGTTGTGAGAGGGAGGAAGATTAGTGGTCTTTGCTCAATGATTAAGGTGATCAAGAGGAAGAAGGAAGATTGGTGTTGAAGAATCAAATATTTAAAGGTAAGGAATCAAACCCTAACTTTCCTTAATGTTGTGTTTGGGTTTAGAAATAACCCTAAGTTGGTATAAAAATGATGTTGATTGGTTTATTTTAGTTTTGGGGGTTGCTTTAAGTTGTTATATGGTTGTTTGGATTGGTGTTGAGGAATTTTTGTATAAGGAAATGTTGGATTTTTAGGGGAGATGCTGTCAAAATTTTCCAAAACCAATGTTTTTGTTTTAGCCATCACTCATCCAAATTGAGTGATTCAAATTTTTGGGTAAACTAGAATTCTAAGAGAACAAATATACCTGAAATATGTGTATCCAAATTTGGACTCCATTAGACCTAGAAGTCGTCCAAAGTGGGGCTACATTTCGGGTCCAATTCGATTCGGTTTGATACAGTTTTGTTTTGGAATAGTTTTGATATTTAGGCCTTAAGTTGAGTTTCACTCATCCAAATTAAGTGATTCAAATTTATGGGTAAACTAGACTTCTATGAGAACAAAATATCCTGAAATAACTGTATCCAAATCTGGACTCCATTAGACCCAGAAATTTGTCTAAAGGGAGCCTTGGTTTTGGGAAATTTTGGTTATGTGTTGAAAATAGAATAGTCCCGGATGTTTAGGACATATTTGGAGCTTCGGTGCTCCAAATTGGATGATTCCAATTTATGAATAAAATAGATTTGTAGAGGAACAATGGACTTGAAGGAAGTTGGGTAAAATATGACTCATTTGTTCCCAGAAATTTTTTACAAGTGAATGTGGTGGGTAGAAAACAACCCTAACTAGAAACCTAAATAAGTCAACTGATGATTGTTAATTGTAATGGAATAGGGGCTGACTAGGAGGAAAGCCCGGTGATGGAATTTCGAGTTGGAATCCAGGAATCTGACAAACTTTTTTTGGTTCTTCGACTCTCTCTCTTATATTTCCATTTTGGAGTTTGTTCTCCATTCAATCTCTTCTTATTTCAAGTTTTACAATCATTGTTCTATTATTGAAATGATTTTCAATAAACTGCATATTGAATTGTTTTAATTGATTTGAGGCAATTAATTGTGAAATGATTTACATATGAAAAATGAATTATTTGTATATTGACGTATATACTATATTGTATTTTGCTATGAATGATTTGAACGCCCTTAATAGAATGTTAACCGTTAAATTCGAGTTAAGGATATATTGGTATACCAATAAGGGTCAAATTATCAATACTGCGAACAAACGTAATGATATGTCACTCTGATCTATAACCTAGCGGGACAGTATCGGTAGTGTTCACGAATTGATTTTTAATAACCAGTCAGCAGCATAGAAGGACCGTACTGTGTTATAAAACAAAATGTTTTTATATCAGCCTGCAGCCCAGCTGGACTGTGCTAGTGATTCTATTATCCTGTGCATCGAAAGCATAGGTTAAATTCATTTAAGGGAAAATTGATAAGGAAATTTGTAAAGTGCATGATTTGTATTTTGAATGATATATTGCATATGAAAGTGCATATTTGGAATGATCAATAAATTGTAAATGAATGTATATGAAGTGAATATATGTATTGTATTTACATTGATCATTCAAAAAGATTAAAAAGCATGGTTTTGAAAAATTGCATGATTTGACTTACTTGAAATGGACAAATTACTATATAGAACCCTTTAAGCTTGTAGGAAATGTGGCCAGTTGCTTTTATCATCAGCGTGAAATCTAGAAATTAATTCAATCTGACAGTGACCGCAATGAATCAGAGTCATTGTCAAAGTCACACGAAGGATAAATAAAGCTCCGTCACATATACTTGATGGATCTTTTTAAAACCTCATAGTATACCCAGCGTCTTTCTTGGGTTTTTACCGTTATTTTGAAAGGTTAAATATGCTTATTTTTCAAAGCTTTGCCATACAGTATGGCGATTAGTGAATGCAGGTGCAAATGATGTGAAAGAGCAAAGCGTGGAAGCAAGTGCGGAGCAATGGAGGCAATGCACGGGAAGAGAATTAGGCACATAGCGTCGCGGCGTCCCCGTGTGGCGTTTCTGGCGTCATGACGTTGATTGATAATCTGAAGTCAACAACGGCGTCTCGGCGTCTCAGCGTCGCGACGTCGATGGAATCTGCACCTCGTAATTTAAGCACCAATATGGTTGAATTCAAGGTATTGGGGGAAGAATGATGCGAGAGTCGGGCGGAAATCGACGAGTGAGTCTCGAAGGGCACGGACTGTATTGTTTCTTTGGTTAAAACAAGTGATGGAACTTATGTGTTTTTTATATATCACGTACTTGTGTTTTCATGATCATCATGTTCTAGGTCTATACCTAGGGTCTTGTTGAACCTTGTCACGGTTGGATGGATTAAAGTTGATTAATTTAGATTATTTAGTTATTTATGATTGTTGTGCTCGACACATTTGTAAGTAATGACATGGTAATGTTTGGCGACATTAGGATGTTTATGCTGAATCAGGGTCGAGAATGAGGATACCTAGGGATATGAGTAAGCGACCTATGGTTGGTCGGTGAATAGAAAATATTCCCGATCGAATGTGGCAAAATGGGTTTAGAACATTTAAGCATTCCGGAATTGAATTGGGTTGAATGCTCTGACTTCTGCGAGATGGCGAATACACCTCGAGAGAGGGTATCGTGAACAAGATCACCTAGTCATTAAGAAATCATAAATAAACTAAACAATCTCCTCTTTAAAGAAATAATCCGAGCGTGGCGGGGAGACATGGCCCTAGTCTTGATACAGTGATTCAGTAAGATCGATAGTTTAGTTGAAATTCACACATTTAATTTCTTTCTCCTGTCGTTCCTTTCGGATAATATCTAAAAAGCACATCTTTGTATTCAATTCTCTGCACAGTCTCGTGGATCGATATCCGTGCCTTTTTGGTACTCTGTTACTTGGCGACAACGTGCCTTGTGCATTATGGCGTATATTTTACACCTGCGTTTTGACTTTATCGAAGTTTTGGCACCGTTGCGGGGACGGTTTAGATTGATATAGAGAATAAAACAGTGGATATTACTACGAAATTTTTGTTTTTTTATTTGTGATTACAAGTGCTGGTGTTTTGGTATTGTTGTGTCGTGTGTGATTGGGTTCAAGTTTCGGTGGTACATGCGGCAGCAGAGACCAGTTAAACCAACACTGTTTGATCTGAACCCGAGAAGAACTTTACACGAGAATACGCGAAACGATGAACGGATAAGAAATTTAGCAAACATGGGTGATAATGAAAAGAAGCAGGATCGAACCTTAGGCAAAAGCGAGGCGGAAGAGGCGAGAATGGTAATCACAGGAGAATCAGCACCAGGAGCCGTTTATACAATAGATGATCATGCATGTTGCTAGAAGAGTTTGCACTCCGCTTCTGAGTTGTTCGGGCGGCCTCGGACGACCACCCATTCCAGGCCAAACAACTTGTTGAAGTCGATAAGCATTCACAGATGCTGAGAATATATTGACCATGGACTACCCCACGAGAACTTGAGATATGCATCGATTAACTTCGGCAGGGGAGTGCGTGATGCGATCAAGTACAATGGGGTTCTGCGAGAAGAGGCTTTTCGAGGTTGGGGCTTTTTCCGCTCTCATGGTGATCGAGCGAGCAAGGCTAACAAGTCGACCCGCAGATTCCAGTACCTCGTGGAGCGATCTGGTCGCAATTCGACCAGTTCTTCCCACCCTCAAAGAATTGCAGCATGCGAGAGATCAATACTTTTGGGCAACTAGAGGGGGAGAACCTGGCAGAGGCATGGGACGATTTGCGATTACTAAGTGCCATCACAAACCTTAGATGGATGCAAGTCCGCACTTTTTCTATAATATGGGGTGAGAGCTACTAGAGCATTGGGTGATACTCATTTGGAGGCACTAATGAAAACCACGGACCAAGCGTATGAAATTACGGAAGATGCGCCCAGCCAACACAAATCGGTGGCACGAGGAGAAGACACACCATTAAAAGCCATGGGTATACAATATAATAAGGTTCTCAAAATGGTTTAAATCAACCTTTACATTAACCAAACGATTGACTAGAACGAAGCCGAAGGTACAACAAATACCACTCTGAGACCAACCCATGGGAGTTGTGTGTGGCACCAGACCACATGTGGAGGAACTGGCTGGCCTTACAGAATGTCGGTCGAAATCAAGCGACGAGGCCCGGTATATCGAGGTTCAATCAGAATCAAATCCACAGTAGCAAAGACGTTATGGAAACAACTATCAAAATCAAATCAAGGCCAAGGTGGCGTAATAGTAGAATCGAGCGGTAGAACAACCAAGGGTATGGATGGAGAAATAATCAGAATAACATGCCATCGAACCGAGTCAGTGAACCACCTCCTGAGAAGAAGGTGGATTTAGAACAAGCCCGCACCCGAATGTTAACCTCACACTGCCGCACCATGAACTGGAACTTGGCGAGAGATATAGCGCGAGCAGCTAATTGAACAACAAGCAGCACAGCTGAGAAATTTGGAGGTACAAATGGGTCAAATGGCAAACTTATTAATCGAAAGGCGAATGGGTTCATTACGACAATTCGAAGTAAACCCGAAGAGATGGGAATGAACATGTTCGCTGATCATCTTGAGAGATGGGAAAGGAATTGGAAATACAATCAAAAACCCCGGTTGAAGCAGGTTAGAGGCCGAAGGTCATCGACGGTAGAATGATGGTGCGAGATGAATCCGGCTGTGAAACGATGCGTGAAACGACTCCGAAGCTAGAAACTGACCTACCAATTCCCATATCACAGCACCTAAAAGCATAAAGCTGGATAGCGGTTCCTAAAATTCATGGGGTGTTTAAAAAGTTACATCTTATCCCGACTTTCTTTGATGCTCAGAACAAATACGATTACAGTAATTTATGAAAGACATGCGTCTCGAGAAGAGAAGTTGGTGACTTTGAAAGCAGATTAACTGGCAGGAATGTAGTGCCATACTTGATGCCACAGCAGGGCGAGCTTCACTATTCACTTTCATTGAAATGCCCATCACGGGAAACTCTTTGTGATTTGAGTGCCAGCATTAATCTCATGCCCTTATCCATTTTAACGGTTAGGTTGGGTGAGGCTCGTCGACTACAGTCACACTTCGACACAAACAGATCTTTAAGGCTGTCAAGAGGAGTAATAGAAGATGTCCTTGTGAAGGTTGACAAGTTTATCTTCCTAGCAGATTTCATTGTACTAGATATGGAAGAAGATAAAGAAATACCTATAATCTTGGGTGGGCAAGTTTCTAGCAGCAGGCGAGCGATGATTGATGTTCGGAGAGGAGGGCTAAAATTGAGAGTCACGGAATGACGAAGTCAAGTTCACGTGTTTGAATGGTGAGACATTTGCGGTGATACGCTATGGCGGAGATAGTCAGAGCCATGTGTACAGCCAAGAGTGGTCTCATGAAGCCCTTTTGGAGGCTAGCCCTGGTGGAGTGATTCTAAGAACATGAAGCGAGGCGGAGAATATGTTAAATGGCTAGACTCTTTCGGACCTAATAGGAGGAAATACTTGAATCTCAGGTGAAGGGGCTGAGCGCCCGATTGCCATCGGTGGAACAACCACCGGATGGGCAAAACCCTACCTAGCCATTTTAGTATGCATACCTTGGGAGTTAGCCTCCATTTACGGTGATCATTTCAGCATCCTTGGTGAGATTAGAGGGAAGTTATTGAGGTCCTTAGAGACCATAAAAATCTTGCTTGGATGGTCTCTAGCCGATTTGAAAGGATCCGCCCTTCCATGACATACACATTATTTTGCTCGAAGATGGACATAAACCGTGGAAGCACGGCGGAGGTTGAATCAACAATGAAAGAGAGGTGGTCAGAAAAATTGATAGTACGAATCTGGGGGTAATTTATCCTATTTCGAGACCAGTGCATGGTTAGTCTAGTTAAGTGGTACCGAAGAAAGGAGGAACAACGGTCGTAGAGCAGGCGACATTCTTATAGCCGAGAAACCGGTCAGGGTGGAGGTTTTGCATTGATTAGGAAACTAAAATAAAGCCACGAAAGATCATTTCCATTGCCATTTCTAGATCCCGGATGTTGGATCGATTAATGGTCGTGATACTATTGCTTTTGGATGGATACTCATTTCAGCAGTAGCTATAGCCTGAAGATCAGGAGAAGACGACATTCACATGTCCCTATGGTACATTCGCATTCAGGCGGATGCTTTTGGGCTGTGCAATGCAGAGACACATTTCAAAGATCTTATGATGGCCATCTTCTCGGAACATGGTTGAAGACAATCGAAATCTTCATGGATGATTTCGGTATTGGGTAATTCATTTGACAATTTGTGCGGAGAATTTGAGATGAGTTTTGATAAGATGTGAGGAGACGACTTAGTACTCAATTGGGAGAAGTGCCATTTATGAGTCTGAAGGGTGTGTGCTGGACTTGTGGGATTTAAACCGCGAGAATAGAGGTAGACGGAGCGAAGATTGGAAGCGGTGAAAGTTACCTCCACCCTCATCGAGTAAAGGGATTAGAAGCTTTTGGGGCACGCTGGATTTTACGAGCTGCCAAGGATTTCTCTCAAATTTAAAACCGTTGTCTAACCTTACACAGTCGAGGTCCCATTTGAGTTTGATTCGCAGTGTTTGCATTTTCGGTGTTGAAGAATAAGTTGATCCTCGGCTCCTATTGTCGTGGCTTGATTGGTCTTTTCCTTTCAAAGCTTATGTGTGGCCTTAAGCGATTTTGCGATTGGGGCGATCTTCAGAGGCGAAACTTGAGAGAAAAATTTTCAAGTAATCACATGCAGCGAGAACTTTGAATGATGCTCAGTTGAATTACGCCACTACAAAGAAAGAACTTTTGGCTATTGTCTTTGCCTTTGACAAATTCAGACCTCTCGATTGAGTAACAAGACAGTAGTCCACAGCGATCACTTTCTTTGCCATTAAATACTTTGATGACTAAGAAAGATGCCAAACCTCGATTAATCCGATTGGGTTCTTTTTGCTTAAATTTGTTGTTGAGATTAAAGATAAGAAAGGCAGAACTAGTGGCGAGATCGCTTTCACGATTGGAAGGGGCAAGTGATGATGTTCAAAGTGAATGGCAATTTCAGGCAGAAACTCTTAGCTATTGAGGACAAGAGGCGGGTTCAAAGGTTTGCGGATTATGAATTATTTGGTGGCGAGTAATCCCTCCAGGAATTTAACTATCAACGAGAAAAAGGGTTTTAAGCCCATGGCCTCTTCTGTGGGAGGCAAATCCTCTACGAGACATTACCTTGACCAATTGATTCGGAGATCATGCTAGGATGAAATGAACAGTGTTTTAAACCACTGCCACACTTTACCCTATGGTGGACATTTTGGTGGCCAACGAACAGCAGCCAAAGTTCTCCAGTCAGGCTTCTACTGGCCTACCTTATTTAAAGATGCTCATCTCTTCGTATCCACATGTGACAAATGTCAACGTATGGGTGGTATTTCTAAAAAGGACGAACCGCCCATGCACCCCATTAAAATGAAACTATTTGACTTATGAAATTTAGTTTCATAGGACCATTTCACTCCATGCACAACGACACATGTATCTGCGAGGCGTAGACTATGTCTCGAAGTGGGTTGAAGCCATTCCGACTACTTTCAAACGATGCAAGGTAATTAGCTCAAATTTCTTATGACACATATTTTCACGATTTGGAACCCCTCGGGCGCGATCCACGAGATAATGGTGCCATTTACGCAATAAGGTGATTGAGTTCTGAGTATGGGGTGCGTGTCATACATCTCTTACATATCACCCTCAGTCAAATGGGCTAGCGAGAGAGTGTCAATGAAAGTAAGATAACGAGAAGGCAGTCAACGGTTCCCAAAGTTTAGTGCAAAAAAATCGAAGATGCACTCTGGGCATACTGCACAGCGTTTAAAACTCCTTTAGGGTATGTCAGATTCGAGGCCCAGTGTATGTGAAAGCATGCCACCTTCAGTGGAATTAGACATCGAGGGCCCTCTTGGGCGACTCTGACGGTGAATATAGACGTGCACTAAATTTGTGGTGAGAAAGCGCGCTACGGCTCAATGAACTAGATGGTCGAATGAAGCTTATGAAAATGCCGTATTTACAAGGGAAAGACAAAGCACGGCATGATAAACACATCACCGGGGGAAGGAGTTCACGGCGGGGCCAATGAGTTCATTGTTCAATTCCGCCTAAAACTTTTCAGGAAAATTGAAGTCTAGATGGTCAGAGGCTTTCCCGGTTACCAAAGTCTTTCACATGGTGGGCCAGGGTCACATCACGAAAGGCACATTCTGATTACCACCGCGGTTGAAGCCAGTATTTTGGAAGTTTCATGAGAAGCGGATCATTCTTTGAAGCGCATCGAGACGAGAAATGCCGTAGCGGTCATCTGACTCGAGGTCCCTAGCACATCGAATTGGCCCGTCAATTTACGACATTAAACATAAGCGCTCTTGGGAGCTGACCCGAGTTTTCTGAGTGACATTTTATTGTTTGTTTGATGATATTGGTTTATTGGTTTGTCCGTGTCGGTGTTTCTTCTTAGTTGTTTACTTTCGGGACTGTGACCTTGAGTGCGAGAGGATCGATTTGTGCGAGGAACATTACCGGTCTAGAGTGTCCCATTTACGAGAGGGTATCGCCGGGGTATGGCGAAATTTTAGAAGCCTTCTATGCTTGTCGCGGCGTTGGGTCGCAACGTCGCTGACGTACTGACGTCGCGGCGTTGAACGTCAGCGGCGATCAATTTTTACCACTCCTGCGGGCGACCGGCGGCGTGGATTTCCAGCGTCGCGGCGTTGATTTTCCGCACTCTGGAGCGTCGCGGCGTGAGTTCTAGCGTATTGGCGTTGATTCGCTCACGGAGCGATCGCGGCGTGAGGTATCGATGTCGCGGCGTTAATTTTTATATGTCACGGAGCGTCTCGGCGTTGCGAGCGCCAGCGGCGTTGTTTAGTCCCCCTCTGTCCGCGTCGCGACTTTGTCCCCAGCGTCGCGGCGTTGCCTATTTTAAGGCGATAACCTTAGCCCATTTTGCTCTTCTAACTTTGCTACGCCACTTCACGGTCCCTAACAACCATCGCGTTCCTTGTGGAGCTACGTCACGCGGTTGGAGAGGCTCGTACATTGCCCTCCGACCTTGCATTCCGTCCCATCACATCTTTTGGTCCCTGAGACCGCTAACGTTCACACCACATTGCACTCGGTTCTAGCACTAGGTAGCCATCTAGGGTCACCATCGTATTCCACGCGGTCGGTCACAGGAGTCTTATAGGTTCAGGGTCATGGGTCTCTTTTAGGGTTTTGAGTCACATGTCGGGTCGTTAGTACACTTTGTAGTTTTGTTTTTTTTTGTGCACGCTAGGTGTTTGTTGTTTGGTCTAGGTCAGTGGGTGACCATTTGGTGCCACCACCACTTGACTTCTAGGTCCTAATGTCTCGGCAAAGGCGAAATTGCCACCAGCGGTCGTCGGCGAGACCCGACCCCCGCTACGATGTCCGCGCGGTTCGTGAATGAGGTCTGCATGTCCGGTTGCGCATCGCGAGGCCGATCGTTCATAAAGGAGAAGGGTTTTGACCACCCTGATGATTTTGCAAGACCATTGCGGCTAAGGGATGGCGGGCCTTGTGCGGCCACACCGTCCGGCGGCGTGAGTGTGGTCGCGAAATTCTACGCCAATCTCGCCTCCGTCTGAAGAAAGGTAGAGTGCGAGGCGTGGTCGACTTCGGTGCGGTCGATCAATAATTACTATATTCTAGAGCATGTCCCTTGAATGGGTTTGATCGACTTCACGCGAGCACTGACTACCCGAGGTTATTCGAGTCTTGACTAATGGTAGGGTGGTGAAAATCAATAAGTGTGGGCGTGATGCGGTCCATTTCAAGGCGAGCATTTGGCGCTATACCTGGAGTCTGGCATCACTTCATCACGTGGCGTCTTATTCAGGCGGCGAGCGTGTGTGAAGTGACAACCAAGCGTGCCACGCCGACTATGCCATCATCCACGAGGATATACCTTTTTTGATGTTGGGCGGGTTATAGGAGATGCTATCCTCCATGGCAAGGCCTTGAGATGAATCTGGGGCACCCTTTCCTTATCTTTGGCTTATGCAAAGCGTAGGAGTGCCCCTCGGCGACAATGAAGCGTGGCTCCACCCGATTAAAGCCATATCTGTCAAGAGAGACAAACCGGGTGTCCCGCGACCTAAGGGTGCATATGATTATGGCCATGTGCCCTCGGACGAGGACGAGCTTCATGATTATCAGGCTCATTTTGGACTCCTGGGCGATCCCCAGGAGGACATTGGCGGTCCTAGTCCCATCGCCACCACCACCCCATCATCCATGGAGCGGCCCCTCCGGCCGCTACGGGCCAGGGACCAGGTGCTCTCCCTTGCGGCGCTTTGGCGCGTGGGACGAGACCCGGGGAGCAGGGTCCTCGTCACACGAATATGGGGTCCTCCCGTTGCTAATATGCGTCTTGTCGCGGCCAATCAGGCCACCATTCTTAATGACGGCGGTCCTTGCAGGCGGCTAAATACGACTTCGCTATCACGGCCGCCACCACCACCTCCGCAGTGATCACCAGGGGAGTTCCTTTCACCCTTTACTTTTCGTTTATTGCCAGTGGGGACACTAGGTATTTTGTTTGGGGGGGTGTGGGTGGTGATCGAGTTTTTGGTTAGATTTGTTTAGTTATGTTTTGTTTTCAATATTTGTGTAGTGTTTTTGTTTCGTTCAGCATATTAGTTGTGTTTCTGTTTAGTTTCAGTTTACTTCTTCAAGTTAATTTGATGAGTCATGTGTTAGTTTTGTTTGCTTGTGTGTTTAGGTCATTCTATATGTAGTAGTTGCATGTGGAGGTAGTTGTGTATGTGCCATGTTGAGTCGAGGTCACCTTTGGGTGATTATATTGAAAAGCTGGAAAGATGGGATGCATCTGATGTTTGATGCTTTCGATGATAGGTTGAATAGGTTGGGAAGGTTTAGTGAACCAATCTGGGTGAGTCAAGAAACTTCTTTCTCGATGATCCTATCACACTCACACACTGCCGACCTTCGAGTGCGCATAAGGTGCCGAGATCGACTACTAAAGTTCGATAAACCTTGGGAGATCTTGCACATCTAGTGATGGGACACCCTCAAAGAGATTGCCATTGGTAAACTAAAAAAAAAAAAACAATAGAAAAGTGAAAAAGAAGAAAAAGTCAAGAGTCTTGTGAATTAGAATAAGTGGATCATCGATCGGAATCCCAGGGCGCAGTCAGAGTTTTTCCAAAGCTTTAATGCCACTATAGCCCAGCGGTTGGGGAGTCATTGACTTCACTGCCCGCTACATGGGACAGAAGATGGATTTCTCCACAACCTAGGGCCTTTGAGTTTGGTTGAGTGTTCGGGGTGAAGTTTGAAGGGAATTTAATGCCTGGTGCCCTTAACCAACTGGTGGGGAGTCACCAATGGATCCCCGCTACAGGAACACTCATCTAAAACTTCTTGGCACTAGGTCTTCTTCAATTTTTTTAGGTATGGAAGTTTTTAGGTATTTTGACATGAATAAAGGGTGCGTTCTTATCCTTTCCTAGTTAGTTTTTTTCCAAATAGGTGAGTTGAACTTAAGTTTGGGGGTGTCGGAACCTAGGCATACACTGGAGGTCATTCATTCTACACACATAGGGGCCTCGGAAAAGGTTATTGAATATCATGGAATTTGAGGCACTAGGCACTTCTACCTATTTCAACTGAGTTTTCCGAAAGTCAAACACCTGTATGCATCCTGTGAACTTCGAGCAAAATAGCAGAAGTGTGAGTAGGTCCAAATTGATTCCCTATTTCTCAGCATGTGCAACACTGTCTTAGTGTTAGTTTTCAGTATGTCGGGTGTGTGTCATGTTTAGAGTCCATTCTTGCTTGAGGACAGCAAGTTGGATTAGGGAATTGTGATGAGTGCGAAACTCATGAGTATACCCAGCGTCTTTCTTAGGTTTGCGTTATTTTGAAGGTTAAATATGTATTTTCCGGCTTTATATCTAAGTATGGCCCGATTGATTAGTCAGGTGCAAATGATGTGAAAAGAGCAAGCGACAAATTGGAGCGGTAATGCGGGAAAGTGGTTGCAACGTCGCGACGTTCCCGCGTCGCGGCGATCCCCACGGCTCAGTGATGTTCCAGCGTCGAAGCGTTGGGTCGGCTCTGGTGACAACGAAACATCTGAAGCGTCTCAGCGTCGGCGGCGTTGCGTCGAACGTCCGTCTGAATCTACCTCATCATTTAAAGCTGTGGTTCATAATTCCAAGGTATTGGGGGGGGAGAGATAGTGAGTCGGGACACGAAATCGAGCAAAGTGACGAGAATCTAGAAGAACCCAGGACTTTGTATTGTTCTTTGATTTAGACAATGGAACTTATGTTTTATATATCACATGCTGTGTTTTCATGATCATCATGTTCTAGGTCTATACCTAGGGTCTTGTTGAACCTGTACAGTTGGATGGATTAAGTTGATTAATTTAGATTATTTGGTGTGTGGTTGTTATTATCCTTTACATCGTAAATCAGCTGACATGGTAATGTTTGGCCAACACATTAGGATGACATGCTAGAGATCCTGATTAGGAAGTGAGGATACCTAGGGATATGTGTAAAGCATTGCTGGTTGAGTCGGTGAATAGAGATATTCCCGATCGAAGGTGGCAAATAAGGTTAGAGGAACATTTAAGCATTTGGTACCAGTGGGATAGAGATATACCCGACTCTACTAAGCGAGATGGCGAATACACCTCGAGGAGGTATCTACCGTGAACAGATCACCTAGTCATTAAATCATAAATAAACAATAATCTCTCTTTAGAAATAATCCATCGAAGGCATTAGCTGGGGGGAGGGTTTGCGCCCTAGTCTTGTCTCTGATGGTGGTGGGTGATAGTTTAGTTGAAATTCACACATTTAATTTCTTTCTCACAATACGTTCACTCAGATAATATCTAAAAAACACATCTTTGTATTCAATTCTCGTGTCCCCGTGGATCGATATCCGTACCTTTTGGTACACTATATTAGCAGGGCGGCAGTGCACTTCGCGCGTAATATATTTACACCACGTTTCGACTATCCACCTTTTATGAAATTATTCGACTCATATTGGCAAACACTATTATGAAAATTGAACTTTGATTATGTTTTGTAAATATTTGGATATTGAAAACGTCTAATAATGCCGCATTGTATAAAGGTGGGAAATGGACCAAATGTGCATATAATGCCATATTGAATGAAAATGTGTATTTAGAACAAAATGATTAGCCCCCTTTAAGCTAACATGATATATACGTATATATTTTCTTAAGGATAATAATCCTTTACAAATGAGTATTTGAAATGTGTTTTATTGAGAAAAGGAATTGTATCAGGATTCATAAAAGAGAGGATCGCGTCCCGTATCCGGTTAGTATTCCGGGTCGGGCTGGGTACTAGGGCGCGAGCTACTCACATTTAGTGGTATCAAAGCCAAGGTTTAGGCGATTCTATAAAATGATTTTTAAAATTGTTTATGACATGCATTGAATTTAAATTTAAAGGATAACGCGACTCTGATGCGAATCTTGTTGGTTTTAATAGGTAAGCATGGATAGTACATGCCACAATAGGGTTAGAGGTGCCTCGGGATGTCTCCTAAATAGCTCGGTTAGTGTGGATGGTAGGCAAGCTTCCCATGCTGCATCAATACATGAGCAAGGTCAAGCAGTAAGAGGTACTATGTATATCCTCCAGCAAATAGCTTTCAACGGCATTTATCAGCCGAGGCTAGTTGTTTCATGTGGTCGGCCGTAGAGAGAATGGCAAAATACATTGTGGATTCTTGGAAGAAGATGATGAGTCTTCCATGGCGGAAAATTGGCTCGAAAGAACTGAGAGAATGCTACGACAAATGCATTGCACACCGGAGGAGAATTTAGAGTGTGCGACCTCATTACTACAGGGATGGGCACAACGATGGTGGGTTCAGGAACTGACTGCCTGACGAAAAAGTGTACATGGGAGTTTTCTGGCGAAGTCGGGGGAAGCTTGATAGGGTAGATTGTCTTTACCTAAGCCATATGAGGCGAGGAGTTTCATAATTTGAAGCAAAGGCGAATGAGTGTGATAGAATATCGGAGAATTCTAGATTGAGCAAGTATATAGAGATGTTGAATCACGGAAGAGAAGTGATGAAAGTTTGAGGATGACCTCAATGATTATATTCGAGCCCATGTCACAGGATTCGGCCATGAAGATTTTTCTAAGATTGTGACATGTGCACTAAATGTTGAAAGGGTGAAAAACGAAGAGTACGATAGAAAAGAAAGAAGACATGGTAAGAAAAACCTCGGTCAGTCAAGTTCTTATCAACACTAGAATAAGAAATTTAGAGGACCACAAGGTTCTAGTTAGCCTACAGCTCAGGGACCAGCTCAGACTACCAGTAGCAAGACTATTCTATCGGCACCATCAGTTGCTAGTGCACGAGGAGGTTCATTGAGAGGACCAACTCCTCCTTATTGCACACATTGTGGGAAGAAACATAAAGGAGAGTGTTGGAGATTGACCGATGCTTGCTTGGTTTGTGGATCTAATGAGCACAAAGTAAAAGATTGTCCTAGAGCCCGTTCTTTCACAGCACCCGGGCTGGGTGCAGTTTGTGATATAGAAAGCAACAAGGATAACCAGTATTGCATCATCGAGTGCCCCCCAGGCGGCTTGACACATACCACATAGGCGGACGGGATGCGGTGCTCCGGCGAGGTGTATGCAATGAAAGCAGTCGAAGATAAAGATGCCCCGGATGTGATAGTTGGTAATTTTCATATCTTTGAGACTATTGTACATGCATTGATAGATCTAGGATCAACTCATTCCTATGTTTGTACTTTCATTCTGAGTTTGGGTAGTTTACCGAAGAGTGAAACTAGGTATGATATCTTGGTGATAAATTCGCAAGGGCATAGTGTCATTGTGAATAGAGTTTACAGAGATTTTCTCATTGAATACAGTATGAGTTTTCGAACTTAATCGAGTTATCATTCGGTGGAGTGATGTGATATTAGGGATAGATTGGTTGTCAGACACCCAGTAATTAGTTATTTGTGGGGTAAACGAGTGACCTTAAGGACCGAAGTTGGAGATTCCCATGAACAGTGACTACGAGCAGAACCAGCATGGCCTACTATTTTTCGTGATTTATGGACTTAATATGTGTTCCAATGTTATCAAGCTATATATGGATGGATTCTAGACTCAAATGGCTTTCCATAGAGTCTAAGAACATCCAAAACGGAGTTCGGACGAAGAAGTTATGACCGTCCGAAGTTGGAGGCTTGAAGGTGTGCAGGGGCTACACAATTGCGTGGAAACCCATGCAATTGCGTACCTGAGGGCTTCAATTTTGAGCCCAGCCATAGCGTGGCTTCCACGTAACAGCGTGCTAAGAGAGAAGCTCTGGCAACTCGGTACGCCATTTTGACTGAAACCATTAGAAACAGCCATATCCACGACCACAATATCCTCCCAGTGAAGCCCTGAAACATGCCACAAACACGACCTGTAAACATGCAAAAACATGACATAAAACCATCCTACAATCAATCCCAAAATCAGCCCAAAAGTAGGAATAAAACCAAGGTTCAAAATCCATACAAGTTCTACACAAAAGCATAGCATCCATACAAGTTCTACACAAAACTTAGTAAGTTCCATACAAAACTTAACAAATTCCATAAAAAAATCCAAACTAATCCTTAAAAACCCATACTTCCATACTAAAATCCATACAAAAACAACAAATTTCATACCTTTTCTTTCTCTTCTTCTTCTCCCTGCCTTCTCCTCTTCTTCTCTTCTATTCCGTTTACTTTTTTTTTTTGCTCTCCCAAAAATAATGAGAGACGACTTTTGACTTATCCACTTTTTGGTCTTATTTTCTTTTAATACACCTAGGTCCTCCATCTCTCCATTATTTTAATCAATTATTCCTATTTCTATAATAGCATCATATCTTTTTATCCATATGACCTTTTATCTATTTTTGACAAATAATTTACCTTGCTTATCTTGTACAAATTCCGGGTTTCTCCATTTTCATGTTTGCATTTAAATTACGAAAAATTCAAATTATACCTATAAAATACCCTAAACATGTTATAAAACTGTTATGGTATATTTTGGATTATTACATGAAATGTCTCAATCATTCTACAAAAAAATATGCAACGAGACACAATTAAGCTATTGAGCATTGCCACTTGCAACATCAATGGAAAAGAAAACAGAAAAAAAAAAAAGGTTCATAACAACCACTCGACTTACCCAACACCGGCTCCGACAAGCCACTCTTCTTCCGAACACGAAAAACTTGACCATTAATTCCGCAACACCACGGTTTTGAAAATTAAAACACAAACTTAGCAACAAATCATTAAAAAAAACGAAAATGAAAGATGAAATTCTTAGATAATTCTTGCAAGAATTTAACACAACCCGAGGGATAAAGATTGTGAAGTTGGTGATTTCTTACCATACGAGTGTGACGGGAATATCGATTTCTCAGCCATTGTAAGAAGCTAAATTTAAGAAAGGGGAAAAGCATGAGCAATTTTGAAGAATTCTCGGTTGATGCTTAAGATAGACTTGATTATGTACTTGGGTTTAAGTTGGATTTGGCAGGTATGTTGCTGTGAAATCCCGGAGGGAGGAGATGACAATTTTGTGGCGGCAATGCAGGTTTGAGGAACAACAAGAATAAAATCCCTAGTTTTCCATTGTATGAAAAAACAACAACAGAGTGTAGGATTACTTGGGCTCTTCGTTGGAAAATAGAAAATTTATGGGATTAGGGTTTCCGTTCGATCCTTAGCTCTTTCCCCATCAGCTTTAACTCAGATGATGATGTGGAATCATTAAGGGTATTTTTGTCTTACCAAATTATATGTCTTCAACCTCAATTAGGGTGGTTTTATGGACTCTTTATTAAATAAGGGGCTCCCCACACACCTAGACATAATCCTTTTAAAAAAAATTATTGTTATTTTTTTATTATATATAAATAAAAACTTAGTTAGTCTGAGCCTTCTTTGTGTTCAGAAAACCTAGCTCTCTAATGATGCGAGCTCTTAATGGATGAACACAGAAGACAAAGGCTGGCAGTTCAACGTCGTCACTCTCATCAACGAAAAAGGAGACCTATGACCTTTTGTCAGTGGATAGATGAACAAAGGAGACCTCTGATCTCTAAGCAAATCTCTTGCACATGGAGCCTGGAGGTGGGAGATATGGGTGAGATTGAGAAAGGGTATTTGATAATCCACGAGAAATTTGGACCTTGAGAGGATGAAAAAATAGCTTATGAGTGCCAAATTCTAAAACCCCTCAGAGTCCCACATTCCCACTATGCGCAGAGAAGAGTAAAGTTGATTGGGGAAGAGTAAAGTATCGCAATCTTTGATTAGCACTCTTCGCTGATGCTAAGACCTTTGGGCGAGGAAAATCAAGCTACGGGCCACTCACATTCTTTTGGTTGAGATCGATAAAGTTGTTGACACAATCACGAAATGTTTAAAAAACCTTCCTTTTCTTCTTCTTCTCCTTTAGATTTATGGTATTTAAATCTGCCTCATCACATACATTAAGGCTATTCATCATCTCTTATGTTTTTCGGTTCTTGATTATCTTTTAATTCTATTTGTTTTTCTTTTTTTTTATGTCACCTCCTTAATCAATTGAATTGGGTTGTATGGAATTGTGGGTTTTGGTATGTTGGAAAACTACCTAATTACAGAAAAATCAATAGTGAATATTTTGGTAGAAACAGACTATGGCGATGGGTAACGAACTAGCAGTGAAATATAGTTTATATATGATACAACAAGTATAAAAAAAAATTACATTTTTTTAATATATTGATAAAAATTTAAAAAAATATCTATCATTATTTTAAATTTTGAAATGAAGTATCTTCATGAATAATTGTTAAATTTTAGTTGAATAATGATAAAGATCAAAATATCTTTGTAAATATAGATTTATCAATACTTAGATTTACATATAGGAAATATCGGTAAAATATCAATGGATATTTTTACAAAAATATCGATAATTAAAAATTCTCCCAATATTGTTTTTTGAACAAAAATGAAAAATTAAACAATATACATATTAAAATTATTTTGACAAGTATAAAAATTTATAATATCATTTAACTTTTGAAAAATATTTAGAATTCTAAACTATATTTTTATTTATTTATTATAATAATTATTTTATTTTATTATTTCAATTATTTTTGTTAAAAAATATTTCATCATATACAAAATAAAGAAATAAATTATTTTATAATTTATACAAAATATCAATAAAAATATTCATTAAATAACTGAAGGAATATATAATAACAAATTGCACTAAAAACTAATAGTAATAGTCATACCTTGGTGGAGAAAATTTGGTAAACCATGTGTTTTGGGCAAGGTTTGAATCCTTGTCAACAATTTTCAAAGTTTTTAATAGTCGAAAGTAAGGCCAAAATATTGGGATTTCACGAAAATATCACTTTGAAATTTACGATAAAGTGAAAAATGTCGTTAACCAACAATGGTGGAATATATCATATAGGCCTCGTCAAAATATCGTGGAGTTTTTGATTTTTGTTTCTTAAGAATGATAAAATTAAGGTAATTTATTATTTTAATATTTTAAAAAAAAAAATTAGTCAGTGTTGGCACATTTTTGTGACCATTCCTAGGCCGGACCATACTAGTTAAGCGGCTGCAGACAAAGTGGTTGAATTGGTCACAACTTGTTTTGCTTCATGGCCTGAATTTATTGGGCCAAAATGAATCGGATTGACCTATTTTCTAGCTCTTACCAGACAAAAGGGCTCAATGGGGTCAGAGAGGAGGAGAGAGGCGGTGAGGGAGGAGAGAGTAGGGATGGCGAGGTGGGTTTTTTTCGGGTCCCACTCCGCCCCACTCCTAATGGAACGGGTATAGCCGTATAGGTTACTATAAACGGATTTTGGGCGAGTTTGGAATTTCATTTTTAAAACTCAAATTAGGTTCGGATCGGAAATGGGTTTTTCCAATAACTCTTTGCCTCGCCTTAAATTACTTAAATTCATAACCCTACTATATAAATAATCCTTCCCTTTCTTTTTAGGGTTTTTCATTCCAACCGCAAAGCTCTCCCGTCTGTTTTCTCTATGGGTTAATGGCCATGAGGTGGCAATCTCCCCTCTCTCCCAGGCGTGCGACCATCCTCGAGGCGAGGGGTCAAATCTCGACTTAGGTTGCTTCCCTTCAATCTCAGCGATTCTCTTCAATCTTTAATCACTTTCTTCTCGAGCCTTGGATTTTATCGGTCTTTCTGGATGCTTCCTTGGCTTTTGCTTTAGCAAAATGGTGAGCAAGTGGATTCCATTTCTACTTTACTCTTGCGTAGTTTGGTGCCACAAATCTCCTTGAAACACGAAAGAAAATTTGCTTTCAAACTTTGTCTTTCTTACTTAATACGATTATGAGATTTGGTGTTTCTTTGTTGTGATGTCTCATTTATAAACCAGAGCAGAGAAAGAAGGAGAGAGGAAGAGTTTTGTGCGAGCTGGCCTCTGAGGGGTTTCTTTTTCTTTTTACGTGGGTTTCTTTGGCGGTTCTAATCTGATGTTTTTGTGTTTGATCCGGGAAATTTTGGTGATTTGGTCGAAATCTTGTGTTTGATCTGATTAATATTTTGGTATTTTTGTGTTCTGGTGATGAGGTCGAAAGCTAGGGTTGTTTACTTTGTGGGTTGATAGGATGATGGTCCAATGGGGGTTGTTTTATTTATTTTTCTTTTCGGTTTATGGTTTATGGGTTGTTGGGTTTTTTTTCCTTGGTTGTCACCTTAATTTTAGTTCAAGTCGACTGCGAATTTGTTTATTTTTATGAAGGAGTTGAGCACAGGAATTGGAATTTGTTTGTTAGCTCTATGTTTCGTTTTTCATGTCGTCTGTTTCTCGTGATTAGTCTAAACAATTTAGAAGTAAAATGGATTTTGCCTTTCTGTGTGAGAACGGTATGGGTACCTGGGCTCGGGTTCAGATCCCCAGACAGACCAGCCCGTTGAGGGCCTGATGGGGGCCCGACCTTGGCCGACCCCGAAATAGTGGTAAGCCCGGAACGCCCGAGGGCGACCCTCCGCTGGTACCGGGTGTCGCTGCCGGATACCTCCTTTCTTGATTGGCAATTGTACTAGACAAAACTGCCAACTCACTCTCCATGATATAAATATATGTTCTCCCAGTGATCCACCAGCCTCCCGACATAATAGGAAGGCGTTCCCAGTGATAGCTCGTTCGGGAAGCTTGATTTACATAAAGAAACAGTCATCCTTCCCAGGAAATGAGGCCACCTTCCCCTACCTTTAGCGGAAAGAAATCGTCGACTCTATGAAGGTGGATCCCCCTTTCTCTCTCCATAAAGAAAAGATACGCAAATCAGGTACGACATTCTTGATTGAGATAACGACTATTCTGACTCTCAGTCTTCCAAAAAAGCTAACTTTGCCATCGGAGGGACGAAGGAACACCACCGTCGTCTTCTTGTTTGTTTTGCAGGTTGCAGCCAACTGGTGAATGCCCCGACAATCCATTGACTTTGAGAATTCCGGAGACTACAATTGGTGTCATCAGTGGGAATCGAACAAAAAAGTTTCAACGACGATTGGCAAGAGCTTGGCTCAGCCCGTCGATAACCCTCTGTCACTTGGGCTGGTCAATCCCATTCCACATACGGTCGTCCGGGCATCCGCAATGTCATACAACTGGCCAGTCTCGAAGATCAGGTGCTGTTGGCGTCGAACATGGAGAAAGCAAGAGGAACAAGTAAAGATTGGGAGTTGCAAGAAGAGTCGTGTTGAAGGCTCACTTGTGAAATAATGGAGTCTTGACTCAAATTGGAGAAAACCGCGAACTGGAAGAGGTATTATCAATAAGGCTTTCTTTAAAGCATTTTCTATTAATCTTTGCAATAGCCCACATAAAAGCCCGGATGGCGCAGTAAAATGACCTGTCCGGCCCGGTATAGACAACATCTAACCGGTCCACTTAAAAGCCCGGATGGCGCAGTAAAATGACCTGTCCGGCCTGGTATAGACAACATCTAGCCGATCCACTTAAAAACCCGGATGGCGCATTAAAATGACATATCCGGCCCAGCATAGATAACATCTAGCTGATCAAATTTAAAAGCCCGGATGACGCATTAAATGACCTGCTCAGGCGAAGCGCAAATAACGTCTAGGCTGGTCAAATCACAGCTTCGGATGGGCGCCATTAAAATAACCTATCCACCCCAGCATAGATAACATCTAGCTTGTCAAATTTAAAAGCCCGAATGGCGCATTAAAATGACTGTCGGCGGAGCATAGACAACATCTAACCGTGGAAATTTAAAAGCCGAATGGCGCGATTAAAATGACTATCCCAGGCTGACATAGATAACATTTAGGCGGTCGAATGTAAAATCGGATGAATTGTAGTAAAATGGCCTATCTGACGGCATGAATAACATCTATTTGGTCAAATGTAAGCCCGAATGGCACAATTAAAATGACCAATCGGCCAGCATAGATAATATCTAGCGTTAAATTAAAGCAGAATAGGCGCGATAAAGTAACTATCGAATTATTTATAGATAACATCGTGGTCAAATACAAAAGCCCGGATGGCGTAGTGAATGACCTATCCGGGCAACACAACAGATGGCCCATCCTACTCCATACAGATGCGCGCTCTAATGGTGCACTTAACAAAAATCAATACAAACCCGGATGGTGCAATATCAACGTCTGTGATTATCAAACAAAAATACTTGAAGAAGAGGATGTAAATTGTTTGGTGCAGCGCTGGAATGATGCAATCTCGCCTCACCGGCTTACTCGAGCCCTAGTTCAGCGGTGCATCCTTAACCCCGCCGTCCAGGCCAGGCGGAGACCCGATGGAAGAGTCGCCTCCTCTCGGTGGTCAGAATTTATTCTCGGACGCTCCTCCACACGCTAGCTAATTTGGATGAGGCTGGGAGCGAGGTGCTTGGGGGTAATGGGGTTAACAAGAACTTCACGGGTTACTTGGGACTAAAGGGTCCGGCATTCCATCCGGGATTTTAGGCTTGCTCACGCATAGCATTGTGTGTAAAAACCACGTGACCATAGCCGTAGTTGAGCGGCTGATGTCGCCGCTTGCATCGAACTCGGCCTCCATCGCCTCTCTATCAGCAACGGCCTTTTCTCGGAGTGCGGCGAAATCATCCTTTATGGTCCTAAGCTCCAAGATCAAGAAAAGCCGCTCGTCCGTCAAACGACTGTTTTCTTCCTCCCCCTTCGTACAAGCTTCCCTGGCCATGGACAATGCCTCATGAGCAACTCCACGCTCGGACTCCGCCCTCGGGGCGGCGCTTTCCTGCGGCTAAGGCACGTGAACCACGGCAAGCTCGGACTCCACGCTCACATTAACCGGGTGTGCGACCCTTGATCCTCGGCACAGCCATGACGCCTCATGGCGTCTGTACTCACTCGGCTGTCCGCCTTCTGTGATTCCTTAGCCTCCAGCTCCGGGTTTGATGCACGCCCGACTCGATCTCTCCTTTGAAGCACTCTGCATCTCCCGCTCATCCATTCCCGATTGGACATATAAACGCAGCCGTTCGGCGTCCCTTAGCCGGAGCTCGAACTCGTGATGATGAAGCGTCATGTTCTGAATAGCAGCGACGGCCTGCAAAGAAACCCATTAGGAATACAGAAATCAAGCATTTACGTTAATATCATAGAACGAAACCCGCTATCTTACCAGTTCGTCATTAGCGTGGTTGGGTTCGCGAACTTGTATCCGGAGTCATCGATAATCCATTTGGATGTTCAGCCGCATCCCTGCGAGGGCAGCTCGCAGGTGTAGTCTCGCCACCATGCCACAGAGCAACTCACCAGGCATCCGGCGTAATGCGGATACAAGTATTTAATGCGTCGACGCGAACTCTCACGGTGGAAAGGATCCCAACGGCCGCGTGATATCTTCACCTCGTCGCCCGAGGCGTCTTTCCACTCGGAGCCATTGTGAAGGAAGGAATTATAGCGATCGGCTATAATCGATCCGGCAATGTGGGCCTTGGCAACCGGATATAAATGGAGCGCTAGGTTGACCCTCGACCCTATCAGAGATGGAGATTACACGAAGTTCTTTCGGGCCGGATCGGCCTCACCGACTCTATCGAGGCGGGGCCGTCGCTCAGTTTGATATGTGGGCCCAAATTCGGAGCCGAGGGATGATAATCGCTTGCACCTCGAACCTCCCTCGATGGTAGCCGTTCCGGTGATACGGGCGGAAGCGTCTTGGACTCACTCTGGAACTTCGGTTGCGCTTCACTGCGGGGCGGCGCAACGATGGCGACCGTCGTCACTCTCCTCCGTTCCTCTTTCTCCAAATCATGGAGACCTTCGTGTTCGGCGCTAACCCAGGGAACGAAATCCTCCCCCTTGGACCCAGGCGCGTTCCATTGCCCAGATGTCCCTTTCCGTTTGATAATTACCACTGAGGCCCGGGACCAGGCCCTTTCCCGTCGAGCGAGGAGCGGATTCGGGCGGCTACTTTTGCTTCCCGGTGTAGCGGGATGGGTGGAGCTAGAATCCCCACTCGGAAAGTAGGCGACCCGATCATTGTGTCCAACACCGCACGGGCTTGATGCCTCAATTCTTGGGTCCCAGAGAGGAGCAGTGCGAAAACAGCAGGTAGGTCAGCAATGATGCTCCCTTCCACAATATCGAAGCCCGACAATCGAGGAATGGCAGAAAGGTGTAGGGCCCGGGGTGCGCCTCACAGCCGAATATTATCACGGAGTTAAGCGAGAACTGTAGTGGCGCTCTGCTTAAAATCTCCAATAGCGAATGAATCTTCTCTAAGCTCAACTTCTCCCGCCCCAGTCCACCAGCTGCCTCCTGGCTTTCTGACATTAAGTTTAGTCACGCCGTGGCACACAAAATATCTGAAGAGAGGCCGTCAAGCCCGGATCTAACGACCACAGGAAAGGCAGGACGGTTAATATTAAACAAAAGCCCAGGGTCTCATCCCATGGTCCCCTCACTAACTTGTCGTCTTTCGCCTACGTCTTAGAGCGAGTGGGGGCCCGTTAACAACTTTGAGTCGGGGCTCAGGCCAGCATAGACATCCCGACCACCGCCTATTCTTAGAAAGTAAATAATACACAACTCCACCAACGAGAGATCGAGCTGGTACAGTTGGTTCAATACGCAGCAGCCGATTAAAATACGATGACGTTGGGGTGGATAAGGGCTGGGGGCGCCCGGGTAAAATGTAAAAATTGCTTGACTATGGGCGGCACGAGAAATAAGCAATTTGCGAAGATGCTAGGGTAAACACACGGTTGTGTTCTCCATCCAAGGTAGACTCATTCGCCCTGTCCATCAACTTGAGGTCCATCATTATCGGGCCTCACCAGCGGTAAGCTTTTAACTCCTCCATGTTAGGGGTGCATGATGCTTTGTAGAAGGCGGCTGGTGCGCCCTCCTTGGCAACCACTCATGGAAGTTTCTTCCTGACCCCTCGCCATTCTACAAGCATATCAAGAGGAGAAGAGAGAACGGACATTAGACTCAAGCCATATCTCTGATTAGTACGAAGGCATACCCAGGGCGAATAGGTTTTAAACTTAAACTCCCCACGGGTTCCTTATGGCCATTAGTCGTCCCTTAGGTCCCGCATTACTAAAGGGCGACGATGATTACTATGAAATGAAGAGTGCGCAAAATGGCAACCGCGAGCGAATGCAACGTTAAACGAGAAAGGATGGTGAGAGAGGAAGCGGATGGCGAAATGACAGAAAGGAAAATTCTGACTTAATGATACTTTGTTATATATCGACGCCTAGGGCCTGCGGACGCATTTAATGCACCGATGACCAATCGTCTCCTCGGTAGTTTGAACCATCGCGACACCTCGCGCACTAGGGCCTGATAGAGCGAAGGTGGAGCCAAACTCAGGGTACCAACTCGAGGCCGGTTCAGGTGCTGTAGGCC
This sequence comes from Tetrastigma voinierianum, assembly GCA_016808115.1. Taxonomy (NCBI): domain Eukaryota; kingdom Viridiplantae; phylum Streptophyta; class Magnoliopsida; order Vitales; family Vitaceae; genus Tetrastigma; species Tetrastigma voinierianum. The sequence goes on along the minus strand of JAEQBH010002674.1, from coordinate 206,821 downwards.
CGTTAATAAGTTGTATAATGTTGATCAGCCTCAATTAGGCGGGATGTCCAAATATGTCGCCTCGGTCTTTCCAATAAGACACAAAGTGGAGTCAAAGGCGTGGTACATTAATTACCAAAAAGGTGTTTAGCATTACATAGCGATGCTTGTTACTAAGCAATCATATTATAATACGTTCAACTAACATTCAGAACTTATTGGACACTCAAAATACAAAAATATAGGCAAAGCAGCCGCCGCCAGGGCCAAGAAAGAAGCCGTTGTAGAGGCTAAGAAAGAGAAAAGATGGAGATGAAATTTGAAAGAAAGCGGGCGAAAGATCCCGTAGGTTCGGCGAAATGTTCTTAGATTGTAGGAACCCACTCCTGTCCCTGAATCGCTCGACGTAGTCACAACTAAGTTGAGGCCTATTCCGCTAGTTAGCGCACTGTTTTTTTGCTCCTCGCGGGGTATTACGATAAAAAAAATTCCCTTCAAAACATCAATTAGCGCACTCCCACCTGTCCCCTGCAACTCCCGAACTAATTCATACTCAAAGTTCGTCTCTAAACCTTCCCTACCAGCCTCATCTGAAGAGGAAGTTAAACAAAACCTCAGGCAATTTTGCATGATCACGTCAGTAAGGCTCGGGCCTAAAATATGCCTAAGACAACCTTTAACTCATGAAGCCCTTTTACTCTGAAAGTTCACGCCCTTGGATCAAAAGAATCGCATTAAATATACCACTGAAAACAATAAAATTATCGAGAAATATACATGTTCAGTTTCAATCTAACATTAACGACTATCGGTACATATACCAACCATCTCCCTACGAATACTTTCCCACGATGAAGGATCACTTCCTGTCGGGAAAAGGGGTTGTGTGGAGTACCATGGGCCGGGTTGATCCCGATTCGATCATTGCGACCAGGTCTGATGGGGCAGGCCTTAAAGCGGTAGGCCTAAGGCGGTGAAGTATTAAGCCAGGAACGCCCGGACAACTCTTTTCCTAAATGCCTCCTTTCCCGATTGGCATCTTTACTAGACGAAACTGCCAACAGGCTCTCCATGATATAAATATATGTTCTCTCAAGAATCAGTCACCCGCTCCAACGGAATGGGGAAGGCGTTTCCCAGCGACAACCCCGTTCGGAGCGGTTACATAAAAGAAGAACAAGTCATCCTTCAGAAATGAGGCCACCTTCCCCTACCTTTATGGGAAGAAATCGTCCACTCTCTATGAAAGGTGGATCCCCTTTCTCTCTCCATAAAAGAGAAAAGAATCACACTAAATCAGGTACGACATTCTTGATTGAGATAATGACTGTTCTGACTCTCAGTCTTCCAAAAAAGCTAACTTTGCCATCGGAGGGACGACAAAACACCACCGTTGTCTTCTTGTTTGTTTTGGTTGACAACTAGTGAATACACGACAATCCGTGACTTTGAGAATTCCGTAGACTACAAACAGGAGATGAAGATATCCAATAATTGCTTTTGTATGAGGAATCCTTGTAGTGAGCTATAGGATTGGGTTTTATGTTGGAATGTCTCTCCTCTTTTTCTTCCACTATTTGTATTACCACAAAAATGAATCTCTGTGAGAAGTTGAAGAAGTGTGGATTTTGCCTCTAAATTGGGTGGGGGTATATGACGTTTAGACTAGCATTAGAATTTTTATTTTTATATGTTGGCTCAATTGTGGGTTGAGGGGTCACTACAAAAATGGGAGGCTATGGCCACGGTCAGTGACCCTGGCTAAATGTAGTAAGTAATGCGGCTATAGCATTTAGCCGCAAATAAAACAAACCACGGCATGATGCGGCAATAGATGGTGTCACCATATGGTATAGACGCGAAAATGCTTGGGTGGGACTAAACGATCAAGTATAGTCAAGGTCATGGGTGTCCATTGTAGAGGCTATATTTCCACAAGCATAGTCTATAGCTGCGGTCCAAGGCTGGCTGAGGCTATAAGACTACTCTATAGCACATTATTTGGGTGTGGCGCAGCTAACAGGATACTCTATAATATCCACGGTTTAGGAGGCGGCCATAGTCATAGGATGCTCTATATACAGTTTAGATTGGCCACGACAGCTGACCTGTGCTCTCTGTTTCCCAATAGAGCTAAATATTTTCACTTTTTTGGATTAATAGCAACTTTGAAAGATTGAACTTGAACACTGGATAAAGGAAATACTGAATCCTTTTCTTCATCTTATACATTAAAGACTATGGGAGGAGCAAAAAAAATATTCTCTATAGTTTACCACTTGAAAAAACATAGGAACATATTAAATTTTCTTCATCTTATGCTCAAAGGTTAAATTTTCTCATGGAAAAACTAGCTTGGAGAGTTCTGAGAATTACTTGAGTTTCATGAGAAACGAGAAGTTCAAATTTTACTTCTAAACAACCTAGTTAGCTACCTTACCAAAGATTAATTTTTCCCACTAGCGATAACTAAAATGAAACTAGGCGAAGGTAAGAATGAAGATGCTAGCACCATAGTCTAATCTAGTTTTCACTAATGGGATAAACCGAGAGGAGGTTGCTAATGCAGTTGCAAGAATGAGAGATGCAACTTGGTTAGTGTTGATAGACCAAATAAATAGAAGAAATTTTTATGTGTTCTAACCTGATCATCATTGCAAATAAATATTAATCCACATTCATTATAGTAGCTTTCATGCATGATTAGGCAAAAAATATTTTCTTTTTTTATGTATATGAAAGCAGGTTAGTCACTTTATATGTTGTCGAACCTGGAACCTGGTTCATGGCAATATTTGTAGTAAAATTCTTGGTTCTTGTCAATAGCTAGGGGGTGGGGAAGGGAGAGTTGGAAATGGGAGAAGAGAAAATTAATCAGTTATAAATCTTTGGATGTTTACAATGAAGAACTTCGAGCCACCTTGTCTTTGCATATTCTGTGAGCAGTTACTTGTAGAGATTTGCTCATAGGGCCTTATGGAAGAAACATTAATGTCCAATACGCATTGTAATCATGAAGTGCTGAGAACGATGCTCTGAAACATTTGCAAAGATCATCTTCCTCTTGTCGGATCTTAACAATGCAAGCTGACCATTTCATCAAAGTTCCTTTGCCTTAACCTAGAAAAGACAAAAAAATGATGAAACAATAAAATAAAAACACCACCTAAAAAACTCTATTTTAATCAAGCTTTGCGATTGTTTACTATGTAAACAACATTAACAGAGAGACTGAAGTAATAAGTATCCTTGACTCAGATATGCTATAGTTCATAATGTCTGACAAGTTAGCCAATTTACTGTACCAAGAAAGTAAAGCTTCTCATGGCTTCTTTCTCTGCTCCGATTGCTGGATATGACAAAAGATTTCATGGTATTAGATTGATTCTTAATAACATGGTATTTATTCAGGAAAGTTGGTAAAGGCGAACCGAGACACAAAATAGCGAGCATGCGACTACGAGTGCGAGGAAAATAATCAAACACATAATAGCGACAAATGATGATCGAGGAGATTCGAAGTCATAGCTGATTGTCCCTCAACCTCAGACTCATTTCTTAACCAGTAGGAATTTAGAAACTCAACACTCCGTTTGGGATCAGAAAAATACTAGGGGAAAGAAACATAAAAGAAAAGTAGAAGGAAATATAATTTAGAAGAATAAATTCAAGACTCTGATGGGCCAGCCCACTTTAACCCATATTTTTTGAGGATCAAGCTGATAAAAAATAGCGACCCGAATAGAACTAGAGCTTACATCTTTTTCCATTTGTTGTTTATCTTCTGTTGCCCATTTATCTTCTTGCAAAAGAGTTAAAATAGGAAAGCGAAAGTTAGCGGCAGCACCCCCATATATTTCAAATTTACTAAGAACACATATGTATATTAATTGATGACAATTGTTAAGATTAGAGCCTTAAATTACATTCTAAACCTAAAAAATTTCGAAACTATGGAGAGGTTTAAACGATAAAGCAGGGGTAGTGTCAGGCGAGAATCCTGTTTCGAATTTTTGGATGAATCAGTTTGAACTACGACGGGAAAGTGTTTGAGTGATGGCAGAGGCAACAATTTTCATAAATGTTTCTAACAATTTGCGGGAAAAATACTGGCGCATAAATGGCAGATAATAAGATTCCTTAAGCCTCGGCGAAAATAGTATTTTACCATGGTATTGTATCCATTCCATGTTCATCCATTTGTGGGACTTTGAATTCAGGTCAGGCCTATGCGCAGAATTCAAAATACAAGAAATTATCGATTTGGGCTCTATAAAATCACTAATTTCTTTGATTCAATTCTGGCTAGAATAAATTTAACCTATCACCTTCCATTTCCACAAGGTGTTCGGTTTCTTCTTCTTCTTCTACGTCAGAGAATTTACTTTCTGAGAGAAGCCACTAAACAACATCGTTTTGCCGGGTTATAAATAATTTAAGCAAAATGATGCCATTTCAATCTGTTTTAAAAGAATATATATATATATATAAAAGACAGCTTGGCATAGTTTGATCTATCTCTGAAAAAAAATACAAAATTAGGGTTTTACGTAGCATTTCTTTGCAGCCAGAAACGAAGCAAAAGCAAAGCAGAGGTTGCTGCGCTCCACGTGAGCACGGACGCCTGGCTGACGGCTTTGCCGAGAAGGGTGTCGCTGGTCTCGGGCAAGGCAGGCAGCTTCGCCGCAGGCGGCTCGCGTCGCCTAGCTCTTAGGCGTGCCTTAAGCACGCTTTTCACAACCATGAATTCACAACCATGAATGCACCTACCAGGATTCAGAATGCCCAAACATAATCAAATTTCATATTCCCAATTTGGTTTCTGCAACCATCAAGGGTAAAGAATGTAAGGTGGAATTCCAACTGTCAGTGCGGTGGCATTATTTTTGCGATTTATGAGAAGTAAATTGGGGTTTATTATAATCAGAAAAGCATACTTATGAGACTAAAATTGCCCGAAAAGCATTGAACTACAAGGTAGAATTGTTTAGAACCTGAAGCTATAAGAATCCCAAGTGAGGAAGCCTTGGACTATGAGTACATTCATGTGAGAAACTAGTTCTTGTTTACTTCCTAAAGAATAGCGGGTCCCGTGTTTCCAATTTCATAAATTTTATTTGACCAAGACAAGGAGAAAACAAGCAAACAAGACCACGGTATTCAAAGATGGAATTGAAGATCATTTAAAAGTGAACTTCCGGTGACGATAGAAAGTAAATTATGCGGTTGGGTAATGGGTATGGGGTACACTTACGAGTTTAAATCGCAGTGAACTTATTCGAGGGCCAATCCCGAATCTTTGGAAAAGAAAAATACTAGAATCGAAATTTGATCTTTGAATTTAATGTTAAAAATGATGATGAATATGAAAAAAGTGTACCATTTTGTCTCGACCTTTACTTTCAAGCATTTGCGTGTTTACTATAAAAACAATTAGTTCTATGGTGCTCTAATACATCATCATAATTTCAATACTTACTAGAGGCTTGAGCCACACTATCATGTTAAAGGAAAAAAAAATGAGAATAGGCGATAAAAACAAAAAGGGAGAAATAAAATATATCAGTAGTACTATTGATGTGGTGGAAGCTATAGCTTCTGGATACTACGAGCTGGCTGAGATCTAAAATATGTCGATGAATAGAACTTTTATTTTTATCCTTTAGATTTGAACATTCAAATATAACCTAAGATAAAATCTCTTCCTTTTTAGTAGAACTAGTTTCTCTCCAAAAGCAAAACCATAAATTTCTCTTTTGACTCTGCGGGATTTTCTTATTAAATTTTGGAGATAGTAAGATAAAGCGGGAAAATTTTAAAGTAATGATGAAAAATGGGATAAAGATAATATCGATAAGAACCATAAAGGTTCATACACTTCAAATACTTTATTTTGTAATTAGAAAAATGAAAATAATGGAAATAATAATAATCATCTTCACAATAAACAAAACATGTCCCGGCTTAATTACCGTGGTTGAGTCGGTAAAAAAGGTTATTTATTACCTTTCCGGGATATATAACTAGATAAAAATCAATATGCCTATCAAAAGCTTTAAATAAAGGTGCGGCATCAACCCAAACTCAAACCACACATCCCTCTCTTAATTCTATTTTCCTTGCGTAGAAGATTTTATTTTCACATCGAAAGAAAGAAAGAAAGAAAGAAGCTAGCGACAAAACCCTTTATGCGAATTTGACATGTAAGCGATTCATCATCTAAAGACAAGTATACGCTTGGGAGTTGGATGCAAAACGCGATAAAGGCTCTTCGTTTTGGCCCGAACAGCAAAACTAAAGATAGACCAGTATTAGTATCGCTCTTATGGGAAAAAGATCTATCTCGGCATATTTGGGGCCATTCATTTTCTCACAACAAGCAAGTAGTGATAGTTAATCATTTCTATGCCTGATTACGAATCCGGCAACTAAATATCCTTTATGCGGGTACAACATGTAAGCAATTCCTCGTCAAAGACAAGTATGCGCAACGGGAGGTTGGATGAAGGTCTTACAGCTTGTAGGCCCGAACCCAAACAAAACTAAAAGATGGGCTTAGATAATTAGTATTACTCTTACAGGAAAAAAGATCTATCTCGGCATAGCTGGGCTATTCATTTTCTCACCAAACAAACAGAATTTAGCAGCAATAGTTATTCATTTCTATGCACAATTTTGAATCATTCATGGATAAAACTCAAACCCGCCGCTCATTCTATCAATTATATAGTTCATTTATGATATACCATTGGTGACTAAATTAAAATCAAAATAAAAAACTCACTACTCTAGAAAGAAAAGCTGAATGGGTAAACTTAAAATCTTAAGTTCTAAATATTGATGCAGAGGCTAAAAGAAGAAAATTAATAAAATATCCAAATAAAAATGGCATTCCAACCTGGCATGGCTCTGCTATAATGTTGATGGAATCCAGCCATTTAAGCGAATGACCTGATGATCCGTGGACAATGACACACAACGAGAAACCCATGATTGCGGTTCAGTGGCTTTGCCATGATAAGAAAGATAAATGAAGTTAGAAGAATCACTTAAGACATTGTGTACCACAAAATTTGAATTACCAGGTATTTAGTAAGGCAAAATAGGAAAGATGTTTAGAAAATATAAAACAGAAAAAGAGATATGTTGAGCAAGATTATGTGATAAATATATATATATATATATATATATATATATATATATATATATGCTATATATATATATATATATATATATATATATATATATATCTAATTATCATACCTGAACTCATTTAACAAGGAATAGTTTCTGGAACCCAGAACCTTCTCTACCATCATTCCCCTTCCAATCAACTTTAAGGCTTCCAAATGACATAACACCAACTATAATTTTTTATTTGACCATGGAGATTACATTCACAATCCATATATAAAGCGCTTCTTTGTGTTCATGGGATCTGAGAAGGTCCAATTACAAAAAAATAACATAACTGTCAAAATATTCATTGGAAGATGAATCCAACCAGAGCAGGAGCTTAGCCTGTATTATTAACATTGGAGAAGATGTCCAAAGAAAAATGGCTCCTTTGTGATACGCAGAGTATTTATATATTAGTAGAGATACAGATCAGTATAATGACTTCGAGAAACAAATTGTCTTCACCAATAAAATGGTAGTGTGCATTTTATCAAAATTGAAATTCAAAAGAAAGGGATTAAGAATCTAGAATCAATCAAGGTCCATTAAACTCAGAAGAGGAAATATTTTGCACAAAGTACAACAAACACCAAATAGGTGCATGCACCTCTTGAAATTCTCTACAAAAAGTATTGATTCTTTTATGTTTTTGAATAACTTAAGCTTGTCGAACTGAAAAACTCTCGTAGTATTACTAATTATTATCGTAAGCCCAATCAACTCGCAAATATCTTCCACCCAAATGATTCCATTAACAAATCCTCTCATCTTAAGAAGTAAAATCAAACAACATAAATCACTGGGAGGTTCCGTGAACTAGTTTATAGAGAGATTTGAATCGAGGTCATTTTCCCGCCTATGGAATTACTGGAATTCATGGTAAAGAAACTCTTTTCAACAAACATGGACCGAATTTATCACAAACTATCTGTTCTCACAATCTAGCAGAAATGGAAATAATTAGAAAAAAAACGCACCTCATATTTGGCAACTTCTTCGCCACTCTTCGTGTCACCTTTTAGTAAAAATCGCAAATTTCACGTTGTTCTAAATCAAGAACCAATTCCATCACATGAAATTACCTGCCGCTTTGCCTCGAATCAAGACAAAATTAACAAAAAGAAACAATTTTTCCTCAAAAAACGTTTCCATTTGTTTAACTTAAAAACAAAAACAATTTTTCTCCCAAAAAGTTTTCCAATGAAATAAAGAAAGGCAAGAGAAAGTGAAAACGTACGACGAGCAGAGGAATGAGATTGAGGAAAATATCGATAGACGATTTTAGGGCAAAAAGTGTTTCACCATCGCCCAATCTCTTCAGAGGCGAAGATGAATCAAGAGGAACAAATTCACATACACAACAACAAAGGAACATCGCCATGACATAAAAAACCAAATCAAATAAAAAACTAATAATGTTGAAATCGAAACAAGAAATTTCCTTCGGGCCACTATTCAAACAGTGTCGATCAAAAACCATCTGATCTACCATTTCACCGAAAGCAAAGAGGGAAAAAGAAAACAAACCAGTCACAATCAAGGCTCTTGTTGCTTCTGACTCATCGACTAATCGTCAAACGAGCCAGAGAGTGTTTCGAGTGGTCCAAATTCCTCTACCGAGGAGAGATGGTGAGCATGAAAGGGGTAAAGATTTATGGGAGGTATTAGCTTTATGATTAGAGGTCAAAGCCCACACGCGTATCGCCATCTATGGTAGCGATCAGATGCTCTTTATGCAACTACATGTGATGGGCCATTAAGAACTTTTTCACGCATGCATTCAATAATCGTGGGCAATATGTATTTTTAGTTTCAAGTTTTAATGACTCCTGCTATAGTTATGCCACTATAGCTCATTTTTCTAAGAGGGTGAAACTTCACCACGGAATCCATAATTTCCCAAAGAAGTCTTTTCTCATATTATCGAGTAAGTGTGTACAATAAGGTTATCAGAATGGTTGATTTAGAAACTATTTACCCTTTTTTGGTGGTGAAGTCTCACTTACACATTATTATGTTTATGCGGCTTTATCAGGGTGTTTGTATGAGTGAGTTGTGACTTTAAATTGTCAAAGACACCAAACCAACTCTGTTATAACTTTTTTTTCCTTTTTCATATGAGAATTGCTGCTTCTGGAGTATCCCTTTTGTAGTTTAGTAGAACTAAAGAAATTGGTAAACCTAACTCAAGCTACCTCACTCTAAAAAAGGCATGCTGAAATTATTTGACAGGAGAAATTGATTTTGTTCCTATCGGGTAATCTATTTTATATGCAATTCAATTATCCAATTACTCATTTTTCTTTCAGGATAAATTTTCGTTGTGTCTAAGATAGAAAGTGCAACTGAAGTCAGGAGGATAAGGCGACTGGCAACTAAATCCTCCTTTTCCCACAAATATCACTCAAGATCCAAGGTGGAGCCTTGAGTCTGTTTCTTGGCTTGTGAAGAAGCGTGGGAAAAAAAAAGTTTAAACCCTATTGCTTCAAAAAGAGGAGATACCTATGTGAAAACTTTAAAATCCAAGATTTCGTGATAAAGCAGAAAATGCACTTTAAATGAATCCTAATTTTTCTAAAATTTTGATGACGAAACCCGACTTTTCCGCTGAAATCGCCTCGCTGAATTGAGCTACCACGCGAATTTTGTCGGGATTCCGAGGTGGCCGACTCTACGCTGAGACAGCTGGCTTGACACACATGGCAGCAGGCGAGATGCCACATGGCACCTCAAAAAGGGTGACACTTGGCATTGAAAAGAGTGGCTCACAATGTATGTGTGGGGGAATGGACTCCATGGCCTGCACTTGAGCCATGTAAGTGATGATGTCATAAAGTGAAATTATGAAATAAAGAAAATGCATGAAAAAGGGAGAGCCACACCTTGGTTTGAGGAAATGGAGAGGCAATTTCCTCCCATTGACCGAATGATGGATTCTCCAAAAAGGGGGAGAAAAAGGACCAAAGGAGAAGGGAAATTGAGGAGAAAATGAAAGGAAAATGAGAAGAAGAAAGAAAAGAAAAAGAAGGAATAAAACAAAAAGGAAAAAGAAAACGTAGGGAGGAAGGAAAGGAGATGCAGAAGGCTTTGTTCTTCATTTTTAGAGAGAGAACGTTTCCCTTCTCTCTAGGTTAGTAGGAGATCCGACCATCTACCTCTTGGTGACAGAAGGAAGTTGTTCTACACGAGACAACGCGTGATCTTCGTTTCGGGAGTTTCTTCAAACTCCAAGAGGTAGGATATTTCCTACTTGGTTTACTTTTAGCCTAAAGGCTTTATAATGGTAGGGGTTGTTTGTGGGAGCCATGTAAATTAGTTCCAAACTTTGGAATTTAAGGGTATGGATTGTATGACCGGTTTCACACAGTCACCGACTGTGGGAGTTAGGGTTTGAATTAGAATGTGGGAGCCATGTAAATTAGCCCAAACTTCGAATTTAAGGGCATGGATCAGGAGGATCGGGCTTTCCATACTGAAATACCGATCGTGGAGTTAGGGTTTGAATTAGAAACTGAAAGTTTCTATGGTTGTTTGATGTGATGATAAGGATTGAACCAAATGGTTCAGTGCTCGCAGCGCCGTGAGGTACTTCACACAATGGTCCCAAGTTCGAGACCTCACAGGTGTTACGGGCTTACTCAATAACATGCCAAGTGTGGAAATGTGATATCGATGCATGCTGATGTATTAATATGTTTTGTAATGGAGGTATATTATATGTATAAATTATAATTTTCCATGGTTTGTAAATGTTTCATGTAGTGCCTATTCATGGTGTAATATGAGGAAAATGCATTGAATCATGCATTTCATATGCACGGTCATACAAGGCTGCCTACAAGGTGCATGGTAAGGTTTATTCATCAAGAGCAGGAATGGGTCGTGAATCGGAAAATGGGACAAAGTCCAAGGTAGAGATTCACGAGTGTAAATGATCAAATGATAAATTACATGTTTCAGGCGGAGCAAGTCAGATCCTCCCCCTCGTGGTGAAAGTCCCACATATTATTCACGGTTAGATGATGAATCCTTGATGTAAGTTCGTGAAAATGTTGAAAGGCGTGGCAAGGTCTTACTCATGTAAACCCGAAACTGCGGGCCCACAAAATAAAGGAAGGAAAAGAATCAAAATCAGGTTTTGATAAATAAATCGAGGGTGTCCAATGGTTTTAGTCATGGTGTTTGACAGTTTTAGTCACACTCGCATTCCAGTGTGATGAGTCATCGTGACTCGGTGTGGTGAGCATGAGGGGTCGTGATCTCATGCATGATATGTATATTTCATATAATAGTGAATAAATTTGTATGGAAATGTGTGGATTGATTGTTTTATATATGCCATTGTGATTATGATTTAGTGGGGAGTAACTCAGAGGAAGACTTTCATCGGGCTTTGCTCACCCTGCCGTGGGACCCCTTCGTGCACAGGCTGTGGACTATCCAGTGGAGACTGTGACGCTAGCAGAGTATCTTTTATAAGAAAGCCGAAATGTGGCTTTAAGCAAATATTTTGTAAATATGTATAAATCTTTCAGAGAACAAACATGAAAACTATGAGAGAATATAGTTGAGATATTTGCTTTATGAGTATGGATGTATGGGTCCATGTATTATTTTACTATGTGTCTCAGAATACGACATATAGATTTCCAAAGGTTGACGGGTAGTCAACGGACACCCCGGATTTGGGGCGTCACACCTAGTGAACAAGGGCTTTTTGTGCCAAACAATTCATAGATTATATATTGCTCATCGTTACAGGAGTTCTTCTTTCTTTCTCTTCGTGTGTAGCTTGGTTTTTCCTACTTTAGTTGCAACAAATGAGGGATGGAGGGCGCTCTTGCAAGTGAAGATGAAGGAGGTGTGGAGGGCTGAGTTTATGTCTATTGTGAATGGTTTTTGGAAGGCAAGGAATAGAATTGCCTTTGAAGATGAGGTGTTGTCCAACCAAAATTTGAAGAGCCCCTTCGTGTATCTTCTATGGTAGGAGAATAAGATCGCGCTACCAACTTTAGTCAGTCTACTGATCGTCAATAGGTGGTGTACAACTTCTTCGGGTTTGGCTAGTTTTAGCAGGCTGCTTCGTGGTTGTTTCAAGTATTTACTGTCAGCTTCCCGCCTCTTCGTGGAGTCGGGCTTTGCTTTTTCAGACCCTTGAGTTGCTATTTTCGCGACTCTTTTCTAAATATATTTATCTTGCTTATGAAAAAATTATGCATTACTTATTAATTATTATATTATTCAGAAATCTTTAAGATATAGTTGCGTTGTTGTATTTTGTTGCTTACTTACTTTACTGTATTAGGCTTCGTGTCCTTTTCTTGTTGCCAATTCATAATTCATTATTCATTTGAATGCAACTCCGGTCATATCATTTAAAATATGTTATATCTATGTGCCAGTTTTAAGTATTTCTAAATAGATGAAATATTATCCGTAAAGGAATGTGAAACAATGATGTATCTATGCTGGGCTACACACACACATACATATACATATATATATATATATTGTCAAAGTTGATCTTTTTGACTCAGAAAGAAAAGTTTTACAGTTTTAATAGCCTTCTCATCATATAAATGAACGCAACCATGTTTAACCAAATTAACAATGAATGTTACATAACTAAATAATAACCTAAATGTTCACCAACCAAGACAATAGAGTTTGTTATCTCTTCACAACCCTCCTAAACTAAGTGATGTATAATTGTTCAACTTTGAGTTTGTTTGTAACAACAAAAATCAAGTTTTAGACAAAGCCTTGATTAGAATGTACTTACTATGATCTTTATAAACCCTAAAACCCGAAATCCTAACCTCCTAAACCCCTAACAATTCAAACCCTTAAACCCCTAACCTTTAAACCACAAATCCCTAAACCCTAAAACTTTAACCCTTAAAAATCTAACCCTAAAACCCTAAACCTCGAACTCGAAACTTGAAACTCTATACAGAGGTTAAGGTGTTGCCTATGCAAAGGTTGAAGACTTTTTTTGTTTTTGTTCTTTGGTCAGAGTCTTAATTGTGTGAATTGGATGGTCCTTCAATTATATTTGAGTTTATTGATCGGGGTAGGGTAAGTGAGGCAGGATTGTTTTCATATGATTCAACGTAGCCCTGTGCGCTTTAAGGTGATAATTGTTTTTCTAGTGATGATAAGTCACTATTTCAGCCTTTTGTAATAAACTTTCATTTACTTATTAAAAAAAGTGTTGCTGGGTTATGAAGGATGACTTAAAATATTATGTTCCATTTTTCAATCAAATGTATTAATTTCATTCATGGTTTCTTTATACTCAGAAAAGGAAAAAAAAGAAGAAAAGATAAGACTAGGCTCATAGAGAGGTCTGCTTTCTTATCAAATAAAGCCCTATATTCAAGGGAGACATTCCACCCTCTTTAAAAGTTTAATGGCTTTATCCTTGGCTAAATTGAAATTTTTTACTCTTATATTTCCGCTTTTGCTTGATATCTGGAGGTGTTTCATTATTATTAATATTTTTAATTTGCATTTTAATTAAGCCTCTTATTTGTTTTTTCGAGAAGGTCTTTTGGAAAGTTATTTACTAAACCTCGCTCAACTCCAATGAACGTGTGACGGACCAAATCCCGTCAATCATGGCGCACCAGCGGCATCATGATAGAGATCGTCCAATAATAATAAAAACATGGACCTCGCATTCCCTATCAAAACCAAACACATGCATGTTGGATCACAACGAGATGTCGTTCAATATTTCTAAGGAAGCAGATGCGCCAGATGTTCTTTCTGTTGATAAGTTTGTTCATCAAAATGGTCAAGGGTCCAAGCGCATTGTTTTGTGTACGAGGATCATCAAGATTTTGACAAATGGATGTAGTTACGATGGTTATGTTACATGACAACTACGGGTTTCACCGTAAATATTAAAGTAAGTGAGTCAGATATTTATATTATCATTCAGAATTTGTGTATCTTGTTCCACAAGCCGATGTGAGGGATAAGAATACAACTTTTACTAGATTTTTTTTTTTAACTTGAAATGGGGTGTAGATGATTTTTAGGTCAGGGGTATCTTTGCCTTTTGTTTCCTTTTGTTTTCGCTGTCCTTCTCATTATACTCGCATACTCAGCAACTTTTGGTGTATTCTTTTTGTGATTAATATATTTTGACTGTTTACTCAAAAAAAGTATATTTATGTCAAGTTTTAGTTAATGATTTCTATTGGTTTTATATGTTTAGGAATTGTCGACCCAAATTTTACTCTAATGACATGCTTTCATAGGGAATGAATTTCCTTTACTCCTCAAATAGATGTCACGGGGATTTTAAGTCCTAGTCTATACAAAGAGAGGACAGATTCGAAAAGGAAAGTGCAGAGGCAAATTACTAACTTCAGACTCGGGAGGGACTACAACAAAAGACTATGGGGACGCCAGATATGATATCCGAAATTCGAGGATTCAGAGAAGTGAATGTAACCCACCTCGCAGATGATGAGCTTTACGTGCAATGTCTGTGCTGCTGAGCAACTTTTTGAGTAGTTTCAATGTAACGCTAGTTTTTATAAAATTAATCAAATTTAACTTTAGATTCTTAGTAATTTATCATGTTTATTAATTTATTTCTATTTTTCAAATAGGAAATTTTGGGCTTATGTTGATCAGTATCCAATTTTTCTGGATTCAAACATGCAAAATCTTCTCAAGCTAAGTATATATAAAGCCATAGACTATTTTGAAGACCCGTATGTTAAATGCAGTGAAATGATATTCAAAGGATGTCAATATTAGTGCCGTTGAACTGCTAGTCCAATGAATAAGAAATTATAACTCAATTGGAATAAATCTCATGCACAATTAAAAAACGAATTGTACACTCCCAGTCCAATCGGGTTATAATTGTACACTCCTAACGAGCTATAATTTCTTATTCATTGAACTAGCAGTCCAACAGCACTGAGATTGACATCCTTTGAATATCATTTCACTGCATTTAACATACGAGTCTTCAAAATAGTCTATGGCTCTATACTTAGCTTGAGAAGATTTTACATGTTTAAATCCAGAAAAATTGGATACTGATCAACATAAGCCCAGAATTTCCTATTTGAAAAATAAAAATAAATTAATAAACATATAAATTACTAAGAATCTAAAGTTAAATTTGATTAATTTTATAAAAACTAACCGTTTCTGTTCAACTTCACTAGAAGGATTGCTTAACAACACACATTGCATGTAAGCTCATCATCTCTGAGAATTGAGTTACATTCACTTCTCTAAAATCACTCAGAATTTCAGATATCATATCCTTAGCGTCCCCATAGTCTTTTGTTGCAATCCCTCCAAATGCAAAGTTAGTAATTTTGCCTCTGCACTTTCCTTTTGAATCTGTCACTATTGCCATAGACGAGGACTTAAAATCCCCATGACATCTATTTGAGGAGTAAAGGAAATTCATTCCCATGTAAGCATATCTGTTAAAGTAAAAAATTTAGACTCAACAATTCCTAAACATATAAAACCAATATAAATCATCAACTACAACTTAACATAAATAATTTTTTTTTGAGTAAACAGACAAAATATATTAATCACAAAAAGAATACACCAAAAGTTGCCCAAAAGTATACTGGAAGCATAATGAGAAGGACCAACGAAAAACAAAAAG
Organism: Tetrastigma voinierianum; assembly: GCA_016808115.1. Taxonomy (NCBI): domain Eukaryota; kingdom Viridiplantae; phylum Streptophyta; class Magnoliopsida; order Vitales; family Vitaceae; genus Tetrastigma; species Tetrastigma voinierianum. The sequence continues at coordinate 191,007 of JAEQBH010002674.1, read as the reverse complement.
GAAACAAAAGGCAAAAGGAATACCCGCCAACCTAAAAAATCATCTACACCCCATTCCAAGTTAAAAAAAAATCCAATAAAGACATGTTCCTATCCCTACCATCAACATTGGAACAAGACCATAAATTACAAATGATAACATAAATATACGACCCACTTACTTTAATATTTGCAAAAAATTGGCTCTATATGAGTTGTCACATGTAACATAAACTATCAAGGCTTCATCCATTTACAAAATCTTGATGATCCTCATATTACTAAAGCAATGTATGCTCGACCTTGACCATTTCATGAACAAACTTATCCAAGCACCGAAGAAACATACAACGTGATCCGTCCATAAATATTGAACGACTTCTCGCTATTTATCCAACATGCATTCAGGTTTCGGGTTTTGACAAGGAATGCGATCCATGTTTTTATTATTACCGGACGCTCTTCTATCATCGTGAGCCTCAACACACCATGAGAATCTAATGTAGATTCAAGATTCCGATACACACACGTTTCATTGGAGTTGAGCAGTTTGGTAAATAACTTTCAAAAAGACCTTCTCAAAAAACAAATAAGAGGCTTTCTAATTAAGAAAATATAAATTAAAAATATTAATAATGACAAGACACCTCCAAGATATCAAACAAAGCAAATATAAGAGTATAAATTTTTCAATTTAGTAAGGATAAAGCCTATTCAGCTTTTAAAAGAGGAAGTTGAATCATGTCTCCCTTGAATATAGTGCTTTATTTGATAAGAAAGCTTGGACCTCTCTGCAAACCTAATATTATATTTTCTTCTTCTTTTTCCTTTTCCTAGTATAAAGAAACCATGAATGAAAGTGTCTAAACATTTGATTGAAAGAAATAGGAACATAATATTTTAAGTCATCCTCCATAACTAGCAACACTTTTTTTTAATAAGTAAATTAAAGTATATTACAAAAAGGCATTGAAATAATGACTTATCATCACCAGAAAAAACAATCATCCCCTTAAAATTGCACAAGATTCAGTTAGAATGTACAGAAAACAATCCTTACCTCACTTACACCCTACTAATCATCAAAGTGGGGTAACCCAAAACACAATAACAATCGCTGACCATCCAATACAAACAATTAAGACTCACCAAAGAACAAAAAACAAAAAAGTCTTCAACCTGTGATAGTACATTTTAACTCCTCTCAGATAGAGTTTCAAGCCGTGTTCGAGGTTTAGGGTTTTAGGTTAGATTTTTAAGGGTTAAGGTTTTAGGTCTAGGGATTGTGGTTTAAAGGTTGTATTTTAAGGGTTTGAAATTGTTGTGGGCTTAGGAGGTTAGGATTTTGGGTTTTAGGGTTTATAAATATCATAGCATGCATTCTAATCACAGCTTTGTCTAAAACTTGATTATGTTACAAACAAATCCTAAAGTTGAACAATTATACCTTGGGCCAGAGGGGCTATGAAGAGATAACAAACTTCTATCTGCCTTTGTCAGAACATTTAGGTTTATTATTTGTTATATAACATTCATTGTCGTAGTTGGTTAAACATGGTTAGGAAGTTATTTATATGATGAGAAGGTTATTAAAATATATATATATATATATATATATATATATATATATATATATGGCATATATATATATAGTTATATATATATATATATATATATATATATATATATATATATATATATATAATGTGTGTGTGTGTGTGATGGGAAGGAATATTTACTGACATCATAGAATGCTGGTGTGCTATTCAGTTAAGTTCCCTTAGAAGAAGAACAAGAAGACTCTCCCGCTTTCTTGCAATGATCTTCATTATCCACTAGCTTAATAAAGACTGGGTGCATTGTTTCCCCCGCAGATAATGACTACATCAATTAGAAATATTTAAAAGTCCAGCATAGATACAGAATATCTTTAAATGATATGACCATGTTGCATTCAAATGAATAAATAGAATTATGAATTGGCAACAAGAAAAAGGACACCAAAAGAAGCCAAATACAAATATGAAAATGAAAATGCAAGCAACAAAATACAAAAGCCCAGCATAGATACAGAATATCTTTAAATGATATGACCATGTTGCATTCAAATGAAATAATTAGAATTAAGAATTGGCAACAAGAAAAGCGGATACCAAAAGAAGTAAATACAAATATGTGAAATGAAAAACAAGCAACAAAATACAATAGGAGCTTATATGTTAAAGATTTCTAAATAGAATAATAAGTAATGCATAATTTTTTCATAAGTAAGATAAATATATTTAAAAAAGAGCCGCGAAAATAGCAACTCAAGGGAGTACAAAAAGCAAGCCTAACCTACGTAGTGCTCCAAACAACCAATAGAACTATAACGAACAACCACAAAGGCAAATTACAAGGTACCGCAAAAACTAGTCAAACCCAAAAGAAGTTGTACACCACCTAACCCAACCAGTCAATGAACCCCACTAAAGTTGAGGTAGCACAATCTTACTCTCCTACCACAGAAGATACACGAAGGGGCTCTTCAAATTTTGGTTGGACAACACCTCATCTTCAAAGGCAATTCTATTCCTTGCCTTCCAAAAACCATCCAAGATAGACATAAACTCAACCCTCCACACCTCCTTTATCTTCTTACCCACAAAAGACGCCCTCCATCCCTCCAATTGTTGCCTAACTGAAGTAGGAAAAACCCAAGCTACACCAAAGAAAGAAAAGAAGAACTCCTATAACACAATGGAGCAAAGAGATATAATCTACGAATTGTTCGGGGTACAAGCCCTAGTTCATTAGGTATCTCCCTCTTTCAAAGCCATAACAGGTTTAAACTTTTTTTCCCACGCTTCTCACAAGCAAAGAAATGCACTGGCCCACTCGATCTTCAAGGATATTTGTGGAAAAGAGGAGGGATCTAGTTGCAAACGCCTTATCCCCAACTCGCCTGCACTTTTCATCTTGCATAATAACAAGAATCTATCCACAAAAAGAAAACGAGTAATCGGATAATTGAATCTCGTATGTAAAATAGATTACCAATAGAACAAAATCAATTTCTCCCGCAACACTCAAAGATGCCTTTTTTAAAGGTGAGGTAGCTTGAGTCGGTTTACTAATATCTTTGGGCTCTACTTAAACTATAAAAGTGATACTCCGTATGTGAATTTCATATGAAAAAAGGAAAAAAAAAGTTATAACAGAGTTGGTTTGGTGTCTTTGACAAATTAAAGTCACAACTCACTCATCTAAAGCACCACAATAAAGCCCTTGTAAACATAATAATGTGTAAGTGAGACTTCACCACCAAAAAAGGGTAAATAGTTTCTAAATCAACGATTGCAATAACTCTCATGGTACACTTATCTAATAATATGAGAAAAAGATCTCACTGAACATGGACTCATGGAGTGAAGTTTCACTCTCAACCCACAATCGAGCCAACATATAAAAATGAAAATTCTAATGCTACCCAAACGGCTATATGCCCTCACCCAATTATATGCAAAATTCACACTTCTTCAACTCATGTAGATTCATTTTCGTGGTAATACAAATAGTGGAAGAAAAAAAAGGAGAGAAATTCCAACATAAAACCCAATCCTATAACTCACTACAAGGATTCCTCGTACAAAAGCAATTATTGGATATCTTCATCTCCCTTTCTCACACATAAAGGAAAAATCCATTTTACTCTAAATCTGGCTGTACTAATCACGAAACTAAGACATGAAAAACGAAACATGTGAGCCAACATATTCCACCCCGTGCTCAACTCCTTCATAAACAAACAAATCTTTAATCGACTCGAACTAAAATACATAACCAAGGAAAAAAAACCCAAACAACCCATAAACCAAAAAGAAAAATTAATAAAACAACCCCCACCGGACCATCATCCCATCAACCCACAAAGTAAACTACCCCACCTTTCGACCTAATCACCAGAACACAAAAATACCAAAATATTACTCAGATCAAACACAAGATTTCGACCAAATCACCAAAATTTCCCGGATCAAACACAAAAACATCAAAATATAGATTAGAAATCAAAGCAAATCCATTAAAAAAAACCCCGTATAAATCATTGTCAGAGTAAATGAGAGATCACAAATAAAGAACACTTAAAATCTCAACCGGGACAGAGTAAGAAAGCATAAAGTTTGAACAACAAAATTTTCTTTCCTGCTTTTGAGATTCGCGGTAAACTAAACGGCGCAAGAGTGAAAGTAGAAATGGAAATCATCATTAAACATTTTTTACAAAGCGAAAGACAAGGAAGCAAATGAAGACTGGAGAAATCCAGTGGTCGGGAAGAAGTGATTAGAGATCGAAGAGAACCGCGAGATCAAGGGAAGCGACCCAAGTCAAGACTACGCCGCCGAGGGGATGGTCAGACGCTTGGGAGAGGAAAGGGATACCGCTTCTCCGCTACCAGACTTAAACCCAGAGAAACAGATGAGAGCTCACATTGGAATGAAAAACCCTAAAAAGAAAGGGAAGGATTATTTATATAGGAAGGGTAATTTAAGTAATTTTAATAGCGGGGCAGGTTATGTTATTGAAAACCCGTTTTCGACCCAAACCTAATTCGGGTTTTAAAAAGAAATCTCAAACCCGCCCAAAACCCGTTTAAAGTAACCTATACTGTTATACCTGTTCCATTAGAGCGCTGGGGCGAGCTGACCCCAAAACCCACCCCGCCATCCCTACTCTCTCCTCCCTCACCGCTCCTTCTCTCTAACCCCATTGAGCCCTTTTGTCTGGTAAGAGCTAGAAAACAGGTCAATCCGATCCATTTTGGTCCAATCAATTCAGGCCACGAAACAAAACGTAGTCGCCAATTCGACTCCACTTTATTCAGCTAATTTTAGCTATGTGGTCTGCACCCCTAGACGGGTCGCGGCCAAAATAGCCAAAACGACTAAATTTTTTAAAATAATAAAATTATAAAATTACCTTAATTTTATCATTCTTATGTTCAAAAATCTAAAATCTACAGATATTTCAAGCAGGTCGATACAATAAGTATTCCAATCGATTGTTGTTAACGGTTTTTTCGATCTTTTATCGTAAATTTCAATCATTTTTCAGTGAAATCCCAATATTTCGCCCTTAATTTCGACGCCTATTAAAAAATTTGAAAATTGTTGGACAAGGGATTCAAACCTTGCCCAAAAACATGGTTTTACAAGCTCTTCTCCACTGGGGTATGACTATTACTATTAGTTTTTAGTGCAATTTGTTATTATATTCCTTCCATTATTTAATGAATATTTTTACCATATTGGATATTTTGTATAAATTATAAAAATAATTTATTTGTTAATAAATAAATGAAAAAATAGTTTATGAATTTTAAATATTTTTTCAAAAGTTAAATGATATTATAATTTTTTATACTTGTCAAAATAATTTTAATATGTATATTATTGTTTAATTTTTAATATTTTTGTTCAAAAAAATTAATTATTTAAAGAATTTTTAATTACCGATATTTTTGTAAAAATATCCACCGTTATTTTACTGATATTTTCGATATATATGTAAAATTCAAGTATTGATAAATACATATTTATCGATATTTTGATTTTTATCATTATTCAACCCAAAATTTAACAATTATTCTTGAAGATACTTCATTTCAGCCCAAAATAATGATAGATATTTTTAAAAAAAAATTCAATATATTAAAAAAATGTAAATTTTTTTTCCTTTATACTATGTTGTAATACATATAAAACTATATTTTACCATTATCCGCTACTCCATATCGCCATTAAAATTGTTTCTTTTACCAAAATATTCATAATTGATTTTTCTATAATCGGGGTAGTTTTCCAACATACCAAAACCCACAATTCCATACACAACCCAAATTCAATTGATTAAGGGTGACATAAAAAGAAAAACAAAAATAATTAAAAGATAATCGAAGAATGGAAAACATAAGAGATGATGAATAGCCTAATGTATGTGATGAGTAATGTATTTGAACACCATAAATTAAAGGAGAAGCATTAAGAAAATGAAGGTTTTTAAACATTTCGTGATTTGTGCCGAAAGCTTCATTTATCTCGAACCAGCACCCGAGTGGCCTCGCAGCTTGCTTTTTCCTATCCTTTTCGCCTACTACTCAGTATCAAGAGTGCTAATTAAAGATTCCGATACTTTACTCTTCCCCAACCAACTTTACTCTTCTCTGCGCATAGTGGGAGTGTGGGACTCCGAGGGGTTTTAGAATTTGGCACTCATAGGCTATTTTTTCATCCTCTATCGTCCAACCTTGAATTATCAAATACCCTTTCTCAATCTCACCCATATATCCTGCACCTGTGCTCCATGCAAGAGATTTATTTCAGATTCAGGTCTCCTTTGTTCATCTATCCACTAACAAAAGGTTAAAGGTCTCCTTTTCATAATGAGAGTGGCGATGTTGAATCGCCACTATTTCTTTGTTCATTCATTAAGAGCCTACATCATCGCAGAGCTTTTAGGTTTTCGGACAACAGCAAAGAAGGCCTGAGACTAATGAAGCTTGAGATATATATAATCAAAATAATAATTTTTTTTAAAAGGGATTATGTCTGGAGTGTGTGGGAGCCCCTAATTTAATAAAAAGTCCATATAATCACCCTAATTGAGGTTAAAGATATATAATTTGGTAAGACAAAAATACCCTTAATGATTCCACATCATCATGTGAGTTAGAGCTAATGGGGAAAGAGTTAAGGATCGAACGGAAACCCTAATCCCATAAATTTTCTATTTTTCAACGAAGAGCCTAAGTAATCCTACACTCTGCTGCTGTTTTTTCATACAATGGAAAACAAGGGATTTTATTCTTATGGTTCTCAACAAGATTGCCGCCATGTAATCTGTCATTCCCCTCCCTCTCCCTGGGATTTCATAACACACCTGCCAAACCCAAGTACATAATCGAAGTTTATCTTTGCCATCAATTGAGAGAATTCTTCAAAATTGATATGTGTTTTCCTTTTCTAACAAATTTAGCTTCTACAATGGCTGAGAAATCAGATACCTTGTCACATTGTAATGGTAAGAAATCGCCAACGCCAATAATCTTTATCCCTGGGTTATGTTGAATTCTCTTGCAATAATTATCTGAGAATTTCATCTTCATTTTCAGTGTTTTTTTTTTTTTATGATTTGTTGCTAAGTTTGTAGGTTTTAATTTTTGTTTAATTTTTCAAAACTGCGGTGCTTTTGTGAATTAATGGTCGGGGTTTTCGTGTTCCGAAGAAGAGCGGTCATGGTCGTGAGCTTCGTGTTAGGTAAGTCAGAGTGGCTATTATGAACCTTTTTTTTTTTTTTTTTTATGTTTTCTTTTCCATTGATGTTGCAAGTGGCAATGCTCAATAGCTTAATTGTGTTATTGTTTGCATATTTTTTAGAATTGATCGAGACATTTATTACGGTTTTCTAAAGGGGTCATTGTATATTCTCCTCAGAAGGCCTTTAAAAGGGCTTTTTTTTCTTCTTCTCTACTTCATGTTGTTGTTGTCGTTTTCATCCTCGCTTCATTGAGTTCATTGAGGAAGAGTGTAACACCCCAAAATACACTCTAGTCGTTTTTAAACATAATTAGGCTATACTATTAGTACATTTGAAAATTTTTCGTAATTATTATTTTGCCAAGAGAGAAAATTTTGAAAACCCTGAATTTGTACAAAGAGGACAAGGGTAAAACAAATCAGTCAAATGGTGCTATAAAAGTTGGTAAGATAAGAATATTATAGGTTAAAGTGAAATATGCATAACTTGATTTGCAAATAAACGGGGCTTTGAGGACCAAAGGGCAATAAAAAGGGAAATTAAATCAAATTGGGATAAAACCCATTTAGGTCTCTCATTTGGGCATTTTTGGGGAGAGCTCATACGGGTAGAAGAAGAGAGGAGAAGAGAAGAAGAGGGGAGAAGAGAAGAAGAAGAGGAAGAAGAAGAAGAAGAGCAAAAGGTATGGAACTTGTATGGAATGCTATGATTTGTATGGAAAAAATCAAATCATAAACCTTTTTTTTTTATGAATTTGGGTATAAAAGAACCATACTTGGTATATTGGTGGTGTTTGGCAATTTTAGACTAGATTTTGAGTTGTTTTGGTTTGGTTTTGTGGTTGATTTGGGGTTATATGGAAACTAAGTATGGATTCCCCAAATTTTTTAGACTTAGCAAACTCTCCTAACCCATTAATTGTGTAAGATGGGGTTAGAAAACCATAAGTCTTCCCCTATATGTTTTAGGAATTGTTTGGTTGTGTTTTGACTGGGTTGGTTGATTGTAATCTCAATTGAGAATATTTGTATTCAAAGAAATACTGGGTTTTAAGGAGATGTCGGGCTAAAATTCCTCCAAAACTCATGTTTTTGTCTTGGTCATAAATTCTTCAATTAACTCGCTTCGATGTTCTTGACTTATGGAAAACCTCGAGTCCGTAATTCATCCATATATAGCTTGGATGAAATTGAACTCATATTAGGTCCGTACAACCACGAAAATATTAGGCCCTACTGATTTTGCTCGTATTCACTCTTCGTAGGAAGTCTTCAACTTCGGACGGTCATAATTTCTTCGTCCGAACTCCGTTTCGGATGTTCTTTGACTCTATGGAAAGCCCTTTGAGTTCCAGGGAATCCATCCATATATACCTCCTAAAACCCTACCCAGCAGCCCTACTCTTCAAGGTTGAGATGAGCTAGGGCCAACCATCCTCCTCGAGTTGTCATCCTCAGGGTGCTCACAGCGAGAAAGTCAAAGAAAATGAGGGAAAATGAGGGAAGAGAAAACAGGCGGGGGATTCGGCTCCCCCGCCAAAAATTTATTACATTCAGTGATGATCCTATACGTAGCCTCGACCGAGGCTTATATACTGCTCAGAATCAAGGGAAATTACAAAAAAGTATAAAATACAAAGAGGGTAGTTTAGGAAAAAAGGTACAAAAAGTTGGTAAAAAATGGGGTCAACAAGACATACAAGAAAGCGAGACTCATCGGGCTCTTTTTAGTGGATCCCAACCTATTAAAGGTAGTCAAAAGTACTAGGCCAAGGCTTTTGCAAGGCTTGGAGGCAAGACAATTTTTCACTATAATTAAACCTAATTTGGTACGAAGCAGGCATTAGTTCTGTAAAGTGGAAGAAGTAAGGTTGAAGACAAGAGGAGTTTCAACAATTCATCAACTTTTAGAAGCATAACACCACTTTGAAATCAAGAGTATTGAGACAAGGATTCAATTCCTCCCACTGCAAGTTAAGAATTACAAAAAAAAAAAAAAAAATTGATGGGAAAATGAGAAACTAAAAACATATTGATAAACTAAAAACATGAACTAAAGACATGTACTAGAAACTAAAAACATGTACAATACTTGTTCAAACTATAAGCCAATCAACTACAAAACAAACTGGCTCAAAACATAAAGTGTAACACCCCAAAATAAATAAATTCTAGTATTTTTTATGATATATATATATATATATATATATATATATATATATATATATATATATATATATATATATATATATATATATATATATATATATATATATATATATAAATCTTAATTTACCCAAGTGTAAAGGGCAAATTTGGAATTTGTAAAATGAGGACCTAATGACCAAAAATAGAATAAGATTAAATGCTAATTATGTGAGTTAAATGAAGTGAAATAGAAGACTTAAATGTCAAAAATGAGAAATGGGACTTATTTTGAAAGCCAAAGAATAGGAAGCCAAACAAGGCCTTAACCATTAAATGAGATTAATATCAAATGTGGTCTAAGATAAGGCACATTTGTGCATTTTCGTTCTTGGAGAGCAAAGGGAGAGAAAAGAGAGCTAAGGTTGAGAGAAGACCAAGGTTTTGGTGGGAGATCTTCCCATTTATGGTTTCCAAGTGATCAAGAAGAAAAAGTAAGGCTTGGTGTTGAAGAATCAAGAGATTCATAGGTAAGAAACTAAATCCTAACCCCTTTCTCTTGTGTTTGGATTGGGGAAAACCCCAAATGGATAAAGATGTTTGCATTGCTGTAAAATGGGGTTTTCATATTGGTTTGGATCGGTTTGGAGGAGTGTTTGTAAAAAGGGAAATATTTGGTTTTCAAAGGAAATGCTGTCAAAAATTTGTCAAAACCCATGTTCTTGTTTTTTCTATAGATTAAGTTATAATTATCCAAATGAAGTGATTTTAATTGGTAAATAACCATAAGCGATAGAGCTACGAATGTATAGAAGCGACCAGGAGCAAATTGCAACACTAAGGCTCCCGAAAATGGGCTTAAATGTGAGTTTCTGTAGCTCACGTATCCTTGTTTTGGGGAGAAGGTGGTGTTTTGGCCATAAAATGAGTTTCACTCATCCAATTTGAGTGATTCAAAATTCTGGGTAAATTATACTTCTAGGGGTATAATTTACTTTAAGGAAGTGTATGCATTGTGACCCCAAAGTGCCCAGAAATCCGTCAAAGTGGAGCTATGTGCATATTCTTTTTTGCAAATTAGAGTAGTCTAGATGTTAAAGTTAAAACCCACTAATTGGTTTATACCTGATTTGGTGCTTGGGGTTGGTTAGGCTCTTGGTCTAAGATAGTCAAATCAATGTTTGAAGTTAATTTTGGACAACATTAGGATTGGTTTTGGTGACACGTTTTAAAGGTACTGCTGTAAAAAAAAATAGCATGTTTTGCCTTGTTTGTGTTATGTGGTTGAGGGTCTTAGAGAAAGAATTTTAAATTGAAAATTTTAAGAGATGTCATTGGATATATAAAGGAGTAAACTGGAGAGTTTCATAATTTTTGAAGACCGTCAATAATTTTGGGTAATAAAGTCCATAGAGTACAAATTTGAAAATAAACGGTTCGCATGTGGTGTTAAAGGGTCATTGAGGTTTTTGACTTAATCTTTCTTTAGGGATGGTTTAGTTGATCAAGAGTACTTTTGGAAAATGATTATAAGGCAGGGTAAAATTTTTAGTATTTTGGTTATGTGATGGATTAAAGTTTGGGAAACTAACAACCGATGGGCTGTGGCCAGATCTTGGGCCCTTATTTGCTAATGAGATTAAGAATACGATATTAAGCTCCGAAAATCAACCCTAACCAAAATCACTAGCACGCACGAATAATATTGTTCTTTAATTTTATTGAAATTGGGGTTGACGAGGAGGAAAACTCGAACCGAGATCGAGATTCCGAGGATTGGAATCAAAGTGCAAAGCTTTTTGGTTTGTTCTACACCTTTCTCTCATTATTTCAAATCTCTATCTCCAAAATGTTTGAATTGCACGCTGAATTGTTTTAAATTGATTTGATGCAAATAAATTGTGAAATGAATTGCAAGTTGATTTAAGTTAAGAAATTTGAGAAATTGATTGATTGCGAAATGAATGACATGAAAATTGCATGAGTATTGAAATGATTTGTTTTTTAAAAATACATACTATATTGTATTTTCCAAAAAATGATTTGAATGCCTTAATAATCGCAATCGTAAATTCAAGTTATGATAAATTGGTATACCAATAAGAGTCGAACAACGTATTCATTGTGGCATACCGATCCGTGAGCCCAGCCGACAAAGATTGGTAGTATATATATCAACCGAAAGTACAGGCTTTTATATATATATATATATATATATATATATATATATATATATATATATATATATATACATATTTGCCTCAGAAATAAGGACTGCAAGGATTTAAGTATTCAGGTAATCAAATCATATGTTAAATTTGATAAGGGCTAAAATGCATATGATAATGAGATTGAAAAGTGCGCGATTTGTGATTTGAATGATTTAGTGCATAACTAATAGTATTACAAATAAAGTCCAAAATGATGGAACCAAAAAAAAAAAAAAAACTAACAAAAGAAAAGTCTTTGGGGGTATCGAGTGAATTCTTTGATGGTAGAAGGTAGCGCTCACAAAATTTGACACAACACGGAGCCAACACGATTTTTACGGATTTGGGTTGAGTATAATCGTGTTTAGGTCATATTCGTATTGACTCGTTTAAAACGTTTAATAAATTGATCATATTCGTGTTGACCTACCTAACACGAATTTGATCTTAATTGATATGTTTAATTATTATATTAATTAATTAACTTATTTAATAGGTTATTTGTGTTAAATATGGATTATTAATTATAATTCCTATTATTTTAAATAATAAAATTAATAAACATGTTAAATTTAATAGGTTATTTGTTAAACATTGATGATTAATTATAATTCTTATTATTTTAAATAATCAAATTAATAAACGAAGTTGGCTAATTTGTCGAGAAGAATAATAAATAGGTTACTTAGGTTAACAAATATTCACACGCTATTATTCGTGGCTCTGCCTGATCATGAATATCGACATGATCCGTGAGTATCGACACGCATACAAATACAAACCATGGACCCGAATTGCCCACCCCTAGTATAAGGTGCATAAATGTCATTGATATTTGGCTGGAAGTTCAATTTAGCATTTTTTTTTATCCAAAAATATTTCCACATTTAATACTTTAGCTCAATCATATTTTTGCTATTAGAAATGGTCATGGACAAACGCCAATTAAATACCTCATATATATCCGATTTTCCAAATTAATTATGACTTTTTTTAATAGGGTGAGTATGGATAAGTTACGATAGTAAACATCGAGAGTATACAATAGTAAACATTGAGAATATACGATAGCAAACATTAATGGTATCTTTGTACTCGATGCCAAATTAGACTAACACCCAAAAGTCCCCCTTTCTTCAACTTAATTGAAAATTTGCGGATGTTTGTAATCAAAACTTCTTTTTTTCCTTTGTCAATTATTCCTCATTAACTGTACTCAATACTGTCTTGATTTATGGTGTGTTCACGTGGGCTAAAACTAAGGGTCTCCAAAAAGCCTAAGGCCTGAAGCCCCTATTCAAGCTTAATGCACTCGAAACCGTTGTTGGATCTGACTAAGTCATGGGTTCCATCTAAGCTCCTCGCTAGTGGGTTTTTCTGGCTTAGCCCGAAAGCCCGCCCTTAGGTCTGCCTCTTTATTTAATTTTTAATTTATATTGTATTTAAGTTTTTAATAAAAGAAAAAGTGTTTAGAAAATAATCTCAAAATAAAAATATATCTTCTAAAAATACTTTACTTAATTAATCATATATGATTACATTTTAAACGTGAGAAAAGTTTACATCACCATAAAATAAGCATATCGTTAGAGTCGTGGAACGCGGCTGTTCCTCAACCCGGACCAATTCGCTTGTGAGGATCGGATCATAGATCGATGGCCCGATCGTAATTCGAGCCTATCGGGTCGCTCTAGCCCACTTTGGCCCGCGACCCATGTGGGTTAGGGCCGGGCTAGCCCTCTTGGCCCCCTTTTTTTTAATTAATATTATTTGTTGTTAAAAATATTTGTTTTTCTTATTATGAAAAATATAAAAATGTTTTTATAATGAAAATCTAATGATTTCAAATATTGTTTTAATAAATTAAAATAATACTAATATAAAAATTAATTTAAGATAAATAAAAGTATAAAATTATAACAAGAATAATTCATTTTATATAAGTTTTAAAAACATAAATATAAACGCTAAGTATTTCAAAATAAAACTTTATTTTTCAAAAATAAAAAGTATAAAATCATTTATTATTTATTATTTTTTAATTTTCAGCCTATAGCCCACCTAGAGTCGAACTAGGTTGGTGAAAACGAGAGATCCAAATAAAATGTAGGCCAAATTGCCCGACCCATTTTGATCAGTGACCCGAATGGGTTTAGCCCATTTGGGACAGGTCAACCCGTTTCCTACCTTTAATATCGGTTGATACTTACTTATTTGTCAATTATCTATACTTGAAAATAAAATTACAATATTCATTAATCATAGGTGTAGGAGAAGTTGGCCTTGGGTGGGGGTTTTAAAATTATTTTTCTATATTTGAATATCGAGAGAATTCTAAAATTAAATTTTTTTTCTTTAACATTTGAAATATTGAATGCTTATATAAAAGTAAATGTTTTCGTAAATGATGGTACATGGGTTTGTAAAATGTAGTAATTTTATCAATGAGATTGGCGGTTCAATTCCCCACATAACTAATTTATTTGAATTTTTGTGATGAGGCCCACGAAGCCCGGCCCGTGGGCCTTATGAGGTTGATGAAGCTCGGCCCGATCCTTCCATTGACCAATCAATGGGCTTTTAGGCCCAATCCGGGACAGGGACCACGGCCTCATTGCGCCCCGTGACCGGGCCGAGTTTCGCCCGCCTGGACGGTATGACTAGTCGTTCATTTGATTTTAATCATTTTTATTATAAGGAATGTTACAATAGAAAATAAGAAATTATCAATTTGATATGTTAAGCTATAAAATTATAAAATTCTGTTAGTAATGATGTGTTAACATAATCTTAGACAAACAATTATGGAGACAAATCAGAATATTTGAATAGATAATTATGGAATTAGAATAAAATATTCAAAGAGTTAGGCAATAGATAATGAAGCACCGAGATAAATATGAGGTAAAAGAGATTCAATGTGTCTCTCTAGTCTTGAAGTTCAAGATTCAAAAGGTCAAGAAGTTTCCATAGGTGTTATTAAGGAGAGAATATTCTTACGTATACATGAGTTTTATGGGAAGAAATTGAGTAGTTTGTCTAGATGTTGTTTGTTATTGAGGAAATGATAGAATCTCGTTTTAATCTTCAACGATAGTAATTAGGTGAAGGAAGGTGTTGGAGAAAGGGGATCAAGTCTTGTATCAAATAAAGTTCAATAAAAATATAATGCAATATAGTGAAATCTTTTACATTAGAACTAGCATATATCTTGTAAATTTAGGCTTGATCGAACTATTGTAAAAACTTATTTGTGCTTTCTTGTTCCATGTATTAATACTTGTACCATAACAATGTATTGTCAGATTTAAGGGTTGAGAAATTTAAATTGTAAAATTTTATCTTACATTTCTGAAGACAAAATAATTTATAAATTTCTCAGAATGTATCATAGAGAGAAAAAAAAGGAAGCAGCAAATTTCTTATCATATAATTAAGTAATTTAAGAAACATGTCGTAACTATATAAAAGAAAATTTCAAATAAAATTTGTTGCCACAAAATGAATAGCAATAGTTTTATGTTGTAGGATACTCGCCTTTGGTTGATTTGTGTATGTTTTTTTCTTTTCTTTTGTTAAGGTATAGATACGAATAATAAAAACATGAAAAGAAAAAATATGAGGTCATTTAAATGACTTTAGCATATCCAATACCACGTTCAATTTCACAAACATTTAACGATCAGTCTGGAACATTAATATTATGTTTTTTATTGGCACAATCTTGGACAAAAATATACAACTCATTCCAGCTGTCAAATCCTGAAAAAAGAAAGTGTTTTTGCTAAATAGGAGCACGATGTTGCATAAAATCTATGACCCAAAGCTTCGCACCAGATACCAAGTCCAATATGTCCAGATTCATTGAGAATCTCAAAGAGATATTTTGAAATATTCCCAGAAGATATTGTGTGAAATTAAAATTCAAAAATATGACCAGATCCTCTATAAATCGCATTTGGAAAGTAAAGAGAAGCTATTTAAGGTGAAGAAGATCTTCTTGAGATCTGATTTTATCATCTAGAAGGCAATAATGTGGAGAACGAAATTCCTCTCTGATTTAATTTTAATAAATTGAATACTAACCTAATGCCATAGGCTGATTGTTAGGCGTCCTGCAAACTAGTCGAAAGTTGGAACCACTTTATTGGTGAGCTCAAGACATGATGAAACAAACTAGCATAGAGGCTTTAAATTGTGATATGGTAGGTTGGATCTTGTGACATTAAGCTTACCTAGAAGTCAAACTCAAAAAAATCACATACCAAGGGTAATGGGATAAAAGGACAAAACTAAAAATTAAACATTGGAATTGAAAACGCAAATAAAAATGTAAAATTACAACTATGCTTATTAAAAAAAATATATAGTTCTTCTTCTCTGTTATTCTGGTACTTCAATATTGTTTTACTCCAAGATTCTTTATCCTTTCACTCATATGAGTTTAATTACACGGGGAAGATGGAATAATGTTGGAGTGAAGTTATCAATTGGGAGAGGCAATGGGAAATGAAAGATATTCATGTGGAACTGACCAAGATCTTGTCCTCTAGAAGGGAAGTGTGGATATGATTCTCCTCTAATCCGTACCAGATTATTTAAATATGAGAACTCCATTGTTACTTGATAAGAGTTTCAACACGTATGAGAAGAGAAAGTGGTTAAAGAGGGCATGTATGTCTTTAGAGCTTATTCAAGTTTTCATTATTAGAAAATTAGGTGAAAAAGACATTGAAGAAAGAGGAAGTTTTGTAAATGTATAATATATTTGAAAATAGTGAACTCCTTTTGCATCCTGATGACCTCATGAATATAGGTTTGGTCAAAGCCTGTAAATCACCTTTTAGTGTTGATCATGTTTTTATTTTTTTGGCTTCAGTTTTAATAATCCGCATTGTTCTAGTAAGTGGCTGGGCACTAACGCACTAGTTGTTAACAAGTAATGTAGTAACGCCTCTCCTATCAAACAGCTTAAAACTTTCAATTAACATCAAAGAGTGATATATGTACACATCTTTACATAGACCATCTTCATCATCACCCTCCGAAGAAACTTGATGGAAGAGTAAAACAAATTCCAAGAAGTTGTCATCTTCGTACCAATTCCTTGGAAGCTTCTTATCTCACGGAGAGTGAAACAAATTCCAAGAAGTTGTCATCTTCGTACCAATTCCTTGGAAGCTTCTTATCTCACGGCCCGTACTCTTAAAAACGAATACATCCAAACAAAAAAAAAGGAAAAAAACCTATAAGACTTGATCGAATTAGACACGATATTAAATAAATCTAACTATAAAATGAAAAGAAAGATTAGCAACGACAACATGAAAACCTTCCTTTCTTAAAATCAAATAATATTAGCCCATTAAAAAAATCAATAATGAGTATTTAATCATATTAGCTTTCTTTCGATTTTCCCTGCAAACTATCTCACCAGCCTTCTTTATTACCCTGGCTCTGATCAGTTAATAAAGAAAAAACATCTCATAACTCGGAACTTTTCTTGTTTAGTAAACCCTCAACTCATCCATCAAACAAGAAGGCCAGAGAGCTGCTACCTTCCCCATTTATAAACTCCCCATTCTTATCCACCAAACAAGGGTCAAGCTCAATGAGGATAAACTCGCGAAAATAAACAATCACGATTCAATGATTAAATACTTTATATTTCGGTCAAAGTATCGGACCTGATTCAAATCAATTTACCTACAAATTAAGCAGCCCTTGATACAAGTCTTCTCTTTCATGTGCCCCTACACTTGCAGCTCGATGGAAAAAAGGAAAAAACAAACAACCACTCTAATGAGAGTCTACGCGTACCTTATTGGAGGCCAACCAACATGTCTGCTTTGGTTTGAGTTCTATTCATATACAATAATTTCTTATTCTATTATAATGATCAAATAAAACAAAAAGTATGAGAAGTATAGTAGTTAAATCTTTGGAATGATAATTTACGAGAAGACAAAATGTGGCAGTTATAAAGCTCGAGAATTTTTGCCTGGGGAAGCTTAGAAATATGTAATACATTAAACGTACATAAAAATTCATTAGAAAATAAAATAATTATTAATACTAGTTATGAAAGCAAAACATCACAATGTAAATTATTATTTAACCCTGAACCCGCGCTCCTCCCACCCAATATCCAAAATGTTTTCATGATGAATCCTCCCTACTAATTAATTGAGTTAGTATGTTGGACTAATAAATCATTTTAGTATTTATAACTTTTAAAATCCGTAAGTCTAAACTCCACATTCTCCCAAATATATAACCATATTTATGTAGTAAATAGAAAATGAAGAAGTCATACCTTGGTGGAGAGAAGAGAAAACTAAATATGTCTTGATCTTAATTTGTAAGTATGTTTGGTGACCTGAATTTATTAGGATTTTATATGATATTATGAGGATATTTTATGAAGATATTATGGAGATTTTATCCTCAATATTCTCCCTCTATTTATTTCCTTTTAGGATTGAGATTTCTTCATAATAATATTATGTATGATTACTTGAATAACTAAAGGATGATTTTTTGTCTGGATTTTTGAGAGAGTTTGGGGGAGATTATTTTATGTCATTTGTAATCTCTTCAGTTCTCTCTATTTTATCTCCTCCTTTCCCTTGTACCATCTATTCTATTATAGTGGATTTATAGTCTCTTTGCCCATGATTTTTCCTAATTTAGGTTTTCCACGTAATTCCTAGTGTTCCTTCTTTGTGATCTATTTTCTTTCGTATTTTTTGTTTATTATTTTATAACAAGTGGCATCAGAGCTCTAGGTTCTTACCTACTTTGTTTTTGCTCTAATTAATGGTGCATTTGAAATACAACTTTATGTCGAATCACTTTGTTTGTGAGGTTATTGCCAGGTAACATTGTCTCTGCACTCATGTTAATTTACTAGTATGGTGACCAAGACACTTCCAGCTTCCCAAGTCTCGTGGATTCCTTGAATTTGGTTGATACTCATTGTTGAGTTTAAGCCATTTGTGGCTTTTTGGCAGAGGAAGGGTATTTCTTATGGGAGATTGATTTTTTGTGTTTTTAGTTCCATATGGGGAAATTCGTCTCAAAGTGGCGTTTGTTATGTTTTTGGTGACCCGAATTCTCATTAGGATTTTATGGGATTTTATATGAAGATATTATGAAGATATTATGAGGATATTTTATGAAGATATTATGGAGATTTTATCCTCAATATTCTCCTCTATTTATTTCCTTTTAGGATTGAGATTTCTTCATATAAATATTATGTATGGGGTTACAGAATAACTAAGCGAGATGATTTTTTGTCTTAGATTTTTGAGAGAGCTCTTTATTTTGGGATATTATTTTATGTCCTTGTAAATCTCTTCTGCCTCTCTATTTTATCTCCCCTTTCCTCTTCTCCTTGTACCATCTATTTTATTATAGTGATTTTTTAGCCTCTCTGCCTGTGGTTTTTCCTTCTTTGCAATCTATTTTCTTTTGTATTTTTTGTTTATTATTTTATAACATGTGGTGTGAGTCTTCCTCTTTTTATACCCATATGATGGTTTTCGATATTTTACGGTTATCACTCGACCTTTGATCTGGATGAAACATGTCAGTCTCAGTTCAAGAATATATAAGATGTATCCAGAACTTCTCACTTTAGGCTTTGCCATCACAACATATATACTGTACCTACTACGAGCAAGCCTCGAACTTGTTCCACTTTGATCGACACTCATTCTAATGCCAGTTTGAAGGAAAAAGGACATCACCGATGTTGTATCTGTTATGCTACAACATCTGGACTGATCATAGATTATACATATGGAATCCAACCATAAATGATTCAACAGAAAAGATTGATCACCACGGGATATGCTCAATTCACATTCATGATTATAATATCTTGCCTCACGTTGATCATAAAGAGGAATAAGATGGAAGAATAAAACCAAATCTCAAGAAGTTGTCATCTTCATACCATTTCTCCTGGGACATTATACTTTCATTTGATCACTTCCCTTGACTTTGACCCACTATGGTGTTCCACTACTTTCTCTTGGTGTGGATTTTATGATCCTGCATAAAAGTATAGCCATCGAGTAGCATGCAAATTAATATGATGTTAAATTACCAACTCTCCTAAAAGCTCAAACGTGTAGAATTTGGATTTAATATGAATATCATGTCACTAACACCCTCCCTCACGTGCGACCTATACCCTCATGTGTGGAGATTCAAACAAATCAAATATAGTCCTCCATGACTTCCAAATCAACAAATGTAATAAATCAGGAGAAGTGTCTCAAACCTAGGACCTCCTGACATACTAGGCTCTGATACCATGTTAAATGACTAACTCTCCTAAAAGCTTAAGCTTGTAGGATTTGGATTTAATGTTAATATTATGCCTTTAACAATAGAAATGTAAATTAAATTTTAAGGGTTAGGAGTAGCTAGAATTCATTACATTTATATACCTAGGTTTCTAAATTCGGGAAGAGGTCGAGGAAAGAAGACCGTAGAGGTGTCGACAACCATGTAATTTGTATTTTAGACTCGATGGAAGCCTGAGTTTCTGTGAGCATCGGGCAAATGGTTGACACGGGCGTACAGCGCCAGAAGTCAATGATGCCACTATGATACCCCGTGTAACCAGGTCCGGCTGATCACCCATCAACTGGCGTTCGCACTTCCCAATCCCGGGTGTCCGCTGACCACCCACAACCTGGCTGAAAACGTACTGCCTCACGCGCGAGGCACGCATACATGTAAAATGACCACTAGCCTACGTGATCGTACTCATAAAATGGTATATTTTATACAAAATGATTTTATTTACAAATTGTGTTTTTGAATTACAATTTATACAAAATGGGTCTTCGCCTATAATTTTACAAAACTAAAAATAAGTGATAAGGCCATCGCCGCTTCGCTTAAAACCCTGGACAAAGGTCCCATCCCCATCAAGTGGCCTTCAATAATTTAAAATATTCCCACGACGGGGAAGGAAGGAAAAGCCCAAGATAAATTTCCCTACTGGGTTATTTCACCTAAGTGTGTACGTAATGCACACAACATTCAAATACATGCTAATATATCACCTATGCATGATATTAACAATTTTAATCCCGCTACTTCATGTTATTCAGCTTTATAATAATAACATAAACTTAGCTCATACATATATAATAATCCGTTGCCTATCTTGGAACAGCCCACAATTTCACACCACATGTTAATTTTCTCATGGTAATAACATAACACCACGCAAATCAAGCAAAACACCCAAACAGTCCGTGGACTGTCCAAAACACTCTAGGGATTTCCTAACTCGGTCCAAAGCTTTTGGAACCGAAACCACTAGCCATCTCAGCCCCAGAACCAAACCACAGCCATCCAAGCCTCAACAAATCCTCTATCCATTACTACCCTTAAATGTGAGGAAGGTGGCAGGAGAAAAACCTCTACCTTCTCGGAGTTTGTCGAAACTCCCCAAATCTTGGTGATCACACGTGTTCTTGACGTGCACTAACTTCTTGCCTCTCGCGCTGAAGCGAAATGACGGTCCTCATCTGCTGTGAGATCTTGAGAGAAGCCAGACTTTCTCTCTAAAACCAAACGAAAAATGGCTAACGTGGATATTTTTTCTTTCCTTCTCCCCACGCTTTTCTTTTTTCCTTTTTCTCTATTTCATTTCCCATTTGCTTTCTTTCCTTTTCATTTCTTCTCATCCTCTTTCTTTTCTCTCTCATTTTCTCCCCATTCTCATTTTCTCCTTTCTTTTCCCCTTTCTCCTCCTTTGGAGCACATCCCACATCCGGCCAAAGGAGGAAATTTCTCCTTTCCTCTAACCACTTGTGTGGCTATCAATTTTCTCTTCATTTTTCTTTTTATTTCAATATTTCATCTTTATGACATCACTAATTTACATGGCTTAATGTGAGCCATGGGATCCATTTCCCACACACGGCTAATTGTGAGCCATTCTTTCCATGCCAAGTGTCACTCTCGTGGCATGCAGATCTCCCTAACTCGCTACGCCATCCGACACTCCCACACTCGAAACGGAACCCGACCATCTCGGAATCCAACGAAACTGACGCGTGGTAGCTAGATTTCGCGAGATCATTCCAACTGGAAGTCCGTTCTGGCCATCCGAGATCTAGAAAAATTCCGGATTTTGATCGAAATTACCATTTTACCCTCCTTTAGGGAATCTGGATTTTCCGGGGTCTCACAGAAGCCCTGTGGATATCGTGTAACCCAATACCACATCATTGTGTCCCATTCACTGAGATCCATGATTTTACCAAACCCTACAAAGTTCCCTTCACATGGAGAGCTCCACCCAAAAAACTAGCCTGCATAAATATACGCACAGGATGTGAAAATCGCTTAGGCAGGAGGTCCCTGTCAAGATGGGTGAGGCAAACCCGATCTCCAGTCGCTTTAGGCTCTCGCCTGTGCGAACTTACTCTTCGCTAGTGAGGCAGAGCCTTAAGTGTTTTTAGACAATTTTATATAAACACCATTTTTTTTTTAGTTTAGTTTTACTCCTTTACATAAAAATATACATACAAGTTCCAATTCAATCTTTAACATATTAATACATGCTAAAAGTGAACTTACTCCAAACATTTAAAAAAGGATCACAAAGCCACAAACCGGCCTTTCACTCAAGGCCTGATGAGAACTCGCCCATCGCGCATTTCCCCGTACCCTTTCGAAATGTTATCCCATAGGGTGACACTCTAGGAGGAATTCCTACAAAGGCCACTCCCCACCTAAGTGTACATGCAATGTTCACTTTAACAAACCACCTTCACATCACAATTCCAATAAGAAGATGCAATCATAGGTTGGAATTCTACATGCCATGCCATGAAATGAGATGAGACCCACTCATGCACTAGACTCGAGTCTTTACCGACTCCATCATACCCGAGTCTTTACTGACTCTCATGTTGGGTTCTTACTGGCGATTAAGCATACATACATAGTGGAAAGATTTGAAATTTCTCCTTTTTCTAACCCGACCAGGGATCCATGTGATCCGATCAGATGATTCAGGGATAGAAGAATACCTTATTCTCATTGGAAGATCCTTGTTCTACAAATATTGTAAAAGGCCAAACCCTCCTTGTCGAACTGAAAGGTGTATCGATCGCTCCACCCTCTACAACTATCCACACGAACGAGCCTTCTTTGAAAACCGAGAGAAACGAGTGTGCACGTGCTAGCACCGGCTTGAGTCTCACGAAAACCCCTAGCCGCCTCTCTCAATTATGAAAAACAAATGAAAATCAATCCGCATTGTGATCCCTTGGGTTTAAATACCAATTTTAGGCCAGCGTTAGTTTCTACCCATTCTAAGTGTGTGACTAGAGGTCCACATATCAGCCGGGCAATGGGCTCAAAAACCCATTTCGAGCCCAATGGATCATAAGCGGCCTAGCAAGGCATTATGACCACCCAAATTATGTGGATGTCAATAGCCCTACATAACCTAATCCATAATAAATGTTGTAGTCCCTTTGTCTCACGATATCCTAATTAACACAAGTCATGGACTATGTCTCCCTTGTAAAGTTCAATCATGCAATTTTTTCTAATTCTCCATGTAAACTGATAATATAAATGACATTAATAACCCTTATTAATTCATTTGAGCATGGCCATGCAATTTCCAGTCTCACATGTCGAGGGGCTTACGGATATCTCTTTAAAATGAGGGACAAATCCCTTTCATCCACTCACGTCCATTTACATGATTTATTCTATGTCCAACTATAGCTCAGGGATACCAATTCATTACATGATGTTGAACTGTGTCAAAACATAAAGCTCCTCATGTAGGGACCAATGGTGGTGTTAAGTCGAAGGACAAAAAAAAGACATTATTATGATGAGAAGTACTTGTGACTTATAATCCATGTAGTATTCTTATGATGGGTCGATCCAATACAATGTTCACCAACACGTACTTATGAGCTGACTTAATATTATATATGCATGATCAGTAGAACATGATCATCACCAAACCCATACTAGTCTTGTTCACTATTTCTCTCCACCAATAATGAACTACCAGTGACAATGAATAAAGATTCCATTTGAGTCCAAGGTTCTAATATCAAGTCACACACTTGATGACCATATGGAATCAACTATTCACGGAGTAAATCACCAAATTAGAAATGTAAGATGATAATGAAAATGCCTCTTTATTATTGAAATATGAAAGTAATAAAAATTACACTATTGCCCTAGGGCACATCACTAACATCCCATACCCGAATCTTTACTGATTCCCACCTCATAATGCGATGCCCGTTTGTGATAAAAACCGTCATTGATGGATTACATCCAATGCTCATTTTCAAAACAAAAGTCATGTTTTATAAACCAATACTTTTTGGATGTCATTCCTTGAATGATCATTTCATTTAGTAAAACCATTGTGTCTTTTGTGGGCAGCGGATTTTTGGAATCTCACCGTCGGCTTCGCACACTGTCTACACTTTTTGGACTTTCATCGTCGGAGTGTAGTAAACCACTTCGGGTCTCTCACCCAAGGGAGTGTCTAACCCTTCTTGCTATTACCCGACACAATTTTTCTTTTCCTTTTCATGCAACCGTGCGACTCTATTGGACTTCGTCCAAAGGTACCAAGCCCACTCATCAAATCACCAATTGCGGTGTTTGATCCTAACCATGCACCCACACCCATGAAATGCGATGTTCCGATGCATATGCAATGCAATATGTCATTGCATGTTAATGCCATGTCCCACATGTAATGGATGCCATATGGACAATATAAACCATACAATTTACCTTGTATCATGGACAATTATATTACATGCATATAATTCCCAATTAAGCATTCACAACAATGTTAATACATTTAGAATACATATATTAACATTTCACTAAACCACAACAACAAGCATACTATCACATATCAAGCAACAACACACTTAATTCTCAAGGCAAAAGTGGCATATAGAGTGCCCACAACAACCGCCTAAACAGCCCCTTAACTCAGGCTCAAAACCGGCTAAGCAGGCCCTTAACGTTCAGAATTATTCTTTTTAATCCCAAATAGTCCCTAAACACTTTTTTGGATTGTTTGGTTATTTGTATATACATAAATTTTTGGCATAAAACAACCAAATCTGCAAGTGTACAGATCACAAGTAATATAGTGGCTTTTTAATTAAAAACCCAAAGTATCGAACCCATAGGGAAAAGTTGGTTTAAATGGGGACTAAGTACCCGGCTACTAAAAACCTTTCACTATCCAAGCGATAAAACTGATTTTGATGATGATCAACTAGAATTTAAACTAAAAGCAAACTAGTATAACACTTGAAAATTAACAAATAAGTGAAGCGAATTGGAAGAAAAACTCTAATGATTAATACTAGGGCCGGTTGCATCCATTGGTGGGTTTATGGCTTAAAAACGTAAGATACCGATTAACATGAAAACGTCCTTGTGCTTACCCAAGGAACATAATACGAGGTTTACACTTTCGTGTCTCCTCTCGATTTCTCATACTCCATTCCTATTCTCTGCTCTGGCCCTTCAGTTCGAAATGTGATACTAGTTCTATGGAGAATCGCCCTGGGAGTTCTATTGGTCTCCTTTCGGTCCTTGCAATAGAACATTTCGGGTTATGTTCCAATTGATCTCCTTCGTCCTTACTACTACATAAGATTGCATGTTGTCCATCTTAATAAAATTCACCTAGTAATTAGGTGACCATAGTTCCCTAGATTTCTTTGATTGCTAATTAGGTTTTAGCACTGTAGGATACTAAAGGTGGAAATTAATCCCTATGATGTCCCAAATACACTGAGCCCCTGAGTCTAGGTTTTAATTTCAGCCTCCAACATACAACAATTAGGAAAAACCTTGAATAATCAAAGATTCACAAACATACAACCTCAACACAAATATGGATGCATACAAATCGGTCAATAAAAACCCTAAGTCTACCACCAATTTAGGGGAGATGTTAGCCACTCATAGCAGCCTCAAAACCCAATATTACCATATTTGCACCAAATAAAGTACTGAAAGATTAAGAAATGAAATAGAGTTAAGGAATACAAAACAATTTGCAATCAATCCCGTCTAAAACTCAAATCCACTGCTACAAGATGTCCCCCAACAACTGAATTCTCCAACACCGCTCCAAAAATGAGCTCAAAATCAAGTAGTGCTAAAACCCTAGAAAATCTATGTCTAGAGAGGAACCTCAAACTCGGTAGTGTAGTCGCCTCCTCTTTTGTCTCTCTCCATCTAGGTCAAAAAATAAGTGTAGTATATATACCCCTTGGGAAATGGGCTAATCATTAGGTTGAAAATGGGAATATTCGTATTCCAGCCCGACATTCTTCGCTTAGGCGAACTGAGTTTCGCTTAGGCGAACTGAGCTTCGCGTAGGCAAAGACACGTGTCTTTGTCTGTTGATGGTGGTCCTTCGCCTAGGAGAAGGGAAGCTACGCCTAGGTGAACCCGAGAGCTATCTTCAGGAGTCTTCATGTTAATCACTAGCTCGCCTAGGCGATCCATTTCTAGGCTTAGGCGAACCTCCACGCCTAGGCGAGAGTTGCCTATGCTTAGGCAAGAATTTCCAACGCCTAGGCGAACCCAAGAGATTTTCTTGTAGGTCTTGCCTCCTTGCTATGGTTCTTCATTTATTTCAATTAGCTCTTCTTTTGCTTGATTTTCAATCATATTCTGCAAAACATTGCATAATGGGGGATTAGTGTAATATGGCTGAATAAGGATGTGAATTAAGCATTTAAGTTATAAATACATGAAAATACACTCAAAATGGTATATATAATTCATAATCGAACAACAATCTCCCTAAAATTAGGGTCCATAGAGATATGGGCATTGCAAATGTTTTACCCCAGGAATTATGCATTCTAATGATTTGAATAATATTTCAAGATGGTGTCTTTTAAAACTAATGAGCTGGACTATAAGCTGAATACACCTAGATCAAGGTTTTATTTGAGGTGTGTAGCTCCCCTTATTACTCTAAATGCGGTTTAGATGAAGGTGAGAATCTGCTGCAAAGGGTGTCTCACTCCTAAGGAATTTCCATGAATGCAGAGTGACTAAGACTTCATAGGCTTACTTAGCATACCATTCTTCTAATGTAGGTGACATACACACTATCGGGATCAAATAGGGCCTCTTCAAGCTTGTAATGTGTGTGGCTCAGTGATGGGTAATTGGCAGGTAATTTGTCTGGTTTTTTTTTTTTACCCAAAACACTCAAGCACATTTTCCTTTTGTTCTCATTCTTCATCCCTTCAAATTTCATACTATATCTCAAATTGAGTCATGTAAACTCAACCCCATTAGCATCATTGCGCTCTATATCAAGCTCACCCCAAACTTGATTGCTTCATTCCTTATCAATAGTCACTAAGAATTTATGTTTTTCCAACATCAAGGTAGGAGCAAAGGCAATATCTAACCCCATTGCTTCTACCTACTCCCGTGTTTCGTCTTTGGGGTATTAGGTGTTAAAGCACCCCTACAGACTTAGTAGCTCAAGGTAAGAAGGCTACAAGGTTAAATTTTGCTCCTTCTTGAGTTCTTTTCTTCTTTTCATTTTTGTCTTTTCAAACAACCCTTCCTTGGTATTTTGGACAGCCTCTCTTCGTTCAATCATTCCCACTCAACTACATGTCTTCCTCCTAATGTATGCTTTATACATGACATGTTGAGGATAAAATAGGTTCTTGACTAAAGGGTAAAATGAAAGGATCCGGGTGTTCGTTCTTGGTTTTCAAGATAGAACATGGCTATTACGACTCAAACATGTGACTATGGACTAATGCGTAACCAGGTAGAATAGGAAGACTCAACCAATTCCAAGGATGGCCTATATCATTTCCCCAAAATGTGATACCTAGGATTCGCTTCAAATGGTAATTAAACAAGTTTTAAATTCTTATGAGATCTAAACATTATGATTTCCTAATTTTTCCAAAGAAACGATGATCGTAAAATAAAGGTACATAGACTTGTGCTTAGTTTTGTGCAAACCTATAGCTAAGTGTACAACTGTATGGTCAACCAATTCAGTTTTTAGATCAACTATCTCTGACATTATTCAAATATAGAGAATAACACAAATATTTATCATCATAGGCATGCCAACTATCTCAAAACAAAACAAAACCGTTTAGAGTTTTTAGAAAAAATTTCAAAATTTTTCAAAATTTTTCTGCACTGTGGCATTTGGATGAAACACTGATTGGACACATTGAAGCTCAACAATTCAACACAAGAAATAAATTCAATACGATCAAATAGTCTTCAAACATAAAAAACGATCAATCAATGAATCAAATTATTCCCACAATGCAATTAAGAACTAACTAACAAACACACCAAAGTTAACTAACAACTAAGTAAAGCAAAGATAATCCAAAAATTGATAATCAGATCATCCGTGTATAATAAAATAAAATATCCAAAAGTAGTAATAAGTATAGTCAGCGTTTGTGTGCAACCGTGATGCACTAAAAAGAAAGTCATCTCCATAGGGAAAAACACACCCAACTTAGCAAGTAATCGCCCCCAAAGGCAAAATATAGTCATGTGAAGAGACTCCCCTGGGCGAAGCCGATCGATCATTTTCTCGAGGAATGGTTTTCTGCTGTGTGACGCTTGTGGTTGGAGTGGTTAGGCCATGTTGGAAGTCGAATGTCGGTGGCGGCTATGGTGGTGCAATTGAAGACGATGCCGCTCCGTGATAGAACCGTGATCATGCCCGACCATGTATGTCGTGTCGCCGCTCCAAATGGTTCACCCGCATTTGTCGTCTACGCGTCATCACTCCCAGGGAGCCGAGAGTCTAGAAAATGCACTTCGAAATGCTTTTGGAAGATCAACCTCAGAATCCTCATCACTTTGCTCTACTGCATCTTCCTAGTCTTCATCCTCCACATTTTCTCCGGCGCCCGTCCTTTTGGCTTTGGGCGCGATGTTCAGAGTCGATGGTGCACTTTCTCCCCGTATTCTAGCATCGCATACTTCCCTCATTTCAACAAGCTTAGGTGATGAGAGAGGGGTGGATCAAGGCTCAGCGCAACGCCCCATAGGTGGACTCAATGATTCCCCTCTCTATAACATGCCCTGTGACACCCTAACTCGGGGGTCCGATTGACAACTCGTCAACCCGCGAAATATTCGTGGGCTTCAAATGATCCGATGTCCACGCTAGTCAATCCCATTCATAGGGACTCATTTCTTTATGTTTCGCTTGCAAACATACAACTTCCCATATTATTATACAAGAGTTTGATATTCAACTATTTTACAAACCAAAATATATCAAAACAAATTGTCCCAATATATTTTACAAACATAGTGTTCAAGGCCATAACCCGGCCCTCTTCATACTCACAGCTTTAAAGGAGCGTCATCCTCTCATGTACCTGAAAAGGTGATCCCACGACGGGATGAGCAAAGCCCAATAAATATATCTCCTACAAGGGCTACTCCCCACTTAAGTGCACATGCAATGCCAGTTACACAATCACACACCTGAATGCCTACATGTCATGAATAAGATGCAACCAATCATGACCTAATCCCGAGTCCTCATTGATTCCCTCACACATGCATATGAAAAGTGTGATGTCCCGTCATATGCTCCATTCATGACCCTTTCAAAACAAAATCTTTTTTTTTTTATTGGATAGTCTCCGAGATAGAGTGTGGACAATCCGATCTACATCTGTCACTCGAGAAGTACCGTGTGTAAAGTCTTCTAAAAATACCCTACCAGCTTCAGAACATGTTTAGGTATAAAATAAAGTAAATGAAATTCTTTTTGGAATTTAAATCCTAAGAAATTTAAAAATATACAACCCGAAAATTTACAGAAGCCAAATAAATTTAGTAAAATAACAAATTGGAATCATGGCTCAATGAGGATTGTGTAGTGTTAAAAATATGAATGAAAACAAAATGAATGTGAAATGAAGCTTTAAAATGAGAATTAAATGAGAAATGGGAATTAGTGTGTAGGCCAAACAAGGCCTTATGAATGATTTAACTTAAGACCAAATTTGGTCTGTAGGGGCATAACTCTCATTTCAGATTTCAATGGAGAGAAAGGAGAGACACAGATTAAGAGAGAAGAAGGACAGCCATTGTTGGTAATTTCTTCCTCCATGTAAACAAGAGATGAAGTGATCAAGAAGAAGGTAGCAAAGAAAGAAAGAGAAAGAGCTTAGCGTGTTAAAAACTAAACTCCTAACCTTTTTTTCTGTGGTTTCGATTTGGGGAAAAACCCTAACCTTATAAAGGTGATTTTTATTAGTTGTAGATAAGTTTTGGGGTTGTAAGGTTGAGTTTTGAAGTGTATTGTTGATTGGTATTGGTTTCTGAATTATTCGAGTGAAACGTCAAAAAGTGGGAAATGTTGGGTTTTAAAAGGAAATGCTGTCAAAAATTTGTCAAAACTCCTATTCTTGTTTTGGCTATAGATTAAGTTATAATCATCAAAATGAAGTGATTCTAATTGATAAAGAACCACAAGAGATAGGGATACAAATTTATAGAAGGGACCATAGGAGAAAATTGTAGCAACAAGGCTTCGAATATGGGCTTAAAGGTGAGTTCGGGTAGCTCATGGGTATGCTCTATTTTGGGTGTAGTTGTGGTGTTAAGCATAGGTCGAAGTTTCACTCATCCAAATTGCTGATTCAAAATTCTGGGTAAAATATACTTAGGGAATAATCATTTGAATGAAGTGTAATTAAATTGTAACCCCTAAATTCCCATAAATCACAAAGTGAAGCTATGTGCGCATTCCCGTTTGCAAATTAGAGTAGCGTAGATGTAAAATGCAATAACTTGAGTTTTGGTGATCCAAATTGGATGATTCCAATTGGAGAAGAAAAATTAGAACCATAGATTCAAATGGGTGAAGGAACCATTACCAATTTATGGAGTTAAGACCCCATAAATTGAAAAAAAAAAAAAACAGTGGGTGATCCAAATTAGATGATTTGTCACACCTCAAACTCTCAAAGTGATGAAGGGGGCGCGAAACTATGCTGGGACTCTTTACTTGCTTTTTCAGACATTGGTGGGCCCAAATCTTATAACTGAATCAAAATATCATATACAAAGATACAAAATAAAACTACCACCGTAGTGGTGTTTACTGTGTCAATACATACAGTCCCGAGTCCTATTTACATATACATATACAAAAACTCCGTACATTTACATTTACACCGAGTGCAAACCTAACTGTGGATGGACTCTACTAGTTTGTTGGCCCAGCAAGATGGAAGATCACTGACGCCCTCCTCCTCAGACTCACACTCCGATTAAAACCCCGTTGCTTAACGCTTAGTGGGAAATATATGACTTTATACGTATACACATGCATTACTCTTTACAAAGAAGCATATAACAAAGAATGTATATACGAGTAGATATCATAATTTTCATGAATCTATAACAAACTTATACACATACTTGTACTAATAGCGCACTTATACTTGTTCAAATCTCCCGTAGAGCTACACAGAGCTTATATCACGTAGGTATCTGTGAGGTACTACAAAGCTTATATCAGACAGTAGGTACCCGTAGGTACTATAGAGCTTATACTTGTACAGAGGTACCCGTAGGTACATTCAGAGCAGAACGATGTACATTACTTTACTCTATTCATTCGTATTCTTATCATATAACCCGCTTGACTACCTAGACTAGTAAATAAGAAATGAGTAGGACTGACAAGACAATAAGTACCTAAGGTACTTCCAAGACAATACCGAGGTGTCAGAGCACAAAGCAAAGGCCGGGCACCGACTGCAGAGGCCAAGACTAATAAGAGAGTATTGAAGTACAAATGTGTCGAAGCATGGTCAGAGAGTGCTGTCGCACTAATTAGAGAGTACCGTCGCACTAATCAGAGAGTACCGAAGTACTAAATGTGTCGGGCACTGGCCAAAGAGTGTTGCCAAAGACTAATCGAGAGTGCACTGGCTAATTATACGTGCCTCGCCCACATAACGTATGTGTTTGTCATTCAATATCCGGTCTTAGGCAGTCCTATAATTATATGTGTTCAAGAACTTACTATCTTATCATAGGGGCATTAAGTTTCTAGGCGAGGCGGCGAGGTACGATCTAATTTTTCCTTTACTTTACAAACATGAATAGATCTCATACACTTATAGGGACCTCATTAGTCCAATAGACAAGTCCTCAGAATAATGGAATGGCAAAACATGACAAAAACACATGTCAAGTGGAACAACAAAGGCTACGCCATCACTCCTAGCGCTCTACGCTTATGTGGATCCCCATAAGGCGTAGACCTCGAAATTGCCCAAATTTACGATTTTGTCCCTTTTTCCGGTAAATCCAACCAAAATAAAAAAGAAACTTTACATACTCTCGAAAAATCTCCCCAAGTGTGTTCTAACCCAACCAAAACCAAACATAGAGATTAATTAGGGTTTTTTCCAAACCCAAACTCAAATACTTGTAAGTTAGGTTAACTTCCCAACACCAAACAAGTATCCATACATCATAAACCAAGAATCCATACTCAAATGGAGGATTCCATACTCATCTTATACAAACTAGGGTTTTACCAACCCAACTTTCAACAAATCTAGGGTTATGATGAATTCCTAACTAAACCCTAGAATTGGAACAAACTAATATCCATACAAATCCATACAAAACCATAACAATCCATACAAATCCATACTTTTCCATACCTGAAATCCTCTTCTCCTTCTTCTTCTTCCTTCTTCTTCTTCCTCTTCTTCTTCTTCTTGCAAAACCCTAGCTTTTCTCCCACACTTGCTCTCAAAAACATTTTTGGCACAATGTGCCTTTCCAAGACCAAATGTGGTCTTAAGTCACTTATTCTCTTACATTGCTTCGCTCAAAACCTATCTGGGTTAAAGTTCTCCCAAATGGCAATATAGCCCATACTTATTTTTATTTGCACTTCAATCCTCATATTTACACTTAGACATATAAACTTATTTACAATTGACCCCTCAGTTCTCATTTTACAAATTTCCATTTTTGCCCTTTTTTCACTTGGGTTATTTCCAGGTTCAATCATTTAATCACTTAGTAAAATAATAATTGCGAAAAATTTCAAAATGCACTTATAATATTCCCTAATTATGTTTAAAAACGACTAGGGTGTATTTCGAGGTGTTACATGATTCCAATTGGAGAAGAAACCTTAGAGCCATATCTTCAAATGAGTGAAGGAACCATTACCAATTTATGGAGTTAAGACCCCATAAATCGAAAAAAACAGTGGGTGATCTAGTGAGTTGGGCATATCGACTAGTTTGACATTAAAATGCTATAACTTGAGTTTGAGTTATCCAAATGAGATGATTCCAATTCCTACTGAAAATAGAACTCCTAGAATAACCAACTAATATGTGATTGTCATTGTATTTGAATAGGGGTTGACGAGGAGGAAAGCCCGCATTAAAGTTGAGATTCCGAAGATTGGAATCAAAGCGACGATTTTTGGTTTGTTATCAAACTCTCTCTCTATTTCTAAAATATTTGAATAATTACGAAATGATTTAAATTTTGGAAATGATTGAAAAGAAAGTGAATATTGATTTGTGTTTGAAATGATTTGTGTTAAGTGTGAGACAATTGCTTGTGAAACGAATTTGCATACGAAAATTACATGAATGTGAAAATGTTCTATTTGCATACAAATGTATATATATACTATTGTAAATTGCATTGAATGATTTTAATCCCCTTAAAAGAATGTTACCCATTAGAATTTGAGTTAAGGATAAATTGGTATACCATTAAGAGTCGAACAAACATACTATTGTGACATACCAATCCATAGCCCAACGGGACAGTATCAGTAGTGTACACTAACCGAGTACATTTTATATATATATATATATATATATATATATATATATATATATATATATATATATATATATATATCGCTCTACATCCTGCAGGGACCATGCCGTGATTCGCTATCTCAGGCACCGAGAGCATAGGTTAAATTCGATAAGGGTAAAACGATAATGAGATTGAAAAGTGCACGATTTATGCTTTGAATGATTTTTTTTTTCTTTCTTTCTGCCTATGAAAATGCGTAGCTTGAGATGACCAATGAATTGTAATTGATTCATTGAATAAATATATAGATACATATTGTACTGCATTGGTCATTGAAAATTGTACAAAAGCATTGTTTTATAAATATAGCATGTTTCGATTTAAAATGAAATGAAGACAGAATAGAACTATATAGAACCACTAAGCATGAAAATGCTTAGCGTGTTGTTTTTATCAACGAGCAGGCATCAGGTGAATAGGGGTAGAAGATAAAGTGAAGACCAATACGCTACAGCCAACGTCAAAGCCATTCTAGGAGAAGTAAAACTCTCACAAGACGCATGCATGAAATTGAATTGACTCATTTTATATAAAGTATCTTGTGAAAGTTAAACTCTGATTCAATTTTGTAAATGTTTTTGATATTGAAAACTCTGATAAATTTTGTAAATGATGGTACAAATGTGGGAGTTATCCCAAAATGATAGGCCTTCTGCAAAATGTTTAATGTATATTTTTACGTATACCCAAAGAGTATTTGAAATGTGTTTGGTATTGAAAATGTATTCACATTGGTATTGAATTTTTTTTTTTTTTTTATTTGGATTGAAATGAAAGTGAGGACCGTGTTTCCCCAAATCTGGTTCGGATCTGCCAATCGGGTCGGGTATTGGGCGGTGATCGGATTCTTACACTTAAGTGGTATCAGAGCCATGGTTTATGTGGTTCTGCAAATGATTTTTGAAAATGGTTAAAAAAAATGATTTTGAAATTGTTTGTAAATGATTTTGAAAATTGTTTATGACATGCATTGCACGGTGTATGGCAAAGGATAACGCGGACTCTAATGCGTATCTCGGCTTGGCCTTATTGTAAGCAATTGATAGTTCGTGACCTAATAGTGGCCTGAGTGGTGACTCAGAAGTCGCCCCAAATAGTCCCGTTCCGCTTAGTGTGGATGTCACAAGCATCCCATTCTCCACCGATGAACGACCAAGGTCAAGCGACAGGAGGTGCTATGGATATCCTCTAGCAGATAGCTCAGGCACTGCAAAGAGTAGCGTAACCGGCTACTGTTGTTCCTCAGTGGTCATCCATAGAGAGAATGGAAAAATATCGACCCATAAATTTCCTTGGGAAGAAAGATGATGAGCCTTCCATGGCAGAAAATTGGCTCGAAAGAACTGAAAGAATGTTGTGGCAAATGCATTGCACACTAGAGGAGAACTTAGAGTGTGTGACTTCTTTACTACAGGATGAGGCTTATCAATGGTGACTTTCCATGACTAGGACCGCACTACCAGAGGGTATTACATGGGAGTTCTTCCCATTTTAATCTGTGAAGCAATATGGTCACATTTATCTGCGAGCAATATGAGACAGAGAGTTTCATAATTAAGCAAAGACGATGAGTGATAGGAATATCGATGGAATTATCCAACAGCAAGTATGCTCCCAAAATGCTAGTTGTTGAAGAAGATAAGTGTTGTAAGTTTGAAGATGGCCTCAATGATTATATTCGCCCATGTCATGATTTTTCCGGTGTTTTCTATGATTGTGACATATTCCTTGAATGTAGAAAGAGTGAAGAAGGAAGAGTATGAAAGAAAAGAAAGAAGACATGGTAAGAAAAACCCCAGCCAGTCAAGTTTTTATCAACACTAGAGTAAGAAATTCAGAGGACCACAGGGTTCTAATCCACCTACAACTCAGGGATCAGCTTAGCACGGTAGCAGTGACTATTCCCGTCGACACCACAATTCTGCAGTGCACCAGAGGTTCTTCGATCAGCTCAAGCTACCCAGAGGGTGAGAGATCATTCTATCGACACCGGGCTAACTGCTAGTGCACCAAGAGGTTCTTCGAGGGGACTAGTTTCTCCTTTGCACATTGTGAGAGGAGACATAAATGAGAGTATTGTAGGACTAATGTGTAGTTTGCTCAAGCCGTGATCTAATACACAAGATAAAGATTGTCCTGTGAGCTCGCTCTTCACATCACCCCGACTGTGGGTACGCTCTCAACAAAGCATTAAGAGCAACAAGGACAATAAGAGTGTTGCATCACCGATTGCGCCGAGACAGTTTTATTACGCACTATAAAGTGCATGTGATGCCTCGTGTTCGCTAGGCATATGCAATGAAAGCAATGGAAGACAAAGATGCACCGGATATGATAGTTGGTAAATTTTCTATCTTTGAGACTAATGTATATTCATTGATTGATCCAGGTTCAACCCATTCTTATGTTTGCACTTCCATTCCAAGTTTGGGTAGTCTACCGAGGAGTGAAACCGAGTATGATATTTTAGTGACAAATCCACATGGGCATAGTGTCATTGTGAATAGAGTTTATAGAGATTGCCCCATCAAAATACGAGAGTATGAATATCCTGGAGATTTGATCGAGTTGTCATTTAGAGAGTCTGATGTGATATTGGGGATGGATTAGTTGTCCTGACACCAAGTGGTAGTTGATTGTAGAATGAAGAGAGTGACCTTGAGGACACCGAGTGGAGATGAAGTGACTTTTATTGGTGAGAGGTCAAACCCCTCTCTAATGTGATATCCGCCACTACTGCTAAAACAATGGTTTGAAAGGGGTGTTAAGCCTACTTCGTGGTATGTGATAGATACAAAAAGGGTAGAGTCTAGCCTATTACACATCCCTACAATTTGTGATTATCTATATGTATTTCCGGAGGAGTTGCTAAGATTACCTCCACAGAGAGAGATTAAGTTTGCAATCGATTGCCTTTGAGCTACCCAAGATCCATTACATAATATAGAATGGCTCCACTGGGTTAAAAGAATTAAAGCTTCGCTGTGTTAGGAATTGTTAGAGAAAGGATTTATTCGCTATAGTAGACACATGGGGAGCACTCAAGTGTTTTTTGTTAAGAAGAAAGATGGTACACTTCTGCTGTGTGTTACCCAGGCAACTAAATAAGATGAAAGTGAAGAACAAATATCCTACCTAGACGATAACTTGTTCGACCAATTGAAAGTGCAAGTGTCTTCTTTTCAAGGCCATCGCGATCCGGGTATCATCAATTGAGGATTAAGGATACTACGGCATAAGACTCGCTCGTAACGCTGCATGGACATTATGAGTTCCTTGTAATGTCGCTTGTTGATAAATGCTCCAACAATTTCTACGGACTTAATGCACTGCGGTTTTCCGATCGTATGTAGATCGGGCTTATTGTATGTTGAGGATTATATCCTTGTGTATTCAAAGGATCGAGAAAATCAGGATATGCACCTTTGGGTAGTGCTAGAAACCTTGAGAAAGGAAAGGTTATATGAAAAATTGAGCAAATGCGAATTTTGGTTGAGAGAAGTGTCTTTCCTTGGACACATTGTATCAAAAGAAGGAATTCAAGTGGATTCAAAGAAGGTAAAGGTGATTATTGAATGGAAACCACCGAGAAATGTCACAGAGGTGTGTAGTTTCATAGGTTGGCAGGTTACTACATAAGGTTCATTAAGGGGTTTTCGATGACTGTGGCCCCTATGACGAGATTGCTCCAAAAGAATGTGAATTTTGAATGGAGTGAAAAGTGTCAAACCAATTTTGAAATGTTGAAAGCATTCTTAACCGAGGCACCGGTTCTTACTCAACCGACCTACAGTAAGGAATATGTGATTTTTAGCGATGCATCGTTAAATGGACTTGGATGCGTCCTTATGCAAGAAGGTAAAGTAGTAGCTTATGCTTTAAGGCAGTTGAAGCCACATGAAAAGAATCACCCTACGTGTGATATGGAATTGGTCGCTATTGTATTTTCATTGAAAATATGGAGACATTATCTGTATGGGGAAAAGTGTTTCATCTACACCAATCACAAGTAGCCTTTAAGTATTTGCCTCACAACGAGAGCTTAATCTGAGACAACGTAGATGGATGGAATTGATTAAAGATTATGATTGCATGATTTATTACCACCTCGGAAAGGCCAATGTATTGGCAGATGCATTGAGTAGAAACTTAGTGCAAACGCTACAAGCATTAAATGCTCACTTATCATTGACAGACGATGGTGAAATAAAGGGCGTATTATAGATGGTAATTCGTATTTGTTGAATCCGAGCGCTAGAGGCACACAAAATAATGATGAGAAAATTCTTCCATAGTGAGTCGATTGAGAAGGGAAATGAACTGTTTTCTGTGGAAGTGAAGCATGGATCTCTTGTATTAAGTAAAAGATCAGAGGCTTTGTGTAACTAATGATAGTGAATTGGAAGAAATCCATTCTAGAAGAGGTAATAATAAAGGAGCACCCTTGCTATGCATCCGTAGCACAAAGATGTATCAAGATTTACAGTTTCAGACGCAAGGGTCCTGAATGAAAAGAGATGTATCAAAATTCTGGTAATCAAGTGTATGGTGTGTCAAAGTAGCGCAGAGCATCAAGTTCCTTCCGATTATTGCCCACAATACCCGCAGTGGAAATGGGATCGAATCACTCATGGATTTGTGGTTAGGTTACCATTGTCGTAAAGAAAGCATGACCTGGCCGGGTCGTGTGGGTGCATCGATCACTAAGTCATCAATTTCCTACTAATGAGAATCGACTATTCACTGATAAGCCTGGGCAGAGTCAGACATAAGTGAAATAGTTCTACATATGATCTTAACATCCACTCATTTTAGATAGAGATCCGAGGTTCACCTTGAGATTTTGGGGAAAATTGCAAGAAGATTTGGGCACTCGACTGAATTTCAACACAACATTCCACCCATAGACAGATGGACAATCGGAAAGAGTAATCCAAGTGTTGGAAGATATGTCAGTCATGGGATCGATCATGAGGGTAGTCGATAGACATTTCAGTTGAATTGTGTATAATGATAGCTTTCAATGAGTATCGGGAATGGTGCCTTTGAGGCTCTGGGCGTAAGGAAATGCGTAACACCACGCTGGACCGAAAGGTTTTGAGAATAAGATAATTGGCCCCGATTTGATTCAAGAAATCGAGGAAAAAGTGATAGTGATTAGAGAAAGATTGAAAGTGGCCACAGATAGACAAAAGTCTTATGCCGACATGAAAAGAAAGGATGTTTATTATTATATCGGTGAGAAGGTGTTTTTAAAAGTATCGCCTTGGAAGAAGGTAATGAGATTCGGGAGAAAGGGCAAGGTCTCCCAGTTCATCAGCCATATGAAGGATTGGAAAAGTGGGTCCAAGTGGTATATAAATTGGCCTTTTACCACCCAGTTGGAAGGATCAAGAATGTTTTTCATGTGTCAATGTTAAAGAGGGTACGTCTGCACCATCTCATGTACTCTCTTCAGAGACGATTGAGCTTAGACTAGATTTTACGTATGAAGAGGAGCTAGTAGAGATCTTGGGGCCCTAAAAGTGAAAGAATTATGAATAAGCGAATCCCACTAGTCAAAGTGTCGTGGAGAATATTTAAAGCTCAAAAGTGCTACTGAGCCATGTTTATTGCAAGTTTTAAGCAATTTTGTGTGCTAATCATCGTAATTAACCCAATTGGCACATTAAGGTCCCTACTTATACTACTAATCTCATTTTTATGGCTATTTTTGTAGCTTTGCTAGATAAATCGCGCCAAATTATCGAAATAATCCAAGCACGAAGAACTAAGCCGAATCTCAGCTCTGAATGGCCAAAAGTCTAAGGAATTTGAAGCCTCAAACTGAAGAAAAGTGGACCACTGCAGAAATTTTGCAACCTACGAAATTTCGCAAATTCGCAGGTTGTGAATTTTCGCAACCTGCTCTACCTCCACTTTGACTTCCATTTGACCACCTTTTTGTGGCTTTTTTAGAAACTGCCTCATATGTATTGTTGGTAGTTCATATATTTTTGTAATTTCCCTTGACTCGAGCAGATATAAGCCCCTACCAAGCCTCAGACTAGGGGTAATCACTTTTTGCACTAAAATTGGCGCGAAAGCTTTCAGCTTTCTCGCTTTTCTTCTTTCTCATTTCTTTCTCTCCCTTCTCTCACTTTTCTCACCAGCCAAACACTCCCTTGAGGATGACAACCAAGGCATGCTTGGCTAAATCCCCATCCTTGAAGATAAGGCCACCGGGCCAAGGTTCAGAGGCATACTGTCCCCTCTCGCTTTCAACGATGTAGTTAGTATCATTTATGCCCTCGTTTCTCACTCCAAGGTTTAAATCCTTTGATGTACCCCCGATTGGCCGCATTTGCAAGCTTTAAGGGCTCAGTGGATGCTTACTGCTAGATCCACTGAGGCTCACTTAGTTGCCATTTATTTGCCTCTACAGGTTACGTCAAAGAATTAGTTTTTACTGCTTTGAGACATGAATGATCAATAAATGTTGTATCTTAAGAGAAAAACTTTTAGGGTTCAGTTTTCATAGGTAAACGAAGATCCTGTTCGGGAAATGACTATAGGTCATCCTCCCTAACGCGAGGAAAAGGAACTGAGGACTTCCCAATCGCCCTAGAACCTCAAGCCCAGTGGCCCGAGACTTCAAGGAGTTCTTTTACACTTATTTCATTCGCTCGTAGTTTTCAAACCAACAATCACATTGTTTTTACAAAAACCCCAAATCCAAAGTGAAATCACCATTTTACATCAACTGTAAATCATTTTGCATGAAGAAAACCCATCCCTGAGTTCGACCCTAAAGCCACTATACTGTAATAAATGCTACGATAGTATGAATTTCTAGGGCTATATTGTTAGATTCCGAGCACCCCATCGTGGCACGACCAAAATGGCGCGCTGCCGGATGGTGCCTTAAAGCAAGTGAGAACTATTGAACTTGTGATCCATCACAAGTGTCGAATTCTAATTTTGTCTTTATTTTTATTTCCCCTAGTAGCTCACTACTAGGTGGAATTAATTTTTATATTGTCCATACAAAGAATTTTTTTTTTTTTTTTTTATATTTCAACTAACCTTAACCTTTTTGGAAGCCCTGCTTTCTTATTGTTTGTCTGTCTGTGTTGCTTGCCTAGCAACTTATGCACCATTGGGGCAGGAACACTACAGTAAGATTGGAAAGGGTCAAGGTTCACTTGAACAAGGTTTTGAAGTGAGCCCGACCGCTAACTGTATGGACCTCCACCCGAGGAACAAAGAGAGCCAATAGGTTCAAAGGAACACGAATGCATATAGAACAATGAGGGACCATATACACCCACCAAGGGCGAGAGCACCATCATGTACCGTAATTCTATCGAGGATGTGAATGTCGCCTTATCCGTGCCCCCGTCTCCCAACTTTCCATGGTATGGAAAATGGAAAACTACTACACACACATCCCGGAGTTCGAGGAAGTTCGTATTGACTTTCAAGGAGGGTGTAACTGATATGGAATTGTTGAAATTGAAAGCCTTCCCCTTAACCCTGAAAGATAAGGCCAAGATTTAGCTCAACTCTCTGAGGTCGAGAACTATAAGGAATTGGGGAGATATGCAAGCATAATTTTTGAAGAAATCTTCAAAGAACTACAAAACCAACAAATCAAGCAGGGAAATTTACACTTCACAAATTCTAGAAAACGAGAAATTTACCAGTGCCGAAAGGTACCTAGAGATCATCAAGGCTCCCGCCCCTCACCATGGCTTTGATACTTAGATGTCGGTTAATCACTTCTATAATTGTAATCCCCGCTATGAAGCGCTTGTTGTTCATGTGCGGAGGGGACTTCATGAGTAAACATCCAGAGGAAGCCATGGACTTCTTAAACTATGTGGCTGAGACATCAAAAGCATGGGATGAACCCAACCCCAGAGAAGCAGAGAGGATGAGACCTGCAACCAATTTAAGGGGAGGCATGTACTCAATCACAGAGGACATGGAGATGAAGGCAAAGCTATCCACCTTGACTAGAAGGTTAGAGGAGCTTGAAATGCGAAATAACCAAGAGGTGCGAGCAGTGACTGAGGCATCTATGCCTAACAATCCTTGTTTCACTTGCCAATCCAATGAGCACCAAGGAGAGCATCGCTTCAATCGCTTCCTTCGCATATGGATATGATGGTTGAGCACAATGTTGTGGGGTCAGATAAGCCACTCAACCAATACCCCATATGGCAACACCTATAACCCTTAACCGGAGGAACCATCCTAACCTCTCCTGGAAGACAAAACCTCCACCATATGTGCCCCTCACAGGCAAAGCCACGTTGTGGCCCTCATTCAATTCACCCACCACCATCCTCATCCCTAATTGAACAAGCTATCATGAATTTGAGCAAAGTGGTAGGCAATTTTGTGGAGGAATAGAAGGCAGTGAATGTCCAGACTAATCGATGGAAAGCACACTCAACAAAAAGATGGATAACCTACAGACTGAGATCTCCTAAAAATATGATAACCTGCAGTATTCAATCTCAAGGTTGACCAACCAGCAGCAGGTGCAAGAAAAGGGGAAATTTCCATCTCAGACACTACCCAATCCTAGGGGAGTGCATGAAGTGAGCTTCCAGTGAGCCAAATCCCAGATGGATGAAGAAGCAATTATCATATCGAGAAGTGGTAAAGAGCTTAAAACAACCAAGAGACTCCAAACCAATGTAAGAAGGTGAGGAGGGCCAAAGGGGAGGTCGAACCGACGAGTGGTGACTAAAGAACATGCAATAAAAATAGCACACCCCACCATTTTCTCAAGCACCGAAAGCTAAGAAAAGGCCACAACCAGCCGAAATACTAGAAGTGCTAAGGAAGGAAAGTCAACATCCCCGCTTGATAAGGATTAAACAAGTCCCCCACTTATGCCACCCTGAAGACTTGTGCATAGTGAAGAGAGGGCTAAATGTCGACAAGAAGGCCTTCCTCGACCAACAAGTCACTATCATCCAGTTGTAAAACCCATCAAGTACAAAGATCCGGTCATTCCATCATCTCTGCGACATTAGAGTACCGCGTAGAAAAAGCACTACTGACCTGGTGCCGTGTAAACTCAAGCTCCCTTATTCGATGTATAAGCAGCTTGGGTTGGGAGAATTAAAGCCCACTTCCATCACATTGTCTCTGCGTATAACCATAAAGATACTCCCCAAAGGGGACAAAGGAAGATGTTCTAATACAAGTGGAAAATTCTACCATTCAGTAGATTTCTTGTACTTGGATACAAAAACCAAACAAGTAAAGAGGGCCAACTATGTACCCATCATCCCGGGGAGACCATTCTTCTAGCCACTTCAATGCTATTATCAACCATCGAAATTGGGTTATACAACTCACTATTCAGAAAGATAATCCTGAACTCAACATCTTCCACTTAAGTAAAAAGCATGCACCTGTGGAAGATGTCCAAGCAGAGTCCGTATAATTGAAACAACTCGAAGAACAGTCATTCAAAGAAAGAAATGCAAGATGTGTTAACTAAGGAACTAGTTGATTGTCCCAAGAGCATTAGGAAGCCTAAGACATGAACATCAAGGTAATTAGAGAAAAACAAGAAATTTTGCCTTTACCGACCGAGGAAGGAACTATGAAATCACAAAACTGACTTTAAACCCTTGCTCATGGAATTTAAATATGTCTACTAGAAGAACAGAGCAAAGGCTCAAAGGGTCATATCCTTCTTGCTCGCGCTTCATTGTGAAGATAGCCTCGTCGGGCATCCTTAAGAAGAACAAGTCGGGCTATCGCGGAAAATCACCGATCTAGCGGCATACCAACAGCTTGCACCCATCACATCTACTGAGGATGAGGCAAACCAAGAAGGCGTACCACAAAGGGAGACTAAATC
The DNA here is from genome assembly GCA_016808115.1 of Tetrastigma voinierianum. NCBI lineage: Eukaryota > Viridiplantae > Streptophyta > Magnoliopsida > Vitales > Vitaceae > Tetrastigma > Tetrastigma voinierianum. Next base: position 147,539 of record JAEQBH010002674.1, on the reverse strand, counting down.
CCATATGCAGAAGTGGTCTGTTAACCAAAAAGCCGCTACAAGTCGGTATCATCACGCCCCATATCCACAAGACTCAAGAGTCCAACCTAGGTCAGTGTGGCCTAAGAAACGTGCAACCACCGCGTATAATGAAAAGGGAGAGGAGATGCCCACTCGTCTTACCACAGGTTGGAGGGTGTGTATTGACTACATAAGATTAAATGAGGTGACAAGAAAGGATCACTTCCCTCTGCCCTTCATGGACCAGCTTCTCGAAAGAATTTTCGGCCACCCTTTCTACTGCTTCCTAGATGGTTATTTAGTCTATATTCAAATTAAAATTACTGTAGAAGACCAGGAGAAGACCACCTTCACTTGCCCATTTGCCACATATGCTTACAGGAGGATGCCCTTTGGCCTATGTAATTCCCTTGCCACATTCCAAATACCAAGATGCTCAATATCTTCAAATATGTGGTGGAGCGCAAAGATGGAGGTGTATACGGATGATGTTACTATGGAGGAGCTTTTGAAGAATGCTTGATCAACTTAGAAACTGTCCCCGCATAGGTGCAGAGAAGAACTGGTACTCGAACCGGGAAAAGTGCCACTTATGGTCAACTGTGTGGGATAAAATAGGACATATTATTTCCAACAAGGGAATTGAAGTTGACAAGGCAAAATTTGATATGATTTCCAAACTGCCCTCCCCCACAAATGTGAAGACTGTGAGGCAATTCTTAGGTCACTTGTGCTTTAAGGTGAGGTTCATCATGGGACTTCTCAAAATTGCTAAGCCTTCTATGTTATATAGAGAAAGATGCAAAAATTTAGTGGGACGAAGATTTCCAAAGGAGTTTTGAGAAGCTCAAGGCTCACCTGACCACTGCACCAATAGTGAGAGCCCCTAATTGGTAGTTACCTTTCAAGGTAATGTGCGACACAAGTGACCTCACCATTGAGCAGCCGCAGTAAAGAGGAAACCCTATGTATCTGGTTTACACAAAAGACATTGAACGGGCTTCCGCAGAAATTACACTACCATAGAGAAGGAGTCGGGCAGCGGGTCTATGCTTCGACAAGATCCAGCCATTTTGTTGGGCCTGACATAATCATATCCCATGCATCATTCGGCCTTGAAGTGCCTACTCAATGCACTCGTAATGCCAAGGCCAGGCTTATTAGATGAGTTCTCCTACTATAAGAGTTCAACCTATAAATCAAGGACAAAAAGGGTGTTGAGAATGTTGCTGCGTATCATTCCTCAGACAATCCAGCACATTAACACCTGGGCCAACCCCAATCGATGATGAGTTTCCTGAGGAATCCATGCTCCTAGTTGAAAACACACCCTGGTATGCCCACATTGCCAATTACTTGGCAACAGGTAAAGTACCAGCAGATTGGAAGGCACAAGACAGGAAGTTTTCCTTTGTAAAAATTCACTCATATTATTAGAAAGAACCTCTCATACCAACATAAGATCGTGAGCACCAAAAATGTGTGCCCAAGAATAGTCAGATACTCAACCACCGCCATGAGAATGCATGTGAGGCTGATTTGGTTTCCCGCAAAACCCGCAGAAGGCTGCGCTACAGCATGGATTTTATCGCCTTCCCTTTCGCTAAGGATGCTCATACCATGTAGAGAATGCGACAAATGCCAAAGATTGGGGAAAATCTCTGGCCATCACACGATGCCTTTAACCCGATTGTGAGTTACCCATTCGATGCTCAAAGACTGGGATTCATGAGAGACCATTCCCTTCCCCTCCTGATACATCTACATTTCAGGTGGGAGTTGACTATGTATCAAAACGGGTCGGGCAGCTTGATCTGCGGCCACAAAGAGGGTGATCCGAAATCAACAAAATTTCAGATCCAGTCTCTTCTCCTGATCAGAGGCAAAACCACCGCAGACGTGGCTCCAGTTGAACACAAGGATGAAGTTTTCTTCGCATAAATGATTTAAGTGAAGTCAAAATGGTGAATTTTGTTCGATTTTAAGGTGGTGATAAAAACAGGGGCCATGGTTTGAAACTGAAAATACATAAATAAAATATAAAAGCAAGAACTCCTTGAAGCATCACACCTGGGTTTAAGGTCCTAGGCTAATCGAGGTCCTAGGGTCTATTTCTACAAGGGGGAGGATGACATATAGTCATCTCCCAAACCGAATCTTTCATTTAACTTAAAAAACTAAACCCTAATAATTTCCTTTTGAAAGAAAGCATTTATTTAGCATTTGTTCCTTCGCTGAAAAATTCATCACCTTAACTCATCCTACAATGATCTGCAAAGGGAAACTAATGAATCTTAATAATGGATCTAATAATACATCCACCGAACCCTAAATACACAAGTATTGATCAAAGAGGATGCATCTACAGTGAAAATATAACCCCTTAACCTACCTCCAGTGGCTCGTAAATGGAAACTAATGGATATCAGTGTATCTAAAGCTAAGAATCCACTGAACCCTAAAAGCTTGCCAAGTATTGGCCAAAGAAAGTACATCAAAAAGCTTTAAACCTAGAGTTGAAAATTTGGGAACCAAAATGTCAAAACCTGTTGCATGAAAAACAGGGGAACCAAGAGTTTACCTTAAAACCGTTGCTCAAAGAGTCCTCCTCTTCAAGGAGGAGAAGAGGCTCTGTGCCAACCATCCTCTCAGTTATCATCCTTAGTGAGTGTTTTGGCAACCAAGAAAGGGAAAAAGAAAGAGGAGAGAGGAAGAGAGAAAATGAGGGCAAAAATGTAGGCCTCAGAATCGTCTTCCAAAAACAAAACTTAGGTCAACAGTGTATTACAATGGCTTATATAGCCTTACAATCAAAGTGAACTACCAAACTACCCTAACTAAAACCATTACAATGAGGGTAGAAAGGAGAAAAACCAAAACAAAGTCGTTTATACAATAAAATGTATTAAAGCGTAAAATTACATAAACAAAATTACATAGCTTAAATTTCGCTATGATAGCTAAAATTGCTATAGCCAAATTTGTAGTGAAAATTTCAAAGACTGCTCATCATCGCTCCATTGCTCCCCGTCGCTACTATTCCCGCTGCACTATTCCATTTCTTCTTGCTTTGATATTCTTCATTCCCGGCTTGCTGAAATTGGTAGAAAACCATATGAAATCGGACGGAAATCAAATCCGACTTTGTTATGATTGACTGACACCACGATTTGGCTCTCCAATTCCCGCAAAACTAAAACAACCCCTAATGCGATCATAAGTACAATAGGGACCCGAACATGTCAATCGGGTTAATTATGCAACACTGAAGTACAAAAAGCGCTCAAACCTATAAAAATATGGTTCAAAAATAGCACTTTCGGGGCACTAATCACAGCTGCCTCAAGCAGAGCAGCGCACTGTGGGTGGTATTGAAATTCCTAAAGGAGAACATCTTCTCTAGATTTAGGGTCCCCAAAGCCATAATTAGTGATGGGGGCTCGCATTTATGCAACAAGCCTTTTGAGAACCTTCTAACTAAGTATGGTGTCACATAAAGTGGCTTTCACCCCATACCATCCTCGCACTGCTGGGTCGTGCTTGAGTTAGCCAACAAGGAAATCAAGACCATACTGATGAAAGTGGTGAACTCTAACCGAAAGGATTGGTCTCTCAAGCTGCTAGACTCCTTATGGGCATACAGAACAGCATACAAAACCATCCTTGGCATGTCCCCTTAGGCATGGTGGGCAATGAAGAAGCTAAACCTGGATATGGGCAGAGCTGGCCTTAAAAGACTCCTTGATATCAATGAGCTGGAAGAGCTAAGGAATGATGCCTACTTCAACTCTAGAATTGCAAAAGATAAGTTAAAAGAAGCCGGCATGATCACCGATAAATGTAAGAATTTCAAACAAGGAGACCAAGTGCTGCTTTACGACTCAAAAGTTCACCTTTTTCCAGGCAAGCTTAAGTCAAGATGGACTGGCCATTCACCATCCAGGAGGTCTATCCCAATGGATTAGTAGACTTGCTCAACTCCAAAGACAATAGGGTGTTCAAGGTTAGTGGGAAAAGGTTGAAACCCTATGCAGCACAACACTCAGCAATCAAAGAGGAGATTCCCCTCCTTGACCCCCTATGAATTCGAAAGACTACCTGAGTGGGAGTGGCTTATGAAGTATCTCAGAAGTCACTAAAATTTTTGTTGGAACTCTTGGTAGTTTTTACTTTTAAGTTTTAGTTGTGATTTTCTTAATTTCTTTTTGCTTTCAGCTTTGTTTTCCTTTCAATTTTGCTCATTTATCAATGTTTTCTCATAATTTTTCGTTCTCTATTCATGTGTTGCAAAGAGGCAGGAGTTTTTTAGTTGTGAAATTTCCAGTTTAGAATTTTCAGTTGCGAAATTTTGCATGTGTCGCATTGTTCATCTTCTTCCTACCCTTTCACTTCCCTGTAACCTTTCATTTCCTACGCTCCATTAATTTTTCCAGATTTTCTGAGCCACAACCACTAACCACCTATATTTATGGATATTAATTGGGCTTAACTCTTCAGCTGCCCTTAACCATCTATTTAAACCCCCCCCCCCCACCCCCCTCCTCCTTTTCATTCCAAATCACTTCTAAAACCTCTCCTCCTTCCCTCCTCTCCATCTCTTCTCCTTCTCCAACCCAACCATGGTGAAGACGCGTGGAGGACACAGCTTCCGACCCAGAGTGCGTAATCTTCTCCTCCCCCTACCGGTAGCTCCAACCTTGGCCCTACTCCCACCGTCGCTACTCCTGAAGCCACTACTGCTGTCAGCCGTGGCCGGCTCCTACTCCCACAGGCCACCGTCGCCGCCGTGCCGGCCCCCGCCACCGTCGTGGCATCCTTGGTCACGGGTCCCGCCGGCCGTCTTCCTACCCCGAGGAGGTACCATACCTGGGTTGGCCCCATTCCTCCTCCACCACATCCGAGGCCATCCTGAGGGCCCCCGCCGGTCTGAGGCCCGACCTCCCGCCCAAGAGAGTCCTCCGCCCAGCCCCAAAGCCCCAGCCGCTATCTACTCAGTGGCCCCGGCTGAGATCTCGCCCCAGACTGCCCCTACATCGATCATCGCGCCCTACTTCCATCGTAGTCTCTATTCCAGTGGAATGTCGATTGGCAAAGGGAGAGGGATTTGCACATCGAGATTTATTATGATCTCCCGGCCTTCATAGAAGATCTAGAGTTCAAAGACTCGATGCGACTAGTGCAACGCTACTCCTTGGAGCAATTTATGACGCCTCGTCGGTTTTCTACCCTCTGGTGGTCATTGAGTTCTACCACATGATGACCTCCATGCGAGCCCAATCCGATGGCCATTCATTTCACTATCACGGCCGGGCCGTGATACTTCAGCCACCGATATAACAGCACGCTCAACCGCCAGCTGGTTCTCGCCTAACTCGGCAGGGTTATAGACAAAGGGCCCCGATCCCTCGACTAGTGGAGATGGTTTGCTCATATCCCTGGATACTCGCCGGGCCTATTTTGTCTGTGAGACAGCCTTCCCAAGATGCTCCTCGCTGCACTCATATCCCGCAATTTAATCTTTCCCGCTCTAGCACATAGTATAGAGGAGAGGAACCATTCTCGAGGCTCTTTACCGTATTTCAGAGGGGTTCTGGTTTAGCCCGACTGAGCTTATCATGACATCCTTGTTCCACTTTGAGGATAATGTCCATCGCAAGAGTCTCGACCTCAGCCGAGCCTCCTACCTCCCGTTCCCGAGACTCCCCAGGCTAAGTATTGGGAGCACACCTGATTCCCCATCAGCCTAGGTTGAGCGCCGTCACCGTGAGGCTATCCTTATAGCCGACCGGCATGAACCAGCCTCATGCTTTTCACCTCCCACCTTCGGCCAAACGAGGACCAAACTAACAAATGACCATCCCAGAGAGCGTGCCTACCTCCAAAGAGAGCATGCCGAGGAGCATCAAGTTCCAAAGATCCTCGCTCCCGCCTCCGGCTTTCTCACCACTACTCCATTGCTCCACAACCCACATGCTTCCTCTGCGACTCTCCAGAGCCCCTCAACCCAAGTACCACAGCCCCGCATGTTAAGGGATCGAGCACTTCACACACACCTCCAAAGATATCACCATTTCTACTGACTCTAATAATATGGAATAAACAGCTTTCTTCCTCCCTTCCTTCTCTCTCTCTTCTTCACAGGCTTTCATCATTTTTGGCGGCAGAGATATCCGTGGCGCTGCCCAAGGCGCCCTTGGTCGAGGATGACGCGCACCGAGGCCGCACTCTCGCACGTAATCGCGATCTCGTGCAACCAGAGTCACTCCTGCCTACCCCGAGCTACATCGCTAAGCCGCCGGTTTCTTCTGCCATCCTCTTGCCAGCCTAGCCGCCCCTTGCCCAGTTTTCAGCCCCCCGCAGACTATCCTGATCGTGCTAGCAAAGCAGCGAATAGCCGCAAATGACTCCACCAAGAAGACTCCCGCCCCGCTCTAGATGAGACGACCATCGCACTGGCGAGGTATCACTTTCTTCTCTAACTTTCCAATCCGATCCCCATCAGGGACAATGGATATTTGGTCAGGGGAGGGAGAGCTTAGCCAAGGAAGTTTACTTTATACTTTTTATTTCGTTTCGGTTTTTTAAGCAAAGCCTATTTTGTATGTTTAGTGGTCATTGCTTGCTTCGCTTTGAGAAGTCGTTGTTTGTTTTGTGCTGAAAACATAGTGATACATATTCTTATACATACCATACAGCTTATTTACTCAGCTAAAAAATTGTGCCCATTTTTGCACCAATTTTTTTTATGGTTTTGCCTTTCCTACAAAGTGAAAATTTGAAACACTGCTCAATGCTATTGATGTTAGATTAGTTCCATGCACGATTAAGTCGATGATTAGTTGAAGTCTCATGGTTTTCAGCCTTCTTCTTCCACTTTTAGCTAACCACACACAACAATGCACACTGCTTTTCTTTCTTCAATAAGCCAAGAAACTCGAATAGCTCTCCTTACTTCGTGAAACCTACCCTAGTTTCTGCTGACTACCATACAGGTTAGAGACCCCAAGCTATAAGAAGGCCAATGAAGTCTTCCAAAAGAAAAAGAAAAAGAAAAAGAAAAGCTGCGACGCTTCACCTTGAAACCTTGTTGGTCCGAGGGGCTTTACGACAGAAGTCTTTGTGCTCAGCCCATTAACCGGGTCGAGCCAATCGACTTAGTGCTCGCTACATGGGTGGATGGGTGAGGTTTAGCGAGTTGTAGGTGCTAGAGTTTCGAAATCATTTGGAGTCCGGGGTAAAACCTAAAGAGTTAGTGGTCGAAAGATCCTTATGACTTGATGCCCTAAGCCTTAATTGGTCAGGGGAGTCACTCAGGACCCCCGCTACATGGACTTTGGTGAGGTCGATTCTCAAGATTGCACCCTCATAACACAAAATGAAGTGTGGAATAAGAGTGAGACGGATTTATTTAAGATTATCAATGTCTAGTCTCAAAGTGTATTTGGTCAAAGAGAGTGGTAGTTTGCGCTTATTGTTAAAAACTGATCATATAAACACTTAGATTTTGGTGGAAGCTTAAGGTCAATTCCCTTGACTAAGATACTCTTCTATATGGCATTCATTCTCCCAAGATAGTTATTGGGCAAGGGTTTCAGTGATTCTCATCGAGGGTTTGGCATTATTCATTCACAACCTTTTTTTTTTTAAATATCATTTTTGTGAACATAATTTTGATTTTTTTATATTATTGCTTTCTCTTTCTTTCATTGCTAAGGGACTAGCAATGTGTGGATCGGGGGTGTGGATTAGTGCTCAAAAGTTCTATTTCGAGCCATGTTTATTGTAGGTTTGGCGCTTTTGTAGGTGCTAATCGCAATTAACCCAATTGGCACATCAAGGTCCCGACTATACTACTAATCGTGTTTTGTGGCTATTTTTGTAGTTTTTGCTAGATAATCATGCCAAAATTATCGAAATAATCCAACTACTCTAAGAATCCAAGCCGAACTGAAGCTCGCAATGTGGTTAGATGAATTCAAGCCTCAAACTGAAGAAAAGTGGACCACTGTAGAAATTTCGTAACTTGCGACCTTCGCAACCCACTACCCACATCGACTCCATTCGACCACATTTTTGTGGCTTTTTACAAACCCGCCCATATGTATTGTTGGTAGCCTGTGATATTTTTGTAATTTCCTTAACTCCGAAAGCAAAGATATAAGCCTCGCCAAGCTCCAGGTCGTGCGATCACTTTTAATAAAATCGGGCGCGAAAAGCCACTTTTCCCCCGCTTTCTTCTTTTCTCTCTCATTTTCTCCCCCTTTCTCTCATTTTCTAACTAGCCAAACACTCCTTGAGGATGACAACTCAAGAGATGCTTGGCTAAATCTCCTCATCCTTGAAGAGAACACCGCCAAGGTTTTGAGGTATACCGTTGTCCTCTCTTATTTCCAAATACGCTATTATCATTTATGTCTCTGTTTCTCACCTAAGGTTTAAATCCTTTTTATGTACCCTGATTGGCCAATACTTGGCAAGCTTTAAGGGCTCAGTGGATGCATACTGCTAGATCTATCGAGGCTCACTTAGTTTCCATTTATTTGGCTCTGCTGTGCTAGGTTAAAGAATTAGTTTTATCGCTGACATGAATGATCAATAAATGTTGTATCTCAAGAGAAAAACTTTTAGGGTTCAGTTTTCATAGCTAAACGAAGATCCGGTTTGGGAAATGACTATAGGTCATCCTCCCCAACGCGAGGAAAAGGACTTGAGGACTTCTTAGTCGCCTTAGAACCTCAAGCCCAGTGGCCTGAGACTTCAAGGAGTTCTTTTTACATTCTATTTCATTTCGTTTGTAGTTTTCAAACCAACAATCACACTATGTTTACAAAAACCCCAAATCCAAAGTGAAATCATCATTTTACATTAATTGTAAATCATTTTGCACGAAGAAAACCCATCCGAGTTCCACCTAGTTAATAAGTATCAAGAAGTCTTTGCTACTGGGCAGAGGGAATTTAAAGAGAATATTGTTGATTCAGGAGCACCCTACTGTGGCACGAATCAAGAAACAATAAGACCGAGGAAGCCACGTGGGAAAGCTAAGAAGTTATGTGGCATCAATATCCCCAACTATTCAATGAACGTAATTTCGAGGACGAAATTTTCTTAAGGAGGGGAGAGTTGTAATGCCCTAAAAATACCCTAATAGTTTCATAACATTTTTAGGGTATAAAATAAAGTAAATGAAATTTTTTCGGAATTTCAATCCTAAGAATGAAAAAAATATACAATCCGGAAAATTTATAGGAAGCCAAATAAAATTTGTAAAAATCTCAAATGGGGACCCAAGGGTCCTAAATGAGGAGTGTAGTGTTAAAAATATGAATGAAATGAAATTAAATGAAAATGAATGTGAAATGAGGCTTTAAAATGAGAATAATGAGAAATGGGAATTAGTGTGTAGGCCAAACAAGGCCTTATGAAGGATTTTGACTTACACCAAATTTGGTCTTGTAAAAGGGCATAACTCTCATTTGTGCATTTTTGGGGTGTGACAAAGAGAGACACGGATTGAAAGAGAAGAAGGAGAAGCCATTGTTGGTGATTTCTTCTCCATGTAAACAAGAGATGAAGTGATCAAGAAGGAGGAAGAAAAGCTTAAAGGTAAGAAAAACTAAACCCTAACCTCTTTTTCTTGTGTTTGGATTTGGAGAAAAACCCTAACCTTATGTAAAAATGATTTTGATTATTGTAGATCAGTTTTGGGGTTGTAGTTTTGGTCGAAGTTTTGAAGTGTATTGTTGATTGGTATTGGTTTGATTGGTTTTGAGGAGTGTTTGTAAAAGGGAAATGTTGGGTTTTCAAATGAAATCCTGTCAAAATTTGTTAAAACCCCTGTTCTTGTTTTGGCTATAGATTAACTTATAATCATCCAAGTGGATTGATTACAATTGGTAAAAAAATCATCAGAGATAGGGCTACAAATTTATAGAAGGGACTAGGAGGAAATTGTAGCACTAAGGCTCCCGAATATGGGCTTAAAGGTGAGTTTGGGTAGCTCACGGGTATGCTATGTTTTGGGTGTAGTTGTGGTGTTTTGGCCATAAGTTGAGTTTCACTCATCCAACTTTAGTGATTTAAAATTTTGGATAAACTATACTTCTAGGGGAATAATTTACATGAAGGAAGTGTAATTACATTGTAACCCCAAAGTGCCTAGAAATCTGTCAAAGTGGAGAGATTATGTTTTGCAAATTAGAGAAATACTTGTATGTAAAATGCAATAACTTGAGTTTTGGTGATCCAAATTGGATGATTCCAATTGTAGTTAAACCTATAACCATAGATTTAAATGGGTGAAGGAACCATTAGTAATTTATGGAGTTAAGACCCTAGAAATCGAAAAAAAAAAAGGGTGATCCAATGAGCTGGGTATATCGACTACGGCATTAAAATGTAATAACTGAAATAAGTGATCCAAATTGGAATGATTCCAATTGGAGAAGAAACCTTAGAACCATAGCCAAACGAGTGAAGGAACTATTACCAATTTATGGAGTTAAGACCTCAAAATAAATAAATAAAAAAAACAGCTTGGTGATTCAAAGGAGTCAAAATATCGACACTAGTTTCGCATTAAAATTATAACTTGAGTTTGGGTTATCCAAATGAGATGATTCCAATTCTACTGGAAAATAGAACCCTAGAATAACCGACTAATATATGATTTTCATTGTATTTGAATAGGAGCTTATCAGAAGGAAAGCTCGCATTGAAGTCGAGATTCCGAAGATTGAAATCAAAGCGACGATTTTTTGTTTGTTCTCAACTCTCTTCTAAAATATTTGAATAATTACGAAATGATTTGAATTTGGAAATGATTGAAAAGAGAAAAAGCATATTTATTTTAAGTTTGAAATGATTTTTTTTTTAATCGATTTTGAGACAATTGCTTGTGAAACTTAATTTACATAAGGAAAATTGGGGAAGAATGTAAATGAAATGTATTTGCATACAAATGTGTATATACTATTGTAAATTGTATTGAATGATTTTAATGCCTCAAAAGAATGTTAACCGTTAGAATTCGAAAGTTAAGGATAAATTAATATACTATTAAGAGTCGAACAAATATACCAAGCAGGATACCGATCCATAGCCTGGGGAATTGGGGATGATTTGTGAGGCATACCTCAAACTGAGTACATTTTATATATATATATATATATATATATATATATATATATATATATATATTCTACTTGTAAAAATTTCAATGGGATCAAGGTTTGATTCTGCTATCCTATGCACCGAGAGCATAGGTTAAACTGATAAGGGCAAAATGATAATGAGATTGAAAAGTTTACGATTTGTGCTTTGAATGATTTTTTTCTTTCTCTCGCTCATGGAAAATGCGTAGCTTGAGATGACCAATGAATTGTAATTGATTCATTGAATAAATATATAGATACTTATTGTACTTCATTGGTCATTGAAAATTTTACAAAAACATTGTTTTATAAATATTGCATGTTTCGATTTAAAATGAAATGAAGATGCATTAGAAATCAGATAGAACCACTAAGCATGAAAATGCTTAGCGCGGTTGTTTTATCAACGCGCAGTACCACTGAAAGTGAAGACTACACAAGACCGAGCCAATGTCAGCTTATCTGAGGAGAAGTAAGACTCGCACACGCATGCATGAAATTAAATTGACTCATTTTAAGAAGTATCTTGTAGGAAAGTTAAACTCTCGATTCTATTTTGTAAATGTTTTGATATTGAAAACTCGTATAAATTTCTATAAATGATGGTATAAATGTGAGTTGTCCCGGAAATGACGGGCTTCGCAAATGTTTAGTTTCTCGCAAAAATGTTTAATGTATATTTTTACGTGATAAATTCAATGAGCATTTGAAATGTGTTTCGCATTGAAAACGATTCATTATTTCAAAGAATCTTTGTACTGATCGAAATGAAAGCCGCTGTTTCCACGGTGATTCGGCTTTGGATCTCACACCACATTAAAAGTGTGGCGACGATTGGTTCTTACTATGGATACCGGAGCATACGCACTTTGGTTACCCGAGAAGTACCGTGGACAATCTGATATCGCATTTCGTCGCCTCTGAGAAGTACCGTGGACACCCAAAATCATTTATTCTTGATGTATCACCAACCCCAAACACGGTGGTCGACAATTTCCATGCACTCACACACATGTCATACGCATGTCCCGTATTAAATGTGGATGCCCCATGTATTACTCATGTGTCACATGCAACATATAAATCACATTAAGCATGTCAAGTGTCATGGATAAATTATGTTTAGTGCATATAATTATTTTCATTTTTATCCCACATATATCACTACATAATTTCACATATTAACATATTGTCTGAATTTTAAGGCATCACACACACTATCTCCCGACCATAAATCCACTATACTTGGCCTCCCGAAAAATCTAGACTTAATCCAAAAATTCCAGCTTTTGCAAATATCACACAAAAATTCAACATGCAATTTCTTGCTTAGGCCATACGCAGCCTCGAGCATTTCAAATACAACTCGGTTCCGAAAACATAAGTTTCGAAAATCAGAACAGACCATTCCTCAACTCTCCATGACCCATACCACTGCTCAGCCCACGATTTGGCTGAGCACTTCATCTTATTAAATTCTAAACTAACCGAGCTTTTTATGGAGTCTAAGAACGCGTAAATCGGAGTTCGGATGGAAAAGTTATGACCGTCCGAAGTTGGCACTGCCAATTCGCAAGGGTGGTGCGGAAATTCAGGCATACCCCCGTTTTCAAGTTTGCCCAGATTTACTCGGGCCTGACGCCATGTTTCTACTGATGGTCTTGGGAACTCATATACTCGGTCCACGACTGTCCCACAACCAAAAACAGACTACACAATGAAATAATTCGCCCCGGAGTGGGGTGAAATCATGTGCACTTAGGTGGGGAGTAACCCATGTAGGAGATTATTACTACTGGGCATTGCTCACCCTGTCGAGGGATCATTATTTCGTGTACAGAAATGTTCGAGACTGACGCTCAATGAGTCATGTTGAGAAGAAGCCTATTGATGTGGCTTTGGTAGATCCTTTTGTATAACATGCTAGAATTAAATTTAATATGTTTGTAATAAGAGTGATGTATTAACTCTTGAACTATGGTACTATAGTTGGTTGGATATATTTTTAGTGAGTATGGATGTATGGGCCAATGTGGCCATTTTACTCATGTATGAGTCTCATGATATGAGACATTGTGTATTTCGCAGTTGATCTGCGGTCAACCCGACACCCTAGGATTCGGTGTCGATGATGAAATATAGTCATTGAGAGGAATAGTAGCCACTAACCGCTATTTTGAAACCTCTCCATTCTCTCTCCAAAGTTGCCAAATATGTCACCCTAAAACCCTGGATGGCATTTTGCCACCTCTGATGCCACCTCCGTTGGAACCTAATTTTTTGTCGTTAAGGTGCCATTTTAGCGGTTATGGGGATGACACCCTTGATAGCAAACAATGTTTTTGCTCCAATGGTAGGTGCCAAAATGGGGTGCAATTTTAATAATTCAATGTTTTTTATTAAAAAACTATAATTAAACTTGCCAACATGGGGTTAAATATACCATGAGATGAACAAGAGCCACCAACCGCTATTTTGCAACCTCTCATTTCTCTCTCAAAGTTAAGCAAATATGCCACCCAAAACCTCCCTGATGGCATTTGCCACCTTATGCCACCCTTTGAACCTGATTTTTTGTCGCCGAGGTTCCATTTTGGCCAAGCCATGAGGATGACACTTGGATAGCAACCTGGAGTTGCTCTTAAGTTTCCTTTTGTTTTTTTAGCAAAGAGATAAGTTTTTCTAACATTTATATCATGTTAAAATTGTATATAAATATAACCAAAATCCTCCTTATACTTAATTGAATATTATATTAATGATTTAAAAAAAAACTTATTATACTCTAAACCAAATTTTTAAGGTTATTTTTCCTTTATTATGTGGGTGCATGCATGATAAGTCAATATTAGGTTCTTATGATTATGAAAAGCTTTTTTATTATTATTCTTTTTTTTTTTTTACATTTATTCACTTTACATTAAACGTTTTTTAGTGCTTTGTTCTTATAATGACTTGAACTTAAGACGTCACGTACACACATCCCCTTGTTTATCACTTGAGTCAGGTGTCAAGGATGACTACTATTCACCCTTATTAAAACCTAATTACAATAGTATAGTTAAGGTTGTGCATGATTTATTCGATTCAATTTTTAATATAAAAATGTAACTGTATAATGATCGATTTTAATTTATTAAAATCGAAATCGATAATTTGAAACATAAAACCGATTAAATCAATTTGATTCGATTTATAAATAATAACTTATTAAAGAAATTTAAATCACAGGTAATCTGGCTTAAAATCGAATAAAAAATTAAAACTAAAATCTACTATTTTAAAAATTAATATTAAAAATATAAAATAAAACTCATATATTTAATATTATCTAAAAAAATCCATAATTTTCTCCAAATTTTTATTAATAAATTTAAAATAATATTATCTATAATTTAAAATTAAAATTAAAATGAATTAATTTTATTCTTCTAAGTAACAATTTTATGTAATATAAAAAGATAAATATAAATAAAAATTATATTGAAGAAAATTATTTTGATAATTTATCAATAAGTCATTTTTGTAAGAGTTTTCAAATATTTAAAATAATATAAAAGTTTAAAATACCTTACATCTATAGGATAACGTTTGAGAGTTCCCAAAAAAAAATAATAATAAATTTTTAAAGATAACATTATTGACTCCGTTTATTTTATATATATATTGAGATTAAAATAGACGATTAAACCACAATTGCTCGGTTTTAAAATTTTAAAATCAAATTTTAAAAAATAAATTAAAATATTCCAACCGGGTCAATCCTGGCTTAATTTGATCGATTTTTTTGCTTAATCGATTTTAGTGCACTTCTAATTGTAGTATTATTTTCACTGATTTATATGCAATGTTTTTAAAAATCGGATCGACTGACCGGTCCGACCGCCGATCGGCCATTAAATCGGTCCGTTCAATGCAAAAATGCTTTTGATCGAATCGACGGCCGAACCGTAAGTGAACCGGCCACAACCTGGCCACTCCTATAATTTTTTTCAAGTTAAACAGATGTCGTTTTTATGGATTCGAACATGGAAATGAGAAGTTACAAATGAACCACTCTACCACTTTGTTGTCATTGTGATTATTTTAAATATTAACAAAATTATATATTTATATAAATAAGTTTATTCCATTTTTAATATGTTTTCATATTTAAACATTATACATATTTTTAAAAATTTAAAATACTTTTATTTTATATAAAATAATAAATAATATATTAAATATTATTACTATATATTTTAAAATATAAATAATATATTTATTACGAATCCCACTTGAGTTCAGCATGGTTCGATATGAGTCCGACGATGAGCCGTGAGCAGTGAGTAGATAACTTTTTATTCAGTCATCGGTCTGGTTTTTAAAACATTGATTATATGACTATTGTATTCTTTTCTCTTTTTTTGTTTATGAAAAGTAATAAATAAAGAAAAAATATTAAGAAAAAATATTTTTGTATATGTAATTATCATACTAAAAATGTGTAAAAAAAAATAAAATATAATTAAAATTATCAAAACTTTTATAATTTTAATTATTTAATTTTACATTGAAGAATTAAAAAAATTAGAGATAATAAATCAAAATCATTGTAGTATTCTTTTCACTTTGATTACATTAGTGTAGTAATTTTTTTTTTTTTTTTTTTTGTTTATGAAAGTAGTAAAAAAATAAAGAAAAAATATTAAGAAAAACTATTTTTGTATATGTAATTTTGTGTAAAAAATCAAACATAATTAAAATTAGTCAAAAAAATTTTAAATTTTAAATTATTTAATTTTACATTGAAGAATTGAAAAAATTCTAGATATAATAAATGAAAATCATTTATCAACTTTAATTTTGTTTAAAAATTTTATCACTTTTTTCTCTTTATTTTCTTTTTTTATCGTATTATCTCTTAATATTTTTAAAAATCAAACATAAGCTTGAATATTTATGGTAAGAAAGCAAGTTGACCCTTGACCCCTCGGCATTGAATAAGGCTTCCTATAAAGGTCGATGATTTGATTTGATTTATTAAGATTTTATCCATAAATATTTATATTTTGAATGGAATTCACCGGTCATTGATTTCTTTTGGTATGGATGAATTTATTTTAGTACTTACCATACTTACCATATACACCACCGAAAAACATTCCTATTTAATTTATTAAAAACAGTTCAACTATACTCTCATTCTTTTTGTTTTCACAAAATTCATGCTATAGTTCTAAAAATAAAAATATTTCATCATTGAATTGATTTTAATTCTTTTATTTATTACCATATATATATTGAAAAAAAAAAGATTCTTTTTTTACTAATTGAAAAAAATAGATTCTTTTGTGACTAATTGAAAAGAAAAAGATTCTTTAAAGGAAAAATGGGAAATAATGTATATGATAAGAAAATTTATTCATTAAAGAACACACCTTCCTTTTCTTTCTCAAGAAAACTCATCAAATATAGAAAATATAAAGAAATAAGTATAAAAAATGAAGCAAGCAAATAAAAGAAAATAAGAAACAGGAAAAATATTATATGAAGAAGCCATAATTATAGATTAGTTACAAAATTAGTTTTTTTCAAATCAGCGAAATATGATAACCGAAGAGATTGAATGGACATTTAAACCCGGATACTAATGACATATTTGAAAATTTAAAACCAATGTTTTGAAAATCGAATCGGACCGTGGTCAGGCAGTTCGCAAATCAGCCAGGCCACAAAACCGGTCCGGTTCAATCAAAAAACCGTTTTTGCATTGAATCGGCTTTGAACCGCCGAACAGCGATCGAACGGTGGGCGGATGAGCGGCCGGTTCACCGGCAAGCCGGTAGTTCCGCTGCCTCAAATTTTTTTTTTTTTTTAAAGTTAAAACGACGTCGTTTTGATGTTTTTTACATCAAAACTATGTCGTTTTGCTTAGGATTAGAAAGCTTGTAGGATTAAAAGGCTTGTAACTAAAAAATTCAATTAAATAATGCGAGGCTCATGGATTTGAATATGGAAGAGGAGAAGTACAAAGGGAACCACTCTACCTTTGTCTTTATATGATTATTTTATATATTAACAAAAATTATATATTACTCTTAATTAAGTATATATATTTATATAAATAAGTTTCTTCCATTTTTAATATGTTTTCATATATAAACATTATACATATTTTAAATATTTTAAAATACTTTAGTATTTATATAAAAAGTAATAAATAATATCTTAAATATTACTAGTATATATTTTAAAATTTAAATAAAATATAAATAATATATTTATTACGTCACCGGTTCAACCGCGATTCGACCACCGGTTCGACCAGTGAACCGTGAACCGGTAACTTTTCCGGTTGGAGTCACGATCGGTTTTAAAACACATTACTAAAAACATAGAAAAGGTCGTATCTTTTTGGTAATTTAACAAAGAGAGAAACATCCACCAGCGCATCCTATCTTGCCAAATTTACATTCGCCTAATTTTCCATTACCTTTTCTTCATCTCCTTCGATTTCTATACTATTCAACAATTCTTTCTCATGAAATTACTCCTCCAGAGCCCTTCGACATCGTCGTCTACGTATTAGGGTTTGACAATTTCAATAGAGTTTCTTGGTTGTGGAAAAAATGGGGATTAGTGATGGCGGGAGAAGGATGCTAGAGAGAAGGCCATTGGCCGATTGGCTTCCGATAACGTCATCGGAAGACGCGAAATGGTGGTACTACTGCGTTCCACTGATGCTGACCGCGTGGTTGGGGGTACAAAGCGTCCTCAATCTCCCATACGCCATGGGCTGAATTTGCAGGATGGTAGGCTTTTATTGTCCTCAGCCCCAGGTCTTGATTCGGTTCACAGTTGTTTGTTTGTGTTTTTTTAGGATTGATATCTTTCGACCTTCTAATGCTTTCGATAAAAAAATCTTTTTCTTGAAACAAGGGGGTCTGGGGTAGTGATTCTTGATACGTCATGGATAATCACATTATACCTCTTGTGTAAATAATTGGAGATGCATGAAATGGTACCAGGAAAGAGGTTGTGAGATACCATGAGTTAGGACAGTACGCCTTTGGCGAAAAGCTTGGCCTCTGGATTGTGTTGCCTCAGTAGTTGATTGTAGAAGTGGGTGTGGACATTTCCTACATGATCACCGGTGGGAAGTCATTGCAGAAGTTCCATAACACGGTCTGTCCAGACTGCAAACCCATCAGGACCACTTACTTCATCATGATTTTCGCTTCCGTTCACTTTGTTCTCTCCCATTTGCCCAATTTCAACTCCATCAGTGGCGTCTCATTTGTTGTCGCCGTCATGTCCTTAACGTAAGATTGATTTTGTTACATGATATTCTTATTGAACCAAAATCCTATATTCTTATTGAACCCAAATCCTATAAAAGTTTTGAACTTATTGGAAAATTGATTGTTTGATATGTTTGGTAAAGCATCTTTTACAATTTGAATATACATTTCCCCATTTGCATATCTATATAAATTTCTTAGGAAAATTGGTTGTTTAATATGGTTTCGGATTCAAGTTACTTTATGCAATTTCAGTATCTGTTCCTATTTGTATACCCTATATAAATTTTGATCTTTTAGGGAAATTGATTGTTTAGTATGATTTCAAATTTGAGACATCTCTATGCAATTTGAGTATCTGTTTCCATTTATATATCATATATAAGTTTCCAGCTTTTAGGAGAATCAGTTGTTTAATATGATTTTCGAATTTGAGCCACCTTCATGTAATTTAGTATTTGTTCTCATTTGTATATCCTATATAAGTTTTGGGCTTTAAGGAGAAATTAAGTGTTTAATATGGTTTGATTCAAACTATCTATGCAATTTAGTGTTGTTCTTGTTTGCATATTGATATATTGTGGTGGTTTTTGTTTGCCTCTTGCGAGTATGGAATTTGCGCTCATATTTAACGAATACCATAAGCAAGCTTTTAAGAAAATTGATACTTTAACATGTCTCGGTTTTAGAACTGTAGTTACTCCACTATCGCATGGATAGCTTCATTTCACAAGGGCATCCAACCAGACGTGCATTATTCATACAAAGCTTCGACCACATCTGGAAGAGTCTTCGCATTCCTTAGCGCCTTGGGGGATGTAGCATTTGCATATCTGTCCTGATGGTCAGTGGAGAAGCCTTCCACCCAGCCTTCAAGGCACCCATGTGGAAGAAAAGGAGTGATTTTGCTTATCTTTGTGGTTTGCCTTGCTGCTTCACATTGCTATGATTGGGTATTGGATGTTTGGTAACAGCATTACTAATAATATCCTCATCACACTAGAAAAACCCCGTTGGCTTATTGCAGCAGCCAACATGTTTGTTGTCATTCACGTTATTGGAAGCTACCAGGTTCAATTCAATTCAAAATAGGGAACAACGTGTTTTTATTTCATTTAATCTTTTATATTCACTTTTCTGATAAGTTTGTTTGCTGAAAATGCAGATCTATGCGGTGCCAGTGTTTGACATGTTAGAAACATTATTGGTGAAGAAACTAAAATTCGCAAATATTTTTTGAAAATCAAAATTTGAAAATCTAATTCTTCATCTTCAATATTATTTTGATAAAAATATCTTATTATTCTTTTTTAAAAATAACCATTTTTAAAAAAAATACATATAAATATATACAATGATAAAAGATATTATTACTTTTTAAAAAATAACAAAGAAAGGGTTATTTTTAGAAAATATTTGGTTATTTGAGCAAATATTTCTTTGTTATTCATCGAAAATCATTCTTTATGTTATAGCTTTTTATCCTCCACTTTCTCTCCCTGCAGTTTTTTATTCCACAAACCCCAAAACCTCACACCTCCATCTAGTTAATAGCTTCACAGCCTATAAAGTGATGCCTTGAATAGACTATTGCTCTATCAGTCTCAAAGTAAATAAGCTTAATTAATGCCTTAAAACCACTAGTACAAAAATTGACATTCAGAACAATTCTACCAACTATGATGATTGCATTTTTAGGCATGACTAGAAAACTCACAACTCTACGAGGGGTGTCGGTTACCTCTTTCCTCCTCGTGAAATCCACCATCGGGAAACCCGACTTATCTCTCTTTCCTCGCGAAGCTAGCTGACACTTTGAATGAACTCCGCGTAGCCAAAGCCAATCATGTGTGATGTAAGTCATTATAGAAGGCTTCAAGATCATTCGAGTGACATTTTCTTAGTACAAGAACTTTTTATTCTACCTCATTCTCTTAATATGAAGTGGAAAAGTAGATTTTTGTACATCTTTCAAAAATATCCTCGAACTATGAAGCCCTAATCCCTTGGTGGCATAAGAGAAATGCCATGATCAGTAGTCCCTTTGACATACCGAAGGTGGCGTTTGCAAGCTTTCCAATGTGCAATGGTGGGAGCCTGAACAAACTGACTTTGTGACACCCATTCACGAAGTCCGTTGGCCAGCCCGCACGTCCTTCGCGAGGGAATATTCGTGGATGTGGGGTGGCCGGGCCCTTCCTTTACGTGAGTCCCTTTTTTTCGGGACTCGGGACTTAATGAATCGGGTGGGAGTCTCCTTTTATCTGGGAAGCTCTACACCCAAGACCTCTTTGTCCCAACATTTTACACGCTGACCACAAGGTCCACATGCGAGTAAAAATGGTCACTTTGACCCGCCACATCAATACTGCAAAAATACATCAACTATTACGATAGTTCAAGAGTTATTACATTACTCTTAATCGAAACATATATTGAAATTTAGCATTCTAATACATGTTTTACAAAAAAAATGTCAAAGCCACAATCTGGCTTTCTTCTAAAACGAGGCCTCTAGTGAGCGTCGTCATCCTGTACACTCCTTGTACCTGAAATAATGATCCCTCGACAGGGTGAGCAATACCTGATAGTATTAATCTCTACATGGGTTCTTTCGCTTTAAATTCTCATGGCAATCAAAGCACACTTTCAGCAAATACATGATCACTGCTTAAATGTCCTACATACCCAATCCATGTCTCGAGTCCTCACCGACTCCCTCACACATGCCTAAGCCAAATGTGAGGAAAAATACAATTTTCAAACAAAAGCTTTTTTGTTCTCGAGAAGCTTACTCTGGGAGTTTCGGTAAAATATTGGACAACTCAAGGGTGAATTCTTTGGGTAATTCTCAGAGCTTGATCCTCAGATCAGCCTCAAAGATGAAGCGTTTGACAACTCTCAGTAATTGGAGAAAATCTTCCTTGAAATTCCTTTCTGGCCAGTTTTCATTTTTCTTTCATTTTCTATTTCATGTCATGCACTCACCTACCATGGGTGCTTGGTGCATATGGAATGAAATATGTCATTCCACACAATTTAATCTTTAATATATTTTACATGTATATATTAACAAAATTTAATTCACATAATTCATGTTATTCAATTCACAATCAATAACACCAAAATTAGCTCACATGGGCTAATAACAATCAAAGCAATTCATTTTGAATCACCTAACAACACAAAAATCACACAACATATCACGTGAACAGTAGAACCCTAGGGTCGGCATTGTTCACGACCACACAATAGGGATTTTCTTCACTCGGTTCAAAGATTTTGAGGCCAGAAAACACACGGCCATCAGGCCTCAACAAATCCCCATCCATTAAAATGGCTCTTAGCCAAAGAATAAACCAAGTATGAAAATATCCCTACCTCTTGGAGTTGTCAGAACTCCACAAAATCGGTGTCCACCCGTAGCCCTTGCCATGTAGATTAACTTTGCTTCTTGGCAGACGAGCGAAGCGGTTCAGCGGAGAAAATCTAGAGATAAATTTATTTCTCTCTAAGCTAGTTCCCCCTCACTCACTGCACGTTTTGTTCCAAATGGAGAAGAAGAAGTCTCTTTTGTCTTATTCATTTAATCTTTTCAGTTAATTCTCATTATGTCCTTTAGTTTGCTTTTACAAGCTTTTTGACACTTAGCTTAATCACAAACCGTTAAATTACCATTATACCAAAATCATGCGACATGTCACATGATTTGTGTAGTAGGTGACTTTTGTCACGTCACATATCTCTCACAAGCAGTCATACGACCTTGGAGCACCGGTGCCTCGAAAAGCGAAATTATTGTCTGGAGTCGACGTGGTAGCTAGATTTCGCGAGACGATTCAACGGTGAGAAGTCCGTTCATCATGCGAGATCTAAAATTTTTGGTTTGGCCAAAAATTACCATTTTACCCTTTTCGAAAATTAGAATTTTCTGGGTTTTACTTTCTCCTATCCTTAAAGAATTTGATCGAGTGCATGCGATCTAGCGAATCACATGCGTATGCAACGTGCACTATGCCGTAAAGTATCAAACTAGTCATTTAAATGTTAAATGACTAAACCACGTATCTTCATCCTAAACAAGAGGGATAGGTGGCTGTATCGTGTCATCGTGCTCCCACGTTGACTCCTCCATCAGTCTTGTCGTAGCACCCTCGCCCCAGCGCCTCGCGATCTTGCATCGCAAAACGATCTCATTTATCCATAATGCTATTTGGTCCTCCTTGAAGGTCTCATCAGAGTGTCAGCCTCAATCTCTCCCCGATCCAGCATGAATTTGGATGCGGAGTGTACCTCGGAGCATGGAGGCATGGAATCGCCGTGGGCACGGCGTGTTGGGGTAAAGCTAAGCTGATGCTATTCTGGGTGCCTGCCACTGCCGGTAACTCAAAGGGCCCGATGAACCTCGGTGATAGCTTCCTGGCAGCTTACCAAACGACTACTCCTCTCTTAGGCATCACCTTCAGAAGACATGGTCTGACCTCGAACTCTAAGGGTCGGCGTCGTACATCCCGACATAGCTTTTACGTCGGCTTTGGCCGTGAAGACTTCTGTCGTATCAAGCTCACCTTCTCGGGTGTCTACAATCGGATCGGATATTAGTGGAGCTCTCTCCCACCTCGGTCTAACATATCGGTGATCTGCATGGCCTCCCATACAATGCATCATATGGCGTCATCAAGCTGTACTGCGATGGCTGATGTGTAGGCGAATTTCACTAAGGGCAAATTGCTCTTCCCAGCTACCCTTATGATCTAGGACACATGCTTTCGCGGCATGTCCTCTAACTACTGTATGGTCCTCTCGTGACCACCGTAATGCAGGTGGAGAGAGTTATGCAGCATGGTCAGCCGTGTGCCTTAGCCTTTTGGAAACTCCTCCCGAGGTGCAGTAAACCTCGGGTCTCTGTATCAGACACTATGGATCGCGGTACTCCATGTGATCCCGGGACCACACTCTCGAGATGTACAGCCTGCGAGAATCTCTCGATGTGAAGGTCATCCACCGCGGCTAGAAAATGTGCCGACTTAGTGGTGGAGTTCAACTATCACATACCGCGTCATGTCCTTGTGATATCGTGGAAAGTGGGTCACAAAATCCATCGTGACATGCTCCGGCCTTCGCTCGGCCACCTCCGATGGTGATAACCTGGCGGCCTCGGTGCTCGGCCTTAACCTGGCGACCGCGTGAGACATCGTCGAACAAAGTCCCCTACGTGTCTCTTCATCCCGCTCCAGTAGTACTAGTGACGAAGATCTTGGTACATCTTCGTGCCACCTAGATGCATAGCAAATAGAGATCAATGAAACTCCCTGAGAATCTCCTCTCAAATCGATTATTGGGGAACCACTACGATCCTCGTATCGAAGACTACCATCTTCATGAATGATTCAGCCCTCGTCGCAGCCACGGCGTGCGGTCCACGATGGACCCATCTCTGCGTCGTCGCGGGACTCGATCCTCTGCAGCACCAGCCCGGAGGCAGTTAGCCCTTAAACTCTCAGCGTACCACGATGCGCTTTCGCTGATGCGTAGCCCCAATATCGTAGTCTCGAGCATCCGCCATTCTCGGGAAGCTATACTAGCCAATGCTCCCCGTGACTTTCGACTGAGTGCATCAACCACCACATTTGCCTTACCAGGATGGTAATGCAAGTGATCATACTCCTCTAGGAACTCCGTCCATACGTGTTGCACTCATGTTGAGGTCATTTGCGTGAAAATATACTTGAGACTTTTATGATGCAGTACGCCTCAGCCTTTCGCCATATAAATAGTAGGCGCGGAAATCTTGAGGCGAAGACTACGACCACAAACTCCATGTCGTGTGTGGGGTAATTCTGCTCATGATTCTTCGACTTATGGGAACCATAAGCTACTACCCTCCCAGACTGCATCAAAACACATCCCAGTCCGGCCCTCGAAGCATCCACAATCCTGTGTGTGCCCTTTCTCTCAGAGACTATCAAGATAGGAGCTATAGTAAGCCTCCTCTTCAACTCTGGAATGCCTCCTCGCGTAGGTCATCCCGATCAAACTTGACCTCCTTCGGGTCAATCTCGTCATAGAGTCTTGTGAGTGAGAAAATCCTCGATGAATCTCTGTATTACCCGACCAATCCCAAGCTACGTATCTCAAAAGCCGACTTGGCCTCTCCCCGACTCATCACGGTCTCGACCTTCTGCAGGTCGTTGACACGATCTTTGACACCACGTGTCCCAAAAATCTCACCTCAATAAGCCAAAACTCGCACTTACTGAATTTGGCGTATAGTTGATGATCGGCAAGCGCCAAGCGATCCTCGAAGTGATACTCATACTCCCACTACATTGCAGGAGTAGATCAAATGTCATCCACAAAAGCTAAACAAGCGATCAGATAAGGTTGGAATACCCTATGCATGAGGTCCATGAATGCTGCTGACGCATTCGTCAATCCAAAGGGCATCACTGTAAACTCAAAGTGCCCATAACATGTCCTGAATGCTGTCTTACGAATATCTGTCTCTTTAACCCTCAGCTGATGGTAACCAGTGCAAAGGTCTATCTTGGAATAGACTCGCACTCCTCTCAACTGGTCAAACAAGTCATCAATCCTCGGCAATGGGTACCGATTCTTGACCAGTAACCACTGTTCAAGCGCACCTTAATCAATACTTGATCGAAGGGGTCTTGTCCTTCTTCTTCTTAAGCAGGGGCCGGAGGGCCCACGTAGTGAAAGTGCTCAGTCTAATGAACCCCTTGTCCGATGGCTCATTAATTTGGACTCGAGTTCTGTATTTCAGGTGCCATCTGTCGCGGAGTCATAGAGATGGGGCGAGAAATACCGAGTGTAATTCGATCGTCTGACGCAGCTACGGTGGCAATCCGTTAGCTCATCGGGAAAAACATCCTCATACTCGCATGGTATTTTCGAAGTAGATCTAAGTCTGGTCTCGCCCTCTCGTCCTCTAAGGTAAGGCTCGGTAGCCAACCATATTTGTCATTGACACACGGACTCGTACGCGTGCGGGAAAAATATCATGCTTGTCCCCACGAAATACAACACAGTACCATCCTGGCATTATTGGTAGCCCTCCTGCGCTCCTGATCGATAAGGACTACGTAGGTATCGACGATCCATCCCGAGGATGACGTCGAACTTTGAAACGTAATCATGACCCTCGGGTCCACTTGTGAGTAGAATCCTCGAGATCTCCTAGCTTCATGACCCGCGACATATCATCCACATCCTGCCACTAATCCCTAGGGGAGAACTCATATACAAGGGCTCCTCCAAGGCTCAACCTCTAAGCCAATTCTATACAGCGATCTACGTGACGAATGAATACGGCACGGAATCAAATAACACTCTTGCCCATAGGTGAGATAGCAAGCACGTTCCACATGTGTTGGCCCAGTGACTCAGCCGGTGGTGTGATGGCGTAGACACGCCCCTGAACCCCTGATGTCCCTGCTTGTGGGCCCCGTCCTCTACCTCGGCTATAGCTTTTTGGCCTCTCGCTGCTGTGTAGCGGGAGGTGCCCATGCGGCTCACGAAAGCGCAATCTTGGCTCCTCGGCTGTCTTTGGGTGTGGATGGATAGACGACATCACAATAACCTTCAAGATGTATAAGTTGAGAAGGCTTAAATGTCAAGCCATAGGATGAAGTGCCTTTAATATATGCGAATGCGTTTACAGGCATTCCAATGTGCTACAGTGGGTGCCTGCTTGAATTCAACCCAACTTGTTGGAAAAAGCCAGGTCTGACCAATTGTACTTCTATAAAGAGATGGATGAGCAAAAGGTTCACTATCCGAGAGAGACAATTTATTGCTCAAACACATAGGCGTGGGGCTAAGTTTAGCTCGAGTCATATTTGTCTTTTCAAGCAAGTCCTTTGCATACTTTGATTGGCTTAGATGTAGTCCATAAGAAGAACGATTTACCTCAAAGCCAAGAAAGTAGTTGACTGACCCTTGAGTTTTTAAAGCAAACTGTTGATGGAGATCTTTGATAAGTTGTTGTATATCTTCTTGATTTTCTCCTGTGATTAGTATATCATCAACATAAACAAGAAGCAACAACATTTGTCCTTTATGAGAATAAAGATGTATACGAAATTGATTTACGAAAGCCCGACAAAAGAAGAGCACCTTTCAATTTTTCAAACCAAGCTCTAAGGGCTTGCTTCAGTCTATATAAAGCTTTGTGCTACTTGCATAGATCGATAATGTGGTTTATTAGGATTAACAAAACCCTTTGATTGAGTCATAAAGGCATCTTCTTGAAGATCTCCATTAATAAAAATATTGTATTTTTTTTTTTTTGAAAAATTAATAAAAACATTGTTGATATCAATTTATTTGGATATCCACGCATGACACTGCCAAGGTAAACAATTCTTATGGTAGAAGCCTTGATCACGGGACTAAGGTTTATAAAATCCACCGGGGAGTTTGTTGAAATTCTTTTGCAACTAGCCTGGCTTTATACTTATCTAAGAATCCATCGTCTTTAAGTTTTAGTTCAAAACACCCATTTGCACTAAATCACCACGTAAACCATCTGAATTTGGAACCAAAAGTCCCTTGGATGATTGTGTACAAAACTTGATGTTTCAACTTCCATAGCTTTCTTCCAATGAGGAATGGTTAAAGATAGGGAGGCAGAAGTTGGTTCCTGAAAATTAGTAGCTGGGAAGGCTGATTTCTGAAAATCAGTATGGTATCAGAGCCATATTGACGCATCCATGGCGTCGTCTCCTTCATCTCCTTTCGGTGCTATTTCTTCATTTCCACTCCAACCTTGCCAATGATTATTCCTTCTCTACGTTGATTCCTATTCATATCAAGCTGGATCGATCCAATTATATATTCACCAAATCACAAGTGTTCCCGCTGCTAGAGCACATGAGAGGCCAAGTATAGTAATTACTAATTCTGTCAATCCAACGATCTCTCACTGTCAATCCAGATTATCTTTGCCTGGATGAGACTTATCAATTTGTCATGAGCTGGCTGTTGTCTTCAATCTCAGAGCAGATGCTTGGGCACGTAGTCCATTGCCAGTCTTCAGTAGAGATATGGACTGTTCTTGAGAGATTATTCTCAACAAAATCAAAAGCACGAGCACTACAACTTCGTTTGGCACTGCCAACCACAAAGAAAGGTGGAGATACAATTGAAGATTATATTTTGAAAATGAAAGCGTTGGCAAACTCTTTAATGGCTGTTGGCCAACAAATTTCAGATGATGAATTGATTTTGTATGTTCTTGGATGTCTTGGACCTGAGTATGAAGCCATGAATGTAAACTTAACCTCATGCGATTATGTAACACTTCAAGTGTCACGCCTTGAAACCCGATCCAAGGGCATGACTGTCATTTCACATTTCAAGTCCAAAGACTTGAAGTGGCAAATAACACAAACCTTCCTTTCTTATAACTAGATTGAGGTCAAGTGGATTCGGAGTAATAACAACTTTTTCTATATCATCAATTCACATATCCAAAATTTCACTTAATAACAAAAATTCTCTAACTCTCGACATTTTATGTATGAATTAACATAAATGATGTAAGACCAAATATTCATATCTTTTAACCGTGCGAGAACAAATAATCCAAATGAATATAGACTCATCAACTAAATAATATCATAATAGATTCCAAAATCAAATTCCTAATAATAATATGATTCTCATCTAACCAATCTCTCTTTGTCGAATTAAATGTACTTAAAAATATGAACGAATGAAAGTGAACTTAAAGCTCAATAAGAAATACTAATATAGTTTCATGGATCAAAAGGTTTTCAATCATATAACAAATAAGATATTTTTTCATAAAAAATTTTGATTCAAAAATAAGCTTGAACATTCAAAATTTTCTTTCAAAACATTCTCAAATCAGTTTCATGTCAGATGTGATCCAAACAATTTCATATCAAATTTCGATTCAAACACTTTCATATCAAAGTCCAAAATCAAATACATTTCAAATATATTTTTCTCTGATCATCAAATATCAAATGATGCCCAACCATGTGGGGCTTTCAAATTGGTGGTTAGCAGCAAAATTTTCCTTATAAGGTGGATGAAACTAAACACTGCGAAGGTGGCACAATGAAGCATCTAAGAGAAACCCTTAGAGACTAGGGTTTAAAATCAATTACATTTACCACCAAATAATGTAAAGGTCGACCTATTAATTCCACATTGACAGGGCCGAATTGTGTCAACTATTATTCAGTTGACATAAATAGAAACTAACTAGAGTCAAATATTTCATTCAAAAATTCAAATCCACAAAACATCATATCTCCACATTTCTTTTATAAACAAAGTAAATCTTAAAATACTTTGAGCAAAATCCACAATTTGATTCACTTAGACAATCAGGCCAGAAACAAATCAAACTTTTCCTCATTCAAATTACATAAAAGGCAAATAAATATATTTTTCGAAAAAAACTATATAAATAATCTTTAGGCAAAAACATATAAAATATTTTCTTTTGCAAAAGTTGTATTAATATCCCTTACCTCAAGCAGTACTTTAAAATCTTAAAGCTAATCAAAAAGAATCTCGAATGGTATTTCACCCTAGCAAAATAAGGAACTATCATCGTTAATTATTCACCTAAAATTTATAAGTTTACGAGAATCTTAATAATATCATGTGTGTATTAATCATAATAATATTTTAAACATTCTAAATATTAATAATTTAATTAATGAGTTCAAAAACTTTTATAAGTCAAATTCCTTAGAATATGATTTGAATATTTATTTATTTTATATTCTTAATTAATTCACCTACTCTACTAAAAATAATAATTATCCAGTATATTTTATATCATATTATCTCTTAATATTTATCTTAATCATATAATATTATCTAAATAAATTCTCAAATCATAGCAAATATCTACTTGCTAAATATATCACGATTACTTATCAAATACATATATTTATAAAACTTTAGCTTCCAAACTTATAATATTTGTTTATTATTATTCTCTAAGAAATTATCATCAAATCTTTAACTCTTTTTTGTTTTTTTTTCTAAAATAATTAGGAATATCTACGACTTTTTTTTTTTTTTGGGTATCATTATTACCTAAACTTTAAGTTTTATAGGCCTATTTTAAGAAAAACTTAGACCTAATTTCTTTTAATATTAAATGATATTAACTATAACAATAGCATTTATTTTGGTCTTTTATTAAATGTCAATTTTTTGTCTTTTAAATTACACCCGACCAAAAATCATGATAAGGTTGGCACGAGCTTTCAACTTACTTGTCATATATCAACTGTTCATCCTAACAATTCTTTCTTCTTTTTTTTCTTGTATTGATTTACAATCTCAAAGTATGAGGTTTCCTACTATATTTATTTATTTATTGTATTTTTTTTTCTTCTTTTATTTTTTCTATACTTCCATAATCTTTTTGTGGTCCCCTACTACTTTTTTTCACAAACTCAAAGCATGTGCTGATCCACTATCACGCTATTTCTTTTTCTTTTTTTTCATTCTCATTCTCAAAACAATTCAATACGACATCACCAACTAGTATTTTATTTTTTTATTTACTTTTTTAAAAAGAGAGTTAAATCTAAATCTGACTTTTTCAGGGTTGATCTAAAATTAAGGAAAATTAGAGAATATATACCAAAGAAATCTAGAAAAATAAATAATGAAGATCTTACATTTCGAGTTGCTTCTTAAACCCTAGATCTGAAGTCCTAAATCTTCCCGGAATCTTTTTCGAAAAAGAGGACTATATAGAAAAGAACGAAGAGATTTATTACCACTGATGGGGTTTAAAATAATAGGCGTAGGCCCAGAACACGAGCCCAAATGCCAGGCTTAAAAAGGGATTAAGAAGCGAGGCCCTGAAGTACCGGTGTTGGGCATGATGATCCCGAATATAGGCGAAAACAGGGCCCAAATTCACCCCTTCAAAAGAGTAGTAATGTAATCAAGAATTCCTATTAAAGGAAAATACCTAATCTCCACCAATTGAAAACATAATATTTCTGGTATTGCCCATCAATTATCCCTTATTAATCGGTTTCTACGATAAGGAAGAAAATCTCACCCTGATGAGAGGAATATCGTATCATCATCCCGACTAGAAAAGTCATCAATTATCCCTTATTAATCGGTTCGATAAGGAAAAAAATCTCTCACCCGATAGGAGGAATGTCGTATCATCCTCCAATAAGGAAGATACTGTCGGTGTCATCATTGTAGGAAAGTTGTCATGATCATCCATTATAAATACCAGGCCACCAATCCGGTGAAGGTCACGAGACATACCTGGCTTCATTCCACTGGCGATTGATCTTCTCTTCCCGAAAAGAAGCCCGACTTAGGCATCGGAGAATAGCGGCGAGCACGCCGTCCTTTTGTTTCTTGTTTTTGCGAGAGGAGTCAACGTATGGGTCGTGGGCCAAGCCCGACAAATCCGGCACACTCGAAGCCCCGATTCGGTTGAAAAAGCATCATCGAGTGGGAGCGGCCGGTTCCTTTACAAATAAAGGCGACCTCCCTGGCGACTAATGGTATCAACCAAGACACAAGGGAACAACGTCCTCCAGTTCAAGACCCATTAGGCGGCGTGGGCGTGAGCCTCGGGAAGTGCGTTAGAGGCTGAAATGCTGAGCCCGACCGCAGGGGCGGTGGAGCGGTCGCGTCGCGACCACGACACTTGTTGAAAGAGTTGGAACTGACTCACCCGAGCAAATCACGATGACCCGAGAACCACGACCGCGCGAGAAAAGACCAAAACCTGTTGCAGAAAGCGACACCTCGACCCTGCGTCGGCGGATAAAGAAGGAGAAACTAGCCGCGCGGGCGCAGTCCTTGCAAACCCCGGGAGAGGATCGACGAGGAGGTCATGGGAGAAAGGTTCGGGGACATCCGGTGAAATCGGGCACATGAAGGTAGCGGTAAGGCCGAGGCTCCGAGTCTCCATGGACGCTGCGACAAAGCCCAGGAATCTCCGTTCACCATCGGGGTGTTTGCTTCTCACCCCAGAGGCAAAGTTCGGGGCTGCAGGTCGGGGCATTGATGGAACAAAAGACCCATAAGACCACCTCCAATGCGTACAAAATCGGATGGAGCCCACGGATATCGGGGAGTTAACAAAAGGCCGAAGCGCCGACCGGGTGTGCTGAGAACCCGATGCTTTCGGTTAAAGTAAGCGGCGGCTCGAAGCGGGCCATGTAGCCCGCAGACCCAGTAGGCTGGCGAGCCCGATCGTCCGTTCGCGGAGCGTGACAGCTCAATAGGCGAATGTCCTCGCCGGTACTACGGATGAAACACGTGCTAAACATAAGCAGTGGGAAACATATAATATATATGACCACGTGCAATGATTCTTAATTTCAGCATGCATATACAATAGCTTATAAACATATACTTCTGTTACATAATCATATGCATCTTTCATATCATTTGCATATTTCATGCCTTTTTCATGTGTTATGTTTCATAATTATCTTATATCATCTCGTATCATTTTTTTTTTTATGCACGTATATTCCGAAAGTCATGGATACGGAGATAAGCGTATATACGAAGGTATCATCTTGTGCAAAATAGTGACTGTCTTGTAATTGCTGAGCCCAAGCAGGCCGTCTATACCCGAAGGTATCATCACTATACGAGACGGTGACCTATGCCTGTATTATGTGACCCAAACGGGGCCGCTTTAATGACCCAAACGGGGCCAACTTATAACTTGTAATCCCTTATAGGCAATGCCTACTTGTCCATCCACTTTGGAATATATGCAGGAAATCAGGCTTATTAGTTTTTTTATCCGAGTTAGAGATATCATACTAATCATTTACATGTTTGTATTACTGTTCATGTGTTCATATTTCATATACCAACCCTTCTTCATTGATTTACTTCAATTACTTTACATCGGAAATATTTCCTCTGAGCAACACTTCACTTTAACAAATTTTCTGGATCCAATTAGGTCCAAATTTGAATACACTTATTTCAAGGATATTTGTCCTCCTAGAAGTCTAGTTTACTAAGAAATTTGAATCACTCAATTTGCATGAGTGAAACTCAACTTATGGCCTAAATAACCAAAACACCAAAAGCGTATCGAAGCGCGAAACGGGGTTTCACTTTCCGCAAAATTTTACGCGTCGATGGGGTCCCGAATTTGAATACACTTATTTCAATGAGGTTTGTTCTCCTAAGAAGTCTATCTTACCTAAGAATTTGAATCACTCAATTTGGATGGAGTGAAACTTAACTTATAGCCTAAATACCAAAAGCGTGCCAAAACAATGTATCGCGAACGGGGTTTCACGATGGCGAATTTTAAGGTCAATGGGGTCCAAATTTGAATACACTAATTTCAAGGAGATTTGTTTTCCTAGAAGTCTAGTTTACCCAGAAATTTGAATCACTCAATTTGGATGAGTGATGGCTAAGACAAAATGGGTGTTTGAAAAATTTTGGCGGCTATCTCCTAAAACCCGACATTTCCTTTATACTGAGCATTCCTCGATTGAGAACCACAACTGACTCAAACAACTTCAAAACAGCAAAAACTGAACTAAAACAATTAAAATCACACTTATACATGTTAGGGTTGGCTGAAACCCAAGCGAAATGCTCAGAAGAAGTTAGGATGAGTTCTAACCTTAATATTTTCTTCAAACTTTCTTTTCCTCCTCTCTCCTTCCTTCATACTCTTTGGCCCGAACAAATAAAACCCAAAGATGGATTCTCCCTTCAGCGCAACTTCATGTCTCTCTCTCACTCTCTCTCTTTTCTCACATGAGCAAATGCTCATTGATAGACATTTTTGGTCGCCCATCCTAATTTTGGTCTTAGGCCTTGTTTGGCCTTGTATTTTTAGTTAGTTTTCCCATTTTTTCTCAAAAGCCCTTCATCTCTCTTTATTTGCACTTCAAATTATCTCATTATTCTATTTTGGCATATGCTCTTCTTGTCTTATGCCCTTTGGGTCCTTATTTTACAATTTATTCTTTTACCCTTGATTCTTGAATTTAATTTCCCGGTTGTTATCATTTTCACACTTAACAACATAAATTTTGGAAAATTTCAAATTTAACATATATTATACCCTTAGCTTGTTATAAAACAATTAGGGTATATTTCGGGGTATTACACCTAGTCTAGAGAAAACCAAATCTGGAGAAAAAACTACAGAGAATGTTGAGTCTCTTTGCAGTTCAAACAAAGAAATAGATTTGGGAACTATTTTGGTAGGTACAAATCCTTTTTCCTTGAATTATTCTACTAGTTTTTTAACTTTGCCAGCTTTCTTCAAATCAAAATAGAAACCTAGTAGAAGTGAAAGCGAAACATACAGCTAGATGAAGATTTGCATTCTGAGAGTTACCCATTGGACCTTCACAAAGATGCTTGAGACCAAGAGTGATGCCAGAAAAACCTACTACGAAAATGACAAAAAGCGCATTCAATGTCAAATCTCGAGGAGTCGCACGGAGGTTCATCAATGGGAAATACCTTAAACAATATTTCTCTACCATGTGGGAGAGGTTAGGCATCACCCAAAGGATTAGGTCGATCCTATGGCTTATAAAGGCTTAGCAAGCCTAAGGTAAAAATAATGTTGAAAGCAAGGGGAATTGTATGCTTCGTCTAATTCATGTGCTGAAATTATTCCCGAGTAGTAAGGCGAAGTGTAAATCGAAGCATTATAATATTGTGGGTCCACGAAGTCATTTCTACTCAGGTAGTTTCACTTGATCATAGAGTTGCTTTCAATGAATGTGCGATTAAAGTAAAATGCAGGGTTGTGATTGATTGATTTGTGCTTAGATTGGCTTAAACTATTGTAAAACTAGAAGGGCGAATGAGTAAGATCCTTACAGGTTCCGCTCACCACCAACTTGGTAACACCACACTCTACATACAATCTCATGCAAGGCCATTGATGAATGGTCTTCGATGGGGGATATAACTTTAAAAGCTTTTCTAAGACAAATAATAATTTAACGATACCAAACACTTGCTCAGACGATTGGTTTGGACTCTTGGTTTGCACTTGAGATCAAGCACAACGTGTACCAAGAATCTCTCGTTCACACATTGTCAGGAAGATACCAAACTAAGGTTTTAGAAGAATTTTCATAAGTGTTTAATATCGTACAAATCCCGTTAAAAGCCTGAAAGAGGATTGAGGTTGTTACCTTGAAGGGAGTGAGTTTCCTGGGTCTAGAACCCTATCATGAGTTTGAACTCCATTAAAGGCGAGTGATTCATAATTGTTGGAACACTAATAGTAAACGTAAATTGAGAAATAACACTTCAATTGCAAGGTTGAGATATCAAAAAGCAGAGTCTCTCAATGAACACCAAGTTATCAAAACAATTGAAAGATTACCATTACTTAAGAACCTAGAATCGGAGAAGAAAAACTAAGTACTCTATTCTGAAACCTAAACAAATGAGAAAAACTCGAAGGTTAGAGGCGAAACCTTAGAATCCAGGAACTCCTTTCATTACGCCCCAAAAGTGGGAACTGCATCTGATCCTCATTAGTGATCTCGAAGTAGGGATCGAAGCGGCGTGCCCTTGCACCAAGATGAAATTCCGCTCAAATCCTACGAGATCGCATGTTCCCAGTCTTGGTACGATTAGTGTGATGCTAGGTACCAAAAGTGCACAGCGGTATTCAACGGCCTTGGGTCGGTACAGCTATCTTTGATGCAGGGTACCCTTGTTCTTGCATGTAGATGGGGTACCGATTAGTGTGGTACTAGTACCCGCGCCTCCCTGTTGCCCCTCTTCACTTTAGAATTTCACTTGGGGCCTCCAGAGCGACGTCACGTAATCAACAACGATGATCTCTGATTGTTCTCTTAGCCAACGGCCAGCTACGAAAATGGGCACGGGGCATCGAACAACCTGCACACGCATAAAGGTAGAAAGGTCAAAGCACCTATTTAGTAAGAAAACAAAACATGAAATTTGAAGGAAGCCAAGCCTATATAAATGTCGCACTTTTATGTATCCAACACACCCCCAACCTACATCTTGTTAGTCCCTAGCAAGATTTGAACTAGTAACGCCTACTGGCTATGAGGTTCAACAAAGTGCGCTAAGGAGTAGTCATGCATTGCAAGATTCCCAAAAGAGCAACTATGAACATAGTGCTATAACCTGACAAAGTATGCGACCACCTGAACTTAAATGAACATGCTTGAGTCCAGATATAATGGACAAAATAACAAAAAGCGTTACAAAATGAGAATCTCATATAAGGATCACGAGGATCTTAAATAAAGGCTATGATAAATCACCATTGGAATGAACTTCATTAAGGCGTAAACATTTCACCATAACCCAGAGCAAGCTAACATGCATAGAAATTGATAAGGAACACCTACATAACTAAAATCAAAAGGTCTTTTAAGCTTGCCAATGACCATGGGTTACACAGATAGGGTGTCTGAAGCCCTAAAATGGATGTTGGCATGACATGGCCGAGTCTCTACCCAATTTCCAACACCACCCTATTCTAACCCAAATACCACTGCTCTTGCCCCCTCCTCCTCATTTAGGAAAATGCATCTTCATCTACCGATCATCCGTCTGGCAGAATCCGCACCAAATCCCGGGAGGGATGTCATCTCACAATGACGGAGCTCTCCTCATAGGATGTGACTCTCGCTGGAGGCAGTGGTCAAATTCATGCTTCCCGGGATACATTTACAAACCATCCTTTGATTCTACGCTCCATCCTCTTTAAAGGTGATGTACTCATCGGACCAAGAGCTGACAAGTAATGCGAGCTAAGAGAGAAGAACTCTTTTTTTCTCTACGGAACCCCTTATCCAGCTGACTTCCACCAAATTTGTAGCTAGGGTCGGGAAGGGGATGTGCCTGTTCTTAGTTGGGGACCTCAAAAAATCCCTCATTATACACCATATTACCGAAGCATAGTCAATAATTTTCCATTCATTCTCACTCTGACTGGATTTCTTCCTCGCTTAGTAACCATAACCTTACATTGCGATCATATTGAATATTATATTATGTAATGCATACTCAGGCTTTAATTTCCCTGGGATGAACTCCTTGGGCACAAAACCACCCATGGGTACCTGGTTGGTGCACATAGTAGTTGTGAACATATTAGCATCAAACTCTGTAATAGCCAGTGGTGGGCACCATCATGTATGGCGGGTGATCACTGTCGTGGCCCGATCTATTGATCGGTCGAGCAGCCATTGGTTGCTTCCCGAGATCATGGTCTCAAAGGAATCACATTCAAATTCTCAAGTGGAATGAATTCCTAGACAATGGACGGTAGATAGCCTTTTACTTCCTCATCGACAAATTGTAGATTCTGATCCTGAATAACAACACGAATGGGGTGGGTAAACAGAAACGTTTCAATTTTCATTCCTTGCTCACAGTGGAAACCTTTTCAACTGACTGGACCCACCTTTCTCATTCAGATTCCGAGGATTCAGCAAACATAGCCTCAATTTCTTCGTCTTCGCTCTCACTTTCTTCCTCACTCTCTGATGAAGAACCTTTCCTTTTTCCTTTTCCCTTTTTCACAGTCTGCGAAGTATCGGCCTTTCATTTTTTTACAGCTCGCTCAATAGAAGAGTTGGTGGCCTTTCCCTTCCCTGTGTTCTTCGATCTCGCCATAGGTATGGCAAAAATGACGAATATTGCGAGGGCAGTCCATTCACACACAAAAGTCTCCCAACAACCCATCTCCAGCAATATTAAACTCACCCTTTCCAAATCATTCAAAACCTTCCTCCCCATGCCGCTAGTAGCGGATGCCTTAACCAACCAGTAGCATAACACCACAACCCAAAGCCACCCAAAACAATCCATACTAACACAGTGCAAATCCAGTCAGATTACTCTATAGAAGACGAGAAACACTTACCACCACGGGTCCAACACTTTCAGGCTCTGCGTGCGAAGAACTATGGATGCCCCGGGTTAAAGTGATGAAGACACTGGAGGAAACCGTTTGACCTAGGGCTTGCTTTGGTGAGAGGAGAAGTTAGGTTAGGGTTTCTCTTATATAGGAGTTGGGGGGAGAATATGAAAGGATTCAAAAAATGGAAGAAAATGGCTCTTCAAATACCCATTCACGCCATGGCTGATGCAGTACCAAAAAGTGCTTGCATGTTTTGTGATTGGTAAGTGCCCAATAAGTGTGGTACGGTCTGAGATTACTTTCACTACCATCTTTTCGCTGATGGGTACCGGTACCAGTGAGTGTGGTACTGGTACCATTTGTCTTGCCTTGTTTTATTAGCAATGCAGAGTACCAATTTAGTGATCTTGTGCCGCTAAAATTTCCATAATTCTCTACATTTTGGATTTCCTTTGTATCTTTAGCTTCTTGCCTTGCTTCAAACCCTCTCGAGCTTATTTGTGCTTGTAATCGCGTACTACACTCTCTCGGCACTTCAGCTTACCTTGGAGTCATCCTCACGTGATCAAGAATCCTAAGGTTAGTGGTAGCAACTCAGAGGCTGAGAAGGGTGCAAAGGGTGACTCGGTATGATTTAAGTTTAAAGAAAATGTAGCTAAAATCATCTTTCAACTACATATGGATGTTCCTCAAAGAATAAGATGCATGTTGACAAGGAATGCTAAAAAAAATGCACAAGCTAAAGCAATAGCAAGCAAAAATGAGCTTGGGACAGGAAATTAATGACTTGTGTAATTTATGAATGAGAATGATACCAGTCAAGATTGACTCTGGAGAATAGAAAAGAATTGGGTCAATTTAGTCCCAATATGAAAAGAAAGTTCTGTGCATGCCTATTATTGTGTATGTGCAATGAACTATATGGAGTGCATACATAGGTCATCTTGTTTGCATACACACTAGGTGATACCGTACTTAAAGGCAAAAATCAAAAATCACATGCACCAGCCCACAAGAACAGATTAAACCAAATAGCATGCATAAGTAAAAAGCTTTAACTAATTGTATGCCCACCCCCTGTAAATAAGCATTGCCCTCAATGCACGATACACCATAGATTATAAGAGGCAAAAATAAGTTACATACGAGGTTGGAACTTCTGTTTAAGTAAAAATAATCAGTCTAAATGAATAAAGCGTAAAGAAATGCAATGCAAGAAAAGGAAAAGAAAAACTATATACAAAAGGGTAGGACAGAGATTATGCTAAAGGAACATCCCGATCGGCGGGTCTACGGTTCCTCACTACTCTCACGGTCGAAGTTATGAAATGGCTTTAAGTGCGACAGTGACTTTAAAGATTTTCCCATGATACGGATTCTCAATCTCCACTGCACCATATGGGTGGACTACCTTAACGATGAAAGGTCTAGTCCATCTAGACGGGTGCGGAAGATGTGCAGCGGTATGCAACGTACCTTTGGTGAGGTTAGAAGGTCTTCTTACAATGTTGTCATGGAAGGCTTGAACCTCTCTTTAATATATTCTCGATCTCTCATACGATTCACGCCTCAATTCATCAAGCTCGTTCATCTACAGCGATCTGTTCACTTACATATGGAAATCAAAATTAAGAGTTTTATTAGTGATATACTGCATGTGCTCCATTTACGGGAGATGATGCCTTGCCATAAACTAGCCTATGGGAGACATACCAAGAATAGTCTTAAAAGCGATGCGGTAGGCCCAGAGCATCGGTTGATGACGACCAATCCCGCTGCGATTAAGGGTAACGTTTTCAAAATGCTGTTTGAATCTCACCCTACTGGCTAGTTCGAAACTTGACCATTGATACGTGGGTGGTAAGCGGTTTGGAGATGAAGCTTTGCGTTCCTTTGTTTTATAAATTTTCTGACCATTCTAGATTACAAAAATAGAGCCTACCATCACTAATGATTACCTGAGGCATTCAAGCAAGAAAAAATATATTCTTTCAAAGAGATTTCAAAACAACCTTGTGATCATTAGTTCTCGTTGGAATGGCCTCATGTAGAAACATAATCAGCTATGATAAAATGTAAAGTACCCATGAGAGAAAGGCCCAAAGTCTAAACCCCAGCAATCAAAGATCTCAATAATTAAAATAGGAGTAGAGGCATCATGTTCCTTTTTGTGATCCCTCCTAATTGTTGGCACGAGCACGGGTTTGCGAATCAAGCGGAGTCTTTAAAGAGTGGGCGATAGAGAGCATTGTAGGATTTTGTCCGCCGTTTTTCTTGAGAAGAAATGCCCTCCACAAGCCTCAAAGTGACAGAAGGTGAGTACCCCGATTTGCTCATCATTGGATACACACCTTCTCATCAATTGATGGGATCGATGTTAAACAGTAGGGATCATCAAAGTAGTATTTTTTATAGCTCCACCAAAATTTTATATACCCTTTAGGTCAATTGAGGATGATTTGTCCTGTCACTAGATAGTTTACTATGTCCGCCACCATAAAGGCGTGGAGACGAGAGCAAAATGTTGCTTTCGTCGGGGAAAGTGTTGCCTATGGGTAGACCTTCAGAAGTTATCTTCGAAACTAACCGAGACAGGTGGTCGACTACCACATTATAAGCTCCTTCTTATCCTTAATGGTCGGGTCCAAATTCTTGTGGTAGGATCACCTAGTCAATAGAGGCTTAGTATCACGCCCAGAGCAAGTACTTATTGACTGCATTCGGTGAAAAATGGTCTGAGAACCCCTGATGTAAGACCTGAACTTTTCTAGGGTAAAAATTTACGGCTTGAGAACTCTTTTCCATAGTTGTGTAATTGGATTGACGGAATCTAAGATCTACTTACATAATGAATCACAAATGCTTTTATCTTCCCTTTGTATCATTACATGGCATAATCCTTTAGCGTTACACACTTGATCTCGAGGAAGGTCCCGATTAGGAGATTGCATGATGAGGTGACACTAACATCGTTTTCGAGTTTATCAAAGAAATTTGCTCCATGCACCTTGACCATTCAAGTGACATCCTTGGCAAGCAAATTGCACAAAGGACGGGCTATGGCACTAAAATCTCTTATGAATCTCCTATAAAATCCTACATGACCTAAGAATGACCGTGTATCCTTGACACACTTAGGGGGTGGGTAAGTTTGAGATCAACTCAACTTTTTCTTTATCTACCTCTATTCCTTCTCTCGACGATATGACATTCCTAACACAATCCCTTGTGTCATAAAAATGCGCCTTCTCCCAATTCGTACTAAATTCTTTACTCACGACACCTTTCCGGTACTCTCATAAATTCTCGAACATCCCTCATAGATCTCCAAACAATGCGTCCATGAAAATATCCAAAATACTCATGTTTCTATCATATCACTAAAAATCCCCATCATGCACCGTTGAGTTCAATGCATTACATAATCCAGGCATTTCCTAAAAGGCAAATGTGCGAAAGAGCTGGTGAGCGTTGTTTTCTCTTGATCTTCTAAAGTATCTAAATTTGATTGTATCTTGAGTACCATCCCCGAAAACAATAAAATTCATGCCACCGCAACTCTCTCAACATTTGATCCACAAGGTAAAAATGATCTTTCTAGTGCCCGACATCAAGTTTCCTATAGTCATGCACCCTCGAGCTGTGTTGACCGAGTGGGAATTGGCTCATTGTGTTCATTTACTGGTGATGAGTTTCTTAGGAACTACTTGGGTTAGGCGGCCCTTGCTATGCGATGGGGTAAATAACACCTACATCCGGCCGGTTTCAGACCTCTTTCTTGACCTTCTTTCATGGCGAGTTCGGTGCCGTTGTAGTTCATTTGGGGTTTGACATCTTCTTCAAGTGAATCCTGTGTGTGCAAATCAAGAATTAATTCCTTAATACGCAGTATCCCATCCTATGGTAGTTTTGTGGTTTTCTCAGTCTCTAAAAGTTTATTTTCTTGATCGACTCTAAAGGAGATCTGGATTATCAGGAGAGTTTCTTACCCTAGGAATGCATATTTGAGATCACGATGGTAAGGGTTTCAACTCAAAGCTTAGGCGGTTTCTCTTGACGGTAATACTCATATCCTCGATTGGTGGCAATTTTTCAAATCCCAGGTGCCCACCCATTTCTTCCATTACACTCATTGTGCTCAGTGCCTTAGTCATAAACTCTAATTCGAGATGTAGTTACCATAAACCACCTGACTTAGGCTTACTAGACAAGACTTGAGAGGATCATCATGTAACACCCTAAACATTATTTTTTAAATGATTTTTTTCATGGAATTATTTTAGAGTGTTTTGGAGTCCATCATGAATTTATAATAATTTTAGAATTATTTCTCAATTAAAATGGAATTTACAGGAAAATATACCAGGTAATTAAATTCTGAGCTGATTAAACCGAAATAAATTTTAAAAATACCCAATGAATGAAAATAAGTATAGAATTTTATGAAGAAAAATAAGGTCCAAATATATGTTATAAAAAATAAAATTATTGAAAATACATGAATAAAAAAAAATAATAAAAATAATGAACAGTGAACCAGGTAGGGAAAAGTCAGCAGATTTTGTTGACCAAGGGCTGAACTTATTTTAAAAATTCCAGGTAGCCCAAACAAATTCAAGAAAAATATAGAAGAGACTTAGTGAAATATTGAATTAATTTTAAAAATATTAGGCCTCAGAAAATCGAGGATAAAACAAAATAAAAAAATTGAAAGAACCTGAGTTCTCCATTCGGCACCAGCTATTCAGGGAAGGAAGAAAATTTTGTTGCAACCAATTCCCTTTGAATCAACCTGTGATTTTCATGGTAGGAGACTTCCGAAGAATTTATATTAAAGTGCCATGGTTTTTAATTTTGGTTTTGCATAGTCTGTATTGTAGGAAGGGGCTGAATTGATAAATAGATTTATTGTTTTGGATGGTCAATTAGGGCTGTTTTGGAATGAATTGATTTATTCTGTCTTGTATGCTAGGTTGCAATTTGCATTTTGAATTTATAGAATGTGACCTAAGGGTATGAATTAGGTGCCATTATATTTTAAAAATTTAGGGAAAATGTATTAGAATGAATTGAGGTGGTAATTAGTGAATTAAGGGTTAGATCGATTGAATGTAATTTCTGTTTGAAGGAATTAAACTTGGACAGAATCTGGAGGACTAATGGACGATTTGGACCAATTTAATATCATTGGAAAGAATATGGATGTTAGTGAAATTTTTCCACTGGTTTTCAGGTCTTTTTCGCGTCGGTGAAAGATATAGGCAAAATACTAACTGATGTAATCTGCCAAAACGAGAGTTTAGTGATTCGGCTTATTAGATATAAGAAATTAGTTGTAGAAATTGAATATTAAAATTATAATTTTAGGTATTTAGATGTTAAAGGCAGAATGTTGAAGGTAAGGAAGTAAAAGGGGATTTTAAAATTATTTAAAAAGCAGTTAGGCGATTAAATAGAAAGCGAATTATGGCTTTAATTGAGTAGTGGATAACAGTATGGCTACGTTATGATTTTAGCGTTATCTTTATATTTCTTTTCTTGCATGAATATTAGTATAACCAAGCGAAGTTGGGGGAGAGGCTCACACGTTAGGGTGAATAGCCTAATTGAGCACGGACTAATAGGGAGGTGAGTAAATTTATATCATCGTGCTTTTTTATGAAATGTATAGCGGTGTTTTTCATTTGTTACAGCTTAGTAGTGTATTTGACTATGATTAAGACCCTTATTCTTGAGCATTCATTGAATTGAATTTTCCTTATGCCCGCAAAGTCACGTGTCTGATGAATAGAAAATATTCATCTTTGAGCATGGTCGGCTAGCCTCTTATTGTATTTGGTGTTATCTCTTGTGCATCTTTGATACGATTCGAGGCTATATGCACATGGTACCCTGCCGGGTGCGGAGCAGAAGCCGGTGCCTTCCTAGAGGAGGTGGTAAAAAGAGCTCACAAGGCGTAGAACCGGCCGTTCTGCGGATCTTTGGTTGGAATATGCAGTTCGTTATAAAGTAAAAGAGATATACAGTTCTGAATGATAACTATATTACCGTGTTTCAAACCTCTAAATCTCATTTGATATTTGTTGTTCATATTGCTATTTGTTGCATAACCTATATGCGGTGATTGATTGATTGAGCATAACCATCCTTGTGGTGGCCTTGAGTACCTAGCCTCCCACAAGTATGGTGATATATTTTACTCACGGAGTTTATCTCACCCGGGTTGATTTCCTGCTTACCGGGGTAGACGGAAAGGAGAATCAGGGCATTTCTTGACCACTTAGTTCTATTTGGAAACATGTAATGGATTATTTTACATTTGGTGAATGAGAGTCTAAGTTTCCAGAAGGCTCCATGGTGAATTAACTTGGTTATTGGGTTAATTATTGAGTTAAATGATAATTTAAATAGTTGAGTTGGATAAATTTTGCTT
Organism: Tetrastigma voinierianum; assembly: GCA_016808115.1. Classification (NCBI taxonomy): domain Eukaryota; kingdom Viridiplantae; phylum Streptophyta; class Magnoliopsida; order Vitales; family Vitaceae; genus Tetrastigma; species Tetrastigma voinierianum. The sequence goes on along the minus strand of JAEQBH010002674.1, from coordinate 103,748 downwards.
TTGATGACTGTATTGATATTTTGATGAGACAGTTGAAGGTCGTTTTTGTTAGTGGATGACCACGGAGTGCATTTGTTATGTTATTTGAGATAATATCATGATATGAATTTTGAGTTAATTATTAGTAGATTTTAGATTGATATTATTGCGAATAACGAGTTTGTCATTAGTTATAGAAGCGAATAGGTCTTACTTAGAATTTCGGTAGAAATTATGGGACTTAGGCTTGCTGGGTTTTGGTGACGCCAAAGCCTGCCATTTCCTAGCGCCGATCCCACGACCTAGGATGTGACACGTGTGAAACATGATCTACATAGTTACGCACAGCCAGTTCTATCATATTCACCCCTCCACGGACGTCCTCATCATCCTATCTCCTTGATAACATTGAAGATATTTAAATTCGCGGTCATATTTGTCAAAGATACGTCATTAGTCCCCACTGGTGCATGATGGCATTGGTTGTGGCGAGAATGGCCTACAAGAATCCACTTTGAACTAAGTCCCTTGATTCACCACAGGTTGAGTGTCAAGAACAATAAAGTCCACGGGAAAGTGGGCTTGCCTGCTTGCACCAGCCATCATCGCTATCCCTCAGGAATTTTCCTACGGTCATTCATTTGAGAAGGGTGATGGTCGATTCTAACTCTCTTAGCTTATTTCGACATATCTTTGAGTATGAGAAACAAAAGTTAACACTTGCTCCCGAGTCCTTTAGGCATGTCCCAATTTCGAATTTCCCACCACTGTGGAAATGGTGGGGCTTCTTGGAGTCTTTTTGTATTTTACAGGGGCAAGTTATTTCCTAATCAGGAGGTGGGCTATTGATCGCGGTCATCCATTGACCTGCTTTCTTTCACGATTACCTGAGTCTTTGAAAACTTATATGGCTGGAATTTGTTTAATGGCATCCGATAGGGGATGTTTACCTTAACTGTTTGAGCTTGACTCGTAGATTTGAGGTGATTGTTCACTTTTAGGAACTCTCAACCTATGAGGGTATGGGAGTGAGGGACATGGGAGGCTTTATCTTCAGCTCAACATCAACAACATTCCGGTTCTAGAACATGAGGCCCTCGTCAGACACCTCATCATCCCTTAATGGTTCATTTTGCACATCTTTTTGCTGTTTCTTTAGACAATTCGCTCGATGGTTTTATTTCACCAATTTTCCACTTCGGGCAGGGCATGTACTTTGCACGTCTAAAGGTTACATCGCTTTGGATTTGGAGATTCCAACACTATTTTAACCTCGGGGGTTTTGGATGAAGCCGAGAAGGGAGTTTCCTTTTCTTGTTGGAAACCCGCTTCATAAGAGGTCAACTAGTGGATCTGGGATCTCACATCATTTAAGGCAGTTCGAAATTTAGTGTTAGTAGATTGTTGAGCCTGAACAAACTGTGTCACAATGTCCTCCAAACTTCTCTTATGTAGAGGTTGATAAAGCTATTGGTTTTAACTCTCTTGAGAAGAGGGATGGAAACCTTGGTTAGATTTCCAAGTGTGAACCCCTGAGAGGACCTTGATTTTGAAATTGGGCGTTTGATTCAAAAACCTTAGTTTCTCAGTTCTCGGGCCTGGGTTATTCGCAAATGGTTTGCCTCCTCATTCCCTCCAACACCCGGTGCTTACCCCACCTCGAATTATAAGTTTCGCAGTATGGAGAATCAAGGGGCTTCCTTTAGTAATTGCTACTAACTCGCTTCCATTCTGATTACTCCCTGACTGGAGGAAGCGTCGTGGCGCTAACATCGAATGAGCTGGTCATCACAAATGATGCACGACTCCACTACAGATCCCATAGGCACCGGAGGTACTCGGTACAAATAAACAATCCCATTCACTTTTTTCAATTCGATGGTCTCTAACTTCCTAGTTAAATTGGCTATTTTCGCTTGCAGGTTATCATTCTCTCTTATGATGTATTCCTCCTCCTCAGAAAATTCAGAACTTTGGGTAGATCTAGTGAGGCATTAGCCCAAGTTCTGAGCATTTTTCTCGCTATCAGGACAAAAATTGGTGATAGCCTCCCTAGACTTTTCTCATAGAATTTCACACACATCATTCGATGTATTGTTTGTTATTCAGTGGACACCCTCGGGAGCGTGGAAGAAGTCCTTACATCTTTCCCATACAATAGCAAAGGTTCACCCAGCTTTTTCAAAAGTTTCGATCATCGTGATGAGTGCATTAGTACGTATGAGGAAGAATTTATTCAAAAATTCATTTCGCATGTCTTCCCAAATAAAAATTGAATTGGGAGCAAGCGAGTGAAACCATATTTTGGCCTTTTCCTTTAGAGAGAATGGGAATAACACCATACAAATTATATGGAGGGGCGATCCTGTAGAAAGGAAAGGACTGCAAACATCCTCAAAATCTCTTTGATGAATTGTGGGTTCTCGTAATCAACCCTCGATACACGTGGAGAAAACGAATCATCTCCAACTTCATAGCGAAATTGGTTAAATTTCTTCAAGTAGGGAATACATGAGTTTGTTGTGTTTCTGAGGTTTCGTAATCTCTCGTGCGGTTCTTTCCACATCGGGTGTGGGCGTGTGGAGCTTGATTTTCTAAAATTAACATTTCCTCCCGCCGCCGGGTTGCCCAGCGCAACACCATCCTTGTCGGGAGGTTCACGGGTCTTGTGGGTTACTAAAAATCCTTGACATTTAGATTAAAAAGAGTTTGTTGATTCCCAGGATGTTCCATCTGAGGTTTAGGCTTCTCTTGAAACAAACGCCTTACTGTGACCTTCGCACGTCTCGAGGTATAATCTTTACAGCTCAGATTGCTCGTCACGAGCCCAAACCGACATGCACCAATATTACTCCAACTAGACAAGTATCCACTTATATTATCTACAAAAAGAATTAAAAGAACAAGAGAGAAAACTATTGATTTGGTACTTAAATTGAAAATTACCACTAGCTCTCTCCTCGATCAACTGTGAGTGCTCGCCACTCCCTGAATAACGACGCCTAAAATGCGTTTCATCTAATTCAGGTGCTGAAATTATTCCAAGCGAGGGAACTCGCATGTCATCACATTATAATACTATGGGAGTCCATGTCATTTATGTGAGTGGTTTCTAGTTGATCCTGTGGATTGCTTTCCAACAGAGCTGTGCAATTAAAGTAAAATCGGGGTTGTGATCGATTGATTTATTAACCGATCGACTAAACTATCAGAAACTGTATGGAGAATGATAGGGATCCTTAGGGTTTCCACTCCTCAATAACTAGGTAACACCCACCTCCTCACTTACAATCTCATCTAGAGCTAATGATGAATGGTCTTCGATGGGGGATATAACTTTAAAAGTTTTTATAAGACAAAAAATAATTGAACGATAACAAACACTCGCTTCGCACGATCGGCCTGACTCTTAGGTTTGCATTCAGATCAAGCACAACGTGTACCAAGAATCTCTCGCTCACACATTGTCGAAGATACCAAACTAAGGTTTTAGAAGAATTTTCTATGTTTAATATCGCATAAACTCTATTGAAGCATAAAAGAGGGATCGAGGTCATACTCAAGGGGGTGTCAATCATAACCCTATCATGGAGGTTTAGAACCCATTAAAGCCGAATTGATTCATAATTGCTGGAACACTAATAGTAAACGTAAATTAAGAAATAACACTTCAATTGCAAGGTTGAGATATAAAAAACACAGAGTCTCTCAATGAACACCAAGTTATCAAAACAATTGAAAGATTACCATTGCTTAAGAACCTAGAATCAGAAGAAAACTAAGTAATTTCATTCTATGAAACCCCGAAACAAAAATGAGGAAACTCAAAGGTTAGAGCCAAAACCTTAGAATCCGAACTCCTTTCATTCGCCCTAAAGTGGGCTTAAATAATAATCCTCATTAGTGATCTCGGTTGTGGATCGGTAAGACGAGCGTGCCTCTTGCACCAAGATCGAAATTCGCTCAAACTTACGCTGTAGACGATAGTCGGGTACCCCAGATCGCTTAGTGCGGCACCGGCTCGTGCGCACTGTAATTCAATGCACCTGGGGTACCTAAGACAACTATCTTTGTACCGTATCAACGTTCCATCGCATGTGGGTACCGGCATTAGCCAGTGTGGTACTAGTACCATCGCTTCTCCACAAATGCCCTCTTCACTCAGAACTACTGGCCTCCGACATCAGTTCGTGTAATCAACAACGATGATCTACAACTGATCAGAACTAAACCGCTATACGAAAATGTGCACAGGATCGAACAACCTATGATGCATAAAAAGGTAGAAAAGGTCAAAAGCACCTATTCTACACAAAATGAAAGCAAAAAATGAGCTGAAGGGCTTAAAACCTTATATAAATGTCGCAATTTTATGTATCCAACATTGTACATAAAGGTACTTGATAGGTTACTGCTTAGATGCCTATCATTCCCAAACATCATAAAAGTGATGAAGCAAGTTCATGAAGGGGTCTATGGAATCTACTGCCAAGATAAATGTGACTGTCACATTGGGAGACATGGTTATTTTTGGCCAAATCCATCCTAAGTGATCAGGACCAATTACTCCAAGGGTTGTCAATAGTGTCAAAAAGTATGAAAGATACAAAGGATACCCCTATTGTGGAACTCCACTAATCAGGAAGTCGCGGCCTTCGTAGGGACGGGCCATGGACTTAATTGGGAAAATCTACCTAGTTGGACACAACTTCATCTTTGTTACTACAGACTTCTCGACCAAATGGGTGGAGGCAATACTCATCAAGAAGGCAGAGTGTATGATGTGATCCAATTCATCAAGGAACAAGTCATTCATAGATTTGAATTCTCGATCCATTGCCAACTTACCAAGGCACCATGTTCACTAAGGATGGATGACTTGTTTTGCCAAGGACTACATTCAACTCATATCAAACTTAATTTCTTTTATACCCAAGCAAATGGGTAGGCAAAAGCTTCTAATAAGGTATTGATAAGCATCATGGAGAAGATGTTGGAAAATAATCCTAAAGATTGGCACATAATTTTATCTGAGACCTTATGAGCTTATAGAACTTCTAAGGGAGATTCAACAGGGGTAAGTCCTTACTCTCTAACATATGGACAGGATGCAGTGCTTCCAATGGAGGTGGTAGTTCCTTCTCTAAGGGTATCCTGGCATAATGACCTTAATCCTCAAGAATACAGTGAGGCCATGATGATAGAACTTGAGGCATTGGATGGGAAAAGATTACAAGCACTTGACCACATCATGATCCAGAAAACGAAAGTGGTTAGGGCCTACAACAAGCGGGTTAGAAGAAAGAGTTTTGAAGAAGGGGAGCTTGTTTGGAAGGTAGTGCTACCCATCGGTGCTAAAGACGGAGAATTGGAGAAATGGTCTCCTAACTGGGAGGGACCATTCAAAGTTCACCAAGTATTGCTCGAAAATGTCTACTAGTTATCAAGCCTTGAAGGGGAGCTACACAAAAGGTTCATCAATGGGAAGTACCTCAAGAAATACTTTCCCACAATGTGGAAAATATTGGATACTACCAAGAAAAACTAAGGTAGGGAATGAGGAAATATAACAACAAATAAACCTATCACCATTTTGGAATTGGGGAAACTTTTCCTAGTAATTACTTTGAGTGATAAAGTAAGCTATTTTGGCCACTCACTACTCAAACCTTTTTGTATTCTCAATGTCATACTACTACCTTTCAATTGTTTTATGATAAATAAAGTAGTTCGACCACTTTAAACCTGAGGAAATAGATATTGATCTTTTATTTGAAGGTTAAAGTAGGTTTTGGGACCCCTGTTGATCATAAATAAAGGTTTTTCCCCAAGAATGAGCTCATAGCTTCAACAATTCTCCAAAGTAGTATTCTATGACCACTTTAAAACCTGAGAAATATGGGACATTTGAGGATAAAGGCTTGGCATAGTTGGGTAAGGGCTGGCTCACCTAATTTTAGCCCAAATTTCCTTGAGAGGGTCACTGCCAGTCAGGTCAAGCTAATATGGCTCGCTTTTATTCAGTTAACTCACTAGCTCCAAATTCCTCGCCTAAGTCGACTATGGGCTAAAATGGGTTAAATTGTGCCATAATATTTAAAAATATTAAAATATATAATTTTCATTATTTCAATGAAGTTCAATGTATATTATTGGTCTTCTACTACACTATTTCTTTGTTTATTTTATTCTTATTTGACATGTTCCATATTTAATGTTTCATACTTTTATAAATAAAATATTAATCTTATATAAAGCTTGAAATACATGACCTCGCTTTAGGGATTTCCAAAAAATAAAAATAAAATGTTCATTTTAAATATTTTATTCTTACTACATGTCCCATGATTACTTTTCGTACTATTATAAATAAAATATTAATTTTAAAACAAATGGGAAAAGACATTAATTTACTTTGCCTTAAGAATTTAAACAAGAAATCAAACCCGCTAGCCCGCTCGAACCCAAGTAGCCCAATGAAAGCTTATTCTGAGCCCTTATTTTTATGGCCCAACCCCTCCTAAATTTCAGTTACCACTCTGTACTCTCACAACCCCGACTCCATATTCCCATCTCTACTTCTTGCCATCAGATTCACAAGACTTTGATTTCTCCAAGGATGTTTTTATTCTCTCCAGAGATAGTTGTGAGATTATTAAGGCTGGCTAGGAGAAATAGGTATGAGATAAGTTCCAAGATAGGATTTGAGGCAGTAAAGTTGGCCTTTGGCCACTTCACCACAAAAACACAAAGTTCTTCAAGATTCTCTACTAATTCCCCAATGAAGACTTCTTTACCTTCTCAAGATTGTGGAAATAGCAGTGGAAATATTCGAGTAAATGAGGTAGGCCTCTAGGCCATTGGGTACACATATTTCCCCAAATATAACACCTGGACAAGTTCATGACAGAGTATCATAATCACTCTAAGATTGAGGAAATAAGCCCTATAAGAATTAGAGTAAGGACTCTAAAGTAGCCATATACTTTCAAATTGGACTTGTTACATCATTGCACCAAGAGATAGGTTGTCCCTTGGGAGCAAATGGAAAAATCAATGAGCAGCAGTCAATGTTGCAACATTGCTTCTCCATGTTGCGACGTGACAAAGAGTATGAAATTATAGTAGCAGTTCACGTCACAACGTTGCTTCTTCACATCGCGACATTGCTTCTTCACATCGCAATGTCATATGTGACTACAACACCATGGATGAATTTGCACCTAAATGGAAGGGGATCTAAGAGCTTATAAGAGTAAGGTAAAATAGGCTTTTGGCCATGGTTTAAGAAGAGGGGTTTTGGTTTTTATCAAGCCCGTCCCAATCACAATAAATAAAGAAAGTAGGCCTTATAGCCACCAAACTAAGGGAATATAACATCCTTAAAAGTGTACATGTCTCAACAACAACAATCATTCAAGAATTATTCAAAATAAGTTGTCAACAAATATCCAAAGGTAGGCATAATGCCACCTTGGTTTGCTAGTTTAGCCACATGCAAGAAGTGCGCCTGTGCAAGTGTTTAGCAAACACACACATCCAAAGGTAGGCTTAGTGCCTCCTTGATCTACTAATGCAATGTCATGGCTGTGGTGCACGTGTGTAAATGTTCAGTGATAGCACATATACAAGGTAGTCTAAGTACACCGTCCACTAGTTCATACACATACGTAGTGCACCTGTAAATGTCAATGAGTTCCCAACATAGCAATCAGAAAGTCAATAAAGAGCCATCTAATCAAGAAAAAAGGTAAGATGTTGAAGATCGCTCAACTTACCTAAAGGTATGATGGCAAGGTCTCTAGCGCCCATCGAATAATAAGGCTGAGAAGTCACCTCATGATGCTTCCGGCTAGTGACGAGGTGAATAGGGATCGAAAGTAGAGGGAGAGATACTTTAATCCGTATACAAAGGGGAGAAAAGCTGTAAGAACAAGACTCTTTCTTGATTTTTTTTATGACTTTTTCAAGAAGAATGAAGTATTTGAAGTTCTAAAAAATGAAAAAAGGATCATTCTTTATTTCAAAGAAATTTTTATCGAAGAACAAAGGATTTGAAGTTCTAAAAACCCTAAAAAATATTTTTTTTTCCTTGATGTTTAAGGATTTTTTTGGTAAAGAACAAAGAATTCGGAGTTCCAAAAAACGAAAAAGGGTCTTTCTTGATTTTTAAAGAATTTTTTGTTAAAGAACGAAGGATTTGAAGTTCCAAAAAATGAAAAAGGTCATTTTTGATTTTAAAGAATTTTTCGTTGAAGAATGAGTGATCTAAGTTCTAAAAGCAAAAAGACTTCTAGTTCTTGAAAAATCTAGGGAAAACTATTTGCATTATCGATTTCTCTCTTTTATTGGAGGATGAATCTTCAATATTCCCTTAGAAGTCATACCTAACATTCACCATAAATAACCAAGTCAAAAGTGGACTGATTTTACTCATCTAGTACGTGCTAGTTTTGAAGTTCATGTTGTGGAGGATGGCCAAAAAAATCGAACTTCAGGAAGACAATCAACGACAAAACTAGTGATCGCGCAGCTTGAGAAGTTCAATGGTGACGTCGGAGGAAAAGGATGTTTTTGGCAAATTACGATGATCACAAAACCGTCCCAATGGCGTTTAATCTCACCGCGGATGGCAACGAAAGTGCAAGGAGCAAATTTCAAGTGACCGAAGTGACGAAGAACAAAATCTATGGCGGAAGTTTAATCAGAATGGGAAAAGAAAGAAAGGAGAAAGGAAGATACCGTGGAAGGGTTATAATGTAAATCAAAGGGATTTCTTCCAGAACCTTCAAATCCTAAAGAGAGCCTTGATAAAAAAAAAAAAAAAAAAAAAAGTATGAACTTAATATGGAAAGAAAGGAGATCAAAAGTCACAGTTTTGAAAGAAAAATTAGTGAAAGGCTTTTCGAGGTATTGCCTAAGTTTTTAATTTCTCCACCTAAGCTGGGTTTCGCTCGCTCTTCCCCGTTGATAATCCACATCCAAACGGGTAAGTCAGACTCAGCCCCATGATGAGAATGAAAAGGACAAGAGAAAATAAGCATTTTTGACATATAAAAAGCTTTAATACATACAAATACGCCCATAGGCCATTATATATGAGGGCAATTGTTTGCACTAAAAATAAAATTTTGGGCCCAAATGGTATTTTTTCGCCCTAAATGGTAGTGGAATAGGCCGAATAGATATGCCAAGTCCAAACCATGTGAGCCCAAGCCCCTGAGAATCAGCCCATGAAAAGGTCTAGGGACATTTTTGAAATATTTAAAATTTGTCAAAGCTACTAGTAGAGAGTGGTGAGACTTTGTCTAAAAGGGAGAAGATGGAGAAGACTTTTTCCAAGTCATGACATGGCAAAGTACTTGAGCAATTATGGGAAGGAGGGAAAGCTACTGTGGGAACAAGATTGTAACGTTTAAAAAATACCTAGTAACAAGCCATAACATGTTTAGGTATAAAATAAAGTAAATTAAATTTTTTTCCGGAATTTAAGTCCTAAGAACGAACAAAATATACAACCTAAAATTTTACAATGTAATGACCCGAATATACCTCTTAGTCATTACATGTTTAGTGGTATTTTGTAAGCATAATTGAACGTTTACAGTTAATGCAAACCTGAAACGAGAGAGACCCTAAAGTTTATAGATTGTTTAAGGACAAATTGTAATTTGTCCGAAAAGGGGCCCAAAAGATATGAATTGATGACTATGGGCCAAAATGAGATAAAGGAAAGTTTAATCTATAAATAGAAGGAGCAGGGCTTAAAAAGCAAATAAGCAAACTTGACCCAAAAATGGGTTATTTGGAGGGCCAAACATGGCCTTAGAAAATCTGGATTTTTAAAAGACCAAATTGGTCTCATTTTGGGAGAATCGGATGGGGAGAAGAGAGAAGAAGAGGAAGAGGAAGAAGAAGAAGAGAAGAAGAGGAGCCAAGATCAAGCCAAACAAAGCTCAATTAAGGTATGGAAACTCACCTTGATTATGAATTCTAGGTGATTATGTATGAATTTCCATGCTTTGATGGTTATAATCTTGCCCAAATCTAGGGTTTTTTGCTGTAGGTTTCATCTTTAACCCAAAAAATGATAGCAAGGTGGGTAAAACCCCATATGACACAAGAAGTTCATGAAATCCTCTCAGAGGATGAATCCATGGTCGAGGAGGTAATTGAGTTGTGGTTTGAACAAACCCTAACTAACCTCATGTTTTGTTTTGTGTAAGGTTATAACCTATATTAGAAGGGTTTTGGAAGAAATTCATGATGTATTGTTGAAGAAATATATGAAATTGGAAAGAGAATTGAGTAGGAAAGTGATTATAAGATGAATTTGGAAGTGATCTTGAAGGACAGGAGGCATAGAGTTGATCAAGCCAAACATATGGAAAATGTGAGAAAAACACCCATCCTGGGCATTCTGGTAGCACCCCCACCGGTAGTTAAGTTCTACCGGTAGGACTCTGACTCGGTCATTTTGGCCAAGTCCTACCGGTAGGACTGCTGACTGCTCCCGCTTGACCCGCCGTAATTGCCATAACTCTACTTCTTATCCCGATTTGAGTGATTCAAGTGGGCTACAAATAGACTTCAAAGGAGAACCAAACTTAAGAGAGGGTATCTCCACTTCTGACTCTATGGTAGAAAATCCACTCAGTGTGGCTATGTGCAAGCCCATTTCGCATCGCTGATCATAGCGAATCCTGTTGCTCTTGACGTATCTTGAGTTCCGGTACTCCGAATTGGGTGATTCCAGTTGGAATAGAACCCTTAACATCTTATCTTTAAAGGAGTACAAATATCCAGTGTCAAATATCAAGACAAGGCACTGGAAAATAAATATTTCAAACTGTCCTCTGTGAATGCAGAAATCGAATTAGCTTGGCATGAAAATGCCATAACTTGAGTCTCGACGATCCGAATGGATTGATTCTAATTTCGAGTAAAGATGATTCATAGAGGAACAAGAATATATGGAAAGATATAGAGGATCACAAGGACTACCTAGACCAAATAATGAATGAGTGGACGCCCCGATTAGTGCCCTAAGACTCCGACAAGACCCTAGATCTCCGACAAGGCTACCGCGACTCGGCCCGATTAGTGCTACGACTCCCGCTCAAGTAATTTCTAAGATCTCGGGCCGGTGCTATGGCACCTAGCATCAGATTGCATCTTTCCGTGGTACTTATTGTACCGTCCTACTCATTTTTATAATCAAGTCTAGGGTAGTCGGATGTATATATGATAAGACACTCGAATAAAGAATAAGAGTAAAGATCCAACGATCTGACTGGCCCCGCAGTAACACGTACTCCCAGATCCGATAAGTTCCGTCAGATAGTCCCAGCACTCACGTACTTCGTGATTCGATAAGCCCTGCCTCTCGAATAAGACTCCGTAGTACCTAACGTACTCCCGTGACTGGAATCGAGTTTTGCAAAGACTTACGAAGGCTCGTGATCCGACCAAATCCCGTAGATTCGAATAAGTTCTATAGTACCACGTACTCGATGCATCAAGCTGCCTCGTGATTCCGACCGCTCGTAGTACCTACGGTACCCCGTATGTGGTTAAGTCTCACGGTGATTCACAAGTTCCGTAGGCACCTAGGGTACCTCGTGAACCCGCTGAAGTTCTCAGAGCACCTACGCACTCTCAGATCCTCAGATAAGCTCAGGTGAGTACCTACTGCGTCTCAGACGGTGATTACATAAGTCTTCGCGAGGTACCTACCGGTACTCTTGTATTTGTGGTACTCACAAGTACTTCCCGCATATGGATAAGTCCCTGGTGATTCGATCTGCTCAGAAGACCTACGTACTCCTCGCATTTGATTAAGCTCCCATCCCAGACTGACCGCTCTCAGAGTGCCCACTAGTACTCGTGATCCGGCAAGTCTGGCCCCGACCGATAAATCTGTGAGTACCTACGTACTTCAGATTCGAATAAGTTCTCATCCTCGATCCGATAAGTCTGCAGTACCCACCCCCAACCAGAAAGTGTTCCCATCCTCGATTTAATAGTCCTCAGAGTACCTACGGCACTCTCGTGATCCCGACTGCCCCCGCATCCGAATATGTCCCCGGCCTCTCGACCTTGTTCAGAGTACCCACGGCAATTCCCGAATTTGATTGTTCTGTGAGTACCTACGTACTCTTGCATCGCAAATAAGTACAAGTCTGTGAAGACCCGCATAAGTTCAAGAAGATAAGTATATGTCCAGAAGACCAAGATAAGTCTCAGAAGATAAGTATAGTTCCAAGACATGTACAAGATCCTAAATACATGTCCAAGTTCGTAAGACCGTGATAATGCTCCTTGCAAGATAAGTATAGTTCTGTGAATACATGTATGGATCCAACATGTATAGGTTCCTCAGAATACAAGAATAAGTCTGTAAGACCAAGATTTACTCAGAAGAAGCTTTAAGACACGGCTAATGCGATAAGTTTTGTAGTACTTACGGGTACTCCCGTATAAGGATAAGTTCTGTAACTCCTATGGGAGTCCCGAATAAACATAAGTCCTAAGTATAAGCTCAATAAGAATAAGATCTCAGAATTCTACTGAGATCCGAATAAGCGTAGTCAGTTATAAGAAGAAGTACTGTGATAAGTTCATAATATAAAATGCATGGAATTTATACTATCTCTCATATTGTTTTATGTGTTAAATGTGTATATGCATAAGAAACATGTTTCCACTAAGCGTAGTTTAGCACGGTTTTAACTGTAGGTACAAGAAGACATCTGAAGACTCCCGCATACACCGGGCCAACACACCGCAAGGCCACTACATGTAGGTTCCGCGCTCCGATTTGTAAATGTAAAAGTTCGGGCTTTATATGTAATGAGTCATGATATGTATATAATATTTTGGAATATATAAGATGTAAGTCATACCCACAACAAAAATTCGCCGGCTTTAAAAAAAAAAAAAAAAATCAGGTAAAGAGTCCCAATATTTGGTCTCGCGTCCCAAAAATCGGGGCGTGACAACAAAAGCCAAATAAATTTGGTAAAAATGTCAAATGGGGACCTAAGGGTCATAAATGAAGAATGTAATTGCTAAAATGTAAATAAAGTGAAATGAAATGAAAATGAAAGTGAAATGAAGCTTTAAAATGAGAATAATGAGAAATGGGAATTAGTGTGTAGGCCAAACAAGGCCTTATGAAGGGGATTTTCGACTTACACCAAATTTGGTCTTGTAAAAGGCATAACTCTATCCGTGCATTTTGGGTTTGGAGAGAAAGAGAGACATGGATTGAGAGAGAAGAAGGAGAATCCATTGTTGCGATTTTCCATGTAAACAAGAGATGAAGTGGATCAAGAAGGAGGAAGAAGAAAGCAGTAGTCCAAGAGCTTAAAGGTAAGAAAACTAAACTTAACCTCTTTTTTCTTGTGTTTGATTTGGGGAAAACTCAACCTTATGTAAAGGTGATTTTGATTAGTTGTAGATCAGTTTCAAGAAAAGCCAGTCGAAGTTTTGAAGTGTATCGATGATTGGTATCAGCTCTGGATTGGTTTTGATGAATGTTTGGTAAAAGGAAATGTTGTTTTCAAATGAGTTGTCATTAAAATTAATAAAACCCTCGTTGTTGTTTTGGCTATAGGTTAAGTTATAATTATCCAAATGTAGTGATTCTAATTGGTAAAGAACCATAATATATAGGGATAAAAATTTATAGAAGGGAACAGGAACAAATTGTAGCACTAAGGCTCCCGAATATGGGCTTAAAGGTGAGTTCGGGTAGCTCACGTGTATGCCCTGTTTTGGGTGTAGTTGTGGTGTTTTGGCTATATGGACTCTTTACTCATCCAAATTGAGTGATTCAAAATTCTAAGTAAACTAGACTTCTAGAGGAATAATTTACTTGAAGGAAGTGTAATTAAATTTTAACCTTAAAGTGCCGAGAAATCTGTCAAAGTGAAGCTATGTGCATATTCTGTTTTTCAAATTAGAGTAGTCTAAATGCAAAATGTCGTAACTTGAGTTTGAGTGATCCAAATTGGATGATTCCAATTGGAGAAGAAACCTTAGAACCATATCTTAAAATGAATGAAGGAACCATTACCAATTTATGGATTTAAGACCCCAGAAATCGAAAAAAAAACAGTGGGTGATCCAATGAGCTGGGCACATCGACTAGTATGGCAGTGAAATGTCATAACTTGAGTTTGGGTTATCCAAATGAGATGATTCCAATTCCTAATGAAAATAGAACTCCTAAAATAACCGACTAATATGTGATTGTCATTGTATTTGAATGTATCATGAGGAAAGCCCAGATGAAGTCCGGGATTCATGATTGGAATCAAAATACTATTTGGTTTGTTCTCAAACTCCTCTATTTCTAAAATATTTGAATAATTACTTATTGATTTGAATTTTGGAAATGATTGACAATAAAGTGCATATTGATTTGTGTTTGAAATGATTTGTTTAAGTGATTTGAGACAATTGCTTGTGAAACGAATTTGCATAAGAAAATTGCATGAATGTGAAAATGTTCTATTTGCATACAAATGTATATATAATATTGTAAATTGTATTGAATGATTTAATGCCCTTAAAAGAATGTTAACCTGCTAGGAATTCGAGTTAAGGGATAAATTCGTATACCAATAAGAGTCGAACAAACGTATCTATTGTGGTATACCGATCCGTGAGCCTATACCGCAGATCTAGAAGCAGGCCACCAAATCGAGTACTATATATATATATATATATATATATATATATATATATATATATATATACCGACCAGAAATTCTTAGAAGGACCATGTCAGGATTCGCTATCCCATGCAATCAAAGCATGCAGTTAAATTCAATAAGGGCAAATGATAATGAGACTGAGTGCCGCATCGACGAAGTCAATGATTTTTTCTTTCTTTCTTCGCCTATGAAATGTAATAATGTACCAGATGACCAATGAATTGTAATTGATTTATTGAATAAATATATAGATACGTGATTGCATCAGTGATTGTCATTGAAAATTGTACAAAGCATTGTATTATAAATATTGCATTTTTCGATTTAAAATGAAATGAAGAGAGAATATAATCAGATGTAACCACTAAGCATGAAAATGTTTAGCGATTGTTTTTATCAATGCAGTACCGAGAGTGAAGGAAATAAGAGTGAAGACCGCACAAGGCACAAAGCCAACGTCAAAGCCATCTGAGGAGAAGTAAAACTGCAAGACACAGCGCATGAAATCGAATTGACTCTTTTTGTATAAAGTATCTTGTGAAAGTTAAACTCTGATTCTATTTTGCAAATGTTTTTTATATTGAAAATTTTGATAAATTTTGTAAATGATGGTACAAATGTGGAAGTTATCCCAAAATGATAGGCCTTCCGCAAAAAATGGTTAATATATATTTTTACGTATACCCAATGAGTATTTGAAATGCGTTTGGTAATGAAAATGTATTCACATTTGTATTGAATTTTTTTTTTTTTTTTTGTATTTGACTGAAATGAAAGCGAGGATCATTTCCCCATATTTGTCTCGAATTCATTAATCTGCTCTGCCGCACGGCGACGATCCGTTCTTACACTTATGGTGGTCGTGAGCTATGATTTAGGCTGTTTTTTAAATGATTTTTGAAATTTGTTTAAAAAAAATGATTTTGAAATTGTTTGTAAATGATTTTGAAAATTGTTTATGACATGCATTGCATTTGCATATAAAGGATGACGTGACTCTGATGCGGATCTTATCGGTCTTAATAGGTAAGCAATGGATAGTTCAAGACCCCATAGGATCAGAGGTGACTCAGGAAGTCGCCCAAATAGTCCTGCTAATGTGGATGGTGGGCAAGCATCCCATGCTCCACCGATGAATGACCAAGGTCAAGCGACAAGAGGTGCTATGGATATCCCTTCAGAATAGCGTTTAGGCACCGCAAAGAGCAACAAGAATCGGCCTGTAATTGTTCCCCAAATTGGCCACCCATAGAGAGAATGGCAAAATATCTACCCATGGATTTCCTTGGGAAGAAATATGATGAGCTTTCCATGGCGAAAAATTGGCTCGAAAGAACTGAAACAATGCTGCAGAAAATGCATTGTACACCAGAGGAGAACTTAGAGTGTGCGACTTCTTTACTACAGGATGAGGCTTATCAGTGGTGGCTTTCCGTGACAAGGACCGCACCACCGGAGGGTATTACATGGGTGCCTTCCCAGTTATAATTCAGGAGCAATATGTGGGTTGGGATTAACCGGTGCAATATGAGACGAGTTTCATAATCCGCTAAAGATGTATGATTGTGATAGAATATCAAAGGGAATTCACCCGGTTGAGCAAGTATGCTCCCGAAATGCTAATTACTGAAGAAGAGAAGTGTCGTAAGTTTGAAGATGGCTTCAATGATTATATTAAGGCCCATGTCATAGGATTTTGCCATGATGACTTTTCTAAGATTGTGACATGTGCCTTGAATGTAAAAAGAGTGAAGAAGGAAGAGTATGAAAGAAAATAAAGAAGACGAGGTAAGAAAAACCCCGTCCAATCAAGTTCTACCACACTGCAGTAAGAAATTCAGAGGGACCACAGGTTCTAACTCATCACAAATTTCAGTGGGATCACCAAGCCACCGTAGTAAGGAGACTATTCCGTTTAAGATCATTAATCGCTAGTACCAGATAGTTCTTCTTCGAGGGGACTAGTTTTCTCCTTTTGCACATTGTGGGAGGAGACATAAAGGAGAGTGTTGGAGACTAACAGGTGCTTGTTTGGCTTGTGGATCTAATGAGCACAAGATAAAAGATTGTCTTAGAGCTCATTCCTTCACATCACCCTAGATTGGGGGTACAGTTTCAGCTATACATAAGAGAAACAAGGACAACATGAGTGTTGCATCACCAATTGCACTGAGACAAGCGACATAGACTATAGGCAAACAGGATGCCCATGCTCCGGCTAGGGCATATGCAATGAAAGTAGTGGAAGACAAAGATGCACCGGATGTGATAGTTGGTAAATTTTCTATCTTTGAGACTAGTATATGCATTAATTGATCTAGGTTCAACCCATTCTTATGTTTTCAATCTCCATTCCGAAGTTTCAGGGTTCAACAAAGAGTGAAACCGAAAGATGATATTTTGGTGATAAACCACTGGGCATAGTGTCATTGTGAATAGAGTTTGATAGAGATTACTCCCATTAGAATACTAGAGTATGAATTTGATGGTGAGTTCATGTGATATTTGGGATGGATCAAGCCAGTCCCGACACCAAGTGGTAGTTGATCGTAAGGAAGAGAGTGACCTTAAGGACACCGAGGGCGAGGAAGTGACTTCTACTCAAATGAGATCAAACCCTCTCTAATGTGATGATCCGCTACTATCATAATAATGGTTCAGTAAGGGGTGTGGAAGTTTACTTAAATGCATGGTGATAAATACAAAAGGGCAGAGTCTAGCCTTTTACACCCCTGCGCTTTCAGGATTATCCGCACGTATTCGGAGGAGCGTTGTGGATTACCTCCACAGAGAGAGATCAGTTTGCAATCGACAAGAAACTAGTAGCTACTGAATCCATTACACCGTATAGAATGGCTCCACTAGAAATAAAAGAGAATCAAGCTTCAAATTAAGAATCATAGAGAAAGGATTCATTCGTCCGAGTGTATCACCATGGGGACCGCCAGTGCTCTTTGTTAAGAATAAAGATGGTACACTTCAGTTGTGTGTTGATTATAAGCAACTGAATAAAATGACAATGAAGAACAAATATTTGTTACCTAGGATTGATGACTTGTTCAACCAACTTAAAGGCGTTGTCTTTTCAATGATCGACTCACGATCCGTGGTATCATCAATTGAGGATTGGCGATTTGATAGCATAAGACGGCATTTAGAACGCGGTATAGACGTTACGAGTTCCTTGTAATGCCGTTTGGGTTGACAAATTCTCCAGCAACTTTCATGGACTTAAATAACAATGTTTTCCAACCGTATGTAGATCAGTTTTTCATGGTGTTTATAGACAACATCCTTGTGTATTCAAAGGATCGGGAGAATCATGATACGCACCTTCGAGTAGTGCTAGAAACCATGAGAAAGGAAAGGTTATATGCAAAATTGAGCAAATGTGAATTTGGTCGAGAAGTGTCTTTCCTCGAATATTTGTAATAAGAAGAATTCATAATCAAAGAAGGTAGAGGTGATTATTGAACTAAACCACCGAAATCGTACTGTAAAGGTGCGTAGTTTCAGATCGCGTGCTACGCTGTATGTTCGGCGGTTTCAGATCGGGCCCTATGACGCAGGATCGGGGCCCAAAAGAATGTGAAATTTGAATGGAGTGCGAAAAGTGTCAAGCCAATTTAAAATAAAGCATTCTTAACCGAGGTAACTCTGGGTTTTATCACCCAACCTAAGGTGAAGGAATATGTGGGATTTTTAGCAATGCTGTCAAGAAATGGACTCCTGAGCGCGCCCCCATGCAAGAGGGTAAGTGGTAGCTTGTGCTCAAGGCGTAGGAAGCCACATGAAAGAATTGCCCTACGATGATAATGGAATCGCTACCATTATATTCGGCATTTCTGAAAATATGGAGACATTATCTGTACAGGAAAAGTGTTTCATCTACACCAATCACAAGAGTCTTAAGTATTTGCCCTCACAACGAGAGCTTAACCTGAGACAACGTAGATGGATGGAATTGATTAAAGATTATGATTGCATGATTGATTATCACCTCGGAAAGGCCAATGTATAAGTAAGATGCGAGTAGAAAGGCAGAAACGCTAATAGCATTGAATGCTCATCACACAATGCATAAACGGTGAAACAAAGGCGTAGTTAATAATGTAATCGGATTTGCTTGAATCGAGTGCTAGAGGCATAAAAGAATTATGAGAAAATTTCTACCATAGTGAGTCAGATTAGAGAGGGAAAAGAACCGAAGCCTCGGTGGAAGGAAGATGGATCCTCAGACAAAGATCTGGTTTGTGTAACTAATGATAGAAATCAAGAGTTTCATTCTAGAAAAGCCACACAATGAATCTTTTCGCTTATGCATCCGTGTAGCACAAAGATGTATCAAGATTTAAAGGTTTCTCAGATCGGTGGTCTGAATGAAAGAGATGTATCGAATTTGCACCAAGTGTATGGTGTCAAAAGTGAAGTGTAGCACCAAGTTCCTTCGGATTATTAAACACCCGAGTGGAAATGGGACCGACCACCATGGATTTCGTGGGTCGGGTTACCATCAAGTAGGAAGAAAGCATGACTCAATTTGGGTTGTGGTAGACCGATTGACTAAGTCAGCTCACTTCCTACCAAAGGAGAACTGAACCATTCACTTCAGCTGTCAGCAGAGTCGCATAAGGAAATAGTTCTGCCATACTGTGGATTCCCATATCCATCATTTCAGAGTAGAGATCCGAGGTTCACTCGAGATTTCGGGGGAAAATTCCAAGAGGCTAGGCACTCGATCAATTTAGCACAAGATTCCACCCATCGATGGACAATTGGAAAAAGAGTGATCCAAGTGTCGGAAGATATGCCGAGAAGTCAGGTATCACTGGTGAGGGTACTGGGATAAACACATTCCTCTGGGCTGAATTTGTGTATAACAATAGCTTCCAGTCGAGTATTGGAATAGCTCCTTACAAGGCTCTACACGGAAGAAAATGCATAACACCATTATGTTGGACCGAGTTAAGCGAGAAGAAAGTGATTGGCCCCGATTTGATTCAAGAAACCGAAGAAAAGGTGAAAATAATTAGAGAAAAGTTTAAATTGGCCATGGATAGTCAAAAATCATACGCCAACATGAAAAGAAAGGATGTTCGTTATGAGATCGGTGAGAAGGTGTTTTTGAAAGTATTGCCTTAAAAGAAGGTAATGGGATTCGAGAGAAAGGGTGTTGAGCCTAGGTTCATTAGGCCATATGAAGTGATTGAAAAGTGGATACAAGCAAGGCAGATTGGCCTTACTCCAAAGTTGGAAAAGATCCATAATGTTTTTCATGTGTCAATGTTGAGAAGGTACATATCAAATCCATCGCATGTAGTCTCTTCAAAGACGATTGAGTTTAGACCAAATTTGACGTATGAAGAGGAGCCAGTAGAGATCTTGGCTCGAGAAGTGAAAGAATTGCGAAACAAGCAAATCCCACTAGTCAAAGGAGAAACCACAAGACCGAGGAAGTCACATGGGAAAGCGAAGAAGCATGCCAAGATCAATATCCCTTAACGTTCAATGAAGGTAATTTTGAGGACGAAATTTTCTTAAGAAGGGGAGAGACAGTAACTCCCTAAAAATACCCTAACAGTTTCAGAACATGTTTAGGGTATAAAATAAAGTAAATGAAATTTTTCCGAAATTTAAGTCCTAAGAATGAAAAAAAATATACAGCCCAGAAAATTTACAGGAGCCAAATAAATTTGGTAAAAATGTCAAATGGAGACCTAATGGTCATAAATGAAGAATGTAATTGCCAAAATGTAAATTAAGTGAAATGAAATGAAAATGAAAGTGAAATGAAGCTTTAAAATGAGAATAATGAGAAATGGGAATTAGTGTGTAGGCCAAACAAGGCTCCATATAGTTTGACTTAAGACCAAATTTGGTCTTGTAAAGGGCATAACTCTCTATTCACAGGCATTTTGGGTTTGGAGAGAAAGAGACACTTGGATTGAGAGAGAAGAAGGAGAAGCCATTGTTGGTGATTTCTTCCATGTAAACAAGAGATGAAGTGGGATTAAGAAGGAGGAAGAGAAAGAAAAGAGAAAGTTAAGAGCTTAGAGTTAAGAAAAACTAAACCCTAACCTCTTTTTCTTGTGTTTGGATTTGGGGAAAAACCCTAACCTTATGTAAAGGTGATTTTGATTGGCTATAGATTAGTTTTGGGGTTGTGTTGGGTCGGGTTTTGAAGTGTATTGTTGATTGGTATTGGTTTGGATTGGTTTTGATGAATGTTTGTAAAAAGGGAAATGTTGGGTTTTCAAAGGAGTTGTTGTCAAATTTTCATCAAACTCCTGTTCTTTGCTTATTATGTTGTTATAATCATCCAAATGAAATGATTCTAATTGTTAAAGAACCATAAGATAGGGCTACAAATGTATAGAAGGTACTAGATCAAATTAAAGCACTCAAGGCTCCCTGAACATAGACTTCTAAAGATGAGTCTCTAGTAGCCTGGCTGGGCATGCCCCGTTCAGGGGTGTAGCTGTGGTGTTTCGGCCATAAGTCAGTTTCACTCATCCAAATTGAGTGATTCAGTAAATTTTGGGTAAACAAGACGTATAGGGGAATAACATACAAAGTAAGTGTAATTAATCTGTAACCAAAATCTGAGAAATCTATCAAAAGTGAGTTATGTTCGGGATTCTATTTTGTAAATTATAGTAGTCTAGATGTAAATGTCGTGAATTTGAGTTTTGGTGATCCAAATTGGATGATTCCAATTGGAGAAGAAACCTTAGAACCATAGATTCAAATGAGTGAAGGAACCATTACCAATTTATGGATTTAAGACCCCAGAAATAAATAAATAAATAGTGGGTGATCTAGTGAGCTGGGCATATCGACTAGTTTAGCATTGAAATGTCGTAACTTGAGTTTGAGTTATCCAAATGAGATGATTCCAATTCCTACATAAAATAGAACTCCTAGAATAACCAACTAATATGTGATTGTCATTGTTTTTGAATAGGGGTTGATGAGGAGGAAAGCCCACATTGAAGTCGAGATTCCGAAGATTGGAATCAAAGCAACGATTTTTGGTTTGTTCTCAAACTCTCTCTCTATTTCTAAAATGTTTGAATAATTACGAAATGATTTCAATTTTGGAAATGATTGACAAGAAATTGCATATTGATTTGTGTTTTAAATGATTTGTTTTAAGTGATTTGAGACAATTGCTTGTGAAACGAATTTGCATAAGAAAATTGCATGAATGTGAAAATGTTTTATTTGCATACAAATGTATATATATACTATTGCAATCAGACATTCAATGATTTTAATGCTCTTTAAAAGAATGTTAACCTGCTAGAATTGAAAGCTAAAGATAAAATTGGTATACCAATAAGAGTCGAACAAACAGACATATCAGAAAGCATACCGATCCGCAGCTCCAGGACAAGATTCGTAGTGTACAATCAACTCCTAGTACATATATATATATATATATATATATATATATATATATATATATATATATATATATATATATATATATATATATTCCGCCCACAAACAATGGACTGCGTTGATTCGTTATCTTTGCAATCAAAGCATATGTTAAATTTGATATGCGACAAAATGATAATAAGATCAAAAGTGCACGATTTGTGATTTGAATGATTTTTTCTTTCTTTCTTTCTGCCTATGAAAATGTATAGCTTGAGATGACCAATGAATTATAATTGATTTATTGAATAAATATATAGATATGTATTGTACTGCATTTGTCATTGAAAATTGTACAAAAGCATTGTATTATAAATATTGCATTTTTCGATTTAAAATGAAATGAAGAGAGAATAGAACTATATAGAACCACTAAGCATGAAAATGCTTAGCGTGTTGTTTTTATAAACGCGCAGGTACCGAGTGAATAGGTACAAGAGTGAAGACCGCACAAGCACAAAGCCAACGTCGAAGCCATTCAGAGGAGAAGTAAAACTCTGCGCACACATGCATGAAATTGAATTGACTCTTTTTGTATAAAGTATCTTGTGAAAATCAAACTCTTATTCTATTTTGTAAATGTTTTTTATATTGAAAACTCTGATAAATTTTGTAAATGATGGTACCAATGTAGGAGTTATCCCAAAATGATGGGCCTTCCGCAAAAAATGTTTAATGTATATTTTTACGTATACCCAATGAGTATTTGAAATGCGTTTGGTATTGAAAATGTATTCACATTTATATTGATTTTTTTTTTTTTTTTTTTTAGTATTTGGATTGGAAATGAAAGCGATGACCGCGTTCCCCCAGATCTAGTTCGGATCCGCCAATCGAGCCTGTCAGTAATTCGGGCAATGACTGGTTCTTGGCAAAGACTTTAGTGAAAACATGGTCAATTATTGGAAAAGGTAGGCTAGGGAAGTTACTAAGAAATGTCTATAAAAGGAAGACTCAACATTAGAGCAAGGGATCGAATTTTTCACAATCAACAACCAAGAAACCAACTGACAATTATCCATCTAGAATTGACTTTTGAACACTCAGAACAAAGCATTTCAGCATTTCTCTTATTCTTCTACAAGTTCAGCAATCGTCTTTTCCATATTCCTAGCTTAGTTTTTATATATTCTTTCCAAGCATTTGTTTTTCCAAGCATTTTCAATCTAATTCTACTATATATGAAATTTATATTCTTTCAAGCTAGTCCGCATGCTTTTTCTCTCATTTTTCAATTTAACTAATTTTCTAAAGTATTTTCCGCTTAGATTCTAGGGAAATGTCAAGGGAACCATGGAATACAATTTCGCTTGAGTAGAAGTTAGATTTCGACACAGTTTCAGTTTGAAAATACTATAATTTCCTAGCACGCTGGCACATTCACCAATTCCCGTGTTTTTTATATGTTCTAGTGAATTCACCAATCACGAACCGAAACAATAATATTCAAACTATAAAAATTTCAACAATATATTTAGTAATTAGTAATAGGTGAAAATATCAAGGTTAAGAGGAAACACAATTCAATCATATTGTACTGTACGATTAGCATAATTTTAATAATAATTGAATCTT
This sequence comes from Tetrastigma voinierianum, assembly GCA_016808115.1. Classification (NCBI taxonomy): domain Eukaryota; kingdom Viridiplantae; phylum Streptophyta; class Magnoliopsida; order Vitales; family Vitaceae; genus Tetrastigma; species Tetrastigma voinierianum. The sequence continues at coordinate 80,028 of JAEQBH010002674.1, read as the reverse complement.
GAAGAAAGTAAATTTTTTGTTGAAATAAATAAAACAAAATAAATCTTATAACAAACTGGATCTTTCCTGGATATGCCTGATTCGATTTTCTATCAATAATCTTGCAAATGATGTCCAAAAAAAAAAAACATCAAATAGTCTTGCAAATAATGTTGTACTGATTTAATTAAATTTACTAAAAATTAACTTTTCTTTTTAAGCTCATGTAACACTTTTAGTATATATGTTTATTATCGTGATTATAAATAGTATTAGAGTTGAACCCGACTGTGGAACCCACATTTTTTGTTATTATGAGTTTTCTACTAAAAATGTGAGACTCGTTTTTATTTTTTGAAAAACCGTTTTAAAAATGGTTTGAATCACTACTTATTTTTGTTTTATTTTAAAAGGGAAAACAAAATTAAAAAGAAAAACCCTAAATGTGACTCCTTATGGAAAAAGCAAGTCTAGGAAAAATCGAAGTCTAAGCCTGAGGCCAAAAGCATTTATCGGCGGCAGCAAACCAGAGCACCCTCTTAAGCCCTTAAAGTTGGGTCTCTACTAAACAAACTAAGGAAAATGCAACTTTTGGCTAATCAATCAATAGATACCAAAGACAAACAATAAGCATATAACAACACACTGGACATATATATAAATAGATAGATAGGTAAATAAATAAATAAACAAGCAAAGTTAGATGAGAAAACATAAAAATCTAATCAAAGATATCCAAAGCGCTATCAATTAGAAATAATGTTAGTGCAATAATAAAATACAAAATATTCAAAATCAATTAAAAATTATGTTATAGATCATATGTCAAATTATTTACTAAAAAAATACATGTAATGTCGAGTCCCACCTAAACCCATTTATCTTTTACACAAATTGACTCTACAAGATTTCGTTTTATTGGAATTATGGAATTAATCATGTTATTATAATTTTTAAAAACTGATTTAAAATTGAAATTTTTAAAATTGAAAGTTTGAAATTGAAGTTTGAAAATTGAGAATTTTGAAATGAATTTGAAGTAAAAGAATTTTGAATTCGGATTTTACAATTAAGAACATGAATTTTATAAATTTGAGATTTAGAAATTTGCAATTTGGAATTTAGAAATTTGAAATTAAAAATTTAGAGACTAAAATTTGAAATTATGACACTTGAATTTTGAAAATGGGAAATTGTAATTTTGAAATTGGAAACTTGAAAATTTTGAAATTGGAAATTAGTAGACTTTGACTTTTGAAATTAGGGGACTTGAATTTTGAAATTGAGAATTTTTAATTTTGGAAATTGAGCTTTGGGAAATTTAAATTGGAAACTTGAAAATTTGAAATTGGAAATTGAGGGACTTGAATTTTGAAATTAGGGCACTTGAATTTTGAAATTGGAATTTTAAAATTTTGCAATTGGAAACTTGAAAAATTGAAATTAGAAATTGGGGAAGTTGAATTTTGAAATTAAGGCACTTGATTTCTTAAATTGGAAACTTGAAAAAATGAAATTAGAAATTGAGGGATTTGAATTTTGAAATTATGGCACTTGGATTTGGAATTAGTAATTTGTAATTTTGAAATTTGAAACTTAAAATTTTGAAATTTGGTATTTTGAGGACTTGAATTTTAAAATTGAAAATTTGAATTTTAGAAATGAGAAATTGGGAATTAAAATTTTGAAATTTGGACATTTAAATTTTAAAAATTGAGAAATAGGAATTTAGAACTTGAATTTTTGAAATTTGGGGATTTGAATAAATTAAGGTGGTGATGATTCATGGGTTAAGGAAAATAAATTGAATTATTAAACAATAAAAAAACCATCAACAACAAATTTAATCAAATAAACAATAAACAATAATATATTCATTAGGAAAATAAAATAATAAAACTATAAATTAAATGACTAATTAAATACATCAAATAGATTAAATATATATACAAGACAATTAATTAAAAACTAACTATATAAAAAAATTATAAATAAAAAGAAACTTAATGAAACTTATCTGGTAGACGGGCAACACCTTGAGTCAAGTCGCCTCCAAAGTTTGGATCGCCTCTCAATATTGCCCCTAAGACCATCTTATTTTATTATAAAGTACTACTATGGCCTAAATTATGAAGGTTTATGTCCCAATTATTTTAAAAATATTTAACTAAGAGCCACTTAGGACCTCCCACTCTTTGGTGTAGGTGGGGAGCATGGTCTTTCCTTCTTTCCTCAAACCAAGGGGGTGAGACCCCTTTTTTTAGGGAAAGGGAGGTCTCTCTCCCTTGCTTCATTCAAATGTGGGATCGTCGTCCACAAAGGAAAAAACATCCTAAGACTCCAAATTTGGGGTCTATAAATATACAATTCTGAAGTTCATGAAGTGTCAGAGCACCATTCTCAAATCAATCTGACATGATCCGAACCGAGTCCAGTTGCTAATGAGTTCATAAAATTAAAACATATACAAAACAAAATAACAATTTAGGGTCGACATTCCATTTCGTATAAACACTTTCAAATATACAAAGGAAACAATTTCAATTTGGTGGCCTACAAACATTTACATTTAACCAAATGTAATTTACAATAGCTGCATTCTAAGCTCTTTTTCAAAATAATTTCAAAATGGGATGTTCAGAGTTCAAATTGTTTTTACAAAATATCAATGTTCAAAAAAATGGAGTGAATGTATGTCTGAGCATACCTTCGCACTCCCTTCTCTATGACTGACGCCCGATCTTGCTTTTCGCTTCGCTCACTTGACCGCGCATTGATAAACAATACGCCTAAGCATTTTCATGCTTGAGCGGTTCCCATACAATTTCATTCTTCCGTTCACTTTTTAAGTCAAATCATGCAATTTTACTAAAAATACTTTCAAATCTGATGATCAATGTCAATACAAAACATATACTATTTATACAATCATTTATGGTTCATTAATCATTCCAAATATACACTTTCATATGCAATAAATCATTTATAACTGTGTACGTATTTACAATGCTCTTTCATTTCAAGTTGCAATCATGTTTTTCAATTCCAATATGTCAACAATTCAAAGTCAATTGGCTTCTGCCCTTAACCGAATTTAACCTATGTTTTCAAAGATATGTGATATCGGAATCACTAGCATGGTCCCCGCTGGCTGTGCCAAGATAAAACATTTGTTTTATAACAACACAGCCAGGCTTCTGGTCATTAATCGTTATTAAAATCAATTCATGAACACTACCGATATTGTCCCGCTAGACTGTTGATCGGAGTGACACATCAATACATTTGTTCGCAATACTGCTAATTTGACCTTTATTGGTATACCAATATATCCTTAATGCGAATTAAACGGTTAACATCTATTAAGGGCGTTCAAATCCTTTATATCAAAATACAGTACAATATGTACATTTGTATAAACATACCATTTTCAATACACATGCAATTTTCATATGCAAACATTTCACAATCAAATATCTCAAATCAATTAAAACAAATCAATATGTTTTTCTTATACATTTAGAACAAACATTTCAAATATTGAAACGAGAATAAGAGAAGATAGAACAAACCAACCTATCTCTTTCTTTTTCCCTTGTCGTCAATCTTGGTCCTAGGTTAGGTGATCCTTACCGGCCCCTAGCAAATCACACACATCACATTTAGTAAACTATCACTATTCACACTTAATGAATATTCGCTTCACCTCGGCGGCGAGGTATGATACGTTTTTTTTCATTTAGTTTCATTCTTATTTGAACCCTCATTAATCATTTATTAGGGTCCTTAAACTATCTAAGTAATAAATACGAGGTGCGTTCGTAAACAAAAATACAAAATTTGATTCACCGTGAACAAGAGCTACGCTGCGGCATAACTTTAGTGCCCTCGGGGCACCTCGCCTTGTCATGCAAGGTGGTTCCTAATGCACACTACTGTAGGAGCCCGTTTTGCCCAAATTTTTCTGGTTTTCCTTTCTTGCGATTTTTCTCCAAAAATCACCCCAAAATCCAAATGAAACTCTAGAAATCACTCCCGAAGGCATTCTAATAACATCCTAAACCAACCATAAGCAAAACCCATGGATGGATTAGGGTTTTTCTAACCTAAACATCATTTAAAGAATTCTAGGGTTTGGTTCTCACCTTAAATCCCTTTGAATCCTCTTCACCCAAGATGCTTGATCACTTAGAAGCAAGGAATGGGGATGATCTCCCACCAAAAATCACTTCTTCTTGCAAAACCCTAGCTTCCTCCTCTCACTCTTTTCTCAAAACATTTTTGCTCAAATGAGCATTCTAAAACCAAATGTGATCTAATATCACTTATCTCTCTTAAGGCCATGTTTGAAACATCAAAAACCCATTTTTAGATTTAAGTTGCCTCAATTTACCTTATAGCACATATATCACTTCTATTTGCACTTAAACACATAAACATTTTCTCTCCACGACCCTTAGGGTCCCTATTTTGCTAAATTTCTAAATTTGCCTTTTTATACTTGGGTTTATTTCCTCGTTCAATCAATTTCATTTTAGCATATAACATTTAATCATATGCTCACATATTCATTTCACTTTGACAATTTAATTTTATCGCTTTCTAAAAACTCAAGTTTGGCTCAATTTATACCCGGAATATATAATAAAATTATTATAAAAATTCTATGGTATTTTTGGGGCGTTACAAGTGTAGTGAACATGAACAATGAAGTGAAACAAAAGTATGAAAAGTGGGCAAAATGAAGTGAACTCTACCGAAGAACAAAGGATAACCCCCAAAAGTAAGCAACAAAAAAGAAGGTCTAAGATGCCACTCAAGGTCACAATGTGAGTTAGACTCCTATCAAGAGGTCTTAAAAAAGTGACTCAATAATCGATGTCTAGACCGAGTAATAGTTAGACCACTCGTGGATACAAATATCAAGGACCATATGAGCTTTATATAGCAACAAAGAACAAGGTGACCAACCATAGATCAAAACAAGTACATGAGCCCGAGTGACCATTTAGCGACATGATAAAGAAGGAAAGCTCAAGAATAATATGACAAGGTAATGTGAGGCACATGTAAAGGAATGGCTTTGAACGCCTAAGCTGAAAAGAATGGCTTTGAACGCCAAAATTAAAAGAATGTCTTCGAACCCCAAAATGGAAAAAAAATGGCTCTGAATGCTAAAATGGAAATAATAGCTCTGAACGCCAAAATGAAAATAATAGCTTTGAACACCAAGATGAAAATAATGGCTTTCAACACCAAAATGAAAATAATGGCTCTAAACTGTACCAAAATGAAAATAATGGCTCTAAACTGTACCAAAATGAAAATAATGGCTCTAAACTGTACCAAAATGAAAATAATGGTTCTGAACACCAAAATGAAAATAATGGTTTCCAAAATGAAAATAATGGTTCTAAACGTCAAAATGAAAATAATGGCTCTGAACACCAAAAAAATAACTACTCTGAAAACCAAAATAAAAATAACAGCTTTAAAATCCAAAATGAAAATAACAGCTCTAAACTCCAAAATGAAAATAATGGCTCTGAACTCCAAAATGAAAATAATACCTCAGAACATTCAAATGAAAAGAATGAATCTGAACCCCAAAATGAAAAGAATGGACAAACATCAAAATGAAAATAATGGCTCTAAACGCCAAAATGAAAATAATGGCTCTGAACGCCAAATGAAAAGAATGCCTCTAAATGCCAAAAAAATAACGGCTCTGAATGCCAAAATGAAAATAATGGCTCTGAACACCAAAATAAAAATAACGGCTCTGAATGCCAAAATGAAAATAACTGCTCTAAAAGCCAAAATAAAAATAACTGCTCAAAATGCCAAAATAAAAATAACTGCTCTAAGCACCAAAATGAAAATAACGGCTATGAACGCCAAAATGAAAATAAAGACTCTGAACACCAAATGAAAAGAATGGCTCTAAACACCAAAAAAATTTTAACGGCTCTGAACACCAAAAAAAATTAACGACTCTAAACACCAAAATAAAAATAATGGCTCTGAACGCCTAAATGAAAATAATGACTCTAAATGTTAAAAAGAAAATAATGGCTCTGAACTCCAAAATGAAAATAATGGCTCAAAACGCCAAAATAAAAATAATGGCTCTGAAAGCCAAATTAAAATAATGTCTCTGAATGCCAACATGAAAATAAAGGTTCTGAACGCAAAAATGAAAATAATGACTCTTATGCCAAAATGAAAATGATGGCTCTTAATGAAAAAATGAAAACGGTGACTCTGAACGCCAAAATAAAAATAATAGCTGTAAATGCCAAAATGAAAAGAAATACTTTGAACACCAAAACCGGCTCTGAATGCCAAAAATAAAAATAACTGCTCAAAACGCTAAAATGAAAATATCGACTCTAAACGCCAAAATGAAAATTATGGCTCTGAACACCAAAATGGCTTTAAAAGTTAAAATGAAAATAATGGCTCTAAATAAAAAATAAAAATAATGGCTCCAAACGTTAAAATGAAAATAATAACTCTGAACGCCAAAATGAAAATAATGACCCTAAACATCAAAATAAAAATAATGGCTATGAAAGCCAACAAGAAAATAATGGCTCTAAATTGCAATATGGAAATAATGGCTCTAAACTCCAAAATAAAAATGGTCGTGAACTAAAATGAAAATAATCTACTTAAACGCCAAAACGAAAATAACATCTCTGAATGCCAAAACGAAAATAACATCTTTGAATGCCAAAACGAAAATAACGGCTTTGAACACTAAAACGAAAATAACGGCTTTGAACACCAAAATGAAAAGAATGGCTTTGAATACCAAAATTAAAAGAATGACTCTGAACGCCAAAATGAAAATAATTGCTCTAAATGCCAAAATGCAAATAATTACTCTAAACGCCAAAAAATGGAAATAATGACTCTGAATGCCAACATGAAAATAATGACTCTAAACGCCCAAATGAAAATAATGGCTTTGAACGCCAATGAAATAACCCGGGCTTATAAACCCGGTGAGAAAATTTTAAATTTAAATTTTTCAAAAAAAGTGGCAAAACAGTAATTTATCGGAATAATCCGGAGAAAAGTTGGGATTTTTCTAGATCTTGGGTGATGAAACGGATTGCACCGTTGGAATTGTCTCACGAAATTTAGCTACCCAGTCAAATTTCGTTGGATTCCGAGATAGTTGATTTCTCAATGTATTTCGCGCAACGAATGTCACAGTGAATATGTAGTAAGCCATGTGGGATGATACATGACAACCATATGGGTGACACATGGAAATCCGTGTGAGTGACACATGGCAATCCATGTGTCACAATGCATGGGAAAGGCCTATGCATGTGGGACACATGGCAAGCCATGTGTCAACATGCATGGCTCCTTTGAAGACTATATAAAGGGCTTCAGCTAGGCTATTCGTACAAGCAAGGGGAAGCAACAAGAAGAAGGAGGAAGGGAAAAGAGAAAGGGAGGAAAGGAAAAGAGAAAGAGAGGAGAAAAGAAAAGGAAAGAAGAAAGCAGGTTAAAACGGTTAGAAGAAATAAGCAGAGGGTGCTGAAGGAGTGCTTCCATGTTGAGCGTAATCGCATCAAGAAAGAACTCCTGAATCGCACTACAAGAGGTAGGTCTCTCCCTACTGCTATTTTACGCCTGTGGGTCGTGGTAATGGCCTATGGGTTCTTTCGTCGATTTCCATAATTGCATGTTGTGTGGTTTGTTCTTTGGTGGATCAGGTGATGGTCAAAGACCGGATTTCATGGATTTTCGACTATCCGAAATCGAACATTGTGTTCCCGACAGTTTAAATCTTGGTTATAATGGAAAAGCAGGGTGTGCCTAAATTTCTCGTACACCCTTGTGAATCGTAAATGTCAGATCAACTTTATTTCACTATAACTTTCCATTCAAACTCCGATTTGCACATTCTCGACTCTACAAAATCTTGTTGAGCTCCAGGAATTTAATAGAATGAAGTGCCTAACCAGCGCTAAGCTGAACATTGGGCCGGTCATTACAGAAAAGTTGAGGAATGTGATCCGCCTGGGTTCCTAACTTCGCTTTTAACCGCTTGTATCTTAATAAGTTAATGCGGAATGCCGCCATGTGGAATTGCGTGTTGGATGTTTTGTGTGGCATTTTACAAAACTGACCTTCTCTGACTAAGTCCGATATTTCGAGGCCAAGATGCTGATTTATGGCCGAATGTGTGTTACCGCCATAACGACAACATGTCAATATGTGAAATTATGTGATATATGTGTGATAAAGGTGAAAATAATTATATGTATCAGTCAGAAGGACTCGATATACTATGTCTCAGTCGAATATGAATTATGGCATTACTGCCTGGAGTAATAGTTGGAATTATGTTAATACATGCTTGAATGGATGTGTTGACATGAATGAACCGAATGATAGAAAAGATGTAGTGCATGCTTATGTGATGTACCGATTTGAATGTGGAATATTAACAGACTACATGTATGTCGATGTTTAACTAAATATATGAAATGTCAGATGATTAGACATGAGTGTTCATAGCAAGACACATAATGTAGGGTGTAGAATATCCATGTAGAGGTCTCATACATCGTCATGGCTCTGAGGCATGAAACAAGGTTTCCTCACTCCACCTTAGGCGACGAAGGGGACGCGAGACTATATTGGGACTCTTTACTTTTTCAAACATCAGGGCCCAAGTCTTATAACTAATCAAAATATCATATGTGTTGATACAAATAAAACTACAATCGTAGTGGTGTTTAGAATGTCAATACATACAAATTCCGAGTCCCATTTACATATACATATACAAAAACTGCATTTTCATTTACATAATCGTAGCAAAGGAACCTACACATGATGGTCTCTACAAGTGTGCCGCCTTAAGAATGGAAGATCAGACGTCCCTCCTTCTGTACCTACACGGATTAAAACCCGTGCTAAGCTTTACGCTTAGTGGGAAACGTATAACTTATACGTATACACATGCATTGATACGCATTTACAATAAGCATATAACAGTAATAGATATAAGGATTTATCATGAATTCATATAACAACTTATACATATACTTGTACTTATAGCAGACTTATACTTATTCAGATCTCCCGTAGGAGTTACAGAGCTTATACTTATACTGAGGTACCCGTAGGTACTACAGAGCTTATGCTTATACGTATACCTGTGAGGGTACTACAGAGCTTATGCTTTACCTTGGTCTTGTCTGCATTCATTATCATATAAACTATTCACTACCTAGACAAGTAATAAGAAATGAGTAGATTACGCACAATAAGTACCCGGCGTACAAGACAAAGCACGGCGTGTCGAGCACAAAAGTAGGAGTGTTCGAGACCGACGAGACGTGCCTACCCACGCAATGCAGGTCGTAACACTAGCAAGGAGTGTCGGCACCGGACGTAACGCGTATGCCCACGCAATGCGGCGTTGTAGCACCAGCGGCGCCATACTAATCGTAACGCCCGCCATCGCAATAAGCGCCCGTAGCACCAGCGTGAGTGCCAGGAAGCACCGATCAGCCACGCGTCCGCTTCACGCAATGGGCGTCATAAGACCAGCGTAAGTGTCGGGCACTTATCAACGCGCCCGCCACGCACAGGTGTCGTGGTCATCTAACATCCGGGTCCTAGGTATCTACAATTATAAGGTGCTTTAAGAACTTACTATCTTATCATAAGGGCATTAAGTTTGCCCACATCGAACTCGCGAGGCTAAGTGAGTACTCTGTGATAATTTCTCCGTTTCCTTTACCTACAACATGTACGGACCCTTCGCACACTTATAGTCCCCAGCTAGTCCAATGTACAAGTCCTCACTAACTGAATAACAAACAAGACCATAACACATCAATTTTCCATGTCAGGAACAAGATACGCCGCGGGCGGGGTTCTTCGCTATGTAATCTAACCCAAGGGCTCGACTCACACTTCCATTTCTACTTCATGCTCTCATGCGGCTCGTTGCCATACGGGTCTCTACACCGCAGCATGGACTTCGACAGTCATTTAGATTTTTGATGATATAGTCCTTTTTTTTTTTCAAAATCCAACTCAAAAACCCCAAAATAATCCATAAACATCACCAAAAACAACTCCCAAATGTGTTCTAACTCAATCAATACCAATCATAGAGATCAATTAGGGTTTTTCCAAACCCTACTTCAAATACTTGTAAGTTAGGTTAACTTCCTAACACCCAAACCAGTATCCATACATCTTAAACCAAGAATCCATACCCAAGGGAGGATTCCTAACTCATCTTATGCAAAATTGCAGGCTACCAACCTAATCCCTTCAACAAGTCTAGGGTTGGGATGGATTCCCTAACTAAACCCTGTAAATGGAACCAATTGTAATATCCATACAAACACTTCCATACTCAGTTTCCATACTCAAAGTCACAAGGAATCCATACCGTTCTTCTCTTCTTTCCCCTCTTCTTCTCTCTTCTCTTCCTTCTCCTTCACGCTAGCTTCCTCTAAAATGTCCCAAAATGTGAGAGAATCAATTGTCTCATCCTATTTGGACTGGGAAGTTTCCCGATTATACCCTAGTCCTCAAACTCCCTTCCATTTGCACTTAGGGTCCTTCATCTCTCTAGTATTCTCAATTCTAACTTATCAAAATCCTATCAGTATACAATCTTTTCTTCTTCTGTCTTTTATATCCCATTTTGATAAATTACAAATTTACCCTTGCTTATTTCCGGGTTTCTCATATTTCACGTTTTGCATTTAAATTACGAAAAATATTAATTATACCTACAAAATACCCTAAACACATTGATAACGACTAGGTATATTTCAAGTGTTACAACAAGGGCACAAATTGCATCACAGATTGTGCTGTGAACACCACATTACATGGGTGTGTACATGGTAACTAATTTTACACGCTTTAGGTGTGCTGAATCGGGTGGGCTTGGAATGGGACGTAAGTCCAATTGAGTTCCACAAATAAGTAAATGAAAATGGAAAATGAATAGTGTCAAAGGAAAGCAGGATAGACACCCCCCCGGAGCGAAAAGCCCGAAACCCGTTAGACAACGCATCCATCTGCGAAAAACCCAAAAAATGTCAAGGGTGTAAGAGACCCACTAGTGAGACCTCCGGAAAAGTCTCCGCTATTCAAAAGATATTTAAACGATTAAATAAATATCACATAGACTACAAGTTATGAGACGGAGCCTGACTAACTCAAGCAAGATTGATTTCCCATTGGCATCACAGACCGGGTATGGGTCTGAGGTTGACCCTGCATACGGGGCATGTAGAGTCTCGCCTCATACATGCATGTAGTTTTTTTTTCATGATAGGGACAACATGTATGTAATCTATCGGGTTGTCGGTTTGACTATAAAATGATCATTCGTGATGTGCACCTAGGGGGAGTAACCCTCGTAGGATTTATCTCTACCGCCGTTAGCTCACCCCCGCCGTGGACCCCATTTCCGTGTACAGGATGATGTAATAAAGTGCATCGCACCCTTAGAGGTCGGGATTATGAAGCAAGTCGGATCGGGTGGGCCTTGATTCTGTTTTCAGGTATATATTAGAAACGAACTAGTTTTAATATATGTTTTGTATTAAGAGTGATAACAACTCTAAATCTATAGAAATGTATGGTCTTGTAACCTGTATGGACGAGTATGGATGATGGGCCCGTATCGGGGTCATTTTACTCATGTATGGGACTTCATGATATGAGATGCCACACAGTCGACATATCAATGAGACCCCGGGTTTTGGGGTGTCACAGCTTGGTATCAGAGCATAGGTACACGAGTACCTAGGGCTTGAGGGACTTGGGCTTAGGCCATGGTCATTAAGGTATAAGAGCATCACATCTTGGTATAGCTTGGTGCCTGAGCTTCTTGCTAGAATTACTGTGTTCTGGAAATTGATATCCAGACTACATTGTATCAAGGTCTAAGTAGAGGTTACTCAGAGTCCACGGATAGATTAGACTGGCCAAAGATGATCAGGTGTTTTCTTATGTATGCTTTGATTGTATGAAGATTGTGTGTTACAAATTGCGTGGAATTATATACGCGGTAGGATGTATATAGGAAATGCAACACTAAAGTTGAGAAACGTAACCTAGAGTTCTAGAAACCGAACCCGATGGTTCGACATTAGGTCTATTATCGTCAGTTTCAGGCGCTAATAAGAGGAATACCTAAAATGACTTAAACTGTTTGACTTGTGTAGATGACAAGTAGAGACGAGGGCGTAGGAGGTTCGTCCATGTATGCATGGTCGACCGCCACCGTTTTTGATCGCACAGGCTTCATAGAGGCTGGGTGTCGCGACAATTTCACTACCGCACAGCTAATCCAAATCTAGAGGTCGTGGAGGTACCAAGAACCTCCGTGAGGTTCAAGGCACATCATCCTCCCCGACGCTCACGGGAAGAGGGACCCGATGGTAGCCGACCATTAGTTCCGCCAAATCGAGAGTGATTCTCCGTGCCATGTAGATCACCTCGATACTACTCTGGATTACGCTGGTCATTCACCTGAGGGTGAGTCCCGCATCTGGGGCAGAGCCTGGTCTACTTCCAGGACTGAGACTATGACATGGGATGATTTTCACAGACTATTCATGGGGAGTACTTTCCGACTTCTGCTAGACATGCTAAGGCCCGAGAGTTCCTTGAGCTAAGATGGGACGATGACCGTACTGGTGCACGAGCCGCATTCACAGAGTTAGCATGTTTCGGGATAGATTATGTGGCTAACGACGCCGACTCAAGGTCAGAAGTTCGAGATGGCTAAAGTTATCCATCCGGCAATTGTAGGACATAACCTTATAGGGATATGGACTCAATGGTCAATATAGCCTCATCATCGAAATAGAGGTAGATGACGCCAGAGCATCCGATGCGCTACAATGATAAGAAGAGGGGGAGCCAAGCTTCTTCTTCAGGCTCGGGAAAGAAGCAGAGGAATTCTGTTCCACGAGGGTTTCAGGGGCGGGGCCATGGCCAACAGGGCCAAAGCCAGGTCCGGGTTACTAGTCAAGCTGGGCAGATGACATGTTTCCATTGCCATCAACCTGACATAGCGCGAACCGTCCACGCGATACAGCGTTTCCTGTGGATCGGGACATCAAAGTCCCGGGACATCGCTGACATGAGTAGGACTCAAGATGTTCCTCCTTACCCCAATGACGAGCTGTGGAACTGTATTAGTTTCAAAGACACGAGCATCGGTGCCATACGCATGTGCCAAAGGGGCCAGAGTATGGCCGAGGTCGAGGGCTAGAGTGTACAGCGATACTTTGGTGAAAGACTGTGGGTGTGTCTACGCCGTTATTCTAATGTGACCGAGGCAAGCCAGACACTAATGATTCGCACATTTCTCACTTTTCTCCCGCTGGCAAGGGTGTTATTTCCGACCAAAAAGCATCGTGATTCCTTATTATCGCATTCTGTGTGAGTATCGGGCTAGAGGTCGAGACCTTAAATGAAAGCCACGCATGTGAGTTCTCCCCGCGGACTAAGGCGAGAATTGATCTGATATGTCGTGATGAGTTAGAGATCTCCCCGATTCTACTCACGCACCTTCTCGTCACGGATATGTCGAGTTCGAGATCATCCTGGATGGACCAAGCTTAACGACACATCGTTGTCATAGATTGTGACCGTATGAGAGTTGGTCATTTCATACACCAAAGCAGATTGTGGTTGTGTTTCGTGAATAGCACGACGCTTCACCCATACTATTGTACCCATTCACGATGGCACCGCAGCTTAACGGGTCATTAGCTAACCTTACCTGGAGGACAGAGATCGATATGAGTCTACTCCTGCAGTTCATGAGTACTGGATGTTTTTCTCGGGATTGAAGCACCCGGATTACTCACCGAGGGGACGTAGACTTCCGCATCGAGTCGTGATCTCATATGTCGCCTACTTCTATGACTCTCGCATAAGATGGCGTCGCTGAGTCATAGGAGCTCAAGGTCCGTGATACGTGTGGATACTAGGTACAAGGGGTTTCATTATACCGAGCACTTCACCATGTATAATCCTGCCTTCATTTCCATAAGAAGAAGGATAAGACCTTCGACTATGCATCGACACAGATAAGAATGTGGTTACAATCAAGAATCAAGATCCATTATCGTGAGATTGATGACTTGTTCGATCGCTTGAGGGCTGAAGCTCACTCCAGATGTACCTTGCACCGTTACCATCGCTGAGAGTTAGAGGCAAGATGTTGTTCAGGACGCGATAAGGGCACTTTGAGCGCTTACGGTGATACCCTTTGATCGACTAAGACCACGAAGATTCATGATCTCATGAATAGGTGTTCTAAATTTCATTTAGATCATTGTGGTGGTCTTGTTGATGACTTCCTTATTCATCTAATCGAGGTGGGGCATGGAGGATCACTGAGAATCAGACTAATACCAGAGATCACGCTGTATGCCAAGTTAAGTAAGTGTGAGTTTTGGCCACTGAGTGTGATTTCGGGGACACGTGTTGTCACCAGCGCAGTTTCAATGGACCCCGGGAAGGTTGAGGCTATGATGAGCTGGGAGACCAAGTCACCGAGATAGCTAGCTCGGGATTAGGGCATTACAAGAGGTTTATAGAGGATTTCTCCGCTACAACCCTATGATCTAGGATCGATCCGCATGATGTCAAGCTTGTGGACGACCATGTGAGCAAGCTCAAGAACTGAAAAGTGGGCCACTTCAAACTGCTCCGATAGTCCCAAAAGGGGACACAGCACATAGTAATTATGATTGCTCAAGGACTCCGACTGACGTGTTCATGCAAATTGTGAGGAGTTGTGGTGTAGAGCCCCCAAGCTGTCCGACCGACATGTCCCAACCGGATCCGGGATGCTCAAATACCACTAAACTGTTACGTCCCCAACTCGACACCCGGTGTTGAGCGAAGGTGTCATATATAAATTTTTTTTTTATACACTTATAAACTTTAAGCTTGTTAATTCATATAATGTTAAACATTTACTATATTTACATTGTTTACAAAATAAACAAAATTACATATACAAAATAGACCAAAAGGTCTTCTAGTGGGCACCTAGTCACACGCTGGCCTTTGCATGTTGATGATTGTCCGTCCTTCCGGTTTCCTTCAGATCATTAATTTTGATGAAATCACCCTTCTAAGCTTTACACTTTAGTGGGAATTAATACATATGGATGTCTTTTGAGGGTCACCGCTTCTATACAAATCATATCTTGTGTTTTAATAATTACATATACTTTTTCATTTCTCATTTCTCTCTTTTCATGTCATCTTGTACTTGTTTCCCTTTGTTAACATAATTGTATGCTATCATGTGTGATTACTGTAGCCTCATCCATATCATATGTTGCTTTACATTTCATTTTATATAGCATGTTTCTTTTTATGTTTCGTATGCGCAAATCTTATTTAGAGAGCGGATACGGGGGAAATAAGCGTATGTACTCAAAGTCTCTTGTCTTTGTTCGAGACAGTGATCTCTATCTGTATATACCCGAAGGTATCATCACTATACGAGACAGTGACCTATGCCATGTAATGATCCAAACAGGATCTATGTCATCGACCCAAATGGGGCCTCGATATCTATAAACTGTATGCTACACCAACTGTGTCCCTATAGGCATGCCTATCTATCCCTCTACTAGGTTATAAGCAGACAATCCAAGTGTATTTTATGTTCAATACATATCTCATATTCCCGAATAATTATGGTCATCCGGTAATCATATGCAATATTTACGATCATTTATTCGTATCTTTTCATTTTTCATATCTCATTATATGCATGAATAACTATGATTACCATGTATGCTTACTATTTTTCCTTATTTCTGGACCTAATATGGGTTCCACTTTTATCATACTATATATGGATGGATTCTTCACTCAATGGTCTTTCCATAGAGTCCAAGAACACCCAAAACGGAGTTCGGACTAAGAAGTTATGGTCGTCCGAAGTTAGAGGTCATACATGACTAGCCAATCCTAGCCGAGCTTACCTGGAAAAACCTAGATTTCAGCAGGGTTATGTTCACCTACTGTCCTCCACAGTACTTTGGCTGGAATCTTGACTCAATGGGCTTTCCATGTAAATTAAGAACACCCGAAACGGAGCTCGACGGTTGTTACGACCTCTAAAGCCTGATGTCACACAGAGAAGAGTCGACCTATCCACGAGCTAACCCGACCTAATCGAGGGTGCACCTGCCAAGGTACACCGGCCGAGTTGTACTATCTAGGTAAACAGACCATAACTCGGGCTACGCATCCGACCGTAAATTTAAAAGCCTAACATCATCAAGTTCACCGGGCGGTTACACTTACCGTATGACTCACTACCAAATTCCTTCTTTCTTACCCAAACCAGTTCTAAGGTCCTACTTAACGCAGATGGATCAAAAATAGGGAAATTTTCCTTGGTTCAAATTACAACCAGACCTTTCCCAAAACACATATATAGGAGTCTTAGAACTCTTCTCAACTCAACCCTAACAAGAAATGAGTTTGGGAGTTTCCAAACCCAACCCATACACAAAATAGAGGGTTCCAAACCATGTATCTATACTTTCTATACCAAAACAAGACAAATACCATACTCAAATTCCATACAAAACACTAGAATTCCATACTAGAATCCATACCTGTGATCTTCTTTTTCCCTTCCTTCTTTCTTCTCTTCTCTTCTTCTTCTCTCTTATCCGTTTTTGCTCTTTCTTCAAGACCAAAATGAGATATTTATTTTGGTCTTATCCTTATTTGATCTTATCCCCTTTTTATTTCACTTTGGTCCTCTAACTCTCTAATATTTTCCAATCAATTTATGATATTTTTACAATAGCCTCTCATCTTCTCTATTATTCTTAACTTATGCATATTCCTACTTTGGTATATGAGCTTATTAAATTATGACTTTACCCTTAACTTTTGTATTAATTCCGGGTTCTTGCTTATTTTATTTTTATCTTTAATTTAAAATATACTTTCAATTTTATTATACCCTAAACATGTTATAAACCGTTAGGGTATAATTGGGGTGTTACATGGCTTGCGAATTCCTTGCAGCTTGAAGGACTTTGAGCGCACTACCCCACGTATGACATAGAGTTGGCAGCCGTAGTCTTCGCCTTGAAGATTTGGTGCCACTACTTATATGGTGAGAAGTTCAAGGTGTTTTCAGACCACAAAAGTCTGAAATACATCTTCACGTAGCGAGACCTCAACATGAGGCAACGTAGGTGGATGGAGTTTTTGGAAGATTACGACTTCACTTTGCACTACCATCCTAGTAAGGCAAATGTGTGGCTGAGATGCACCTGAAATAAAGTCACTGGGAGTACCGGGCTAGTATAGCTTCCCCGAATAGCGATGCTCGAGACAAGGCGTCAGACCGCAAAGACAATGAGCAGGCTCAAGGTACCTTGGGAAGTCTGATGGCTACGTCGTCTCTACTGAGCAAAGTGATAGAGTCCCAGGGGCAGGACGCAGAACTAGTGTCCATCAGGGACCGAGTACAGTCAGGTACAACGAATAAAGGTCGCGTCGGCCACGTATGGTAAATCTCTATGATAAAGGATGGGTCAGGTCCCCAAATGATGATTCAGGGAGGAGATCCTCAGTCGTTCATCATCCCGACTACCGTGCATCTAGGGTGGCACGGAGATGTATCATGACCTTCACACCATTATTACTAGAGCTGGATTTAAGAGGCATGTCGAGGATTTCGTCTCGATGGTGTCTCACGCTAATAGCCAAGGTCGAGCACCAGAGGCCAGGCTACTCCATCCATCGGAGATATATGAGCGGAGTTTCGGAGCATCACGATGGACTTTAGACTCATCATACGCGACATCGCTAAGCATGATGCGCAGGGTTATAAAGGACCGACCAAGTCGGCACATTTTTCGTCGTATGGATGACCTTCAAGACCGGAGGAATTCCCGCAGTTGTATATACTGGAGATAGTACAATCGCATGGAGGTCAATTTATAGTATCGAATCAGATCCTCTCGCTACGCCAATTCTCGAAGAGTTTCTAGAAGGCGAGCCATGGGGGCATGTAGATGAGTGCGTTTTAATCACCTCATGGGATGTTGATCGGAGCGGAACTAATAAGTTTTTAGAGGGACATCTTGCGACATAGGTCCTAGATCAAGAAGGGTAGTGGAGGAGCACTTGCCTTTGGTAGAGTTTGCCTGATAAACTACCAGCAGTGTTCGGATGAAGCAGGCTCTCTGTAGGAGGTCGTGTCGATCTTAGATATGTTAGACGGTAGGAGGGGGCTCCGTCAGTCGGATAATATTAGAGACGCCTCGGAGAAGGTGGGTATGATCCGGAAGCGTCTCCTTACTGCTCAGAGCCGGCAGAAGAGTTACGTTGATATACGATGATGACCTCTAGAGTTCAAGGCGGGTGATCATGTCTTCTTGAAGGTGATGCCTAAGAGAGAAGTGATCAGATTCGAAAAATGAGGGAAGTGGTCGCCGAGGTACATTACACCCTCCGAGGCACTTTCGAGAGGTGGGCGTGGTACGTGTATGGGTTAAGCGTCGTTTGCTGAGTTTGTTGAGCGTTTCGCGGGGTGACATCTGTACTCGAGTACACTTAAGATCTGACCGGATAGTGGATTGGGGCAAGCTGTTGTTGATGCGGATGGGACAGCCCGAGGAGGGACTGGTGCGTATCATAGTGTAGAAGCAGGGTTTGCTGTGCCAGACCGTGAGCTATGTAAAGTTGTGAAACCAGAGGAGTGAGAGGCGACATGGAAGGACCTTGAAGGACACCATGCGCTAAACTATCCCTTCTTGTTCGGCGGGGAGGAATGTTTTCTAGTCGATAATCATTTTTAAATGACTGTGCATTTGCATGTGTTTGAATGTGTATGTATCTGAAAAAATTTCAAAACAAAAATTAGCTGCTAAGGGAGAGTGTAAAACCAGTGAAATTTTAAATTTAAATTTAAAAAAAAAAAAAAAAAAGGAGACAAAAGCAGTAATTTATCATAATAGTCAGGAGAAAGATTTAGGTTTTCTAGATCTTGGATGATAGAAATGGATTTTATGGAGATCGATCTCATGAAATCAACTACTAGTCAAATTTCGTTGGATTAAGGATGAGCCCAGAATTTCATGTATTTCTGAGGCCCAGCGGATTGTGGATTGTTTGGCTGTTGTAACAGATGACACATGGCAAGCCATGTAATCCACGATGCATGGCAAAGGTCTATGCATGTGGGACACGTGGCATGCCATCTGTCCCACATGCACCAAATCACCCAAAAGCCTACAGAGGCCAGGTGAACTGTCATCTGAATGAGGACGGGGAAGAAGAAGGGGAAGGGAGGGAAAGAAAGAAGAGGAGGAAAGGAAAAGGAGAGAAAGGGAGGAGAGAGAAAGAAAAGAAGAAAGAGAAGAAAAGAAGGAGGAGGGAAAAGAGAGGAAAGGAAAAGGAAGGAGTGTCGCACCGGTGAGCGAGACCAGGAGAGGCCTAGGAAATGGAACTGGAGGCTGTGTGAGAGTGGGTTCCTCTGCTGGTGGCCCCCCACCTAGGGGCCGTGTGTGGCCCCTGCGGGTTTAGATATCTTAGTTGAAATTTGTGTATGTTGTAATAGTTTGTTTGTGATTGTGCACGATGAATGGCTTAGGTTTCGCCGGTTCACGGGTATGCGAAGCCGAACATTGTGTTCGAAACGTAAATCGAGCATAATGGAAAGCGAGGGTGTGCCCAAATTTCCGCGCTTTTACCCTTGTGGCTCGGCCGTATCAACTTGAGGATGACCTATAACACAAGATCCGAACTCGTTTACGTTCTTTGGTCTATCTGAAAAGCTTGTTAGTATAGAATTTAATATAATATGAAGTCACTCTATATGACCAAAACAAATTTGAACATTGGGGTGGGTCATAGACCAGGTTGAGGAATGGTCCGTTCTAGTTGAACCTGTTTTTTGGGAGAAAATCGGTTTGTATCTTAAATGCTTGGAGCTGCGTAGGGCCTAAGCAAGAATTGTGTTGGATATTTATATTGATATTTCTAAGCCCGATTTGGACTAAGTCTAGATTGTTTACAGCAACATGGTCGGTTATGGCTAGGAGCTGGCTGATAATAATTTATTGCCATAAATTGAATATTATCTTTGATATATGGAGATATATTGATATATGTGTGATAAAGATGGAAATAATTATATACGTTACAATTACATATGGTGACATACTATCATCTCAGTTAGAATATCAGTTCTCAGCATTACTTGCCTAAGTAATGGTTTGGATATCGTATGTAGCCAATAGCAGATGATGTGTTGACATGAATGGAAATGAATGATAGAAAAGATGAGTGCATGCTTGTGATGTACTAATTTGATTATGTGAATATTAACATTAATGCATGTATGTTGATGTTGAACTAAATATATATGAAATGTTGCTGTGATTGAACATGTGGTATTCACTTAACACACACATAATGTGATTGTGAGTGTCATGTAGAGGTCTTCATACATTGGTCATGGGTTTGAGTGTAGTGGCACAAATTGCATTGCATTGGTGTGCAGTAACACCACATTACATGGGTGCTTGTACATGGTACTGATTTGGCACTAGTTAGTCTTGATTTGCTGGTTAGGTCTTTGAATCATGGAGCTAGGAGCAGGACAAAGTCCAATTGAGTTCCACAGTGTTAAATGAAAATGGAAAACGAATAGTGTCAGGCGTAGCAAGTAGGGGATAGACACCCCCTCAGGTGAAAAGCCTGAAAACTTGGTTAGACAACGTATCCATCGGTGAAAGGCCGAAAAATGTCGGAGGGCATAAGAAATTTCATGGTGAGACTCCGAAAAGTTCTATGCCCAAAAGACAGAATTATAATCCGTCACATAGACTAACGAGTTTGTGAAGTGATCGAGATTGACTCGGTATTGATTCCCATTTTGCATTGGGTGAGGTGGGTGGGGTTGACCAGGTACATGAACATAGCAGGGGTAATCGTCTCGCCACATGCATGGTTTTTATGATAGGACAACATGTATGCCGCGGATTAGTTTGTTAGTTTGGCCTGTAAATGATCATTTGCATGTGCACTAGGTGGGGAGTAGCGCAGCAGAATTTATCTCTTCTTACGGGCATTAGCTCACTTGTCGTGGGACCCCCTTTCGATCTGAGACGGTGGCGCTCATGAGTGGGATTGAAGAGGGCCGGATGTGGCCCCTTGATTCTTGTTTTGTGTATATATTCGAGCGAACTAGTTTTATATATCGTTTTTTATATTAGTGATGTAATAACTGCAGTCTCTATAAATGCATGGTCTTGCTGCTTGTATGGGCCAGTATGGATGATGGGCCACTGATAGGTCATTTTACTCATGTATGGAGTCTCATGATATGAGACCACGAGGTTCCCGCTTGAGTTGATAGTGGTCAACGGGACCCCGGGTTTTAGGGCATCTGCGGCTCCTAGCATGAAAACGAAAATAACGTCTGTGCTTGCTAAAACAAAATAACCGGTTGTGAATGCAAAATAGAAAATACTTGACTTTGAGCATGAAAATCCCAAAATTAAAAGAATGGCTTTGAACACAAAAATGAAAATAATGGCTTTGAATGTCAAAATAAAAATAATGGCTCTGAATGCAAAAAAAAATAATAATAATAATGGTTCTAAACGCCAAAATGAAAATAATAGCTTTAAACGCCAAAATGAAAAGAATGGTTCTGAACACCAAAACGAAAAAAAATGGCTTTGAACGCCAAAATAAAAATAATGGCTCTAAATGCCAAAATGAAAATAATAAACTCTTGAATACCCCAAAATTAAAATAAGGGCTCTGAACACCAAAATGAAAATAAGGGCTCTGAACGCTAAAATGAAAATAAGAGCTTTGAAAGCCAAAATGAATGGCTTTGAATGCCGAAATGAAAATAATGGCTTTGGACTCGAAATAAAAACAATGGATTTGAACGACTAAATGAAAAGAATGAAACACAGGCATGAGAAATGAAATAATGGCACGAGCTAAAATAGAAAATTTATCTAAATGCCAAAAGCGAAATGATGTTTCTGTGAATGCAAAGAAATTTTGGAAAGGATAGCTTTGAACACCTAAATTGTGGAATATGGAAATGAAATATGCCCTAGAAAGGCAATATGCTTTGGCATGCGACGGTAACCATAACAATAAACGAATGTATCCACAGTTATCGATACTCTATACTATGCTCATCAATCACACAACGAAAGTGAAAATCTAACCTTGAAATGACATAAAGGACCATGCACCATGAGATAATGACCAAGCATACAAACAAATAAAGCTCAACATGTGATCCACATAGTGAAAGCATAAAAAAATGAACAAGTCAAAACTCAGCATGGCCGGCTATCATATAAAGACCTCATGTAAATAAATAGAAACCAATCTTTTAGGCCCTACCATCATGGAAGATGTTAAACCCAAAGTCCAATAGATATGTGGCTCAAGTAGAGAGCTCAAACATTGAACTACATCCTTCACAGTGAGAATTGAATCATCTCTATAATGATGAGGCTGGGTAAGTCAGAGATGAGACAAATACCAGAATATATACATGAGGATATCAAGGGACAAATGTGGGAGTATGGGATGAAGATAAATAGGGTGGCTTCTTTAGATGAGTGGTGTGAGAAGAATAAATCAAATGTGATATCAAGTCCATGAATCCATTGAGAGCCTACATCAAATGATCATGTCTCGAATGTCGATGAATCGAAACAAAGGAGTGGCTATGCTCTGGTATTAAATGACATGGCTTAGTCAGAATCAATCTCAAATATCTCTGTCACGATACTCCAGTAGTGCGAATGCATCTGAACAATACTCCCAAATATGAATATGTCTATATAAAGACAGTATATGAAAAAGCCATCAACGAGGGCTACCTCTAGTGTAATGTCAACAAATCAATCGAGCTCACATCTCTGATATCGAAATGGAAGCTCATCAACATCATGGAGCACCTTGGCTCGATCGATACTTTATGAAATGAAATGGTCATGCCCAGTGTAAGTATGTGAAGTGGCCATGCTCTTAGAAAAATCAAACTCCATTATCCATGGGAGAACTATATCGCAATATGTCCCTCATGTCATAGAGTCAAACTTCGACCTCAGTAACAAAAAGAATGATCAATATAGTCTTAACAACTCAATCGAGATGCTCTAAAAAGGGCCAGAATAGTAAAGCTGTGTCCTGCAGGAGATGTCAATATAGTTATACCTCCATAAATGCGTCATATCGGGATCACCATGCATCAATGGGATGGATTATTGCTCCAGTAACAAAATAAAATAGCTGCATCGATAGAAGTGCTCAAACTATACCCCATAGTGGAATATATAAACCACTCTTACGAAAAAGAGAGGGGCTATTCCTAATGTAGATCATCTAACCTCCAAAATTCGTTAACAATGAGATGGGTATGCCTGATTATGAAACCCGAGAAAATCTAATTTTACAAGAAAAAGAGGTAAATGGTAAATTGGATAATCAAGGAATTTTACAGAATCTACGATGATAAATCAGAACTTCACCATTGGAACTAATCTCGCGAAATCTAGCTACCACATCGAATTTAGTTTGAATTAGGACATTGAAATTTGCATTTTCGAGGCAGCGGCGTGGTGCGGACACTTGGCACATTTTGAGTGGCTGCGATTGTGCATATCGGAGTGCGAGAATAAATTGACTTGAGCTCAAGTGTGGGGCCATGTGGACATGTGGCACCTCCTAGTGGATGGAAATCCAAGGTGAGGCGGATTGAATGGACCAAACAATCCTCTCAACTGAATTAGAATTGACAGAGTGGCATGTGAGGGGACCGAAAAAGACATCTTCTTCTCATTTTGGCATGTGCGTGCGAGTGGGAAGGAGAACAGATTTTGAAAATGGAGGGTTTAAAGAGAAAAGTCGACTTCTCTCTAGATTTCGGCGTTTGGGCCCAGTCGGTTCTCGTCAGGAGCTGAAGCAGTTGATCCTACCGTTACAAGGGCTCAGCGTGGACTTGATTTTGTGGAGTTTCGAACTCCAAGAGGTAGGGATTTTCTCCTACTTGATTTAATCACTTTTCAAGGCACATTAATGCTTTTGGGTTGTGTGGGGTCTGGCTGTGAGGCTGTTTGGTTGAGTGCCGAGGCTTGGGACCGAAGTGCTAAATTTAGGATTGTTTTGGGATCCAGGAGTGGTCTGGGGACATTGTTGGTCCATGTGTTATAATTATGCAATAAATTATGGTTTGGGTAATTGTTGGGCTAGAAATGGCCCTTAGTTTCGGTTCCTGAGAATGAGCCAGATGCTAGGTGAGAGAATTGCCCATGGACAACCCTTTACTCGAGTTTGGGACGGTAAAAATAGTCCGTTGCATGATTGGACTCAAAATGTCCATGTGTTATTTGCATGAAATTTAGCGAAATGAATGAAATGGATGTGTGGAAAGAAATTGTTATTATGAAAATTTAGTGTGTTAACATTAGTGTTTGAATTATATAAAAATATAATTGTGTGAGCCATTGGAATTAAGTTGGATTCTGTTGATTAGCTCCAGTGAGCTAATTTTGATATTATTGATATAGATTAAATAACATGTGATTAGTATGTGAATTTGTTAATATATGCATGATTGAGATATATTAGCATGGTGTTTGGAAATGGCATAATGCATTCCCACTTATGCAGGAACCCTAGAGCGATAGGTGTGAGCCATGACATGAAGAGTAGAAGGAAAATATGGTTGTGAAAGGAATTTTAAGGAAGATTTTTTGAAGAATTGCCTTAGAGAGTTGTCAATGGGTTCCATCTTGGGGCCGGATCACTTGGCTGTTTCGGAGGATTACCCGACAATTCGCTCGGAGGGTTGTCAACTAGTTTCTGAAACTCGGTAGTACGTTTCGAGCAAAGAGCCTTTTGTTTTTGAAAGCAGTCATTTTCTGCATTTAGGCGATGCGTGAGAGAGTCAGTGAGGGCTCGAGAAGTGGGAAAGGGTGAGTCGCATTCTCATCCATATCATGTAGACATTCAAGTAGGGTCATGTATTTGCTTGAGTGTGTTTGGTTGCCATTACATGTGTAACATCCCGAAATATACCCTAGCAGTTTTCGGACTTGTTTAGGGTATATTAAAAGTTAAATATGAATTTTCGGAAAATAAAATGAGGGACCCGAAAAGTTTACAAGATACAAGGGCAATCTTGTAATTTATTAAAAGGATATGAAAGTCATAAAAGAGGAAAGATGGGGGATTAAAGCTAGAATAGCATAGTTGGACTCAAAAAGGGAAGAATTGGGGACGAAGATGCAATTATGGAAACTAAAGCAAAAAATGGATTTTTATGGCCAAGCATGGCCTTAGCAAATATGTGATTTAAAGACCAATTTGGTCTCAGTACAGGGACAAGCTGAGGGAGAGAGAAAGAGCAAAGAAGAAGAAGAAGGGGAAGGAAGAGGAAGGGAAGGAGATTGAGCCAACAGGAATTGAACTTTGGGTTTTATTGTGACTGAAGTTTTGTATGGATTACCTAGGTCCTGTATGAATTTCCATGCTTTGATGGTTATAATCTTGCCCAAATCTAGGGTTGCTAGGTTTCATCTTAACCCAAAATTTATGTCAAGTAAGGTGGGTAAAACCCCACATGGCACAAGATGAATTATGGAATCCTTCCTTTGTGGATACAGTTCATGTGGTTTTAATCCTTAATTAGATGGATTAAGGTTTGAGACAAGTACAACTATCATCATAATAAGGAACATGTGTGGGTCTTAACCCATGTGAGTATTTGGAAGGAATCTTGATATGTTTTGGAAGAAAAGGTATATAGTGAGATGAATTGAATAGAAAAAAAGAGATTCAAAGTGAATTTGAAATGGTTTTGATATTGTGTTTTAAGTATAGAGTTAGATTGAGGGATCAAAATATATGGAAAAAGGAGCTTACATTTTGGGCATTCGGGTGACATATGCGATTCTTCAATGAACATCTTTTGGGCCACAATTTCAGTTCTAGTCGTTTTGGCAGGCATGCGGTACAAGTTAGACATGTCTCAGTCACAACCAAGTGCATTCAGAGTTTGACCCGTTTTAAATTATTTTGGCCATATTTCTCATTTCTTATCGTTTGAGGTGATTCAAGTGGCTCGTAAATAGACTGAGAGAACCAAACTTAAAGAGAAGGAAAGAAGGCATCGTCAAATTCTGATCCTAAAGTGGCTAAAGAATTCGCTCAAAGTGGGGGCGTGTGCAAAGAAAAGAATTCCTGCATCAGCTTTGGACATAGAGTAGTGCGGGTTGTTTCAAACGTAACTTGAGTTTCGGTGCTCCAGGTGAATGATTCAATTGGAATAGAACCCTTAGCATAGCTTTAAAGAATTGCAATGACCTAGAGTCAAATATGAAGTTAAGACCCCGAAAAAATTAGTAATACAAACTGTCACTAGAAAATCTGTAAATGACTAGTTGGCATGAAAATGCTAGTTTGGATGAATCGTTGGATTGATTCCACTTCCTAAGTAAAGTAGATTCATAGAGGAATAGAATATATGTGTGGACCACATACATCATACTTCACAAAGAATATGAAGTGCCATATGTAATAGGCATGAAACGGAGAGAATGTAGAAAATGAAAAATGTAAGATGTGTTCATGAAAACATGAAAATGATTATGGAAAATGAAAATGGCAGTGAAACATGATTGTGAACATGCGGTAATATGTCATGAGCTTGCGTAATGTGGTTAAGGTGATATATGATTATTATCACATATAACCCGAAAATGATAACAAATGATAGGAGTATACATGAATGAGTATACGTAAAATAGGGTTTATGAATGGTATACATGAATGATATGTGAATGAGTGTATAAATAGTATACATGAATGCATATGTGAATGAGTGTATGAATGAGAATATACGTGAATGTAAGTATACGTAAATAGATTTATGAACAAGTATACATGAATGAGTATACGTGAATAAGCATATGAATGAGTATACATGAATGCATATGTGAATGAGTGTATGAATGAGTATACGTGAATAAGTATACGTAAATGAATTTATGAACAAGTATACATGAATGAGTATACGTGAATAAGCATATGAATGAGTATACATGAATGCATATGTGAATGAGTGTATGAATGAGTATACGTGAATAAGTATATGAATGAGTATACGTGAATGAGCATATGAATGAGTATATATAAATGATCACATGAATGAGTATGAGATTGAGTATATCTTTGAAAAGATAATACGAAAGTGAATATGGAATTGAAATGTGATGATGAAACAATGAATGTGAATGATAATAGAGCGGGATTCATCAAAAGCGAGAATCCGTCATAGAAATGTGAATATGAGAGTGAATATAATCGAAAATGTGATATTCGAAAACTAAATGAGCGTGAGATAATAAAAGAAAAAGAGCGAGGATTCATTAAGCGAAGATCGAATGGTAAGTAATTGAATGATATGAAGAGATGAGCACTTTGACGGAGATGCACAAGCGACATCAGTCACAAAACACCGAGAAATTAGCTCCAATGTCCCACTTTGCGGGATGCACCCGATCGACATCGGTCGTGATGGCGTATGGCATTGAAGAAATGTCAGCAGGCGGGATTCTGGATCCGTCATGATGGCGTATGACATTTAGTGATACCACGTGTCGAGGGCATAAGCAGCATGCCGAGCATGATGGAGACGAATAGTGATACCACGATGTCGGGCCATCAAGCGACATCGACATGATGGAAGCAAGAATAATTGATACCACGTGTCGGGATGCACCAAGCGACATCGTCATGATGGGAGAGCAGAATAGGGTGATACCACGTGTGGGGATACACCAAGCGACATCTGTCATGATGGGAGAGCAGAATAAGGTGATGATACAGTGTCGGGATGCACCAGAGCATCAGATCATGATGGGAGAGCAGAATAAGGTGATACTGCGTGTCGGGATGCACCAAAGCGAGCATCCGTCATGATGGGAGATAGAATTGTAAATGTATAAGCACATTGCAGAATGATAATAAAGGCAGGATTCATCAAGGAATCCGCCGAAAGTGAATCGAATGGATTAAGGTGAAATAATAACATTGGCCAGTATAATGGGATTGTTATGAATATGCTTAAATCTCATGAATTGATTATATTGAAATGGTGTTGCATTGAGAATGCATGATATGATATGGTAAATGGTTGTATATTGAAAGCATGTGAAAATGAATAGCATGAGTATAGGTGGATATAAAGGCATTGACCCCAGCCAAATGCATGTATTAGGAGTGTGAATGTTATGGGTGTTTGAATTTGTAAATGGTTGTGGGATTGCCCCGAAAATAAGTGCTTTTGCTTAATTAAAAATGTCGGGTAAGCAGGGCTCCAGGTTCGAATCACTTAACTAAGATTAAGTCAGTTCGGTGTGACACTTTAACGAAAAATTTAATAAGATATGAAAACAAATGTTTTGAGAGATGGTGAAATGTTGAGATAGCGGGCTCCGGCTTGGATCAGCGATCGGGTCGAGTCAGGAGTTCGGTCGCGACACTTTGAAAATAAAATTTAATAAAGCAAATAAATGTTTTTGATTAAACGTCGGGAGTAAGCCGCTCCCGACTTGGATCCCATGACCGGGTCAAGTAGGGGATTCGGGTCACGACACTTTTGAAAATGAAAATTTAATAAAACGATAACTAAAAGGATTACACGGGCTTCCCAGATCATGAAATGTAATAGGAACAAGGGATTTAATTAAGGGCTTCGGCCGTGATAATAAAATGAGTCTAATATGTATTGGTATTCGTCTGATTTGACCCTGTATGTATCTAATATGACTTGATATGGTTCGATTTGCCATTGTATATGTATAAGTTTGTTTGAATATTATATGATATGCCATACATGTAGAAGATAGAATTGAAACTTGTAAAGACATGACCTGAGGAGATAGTGATATGGAATCGAAAGGATAAAATCTATGTATAATATGAGATGAGTTAGAAGTCACATAAGAATAGACTTCATATATGACAGTAAAGTAAATGTGAAAAAGATAAAGGACGGCGATTGTTATCGGTCGTTACTGCCTATATGTTCCCACTCAAGCTGCGAAGCTTAGCACGTGTTCAATCCGTGTAGGTAATCAAGAGTAAGATAAAGAGGACAGGATATTCCACACCGCCAAGAGGCCGCCATCTCAGAGATAGGTGCTCACCAAAGACCTAAGCTCTGCGATCTCCGATGTTCGTATTAAATATGTGCATGTATAAGTATCGTATAAGTAATCGACTTCTAGCATATGTGTAGAGATTTTAATGGATACCAATTCTATGGTAGTTCCTTTGTATATGTAAATGATGCTTGGTTATTACAAAATTATTTTGTATACCCACAGTATAAGTTAACCTAAAAAAATATAAAAATAAAAAATAAGGAGTCCTAAGATAGTGGAGCCTGCACTCAAACCGGCTCGATTCTCAACTGCCTGACCGATCTGGGGCGTGACAACATGTGTACTTAGGCGGAGTAACCCATGTAGGAGATTATCAACATCGGGCATCAGCTTCACTCGTCGAAAGTGAACATTATTTCGTGCATGTAGAGGTTCGGGGAAGACGGCGCCACAAGAGAGGCCGCAGAATAAACCGCTCGTGGCTTTGATATGTATATTTTGTGAAACATGCATTAGAACTCTTAAGTTTAATACATGCTCAGATTAAGAGCGATGTAATAACTCTTAAAACTATGGTAATATAGCGTTGATGATATTCTTGGTGAGCAAGCATGTAATGGCCTAATCGCCATTTTTACTATATACGAGTCTCAGCGATATGAGACACACAAAGTTTTCCGCGGTTGATGTGTTATCAAACTGACCCCGTGGGATTCAGGCATCACCAAAGATTAAGCATGTACGCCTTAATAAAATACCTAAAGTAGCTATGCCCCAATGTAAGGATGTCTCAAAATCCATCAATCAAAATAGGGACAATCCTAAGTATTTAATCAGCAGCAAAGCTCCTCATCCACCATGCTCCAAAATATCTCTAACCAATCTTGAATATTGCCCATGTGTGAACCATCAAACACAAAGTGTGGCATCATGGCCTCAAAGTGGTCTTACGACTGCACTCAGAATGCGCCCGCTGCTGCAATAAGGTAAAAGAAATGAGGGGAAACTATACTCAATAATCCCAATGAAGTAACCCCCAAACCCCTCATGCATGTAATGCAAATGTATAGAAACCTCAAGGAGTTTGAATCGAGTATGTCATGCGAGTTACTGGATGGTGGGTAACAAAGTATCACATGTCAACTGGATGAGCGAAAATGATAAGTCAATAATAAGACTATGATCGTGTGTCAAGCAGATAGGAAGCGGAAAAACAAGAAATCGAGGTATGATCAAATAGACGGGCTAATGAAATAAAGGTCAACAAAAAGCACAAAGGTGAAAATGGGTGATAATCACCTCACATCATAACATGGAAGGAAGTCACATCTGAAATGGACGATGTGATGGATAGACAAGAATCCAGATATCCTAAAATGAGAATGTCATAGGCCTCTCTCAAATGTCACACTATCTGACTCAATAGAGAACTCACATATGAAATCTCACCATCATATATACTCAGTGGAATAGGGTGTCACATCCATACATGTGCCTAATGGATAATGATACAATATAATACATAATGAAGTTTTTTTAAAATTTTTTGTTTTTCCTTTTTTTAAACATACCAAATCAACAATGACTAATATATTACACAACTGTAAAGATGAAATCGCCTCACAAACTGATATAATCATGAATCCTCACTAACAAAACAACCTCTCAAAACCAAGATACCTGGATCACTGCCCAAGGGGTGGAATGAGGAAAAGATGTGACCGTCCTCCGTACAAAGAAATGTGGAAAACCACCACAAAAAGGGAAGTAAAGGTAGTGTTGTACATGAAATAGCATATAAAGGATAGGGGTATAGGACACTAATGGTTACATGTAATATGAGTGGGAATGATGATGATGTCAAAATGTAAAGATCGTGATAAAGGAGGATAAAACGGATCATAACTCGTCTATCAAGTCTAGAACCTGAAGAGACTTCCAATCAAAGCATGCATACATCGTATAGTCCCCAACCCAACGTAAATGATAAATGAGGTGATAGAAGAAAAGGCTATAATATCCATGTGAGGCTCAAAAGGCTAGTGATGGGTAATTCTATATATGTGAGGGATAAGATAAATAGGATCATGAAATAATGGCCACCCATCCTTCGACCACAACATCAATTCATGATGCTCTCAAGATTACACATGGTCAATACTAAAGATCAGTATCTATCTTATGTGGTAATGTGAAATCCTCCCAAACCATGTGAAATGTCATACCATATGCTCTATAAGAACCCTGCCTATGTCAATCATGAACATAGCCATAACAATGCCATAAAATGAGCAAACTTCTTCAATACAAGCCACCATCATCAACCCATGCAGTCTCAACTCCCATAGTCAACTGCGGATACCCCAAATCTCGGGGTCTTTTTTTTTTTTTAATATTTTTCCACAGTAACCTACAACAAGCTATATAATAAATTTTATTCATGCATACCACGTGTCACTCAATTCACGGGCACGACACATAACAATACCTCTCATTCAAGACTCAAGAATTAAGCACTTAAGGCAATGATCAACTTTAAGAAACTATGTGGGCACCAAATTCCATCCACAGACATATGGTTAGATTCTAGACTCAGAGAGCTTTCCATAGAGTCCAAGAATCCACAAGAACGGATCTCCCGGACGAGACAAGGTCATCCGTTGATACCGAGCTCATTCCCTAGACGAGGCCTGCCGACTAAAGGAGGTCGTACTCGGCCGTAAGAAGCCGGGGTTCCTGCCATTTGAGCACCAAATGCCACATCCACAGCATGTGGTTAGATTCTAGACTCAAGGAATTTCCATGTAGTCTAAGAACACCCGAAATGGACTTCCCGGACGAGGATCGCGTGGCTCATCGAAGTCGGGGTAATCGCTAAGCTCATTCCCAGAAGAGGTCGGCTCCGGCCAAAGGAGGCCTGGCCACTAAAGGAGGTCACTCGGGCCAAGAGCCAGTTTCTGGCCCCAAGAGGTCAGCTCGCCGAAGAGCCCGCCTGCCCCAAGAGGTCGGCCAGCCGTAAGAGGTCGGGCCGCCAAAGAGGTCGCCTCGGCCGAAGAGATCGCCGCCCCAAAGAGGTCGTACCGCCGTAAGAGCTCGCCGCCCCAAGAGGCTCGCCGCCAAGAGCTCGCCACACAGCCTTATCCTCTCGCACCTCTTTGAGTAAAAAGGCTGGCACCTCAGCCGTAGAGGTCCGGGATGGATTATTCGAAGCCACATCAAGCTTAACGATAGTACAATATACCAGGCGCAACAGGCCAAATTCTCTTTACTTCCCAACAAAAAATCAGTCTTAAAGTATGGTTAATACATAGGATCGAAATAGAGTGACTTCCTATGGTTCAGACGCAACCAAACATCCCCTCAAGGCAAGACACAGCCCTTACCAAATTTTATTAAACATATAATCTGAGTTTAATTACAATTTATTTACATCACAAGTACAAAATTTTGACAACAAGAACACCGAAATATACCATAAAGTGCTGACTTGTTTAGGTATATTAAAAACTAAATGAATTTTTCAAAATAAAACGATAGAACCGAAATTAATAAGAGAGCAAATGGGTAAATATGTAATTCTTACCACTTGTGAACCTAGTGGTCAGCAAATGAAAGACAAGGGTAAAGTGGTCTTTTCCCACTTGAGGACATAAAAGGCATAAAACAATAAGTTATATGCAAATATGGAATTTGAGGAAATATGGAATATAAATTAGAAAGAATGGAAGGACCTAAATGCAAAAATGAGAAAAGAATTTGATAATGCAAAGGCCAAACATGGCCTTAACAAAAAAATGGGATAAGAGCAATTGGTCTCTCATTTTTGAGAGACCAAAAACATAAAAGAGAGAGAAGAAGGGGAGAAGAAGAAGAAGAGGAAGAGGAAGGGGAGAAGAAGAAGAAGAGGAAGAGGAAGGGGAGAAGAAGAGAAGAGAAGGAGAAAGGAAGAGCAAAAAGGTATGGAACTATGAATTCTTGTATGAATTTCCATACAATTGCATGGTTAGTAGCTTGCCCCAAACCTAGGGTTTGATAAAATTTCATCCCAACATGGGTTTCTTGTTGGCATTTGATTTTTCTAGGGTTTTGATAGGATTTAATCCTAACCCAAAAATTATTGAGAGTAAGGTGGGTAAAACCCCAAATGTACAAGAAAAACATGGAATCCTCCCTTTGAGGTTGGATTCATGGTTTAATTGCAAAGTAAAGGAGTTTTGGTTAGAACAAACCCTAACAAATCCTTGTATTTGGTTTATGTATGGGTTATGACCCATTATAGATTTGTTTTAGGAGTAATTCATAAAAAGTTTTGAAGAAAGATATGTAATGAAAGATGAATTAAGTAAAATTGAGATTTCAAGATGAATTTGGAGTGGTTTTGAAGTGTATATAGAGTATTGAGTTGATTTGGGTAGCAATCTATGGAAAAAGTGAAGAAAAACCTATATTTTAGGCAAAATTCGAGGGGCTGTACCGGTACAGGTAGTGTTCTGTTTTTTTATTTTGACCAGTGTTCGTATTTTGGCCATAACTTGCTCATTTCTGATCCGATTTGAGTGATTCAAGTTTCTGGTTAAAATAGACTTCAAGGAGAACCAAACATCCTGAAATAGGTACCTTCAAATTCTGATTCTATGGGTCTAAAATCTACTCAAAGTGGGGCCATGTTCAGTTTTCAATTTCTATTTCCGTTTTTTAACATGTAAAGAGTCCGGGTTGCTTAAAACATAACTCGAAGCCGGTGTTCGATTTGGGTGATTCCAGTCGAGAAGAACCCCTTTAGCACCTTAGCTTCAAAGTAGTACAAAATACCATTGTCAAATGTAAAGTTAAGATCCCCAAAAATGACAAAAGACGGTGGCTGCTGCTGCAGGTGCTGTGAGTTGCTGATTTTTGTCACGGCTTGCAACTTGCATAACTCCTTCGTTAGGTCTCCATTATGTGTATTCTTGGACTCTATGGAAATCCCATTGAGTCTAGAATCTAACCATATTCTATTTAATGGCATTTTGTGCCCAACATCTTCGTCTCAAAATTGAATTGTTGTACCAAGTGTACTAATCCCTTTGGTTAAAGCACTGGAATACAAGTGGTAAGAAAGGATGCGTTTGGCGAACAAGAAATGTAATATGTATGATGTGTTCAAGGAACATGAATATGATATGAAAAATGAAAACGAACTGAACATGAATATGAACATGAAAGGCACAAGTCATGAACACATAATGGTTAAGTTATATATGATTATTATCACATATACCGTAAAAGCGTAACAAAATGATAGAAATACATGGATGAACGCGATAGCCAATTAAGAAGGCTATGAATGATAAAGATCGTAGATCTACATAAATGATATGAAGACAGAATGTGATTATGATCAGTTATGAGTTCTATTTGTGAAATATATATATCGATTTGAATTATTGTTATTCGAAATGGTTGTCATACATAAATGACATGAAGACAGAATGTGTTTATGATCAATTATGAGTTTTATTTGTGAAATATACATATGTATATGCATATATCGCATCTGAATTATTGTTATTCGAATGTTCATACATATGTACGTGCATGGCTTGAACTATAAGTGAAATTACCGCATAAAAGTAAATTGATTTGAAATGTATCATTGAATGGCTCAACATGACGGATTCACCAACTCGAATTCGCCACGGCGTAATCAGAATATCAATGCTAAATCACATTTTTTATTAAATGACCAAATATGACGATCTACCAACTCAATTCATCAAGAAGGTAACCGTAATTACTGGTCGTGAGATCACATTGCTACTCGAATAACAAATGTGACAGATCTACCAACCGACTTGGCTGCGGAATGTCGATTTCTATAGCCATATGTGAAATGGTAATATTGGAATGTGAAACCACATTGCTAATGAATGACAAATGTGACAGGATTCACCAACCGGTCTCAAGTAGAATGTCGATTTTTATAGTCATATGTGAAATGGTAATATCAATGTGAAACCACATTGCTACGAATGACAAACAGACAGATTCACTAACTAACTGGCCGCGAATGTCTAATTTCTATAGCCATATGTGAGATGGTGATATGAAACGAATCACATTGCTACCGACGATCATCGTGACAGATTCACTAATCGAATCTGGTCAGGAATGTCGACTTCTATAGCTATATGTGAAATCACAAAGCAAAAAGTGAAAATGATATTAAAATTTGTGGGCTTGTTTAAGTATCTTTTACATTACGCATATTGTATAAAGGCATTATTTTGTAAATGCATTTTGTTAAATGCAACAAAGCATGGTTTTAATTTGTAAATGTTTATGGGATTTAAAATGAAGTGTCCGCAGAATTAAAAGTCTAAAATTGAATGACACAAAACAAAATGTTTTGATAAGACAATTGGTCGTCGGAGTAAACCGAAGCCCGCTTAGATCCGCCAACCGGTCGGTAGAAACGAGGATTCGGTCGATTAATTTTGAAAATGAAAATTTAATAAAACCAAACAAATGTTTTGAGATGATACTGAAAAAGCCTGAGTAAACCGCCCGCTTGATCCGCCAACTGGTCGAGTCGGGATTCGGTCTCGGCTAATTTTTGAAAATGAAAATTTAATAAAACAATAACTAAATGAATTAAACGATGTATCAGTCTAACTTGACCCTGTATGTATTTCATATGACTTTGATATGTTACGATTTGCCATTGTATATGTATAAGTTTGTTTTGAATATGATCTGACATGCCATACATGTAGAAGATATGAATTGAAACTTGTAAAAGACATGACACATGGAAGTAATACGAACAAGATAATGATATGGAATCTGAAAATGATAAAATCTACATGTATAATATGATATGAGTTAGAAGTCACATAAGAATAGGCTTCATTATATGCATAAGGAAAAGTAAATGTAAAAAGATTGTGAAGGCGATTATTGTTATTGGTCGTTACTGTCTATATGTTCCCACTAAGCGTAAAGCTTAGCACGTGTTCAATCCGCGTAGGTAATCAAGAGGAGGTATATCGTGACATTCCACACCGCCAGTGACGTCATCTCGTAGATAGGTGCTCACCGCGATCGTTCGCGATCTCTCGATGTTTGTATTAGATATGTACATGTATAAGTATTTATAAGTAAATGGGACTTAGTATATGTGTATTAGATTTTGATGGACACCAATTCGATGGTAGTTCTTTTGTATATAAATGATTTTTGTTACAAAATTGTTTGTATACCCACAGTACAGTTCACTCTAAAAAAAAAAAAAAAAAGTAAAGAGTCCCAAGATATGGTCTCGCACTCAAACCGGTTCTATCCCCAATCGAGTCGACCGAGAATCGGGCGTGACAACAGTCATTTAAACAAAAACTCGGTTTTCACCTGCAAATTTTACAAAAGAACAATAATAAGCCATCTAGATCTTCCTCTCAACTAAGACCTCAAGGAAGTGCCTTCGTACCTCCCAGACCGAAAAATATTTTTCCCAATAACGGGGTGAGCTATGCCCGCAGAGAAAGTCTCCTACAAGGGCTACTCCCACCTATGCAGCTGAAATGGCATAATCCATAAAATCACTCACACACATTCATATAAAATATGCATATCTCTATATGAATTTCTATGTCATGCCCAGTCCTCACTGACACTCTCATACATGCAATTTGTCATGTATGAAAACTAGTTTCAAAACAAAAACTTTTTGTTTTTGAAACCCACTGAACAACCTCGATATCGCATAACCCTTCAATATTTTACACACTTGGACAACCCTCCGAATAGTAAACCACTGGACAACCTCCGAGTATCGAACCATTGGACCATCTCCGAGAACCCCTTATTGGAAAACCCTCTGATATAGTTCATTGGACAAACCTCCGATATAATTTATTGGACAACCCTCCGAATCATCAAGTATCGACAACCCTCCGAATACCCATTTTATTCATGCACTCACACCCGATTCACGCGATGACCCCGTGCACATGCAATGTTAATGTCACTGCATAATATCTCATGTTACATGCATGATGGAAACTACATGCAACACTCATAATACATGCTTCACACCAAGCATCATGTTGGTATATAAATAAGCATGCATATATTAACATCATTTTTCATTAATAATCTGCATGTTATTCAAACAAGCAATAACACACAAAAACTGAATTTCAATCTCCAAACTCCGAAAATAGCATGCACAGTACACAACCAAGATCATCCCGCTCGATCCCAAACTACAAGACAACACCGGGCCTAACTACGCCGAAAACTACACAGACCCATAAACCGGTCCCAACCAACAACAATTTCATCGATATTATTCTTTAAACTACCTCAATTACTACAAAGCACCTCATGGCCATTTGGCGGTTTTTAAACAAAGACTAACCAAGATAGGAGAGAACCCCTACCTCTCGGCGTATATCCGTCGTCGCCGCAACTCCTCTTATTTGTTAATCAGAACTACTGCTCTCTTTCCTTTCCGTTGTTGTCTTTCTTCTTCTTTCTTTTCTTTTTCTTTTCTCTTCTCTCCTCCTTTCTTTTTCCCTTTTTCTCCCTCTTCCAATCGAACAAATTGCTTTAGGTGGGGAATACTTATCTAGGTGTAGAACACCTCTTCCTTCTCTCCTCATGACACATAGCATTCCACATGTCATTCATGCCCACTTTCCCACCACTATCTTCTCATGCAAGATAGAAGTGTGACACTTGGCTTCCACTTAAGTGCCAAGTGTCCTCTCCTCAGTGCCATATGGCATGGATTCACACGTGTCACTTCTCATTCGTCTGGCTTGTCTCGAACACGTGTAATTCGACCTTCTGGCGACCTAAATTCGACCACGCATCTAGATTTCGCGAGATCTAACTCCAATCCAGCACGACCCGCATCGTCATCCGAGATCTAAAAAAATTCCCAGGTTTGCAACCCGTGTCTATCATTTTACTTTATCCGGGGTCTCACAAAATCAAACTCCTTAAGGCATGTGTAAGTGCCAAACACATCTACCCATCTCAATCATAGAATGATCAGGGATCCCATCAAGTAGCCAGTCTATCCTCTCATCATAAGTCACATCTCATAAGAATTCAAAAGCTCTACTTAAATCTAACAATCTCAAACTCTACCCAGTTAAATGAAGGAAATGATGTGTGAGATTGGGGTATATGGATGATAATGTAAAGGTATCGAGGAGTCTCTATATAAGACTCACAATGGATAGGTCATCGAGTCTAAAAAGGTCAATGTGAGAATACATGTGTGCATAAGATGCTACTCTAATCAAAAGGTTGAATGTATCTCGCCCCAACTCCTAAGCTAAGTCTCTAATGCTAAGTCAATAGGTTCAAATCCTCTCCCATGATGGGTCAAGCCCAAGTGATCATAACATGCAAGTGAAGAAGTCTCAAGTCAAAACCACAGCATAACACACAATAAATGAGCCTATAATGGCAATCATAATCCAGATGTACGATAGGAACTTTAAAGTCATAAATGAGCCCACTCTAAAATGACCACAAACATGACTAGAGAATTCACATCAATAATCTAAGATGAAAGAGGTGTTTAACAACACTATCATGAGATCAATACTCCATCTATAGTTGGAAGTCCTTGATTCGATTTTCAATCCGAACCCCATATAGAAAAAAAATGACAAGGTGATCAAGACGAATGTGTCAACAAAAAAAAAAAAAAAAAAATACGACGGGGTAAGGGGGGGTTGAATGTGAAAACGTGCCTTTCATCTTTCCACATAAAAATAATGATCATCGGGTTGAAAACCGAATCAAGAGTCAAATAAGAAATATGGTACTAGGCCCATGATAGGTGCAAGGTATGAAAGATGAGTGATCGATGAGCATATCCCAATATATCAAATAGTAAGTGACAACATACTAAGTATAAATGCTAGCTCAAGAAGTCAAGACTAATAAAAGTCCGATGGTGAAGTTTCTCTATACTCAATAAGTGAAAGGAAGGAGACGTAACTCAACAAGACAAAGGAAAATCCAACTAACACTCGAATCTCAAACCAATCTCTAAACACCATGAAGGAGAACAAAGGGAGAAACCGGACCCATATGTGACTAAAGTAGCCCTAAAGGCTCTCAGATGCACCCACATGTAGAATAAGGAATCCTAAAAATATATCTAAGCTCAATCTATAAGGTCAAGGTGGCTCTATAAAATGGAGGATCGAGGTGATGGGTCCTAGTGGCAAAGGCTCTCAAATCGGGTGACGTGAGCTCACAACTCTCAAACACTCGAAGACGATCTAAAGTGCACAACTGGGGCAGGGTACATTCAAAACCTAGCAATCTAAGTAAAAGAAAGCACACTAGCTAGTCAATGCTAGCATCTCCTATGTCAACCACCTCTAGAATGCTCCAAATCATAGATATAATCCATAGCTAGACCTTACTCCTAGTCACTAGCTCGATCGAAAAGCAAGCAAGGAGCAACAAGTCTACAACCAAACACACAATCAAGAGAAATAGAGTCAACCTAGACTAGGATTCAGAGATAAGGAGATACAAGTGTGTCCCACATAGACACAAGACAAGCAATCAAGTAAGAGAAAGGTAGTTATGCAACAATCACTCATGCAAAACACAAGTATATCATTCATATCAACACACAATCTACTGGGGAGTATAAGATGTAAGGTGAATATATAACAAAATAAATATGCTAAAAGAGGTGATCAAGATTAATATATAATGGATAAAATCAACATGTCAAGGCAAATGTGATAAGCAATCAATCAAAATGTACATATGTAAGGATGAGTATAGTAATCATACAACAAGAATCAGCATGCTCTAAAGATAAAATATCAACCAATATAGTCAACAATGTCAATACAATTATAATTATGCAACAATAAGAGTATACATGCAAAGAATAGGATAAAATATCATATGGTAAGAAAAAGTCAACATGCTATGATAATAATCAAGCGAAGCAATCAACACATCAGCATAAGTGGAATATACAACGATAGTAAGATAATAGGTGACAATATGAATAAAATGAATATACCACAAGAAGCAAGTCATAAAACAAGATGAGTAAAAGAATAAACTAATAAAGTCAACCAATTAATAATAATGATACAACAATCACACATGTGAAAGATACAATAAGCAAATCAAAACTCTCAAAGTGCTACCAATAATCAAGTATACAAACAACACAAGTAGAAAGTATTCACCAATCAACTAATCAAATGCCACATTTTTCCAAATTTGTATTCAAGCTTGACCCTCACTATCCCCAACAGAGTCGTCATTTTGTGGACCCCGCATTTTTTTGCTATTATTCATTTCCCACTTAAAATACGACTCGTTTTTATTTTATCAAAAATCATTTTAAAAAGGGTTTGAATACCCACTAATTTTGTTTTTATTTTAAAAGGAAAACAAAATGTAAGAAAAGAAAACCTAAATATGACTCTATGGAAAAAGGTGTTGAAAATCAGCCTGGGCTCCAAGCACGTTACTTATCTGGAAGGCACAAGAGTGTCGTAGCACCCTAATAAGCCCCTAAAGTCGAATCTCTACTAAACAAACTAAGAAAAATGCAACTTTTGGCTAATTGATCAATAGATACCAAAGACAAGCAATATAAATACTACAACACACTAGACATATAAAAATAAATAGACAGATAAATAAATAAATAAGCAGTTAGATTTAAAAATACCTGCACGGCGCTATCAATTAGAAACAATGTTAGTATAATAATAAAATCAAAATATTCAAAATCAATTAGAAATTAGGTTATAGATCAGATGTTGAATTATTTATTAAAATGATACATAGAATTTCATGTCCCACCCAAGCCTATTTATCTTTTACACAAATTGACTCCACAAGATTCCATTTTATTGGAATTGTAGAATTAATCATGTGATTGAAATTTTTGAAAACTGATTCAAAATTGAAATTTTAAAAATTGAAAGTTTGAAATTGAAGTTTGAAAATTTATAATTTTGAAATGAATTTAAAGGCACTTTGAATTGAGGTTTTGGAAATTGAATTTTTAAATTAAAAACATGAATTTTATAAATTTGAGATTTGGAATTTAGAAATTTGAAATTAGAAATTGTGGGAGACTTAAATTTTGAACATAAGATTTGGAATTTTGAAATTTAAATTTGAAAATGGAAATTGCAAGCTTGAAATTTTGAAATTATAAATTATAGGACTCTGAATTTTGAAATCACGACACTTGAATTTTGAAATTGGGAATTTTTTATTTTAAAATTTGAGATTTGGAAATTTTAAATTGGAAACTTGAATAATTGAAACTGGAAATTGAGGGACTTGAATTTTGAAATTATGACACTTGAATTTTGAAATTAGAAACTTGAAAAAATTGAAATTATAAATCGGGAAGTTGAATTTTGAAATTAAGGCACTTGATTTTTAAATTTGAAACTTGAAATTTTGAATCAAAAAATTATGAGACTTTGATTTGTGGATATGAATAAATTAAGATGATGGGTGATGGTTCAGAATTAAGGAAAATAAATTGAACTATTAAACAATAAAAAAAACATTAACAACCAATTTAATCAAATAAAAAAAACAATAATATACTCATAAGGAAAATAAAATAATATGACTATAAATTAAATTACCAATTAAAGACAACAACAAATTAAATATATATACAAGACAATTAATTAAAAAAATAACTATATAAAAAAGAATTTCTAAATAAAAAAAGTCAAGAAAACTTACCTGGTAGATAACAGTTCCCCGAGCCGAGTCCTCCCAAACGGAGATTGCTTCCAAAGTCATGATCGCCTTCCAAGATTGCCCTCAAGCCAAGATTGTCCCCAAGACCATCTTATTTAAAAAAAACTTTAACCTTTGAGACCACTTAGGGTCTCTCACTTAATGTGGAGGAGACCAATGATTGGCTTTAAACATTTAAACTTAAAGGACTATTATAACCTAAATTATAAAAGCTTATGTCCCAATAATTTAAAAAAGATTTAACTAATGGTCACTTAGAGCCTCTCACTCTTTGGTGGGGGAGTCCCATGGTCTTACCTTTCTTCCTTCAAACCAAAGGGGGAGAGACCTCCTCTTATAGGAAAAGGAAAGTCTTTCTCCCTTGTTCCATTCCTATGTGTGATTGTCTCCCATAAAGGAAAAAATATCCTAAGACTCCAAATTTGGGGTTCTACACCGACCTTAATATAAGGGCTTGGTGTGTTTAGCTCCACCATCCTATGGGATAGGATGGGGACATTGTATCTATATGGAATGATGTTTATTGCATCACATAGAACAGAAGAATGTTGTTGGGACTATATATGTATCCACTCGTCTCCTCTCAATCACCTTATAAACATGTTATAAAGTTGTCAGGACCCTTTTGGACATAACAAACAACATCTACACTACGCGTGTGCTTTGGTGCATCCTTCTTTATGCACTCTTCATTTAATTGCTTATTCACCAATTAAAACTGGAGTGGTTCTAGGAAAGAAATAGGAATTCTATTAAGATTAGACTTTTTCCACTATAGTCATAAGTTTAGATTTTCTGAAGTATATAAATAATATTTGATGTAAAAAAGAGGTCAATAAATGATGATGAATCATACAAATTTTTTTGGTATACATTACTATTTTTATGGTGGCTGAACCATG
Source organism: Tetrastigma voinierianum (assembly GCA_016808115.1). Lineage (NCBI taxonomy): Eukaryota > Viridiplantae > Streptophyta > Magnoliopsida > Vitales > Vitaceae > Tetrastigma > Tetrastigma voinierianum. The sequence continues at coordinate 37,133 of JAEQBH010002674.1, read as the reverse complement.
TTTGCTTTAGTTGAAACCTTAGGCTTCATTTGAAAGAAAAGTACTAGGAAAAGAAAAAATGCCAAGAAATATGATTTTCTCATATTTGGTTCCACGGTGTGGAAATATAACAAATGAAATGCAAACAGAATCTAAAATTTCTCAAAATTCTATATAATTTTAAATTTTTTTGTCCTTGTATAAGACAAGAGAAACAAATAAAATAAGTTTAAATAAAACATATACAATTAATTTATTAAATTTAAACCTACTTTTTATTTTCTTTTAAATTCTCTTTCCTTCCACTTTTCCTTTCAAATTTTTTTCACTATTTTCTTTCCTTGTATTTTTCGGGTTTCAAATGGAGCTTTAGAAAACCTTAGTGATACTGAGGTTTTCTATATTTTCTTCTCAAATCTTTCTTGTTTTGCACTTTTATTCATATGGCCACAGTTCTAATTTCTGGTTTGTTTCATTAAATCGTAAATTAGTGGAGTTCTAGTCCACCTATTTTATTATAGACAACATTACGATAGTTTTATACCATTTCTCTTGCTATTTATCCACAAAACATCCTTATATCTGCTGCCCATGTCATGGTATTCAGATGGGCGAAATTCAACAGCTTGTGTTTATGGGCTTACAGTAGTTTGGGTCTAGCGTTCCTTTAGTTAGAGTCTTGTCGACATTTGGTCAAAATCTTTAGGTCATGTTTGGATGTCAAAGTTTCTGTCATTTAAATTCGGATTTCTGTCAGAGGCTATGACTGGGTTTTTTACTTTGTGTAAGTTGTTGTTTGGTATGCTCCTGAGTATGTCTGCTCAAAAACATCATCTTATAAAAAGAGTGAGTTTTTGTGGTGGTCAAATACTTTCATCTTATAAAGAGTTCTATTGGTCCAACATGTATTTTTTATTTGTGTAGGGGGCTGCATTTCTATGTGCATCTGATTTCACTTCATTTCCTCAAAGATAGGTTATGTTTTATTTAATAGGAACTCAACTTGCCCTGGCACGATTTAAAAATGCCGCGATATATCGTCGATATTGCGTGATCTGCCTTCCCGACACGATTCGCAAACGAAAGCCGTTGCTGAAAATTAGAAAAAATCGTCTAATATCGACGATATATATCGGCACATATCGATATATCTAAGCATGACCGGCTACACGGAATCAAAATCGCAAAAGCCGCAATCATGCGTAAAAATAAAAAAAAAATCATTTTGGCCAATATGTCGACCAAAATGCTAATTTTTTGAGAAATTTTTCAAAAAGAAAAAACAATATTTAAGGCAAGGTTCACTATAAAGAAATACTAGTAGATTAAGAGATGTGAAAGAGAAAATGAAAAGTCTTTTCTTAATAATTAATATCATTTACTGTATGTCTTCCTTAATAATTACTATTATTAATTATTTGTAGAAAATAGAAGAAGATCAAAAGACGATTGTAATTCTCATGTCTTCCTTAATAATTGCAATCATTAATTATTATAAAAAATTAGAGAAAACAAAGACGATAGGAGAGAAAATGAAAAGTCTTCATTTCATTCACCTTCAAACTAATTTAAATTAAATATATATTTAAATTTTGAATAATTTATAAATACCGATATATCTCCGATATATCTATAAAATCCAAATACCGATATATCCATAAAAACCGATATTTTTATCCTTGATTCTTGATGATCTCCATTGAACTGTGCAAATGTCTTTTCTGTTCATCAATCTTCCCTCATGATACAGATGTCTTTTCTCCATTCATCCTGTTCCATGTCATGGTATTCAGATGGACAGAATTCAACAGCTTGTGCTTTATGGGCTTACATTAGTCAGTTGGAGTCTTGTCAACATTTGGTCAAAATCTTTAGGTCCTGTTTGCATGTCAAAAGGGTCTGTCATTTAAATTTAGATTTCTGTCAGAGGGTATGGCTAGGGAAATTTTACTTTGTGTGGTATGCTCTTGAGGATGTCTCCTCAAAAACATCATCTTATAAAAGAGTCAGTTTTTGTGGTGATCAAATACTTTCATCTTATAAGGAGTTCTATTGGTCAAACATGTATTTTTTATTTGTGTAGGGGACTCCATTTCTATGTGCATCTGATTTTCTTTTATTCCCTCAAAGATCGATTATGTTTGGTTAAACAGGTACTTAGCTTGGGTTCTTGGTGAGGCAGATGCAGATTTCCCCATTGGACTGTGCAGAGATGTCTTTTTTGTTCATCAATCTTCCTTCACGAGACCCATGTACTTTCCTCTCTCATGCCAACTACTGATTCGAGAAAGCGAGGGGGAGAGACAAAGAAGCCGGGAATTGTGGCTCTTGCTCATGCCAGACTTCGGAAATTCACAACTAAACAAGTTGGGTTGCGGTTGAGTCTGATCACATGGAGTGTCTGAAATTCCAAATCTAGCAATAGTATGATAATTATGATGACAAGTACCTCCCCAGATCAGCAAAATGAGAAACATTGAGGAGCATTCAGGTAAGACTAAAGTAATAAACTAGAATAGCTTCAGTTGTGGCTTGCATTAACCAATGGAAAGGTAGATGGGAAAGAGAGAAAAAAGTACATGGCACTCATGAGGGAATATTGATGAACAGAAAAGACATCTACACTGTTCAATGAGAAATCTGTATCTGCTCTACCAAGAACCCAAGCTGAGTTCCAGTTTAACAAAATATAACCGATCTTTGAGGAAATGAAAGGAAATCAGATGCACATAGAAATGCAGTCCTCTACACAAATAAAAAATACATGTTGGACCAATAGAACTCCTTATAAGATGAAAGTATTTGAACACCACAAAAACTGACTCTTTTTATAAGATGATGTTTTCGAGCAGGCATCCTTAGGAACCAGCAACTTACACAAAGTAAAAAACCCTAGTCATACCCTCTGACAAAAACCCCGAATTTAAATGACAGACCCTTTGACATGCAAACAGGACCCAAAGATTTTGACCAAATGTTGACAAGACTCCAACTGACTAATGTAAGCCCATAAAGCACAAGCTGTTGAATTCCGCCCATCTGAATACCATGACATGGAACATAATGAATGTACGAGTATAAACTAATCTGTACAGAAAAAGAAACCGAAGAATATTGTTAGAGGCATGATATTCATCAAACCAAATCCTACAAGCTTTAGCTTTTAGAGAGTTACGTTACATGATATCTGACCCCTGGTTTGAGAGGAGGTCTTGGTTCAGTTTCACCTAACTCGTAATTTATTCCTCATTCACGATTCAAAGTCCATGAAAGACTCTATTTGGTTTGTTTGACTCACCACATGCAGGTATGGGATTGCATGTAAGGTAAAGTTTTAAAAGCATGATATTCATATTAAATCTAAATCCTACAAGTTTCAGATTTTAGGAGAGTTGGTCATTTAACAAATATCATAGGTCAATCAAAAGAAAATACACTTGCTTTTTTATCACATTTATACAGCAACCTTGAGTTAAATTTCACCATGACATTAATAGAAAAAAACAAGATAATGACATCAAGGAAACAAATATAATTGATAAAAATATTAACTGACTTTTAAACATTAACAGAGTACAGGCATCACTAGGACTATCATATTCATAAGTTTCAGTAATTCTAAAAAATAAATAAATTTCATCACACAAGTTCATCAGTTGATGCTCATATTGCCTCCGAAGAGAGGATTTTTACGAACAACCATACCTTTTTCCCACTCCAGAATTTCACCAATATCAACCTTGGTGCATTTGTCCGTGCTGCTCGTTTAAACACCCTAGAAGGTAAGTCCAAGTGTTATGCATATCACCAACCAGAAACTGCAGTCAACATAGGGAGCTATAAAAACCGTGAAATGATGGAAGAGTAATGTTTTTCTTTACTCGAATGACAATATATAGTATATAACACCTATGTATAAGAAAGGAAAATAATGTATAAGAAATGAAGGAGATAAACCAAAGGATATCCTAAGAATATCCTATGATTCTCAACACTCCCTTAAACTAAAGCATATAGGTCATATGCACTGTTCTTGTTACAACGCAGATCGAATCCCTGACCTCAAAGAGCACGAGCGAAAATGTCTACCAGTTGATCACTCCTCGAGCTGACTTAAACTAGTAGTCATGCATATCAGGCAATCTTCTCGAATGAAGAGATGCCCACTTCAATATGCTTGATTCTCTCATGAAAGACATTTTGCTCATCATTCCCAAATCCTACTTCCAGTTAACTGTTTGGCTTACAGAGTTCACAAGCCGCTAAAGCCATAACTCGATACTGGCCAAGACTAGATCCACCCACTACATCCTATTATTACTCTTCTAGGATATTGTTGCTCCTATAAATGGGCACACATTCAAGAATCGCCTGGTTCGCGAGCGAGCCCGCCTACCGCATCACAATATCCAATAATCTAGGTATGACCTCTGTTTTCATATAACACCCTCTGGCCCGGTGTTCCTTTGATACAACGGAGGATACGAATCACAATATCCCGCTGACTATACTGCGACCTGTGAGAAGACCAACTACACTCACAGAAATGAAATGTTCGCCTAAGATGGTGAGTTGGTCACCTCCCCACTAGTCGCCGATATCTCCCTGATTCATGGAGTGCCTCCTCCCGTCTGCGCATAAGCCAAGATTCTGATCCATAGGAGTGTCTACAGGTTCACGGTTAAGCATACCAATTTCCACCAATATATCCAAGACATACTTCCTCTAAGACATAACCACACCAGAATTAGAATGAGCTATCTTAATCTCCAAAAAGTACTTGAGTTTCCCCAAGTCCTTTGTTTAAAAGTGGTCAAGAGACGCTACAAGCTCCGAATACCATCTTGATCATTGCCCGTTATATCAATGTCGGCCTCACATAAACAACGACAGATAACTTCTCGAGGATGTATGATGATAGAAGACATAATGGTCAGATATACTCCGAATCATACCAAACTCCTATATCAATACTTAAAAGAAAGCAAACCAGCTCTAGGACTACTTAGCCAGATATGGCGAACAACAGAAATTCCTACATACCAAACTAGACTCCTCCTGAGCAACAAATCCAGGTGGTTGCTCCATATATACCTCCTCGGCGAGGTCGCCATGGAGAAATGCATTATTGATGTCCAACTGATACAAGAGCCAAGATCTCATACTAGCCATAGAAAAGAGAATACGAATGGAAGTCATCTTGGCAACAAGAGAAAAAGTGTCATAGTAGTCGAAGTCATATATCTGAGTATAACCCTTAGCAACTAAACGAGCCTTGAGACGGTCCACTCCGCCATCTGGACCAATCTTAACAGTATAAACCCAATAACAACCAACATGAGACTTACTAATAAGTAAGGTGACAGGTCCTACGTGCTGAAAGAATGCAGAAGAACTATTTTTCCAAGTATTGGGTTTATTTCAACCGATGAGAGAGGGTCTCATGCACAGTTTTAGGAAGAGAAACAGAAGACAAGGTGAAAATAAAAGTAGAATATGGTGAAGATAAGCGGTGATAAGTCAGGAAATTATAAATAGGATGGGGATTATGAGAGGAACAAGTACCTTTCCAACAAAGAATAAGATCATCAACGGAAACGGCAAGACCGACAAGCAGTATGAGGGCATCATAGGAGATGAGTCACCTGGGGAGTCCGAGCATCGCACGGCGACGAGTATAAACCTGCAATGGTCGAGGTGGAGCAGCCTGAGGCGATGAGGTAACCAGACAGATAAAGAATGTAAGGTAGATATGACATCGAACTCGGGAGGGTGGGTAGGGAACATAGAAGAGTTCTCAAAAAGGTGACATCGACAGAGACAAAGTATCGGGAGTGTGTATCAAGAGAGTAGCATCGAGCATTCTCGCTGAAGGTTCGAATAACCGAGAAAACACACTTTTGCGGGTTGCCGAGTCATTTTGTCCAGAGTAAGAATATGGACAAAACAAACACAACAAAGACACGTAGGGGAAGGCGTAAGGGGGCTGGTTTGGAAAGCATGAATGGGGATTTGATCATGTAAGACTCGATGACGGCATACGACACTCAAATAATAAGCTTAAGCAAGATAAGATCTCCCCAAAAACGCTGAGAACCTTATGATGGAAAGAGAAGAGGAGCTGAGCCTAACTAGTGACGCTTGCACTTAAGCACTCCAATTTGTTGAGGAGTGTAAGCACAAGAAGACTAATGAAGAATTCTATGTGAGGACAAAAATGAGGAGAATGGTCTAAAAATATATTCCTTGGCATTATCACTGCAGATATGAATCAAGTATTAAATCAGTTCGAATCCCAACATGAAACTTTTGAAAAATAGAGAATAACTTAGCTCAAGTGTTCATTAAAATAAATCAAGTACGACGAGAATAATCATCTATAAAAGTAACAAAGTATTGAAACCCCAAGATAGACTCAGTCCGAGAAGGACTTCAAACATCAATGTGGACAAGTTCGAAATGAGACTTTGTCCGTTGATTCAAGCACTTGGGGAATGGGACACGAGTATGTTTCCCAAGCTGACATGACTCACATTCAATTAAGGACAAACTAGAAAACGAGAACTATTATCCCGAAACTCGAAATATTCGTGGGATGACCAAGGCGACTGTGAATAAGGAGAGCTGAGAAGAAAGAGGCCATGTGACTCACGTCCTATGCCAATTGCCAATCGTCCTCCCCATACTCGGATCCTGCAATGTGACAAAGTTATCAGAAAAGGTAATCAAACAATTAAGGTCACGAATCAACTTACTGATGGAAACCAAGTTAAAAGGAAAATCAAGAACATATAGGATAGAAGTATGTACAGAAGAGGCATTGCTGAATCGATTCCCTTACTACTATTTGAGATCCATTAGCTAAAGTAACCATGGGCAAAGGAGAAATAAGGGTAAGAGAAGAAAAAATGTCCTTATTAACATAAAGATTATCAGAGGCTCCATAATCAAAAATCCAAGGTCCAGATGAATGTGAAAGGCAAGCGGAGGCATTACCCTGGCCTAAGCAGATTTAAATGGATGCAGACGGTCAAGCTGAGATACGAGGTACTTCTTCTACTCGTCGGCATAAGAATAACTTCATAGTGTGGATGAGCTTTGTCACCAGAAGAAAACATCAACAAAAATTAACTAACCAACAGAGAATAGAGTACTAAGCTCGCTGAGGGTGCCAAGGCTCAGAAAGCAGACAGCCATTGTAGAGTAGGAGAACCATAGACCCGCAAAACCTAGTTTCAAAAGGCTATTGTAGAGAGAAAATGGCAAAAGGCACAAATGCACGCTCAAATGGAGACCAGGCCAGGAGTGATTGTCAACGACGGCCGACTCCAATAGAGAAGGTCATCGTAAAGTCTGATTTGCCATTACGCGCCACCACACGCCGGGCGTACGGGTGGCCGCCAGATGGAAAGTCACGCACATGGAGGTGCGTGAGGAACTGGTTGTCACCGGTTTCGCCGGCGTGTAGATCGTTACGACAAACCCAATGACGGGTCAGCCGACCGGATATGGAGGCCGCTAAAAAGTTCACCGAGAATTTTTTTTCAAGCAATGAAGATGAAGAGATCCCGACGATGGCAAGAGGGGTTCCCAGAGCTTCCCGGGACGTAAGGTGGTGGCCGAAATGAAACACAACCATTAGGGGTGGTTTGCCTGAATTGAGAACATCAAAATACATAGTATAGAGAATAATTTGTGTATATATATCAGGAAAGTATAAAAAAGGAAACAAATAAAGTACAAAAAATGAAGGAAAATAATGTATAAGAAAGGAAGGAGATAAACCAAAGAATATCCTAAGAATATCCTATGATTCTCAACAAAAACCAAAATATGAATATATACATTTAGAGTGGCTGGTTTCCAAACCAAATCAACACTTCGGCCCTTTTCCTGAGTCTTAGAAAAGAACTCAAGAGCAGCTGCTCCTTGAAGATGAAGATCCAGAGCACAGACAATGTTCTCTACTTGGAGGCTGAGCTCTGGTAGAAGCTCCTTCTCCTACAGCAACTGATAAAAAATTGAAAACCAAAGAAAATAAGAAGAAAACAGAACATGAACGAGAGGGAAAAAAAACCCATACCCATCAAGCATGCAGATTTTAAATACACCAACAGAAAGAGGAAAAAGAAAAAAAAAACATAATCCATCTAGAGTGAAGTTAGATACATGCACGTGATTCATGAATGAGATAGAGAAGCTAATATAGATATTTTAAATAGGCTAACCATCAAAGTGAAATATTTTACTTAGGTTCAAGATCATCGGCATACTTTAAACAAGGCAGTCAGGCATCAACCCACAAGGGTACAGGCATGGCATTTGATTATAACATGCAGAGTCAAGTTGCCAAACGAATGTATCCAGAAAAAGAAACAAACAAATACAACCTAATTACTCTGGTGAATTGTAAGATGGAATTTATTAACCCTTGTTATAAAGGTACTTCCAAATGAGTAGCACCATTCTGTTACATTACACATACTTTGTTGTACCCTCAAGTATTAAAGAAAATTTAAACATTTAGTCAATCCAGTGAGTCTCTTTGCCATAAGATTTGGGGCGTAGACAAATTCATCATCTACTTACACATCTGCACAGGAAACGTGTAACCGAATCTGACATAGATATAAGCTACCAAACAAGATACATAGCACATGTTAACTGACTGAAATCCAGTCAGACTTTGACTTAAATGCCCTACTGAAAGAATTTCATTTAAATGGACCAAAAAAGGGGAAAATAATACTAAGTTTAATACCTACCAAATTTAAAACATCAAATCAAGGTACAATATATACATAAATAAAGAAAAAGTCAATTATAGTCACATACAATTCAGCTGGCATAGTATAAAGGTTTTGTCCTATGCTGAAAGAACAAAATTTCTAGTCCAGTGGATGTGTTACAGGAAGAATTGTAAGTTGCAGCTCATAAGTCACCCAAACCTTCATGATCATCTCTGAAAAACAGTTAGCATTATAACAAAATAAGGAAGGGAAATTTTCTACTAAGCTTGATATTGTTGCCAAACAAAAGCTGGTTATCTCGATAATAGTGACACTAGGGATGCTAATTAGGAACAGGAAAAGCATTTTCTGCCTAAATGATATAGCATCTAAGGAATTTTGATAGAAAATTATTCACTTGAATTAACAATCTTTGATATGCAAGGCTCAAACTCACTAATAATGACAGCATCACCAAATCCAAAGCCACAAGCAGGGATGCTATCACCTCCAAAAGTAGAAAGTAAAATGGTCATAACGCCCACCACCACAAATACCGCAACTTTCTTCTCTATCAAATCCCTGATGAAAATATGAAATCATTGGGAAAGGAAAATAAGAGGGTTTACTGAACAAATTATACCATGCACATGTCTAGAAAGAGAAGAATAAAAGAAATTAGCTGTTTAGCTGCATACGAATTCAGTAAAATTCAAATTTGTTTCCAAACAAGCAAGACTATAGATGGCCATATGTGCTTATAATAGTGTACATTTGCAACATCTGGGATTCTGCTAGTTCAGGATTTGACATGACCCAATGATATCTATGACTCTTGATTCAAGCATAAGATGACAATAGTACCAAAATCAATGTCTGAATATCTCCTGGAGCAGGCATGAAGTTAGTGTTTTAAAATTCTGAATTGGAAAATGTTTGAAAATATACAAGTGTAGGAACTCCATCAATGATTAGAAAGCAGTAATGCCATACCAACATTTTCCCCATATTTATTTTCTAGTTACATGTCCATAGGTCAGCATCTAGAAATCAGAATCATAAATTGTCAAAGGGGCAAGGGTGGTGGAGGTGTGGGAGGCTGCAGGGGCAGAAGGAGGATGGAATCCACATTTTGAAAGGCCTTTTAATGACTGGGAGGTTGAGATGGTACAGGATTTTATTTGTACAGTTCAAAATAAAAAAAGTCACTCCCTTGAAAAAAAATAGGTTAGTGTTGAAGGCTTACTAAGGATGTACTTTCTCAATCAAGTCCAGTTTTGTTCAGTTGGAGGGTGGGAACCAAAATTCAGCGCCTTTTAAGATGTTTTGGAACCCTTATGTCCCCACTAGGGTGTGTTTCTTTGCTTGGAAAGCATGGTGGGGGTAGGTGTTGACATCAGAACTCAAAAGAAGGGGCTACTCTCTTTTAATTAGGTGTCCTTTTAGTGGAAAGGCTGAAGAAGCTTTGGAGCACCTACTAATCCATCGTCCTATGGTATGGGAACTGTGGGCTGCTCTCCTATTCTGCCAAGCAGCAGGCTGGGTGTGTCCCTTCTCGATTAGAGATCTAATGCTTGGCTGGAAAACTTTTTCCATAAGAAAGGAGAGAAAATTGACGCCGGTTGCACCCATTTGCTTTTTCTGGGTAATATGGAAGGAAAGAAACAAAATAGGGTTTGAAATGCTATTTTCTCCCCTCGCAGGCTGAAAGTCACTCTTACACTTTCTCTTGGTTCATGGGCTGGCTTGATTCCTAATTCAGATTCAGCTCAAATAAGAAATCTGCATTGTACTCTTTAGTTCTTAGCTTTGGGCTGGTAAGTTTTTTGTTTGCCCTTGATTCTTTCTGTACAAGCCAGTGGGCTCCCTTTGTATACCTTCTGTGTACGTTTGGGATGCATTTTGGCTTCCCCTTTTTTTAATGAAATGCTCCCTTTCGTCTATCAAAAAAATAAATAAATAAATTGTCAACAAAATAACAAGGGGAACCCATCTCCTCCTATTTGTTCTTGAAGGGTTTTCTTGGGTGAAGTGCTTTTGCTTAAGGAGAAGTAAAGGAGGCATAGAGCCACCGCCTTTTTGTGTGTGCTATGGAAGAAAAGAGCATTTCTACTTAATAATAATATAATAACGGAATGCTTCTCATTTGCTAGCTTGCTCAGATGCACCCATATAGATTCAAATAGTCATCTAAGTTGGTTGATTTAGTGATAGATTACTACCTTTTTCAGTGATTCCAAAATGTCAAGCTTCATTGTATAATGATGATAAATGACCGAGTCATCATTTTCATCTACACATATAAAGTACAATCAAGCAAGCAGTCTTTTATGTAGTACAAGCAATCAAGCCCACTGCTGATAGCACAGCCATTGAATTTTCATTTTTAAGAAGCTCCTCCAAACTAGAATCTCGGAGTATTTCCAACTATACCCACTCTAAACCAAAAAAGAGATCACCAACTTCTTTTGAATGAAATTCCTTAACTTTCAAGCCTCACTGGCCTAGCATGACAACCTTTGCCAGAATCACATCATTGGCCTATTTGCTACCTCATCAACTCATGTGGAAAGCACTATGGTTCAGAAAAAAGGTGTCATAGAACCCTCAAGCAGTAGTGAATATAGGAGGCTGGGGTTGTTTTTCCACATCCATTCATATAGCAAAGCAAAAGGAGGACAGATAAAAATAGAACCTAACCTCATCACAATTTCCAGTATAATAGGCAAGCCCACGGACAACAGATGCATCAAATTCAATCCACTCGGAGTAACCAAACTTTTCGGCAAGGAAGAACAGTTGTTTCAGATCTGCAACTGCTTCCCCAGCAGCTCCAAGTATCTCTGCACAATTATAAACAACAATCCCCTCATGCATCTATCTAATAAACTGTTTCATTCAAGAAAGCTATAAACAACAATCTCATTACACATCTGTCTAATGAACTGTTTTAGTTGCGAGAATCCACCAGCAATCTGCTGTTTTCTTCCTTTGAGCAGCTCAAATATATGTCATGTCTCATTCTTATTTTTCTAAGGATTGCACCTCTTCACTAATTATCTTCCTCAATTCTTATCTCTAAATGCCTCTTAAACTATGTTTGGAATCTCCTTTTTTGGATAGTAAGGACTCACAATGTAGAAGACGTTAAGATATGGAGTCTAATTATTAGACTCACAATAAAGGTATTTTCAATTGGAATATCTTGGGGATTTTATACATGTAATTTGGTTATCCTATTTATATTATGTTTAGGTTAATCAACTTGGTTTGAAGTTTTTGGGGGTATTGAGATGGAAAATGTAGAGAGAAGGGAAAAAAAACTAAAGGGTGAGGCATTTATGAACTCTCTTGTAATTCCATTTTGTCATGCTAAAAATCTTGCAAACCACTATAAATCTCATGTGTTTTTGTGTTTTCAATTTTTCACTTCACTTATTATCGCCTTCAGAAAATAACATCAAGGTGTTCTAATCCTAACAACTAGTATCAAAGCTTTTAGTTGTGATTGAAAGCAATGACCAGCAAAGATGGTTCAACACATGGAATCAGGAAAATAAATGGTAGAGATTTTGCTTTCAAAAAGCAAATCAAAGATTATCTTACAATAAGGAACTTCATCTACCTCTTTTAGCGACGAAATCAGAAGGAATCCTGAATGGAGATTAGGTTCTCCATGATAGACAAGTATTGGAGCTATTCAGTTAACACTATCAAAGAACGTTACTCATAACATTGTGAAGGATAAACTATAGGATTGAGGAAGGTAGTATCAGTTATGTTTGAGAAGTTGTCTGCAAATAATAAGGTATTTCTTATGAAGAAATTATTTCATTTGATGGGAAAGGTGTTTATGTTGCGACACATCCCAATGAGTTCAACATGATTGTTGATCAATTGTCATCTATTGAAATTGACTTCAGTGGTGAGGTTCATGCTCTAATTCTTTTGCGTCTCTACCAAACAATTGAGAACCCATGAAGTGTGTGACAGTTAGGTAGTGCTAAATTGAATTTTTAATCATGTTATGAACATAATGTGTGACCTTCATAGTGGTGCACGGAACATTACAAAAGGTATCGTGGTTGTTGCACGAGAGACAAAAATTGAACACTGGCTACTGACATCTAGTGAACGAAAGAGTAGCTGCACGAGAGGACAAAATTGGAACACTACACAAGACATCTAGTAACAAAGATACAGTTTCTGTTGTTGATAGTAACGTTAATTCAGATTCGTGGCATTGTTGGCTTTGACACACGAGTGAAAAAGGAATTAAAGTACTCAAATTATAAGGTAAATTGTCAGAGTTGTAATCTGTTAAGCACAAACTGTGCAAGGGATAGTTTTTTGGAGAACAAGAAAGACAAGCTTCCTCGAAAGTCAAGAGAGTTGAAAGAAGAAATATTGGAGTTGGTTCATATAGATGTATGGAGTTCTTCGACTATAGCCTCTCTTGGAGGATGCAACTATTTTGTGACATGTGGGATCGCATCATTGATTTCAGTATCAGTAGAACATCACTGGCAGTTCAAAACCAGATGCTTGCTGTCTTGAAGGTTGCTCTAGGCTGTGTTAGTGTTGTGCCAAAGGCTGAAGGATGAAAAGTGTCCTTAGAATGCTTCTCAATGCTAGAAAAGGTATATCCTCATAGCCATTTACTAGTTTCATACAAAGAACAAGCATCTAAGTTTGGCTCACTTTATCCTGATATATATAACTCATATAGGTTAAGCAGTGCTCCAACAACTGAATCTGCATATAGAAATAGTTAGTATGCTTTCCTAACATGTGTAATATATATGTAGCATTTTTGGTTTTAGGTGTTGTTACTGGATAGTGGCTCGATTTTGGGTGCACCATTTTTTTCCCTTCAGCATCATGGAGGTGAAATTTTTATTTCAAAGATATAAAGTATAATTCATATGATATTATAAGATTTTTAGAAACTATGTATCAAAGCTATAAAATATACAGCAAGTTGCTAATTTATTAACACATGGCCATAGAACTATTTTGGTAAAATTATTGACAGGGTTTATAGATAAAATGAGCTTCTCAAACTCAAGGAATTATGATAGCGAACTAAGCCACCAAGAATTAGTGCTGGTTTGGGAAAAAAAAAACAAGTGAATAACGAAGGTAGTTTATGGCTAAGCAATGAAGTCTATGTGAATCAAGGTCATGTTAGACTTCTACTCCTATACCATGTTGATAAAAAAAGGTAATCTCCCTTTCAGAAGTCCCATTACATTTTTGATTCACAAATATATACATAGGAAGGGTTGACAAGATCCCTTAAATTATGCAATCTGATTTTTAGGGTCCTATTATGGAATTTACCCAAATTTCCTTGATACAAAATCTTGGATCAACTTTTACAAGAAAGGAAAAACGTTAGGGAAAAAATTAGTAGCATTGCATGGAACTTTATGATATAGAACAAATCTATCCAACATAATTTGTTGATCTTTGGGTTATTTTTCTAAAACATGAATGGACATGATTCTATTAGCCATGAGTTCTATGTTTGAAGTACAAGGTTTCTGAATTCTACTAACTAGATGATGTTATCCTGATAAAATATATTTGTGTCAAGTAAAAAACATTTACTTACCATTTCATCAGCAAATTGGTTTTGGCAGTGGAGGGTCAAATGATATGGCAAATAGGAAGCACATACAGAAAAGCAAAAGAAAATAAATCCAACAAATAAAGGCTAAATCATCGCCTGCACAGAGAATCAATCCACCTCCAAATCAAGATGCAGCAACAACCAACCTTCTAACTTTTCCAATGACTTTACTGAAAGCACTTGCAGTAGCTCATTGATAGCTTCTTCTGACATCCCAAGAGACTTTAATTCTTTGGTAATCTCATCTATGGATATCTTTTCCATCTGTTTCCAAATTCACATCACCCAATGAATAAGGGGAAAATTTATAGGATGAAAACAAAAACAGAGAAGGAAACATCAACAATCCAGGAGATATATGCACATATGTATGCATACAAGCAATGAGAAAGACTAATAAATACAGATGGCATAACTCTTTTACAATGAAGGCATCTTTAAGCTTGTAATTGCATCATACGATGAAAGAACACAGTTAAAGGGCCCCATCACAAACTGAAAATAATCTACATAGCTTTTATAAGTAAAATATATATTAGAAAAATAATTAAAGTTGGAACTGGAAATGGTGCATTTTCACAAAAATAAATAATAATATAACAGTAAAAATAACAACAAACAACTAGCTCACTTCTTGAGCCACACACCTGGCCTTAGTAAGCTACTGATTCAAGTCACAAATATACCAAGAAGTAAACACCAAACTGGGTTCATTGAATTAATTTTTTACCGGAAGATCACCAAATATTGCATCCTAACCAAATCAAGAAGTAAAAGCAGGGTTAATCAAGAAATAACAACTACAATCCGGACTCAATGCTCCAAACTGTCGCAAATAAAAATAGTTGTGAAGCTGACAGACCCTTGTTGTCACAAAAATACGGACTTGAAGTCACCACAATGAATGGTCTCAGAAAATGAAGCAGTCCAAGTCATACAAGTCATTAACCATGCTACATTCTCTGATCAACCTCACTGATTCACTTCAATGAACAGAGTATAAATTCTCTGATTTAAGGGCAGAAAACTTTATATGATACAAGTGTATTGGAAAAACATTTTGGCAAACTGGGGTCAACAATAATGTCCCAAGAAAAGAGTGAAAGCAAACCAAAAGTGGCACCAAGAAATCTACAAGTACGTAGAAAAAAAAAACTGGATAGCCATACTGTTACAGACAGCAGTTCTACTACATCCCAATGTCAATAATCTATCTCCAAAACATGATAAGAAACAAGCCATGAAATGACTTTACTGAAAGCACTTGCAGTAGCTCTTGTGCTTAAAAAACATTGAGGAAATTGGATGTATAACACATTTTAGAAAGATGTTCAGATTAAAGTATTTATTAAGAGTTATTCCTCAACAAATAGATAAATATTCAATAATTAATGATTCCTTTTTCAGTTCAATAACTATACTTGATTGTTCAGTCTCGGATTAACCTTTAACATATTTGGGCTTCCTTGATGGTAAAATTCAAAATCAAGTTCATTTTAGGATCAACTGATCAATACAAGTCTCTAAGAGGTTAGATAGGTGGAAAAAAAAAGCTTGTATCCCAAGGAGGTTGAATCACTCTAATTCACTCTTGTTTTTCCCACATCCGGAGCTACTTCTTATCCCTTTTCAAGGTTTTAATATCAATGGCATTAAAAATTGAAAAAACACAGATTTTTATGGTAAGATTTCATTAAGGTAAAACGATCCTTGATCGAATTTGGGATCTTGTGGTGGACCTAATGAATTTGGTGGATTAGGGCTTGGGAAATGATAGGCGGAAAGCGTGATGTGTAAAATGTATGCGCCTATATCATGGGAATGCACCGCGTCATTATCGAATGTCTGATTGTCACGCAGGAATGGGATATCGATCCACGGGGAGAAGTGCGTTGACTACTGAGTTTAGCCTTTGAATATTATCTGGACGTAAGCTTTGAGTGACAAATTAACTGATGTGTGAAATTAAACTAAACTAATTTATCTTAGTAAATTAATGTATTGTGGAGACTAGGGCTATGTCTCCTCCTGCCACTTTTGATGGATTACTACCTAGAGGAATTACTATTCAGTCTATCCGTGACTTGTTGATGACGGGGGTGATCTTGCCTCTGAGATACCTCTCTCGAGAATGTATCACACTTTATCTAGCTAGCGGGGGTTTGGGAACATCTCTACACTCACCCCAATGCTCAAGCAGCAATTGTTCTAACATGGCCCGCCACCCTCGGAATCGAGACTATACCATTCTTAGGGTGTGAAATTAGCTCTATTCAGATCCCTGGGCGTCCTCATCTCTCGATCTCGGATACCCAGCAAAATCATGCCAATGTTGGCCAGACATCACATGTATATAAATCACAGATATAGAGCAGATACTAACAAGTCATAAATAACTGAATAATATAAAATCCAAATCTTTAATCCGTGTCGTGACAGGGTTCAACAAAACCCTAGATATGAATCTAGAACATACTGGACGTAATTACACACGTATTCAATCTATAAAACATCAGCAGTTTTATCAAAAAAGAAGAAAATACAAAAGTAGGTCTCTTCTCCGCTGATCTGGGTCGTTGTTGCTTTCTGCTAGTGCCCTTGTTAAATCGTTTTTTTTTTTTGATCCCAGTTTACGGTCCCTTTTGCTTTTAATGATGGTGAGGCAGAAATCGCACTGACGTCACGAAGTTTTGCAGCGTCACGACGTTGGCCACTTGTTGACTTCCTCTTCTCGTTGACTTGACGTTGGGACGTCGCGACGTTTCTGCCAGCTTTATGCTTTTCTTCTCTCTGCTCCAAAATGGTCCCAAAAACTGCCCGTTCTACCTACTATTCACACAAAATGCAGAATCGAATGTCGAACATAAAATGCATATTTAAGCGTAAATAACGCTAAAATAACCATAAAACAAGCAGCGAATTTATGGCATGAGTGTTTTAGGCACTCATCGAAACCTACTCGGAGAATTAAGTTTTATTAGGAAGTTCCTTTGGAAATTATGCGTGAAGAAATATAAGAAAATGATGTTTTTCTTATTGATTGAATAGATAGAACAACACAAGTCTACCCCTACTTATATACGTGAGAGAAATCGCCAGAAAGGAAACAAATCATGTACAAAAAGGAAGGAAAAATATTGTACAAGAAATGAAGGAAATAAATCAAAGGATATTCTAAAAATATCCTATGATTCTCAACAGTCCCCCTCAAGCTGGAGCATATAGGTCATATGCACCAAGCTTATTACAAATGAACTAAATCCTTGGACCTTTGAGAGATTTAGTGAAAATGTCTGCTAGTTGGTCACTCAAGTTGACGAAACTAGTAGTCGTGCATCCTGAGACAATCTTCTCTCGAATGAAGTGACAGTCCACTTCAATATGTTTGGTCTCTACAAATGAAGGCGGGTCGAAAGCAATGTGTAGGGCCGCTTGGTTATCACACACAAGCGTCATTTGTCCATTCTTCCCAAATCTTAGCTCCTGAAAAAGCTGTTTGAGCTATATAAGTTCACAAGTGGCTAAAGTCATAACTCGATACTCAACTTCAATACTAAACCTGGCCACCACATCTTGTTTCTTACTCTTCCAGGATATCAAGTTGCTTCCAATAAATACACAATAATCAATATCCTGAAGTGGAGTGTCTATTTGCGAGCACATGATCTACGCATCACAATATCCAATAATCTGGGAGTGACCGATGTTTTCATATAACACCCCCTGGCCCGATGTTCCTTTGATATAACGGAGGATACGAATCACAGCATCCTAGTGACTATCACATGGTGACTACAGGAACTAACTAACTACACTCATAGGAAAGGAAATGTCCGGTCGGGTGATGGTGAGGTAGTTTAGTCTCCCCACTAGTCGTCAATATCTCCTTGGATCTCGTAGAGGCTCCCCCCGTTCAGGTAAAAGCTTGACATTCGGATCCATAGGAGTGTCTACAAGTTTACAGTCTAGCATATCAATTTCCTCCAATATATCCAAGACATACTTCCTTTGTGAAAAAAACCACACCGAAATTACATTGAGCAATCTCAATCCCCAAAAAGTACTTGAGTTTCCCCCAGTCTTTTGTCTGAAAGTGGCTGAAGAGATGTTGTTTAAGTTTCCGAATACCTCTTGATCACTACCTATTATAACAATGTCGTCCACATACACAATCAGATAGATGCACTATCCTGATGATGTATGATGATAGAAGACAAAGTGATCTGATATACTCCGAGTCATACCGAACTCATGTACGACATAGCTAAAGTGGCCAAACCATGCTCAATGGGAATGCTTTAGGCCATATAAGGAACGACGTAGCCTGCATGCCAAACCAAACTCCCCTTGAGCAACAAATCTAGGTGGTTGCTCCATATATACCTCCTTGACAAGGTCACCATGGAGAAATGCATTCTTGATCATCGGTGATACACGGGCAGGCTCATAAGCAGTCATAGATAAGAGAAGATGAACGGAGGCTATCTTGCTTATTAATAGAAAAAGTGTCGTAATGTCGGGCCATATATAAAGTATACCCCTTGGCAACTAAGCGCAGACGAGTCCTTTGACCGTCGGACCAATCTTAACAATATAAGCATTACTTGACGGTAATAGGACTTTCTAGCAAGTAAGGGAACTAAGTCCCATGTGCCAGTAGAATGCAAAGCAGCCATTTCTTCAACCATTGCCTGTTTCTAGCCTGGATGAGAGAGGGCCTCATGGGCAGTGTTAGGAAGAGAAACAAAAGACAAGTTGGAAAAAAAAGCAGAATATGATGAAAATAAACGATGATAAGACAAGAAATTATAAATAGGATGGAGATCACGAGAGGAACGAGTACCTTTCCAAATGGGGATGGGAGGATCAGCGGGAGACAGTAAGACCAACGTCGTGGAGGAGGGTGTCATAGGAGATGAGTCACCTGGAGGCCCGGTGTCGGTATGCAGGCGACGAGTATAAACCTATAACGATCAAGGTGGAGTAGCTAGGGACTCAAATGGGAAATCCGAAATGGGAAAGATGAGAGGTAGAGATAAGACCTCGGGACTAGAAGGAGAATTAGGAGTAGAGAGATGAAGAATGTTCAAGAATGTGACATCGTAGGCTTGAAGTATCGATGTGTATCAAGAGAGTCGCATCAATAACCTCGTTGAAGGTAGGAATAACCAAGGAAGATGCATTTTACGGCCTTAGTGGAAAACTTATCTTGGCCAAGTGAGTATGTGGACAAAACAAGTGCACCCGAAAATACATGGAGGGAGACAAAAAAGAGGTTGATTAGGAAAGAGAAGAGAATGAGGAACCTAATCACCTAGTACAAAAGAGGGAATGCGATTGATCAAATAGCAGGCGGTTAAGATAACATCCCCCCAAAAACGTTGAGGAACTGTATGTTGGAGGAGAAGAGTGCGAGTTATCTCAACTAAGTGACGATTCTTACGCTTAGCCACCCCATTTTGTTGTGGAGTGTAAGCACAAGAAGACTAATAAAGAATCCCATGGGAAGATAAAAAAACCAGAGAAAGGGGCAGAGAGGTATTCCAAAGCATCATCACTGCATAAGATGCGGATAAAAGTGTTAAATTGATTGTGGATCTCAGCAAAGAATTTTTGGAATACAGAAAATAGCTCAGCTCGACTCTTCATTAAAAATAGTCAAGTACAATAGAAAAAATCATCAATAAATGTAAGAAAATACCGAAAACCTAAAGTAGACACAATTCGGGACATTCCCTAAACATTAAAGTGGACAAGCTCAAAAAGAGACTTGGTCCGGGACTCTAAGCGCTTAGGGAACGAAACACGAGTATGTTTCCCAAGCTGACACGACTCACACTCTAGTGAAGATAAGTTGGAAAAACGGGAAACCATCTTCTAGAGCTTGGAAATGTTCGGATGACCGAGACGACAGTGGAAGAGATGAGGTTCATCCGTTGAAGTGCAAACGGTGGAAGATGGGGTCGAGTTGAGATGATAAAGACCTTGAGACTCATGTCTGCTTAATTGTCTTCCGTGTACTCAGGTCTGGAAGTTAACAAAGAGTGAAAAGTGTCGAACAATTAAGGTCAAATTAATTTCTTGATAAGAGATAGATTGTGAAATTAAGGGACATAGAGAACAGAAATAAGAGGTAAAGATGGAAGGGGACATGCAGACTCGATTCCTTTAGCCATGGTTTGAGTCCCATTAGCCAAAGTAATCATAGGTCAAGGTGAAGTGATAGTAAGGGAAGAGAAGAGATCCTTATTACCAGACAGATGATCGGATGCAGGAATCGGGAGGAAATCACGGACCAAGAGGGTATATGGAATGGCGAGGAGGCATTGCAGGTCAAGGCTTGAAGCAATGGAGCGGTTGGCGGCATAGGTGGGAATAAAAACTCCTCATATTCACCCGGCGTAGAGCCACTCGCGAGATAGAGGCGGAGAGTTGAACCTCGAGTTAGAGGTGGAGCGGGGATTCCAGGAAAATGGGTCACTTGGAAAAAGACTGGCCACAAGGCGGACGGCCATGTAAACTAATAACACCGGGTGCAAGGTGTAACTAGGTCGATCTGATGGAGTCTGATAAGGTCGTTGATGCGCGTGGTGACGCCTTGATCACTCTCAGATCTGTGAAGGTGGTGGAATAACATCACGAAGTGTCTATGTAGAAACCATAAGATCAAGGGGTAGGTGCGTGGATGAATAGCGTAATGTAGAGCAAAATGTCATCAAGGTCGGGATGTGAGCTAGTGAGGATCTGTTCTCGGATGTTGTCAAACTCTGTGCCCAGGATTTAATAGAGTAAGGATCATAAAGATTTCATCTATGTTGGATGATAGGTCTTTGGCATTGGTAACCCAGGCAATGAATGGGCTCATTTTAATCAGGACATTAAGCGAAGACAAGGAGATAATTTCACATACCAGACTATCAACTGGATTGAGATGACACGTGAGGCGTCGAGATATCATTAGTATACAGTGGCAGGTCCAAAGAGGTTGGCAGTGCGATAATCCCGAGGTTTGTGGTGTTTGGGCTCACATGGATTAACTGGAGAATGTTATAATAAAATGTCTTGTTGTGCGAGGGCGTTTATCTTCAACAACGCTGGGCCGTGGAGGTGAATGGTCTTCAACACCATTTCCAGTAAACCATAATTTGATAGAGTTGGCCCATGACTGATAGTTATCACTTCCCTTGTCTATTCACAGTTATCATGGGAGTTCACGAGGCAGATCTACGAAGAAAAGCTGAAGCATCAAATAATAATGAAATCAATGAAACCAACAAAAAAACAAGAGTACCACAACTGCTGAAGGTGAGAGAAGCTTGTGGAGGGTGCTAGGCTGCCAAAAAAAGCAAAGACAAATCAGAAAAGTCCAAAGAAGAGGACTGTTGGAGACAAAAATGGGCAAAACACGAAGATGGAGGCTTCATATGGAAGAACCAGGGAGCTACGAAGCTCTATCAATGGGAGACGAACCAAGTGGGAGAATCCAGTGGCGGAGGGTCACTCACGCGCCACCCATGCATCGGCGCTTCGGGAACAGCTACCGGAGAAGGACACGCGTGTGACGACACATGGGAGCTAGATTGCCAAAGTTCTTGCCTCCGATGGATAGATCGACTACCGACGAGTCGACTAGTGGGGATATCTTGCCGGCAAGGATTGTCGTCGGAAAGTACGTCGGTGGTGAGAAGGTTTGACGACGGCAAAGAATTCTGATGCTTTCTGCGATGAAGGTGGAGTGGCCAGAAAGAGATCCAGACACTAGATGGGTTATCGGAATTGAAGATACAACAAAACCCTAAGCCGAACCTTCCATGGCTCTCATACCATGTGAAGAAATATAAGAAAATGATGCTTTTCTTATTGATTGAATGAATAGAACAATTAGGTCCTACCTACTTATATACATCAGGAAGACATAAAAAAGAAACAAATCATGTACAAAAAGAAAGGAAAAATATTGTACAAGAAAGGAATGGAATAAATCAGAGGATATTCTAAGAAGATCCTATGATTTCTCAATAGTATCCAAGGAAAGTTTCATCCCTAATGAATGAGATGGCATTAGGTTATTTTGAGTATCGATAGGAAACAGCATAATGAATGAGATGTCAATAATTCAGTCAAATAGTGACATTATTACCCTTGAAAAGCCATTACAATTATTTTTCGGGTTTTTTCTGCACACTTGCTTTGTACTGGGTAATGGGACAAAAAACCATTCTTGGGAAAATGTGGTGGGAGGATTAATCTTTGTGCTCACCATTCTTAAGACTTTTCAGAGTCATCACAACTAGAAACCTCTCTGTTTCAGCTATTTTAGTTAGTGACAATCCTCCTTGGAATCTGTTTTTCCATTGTAATAAGTATATAACTTACCTAGAGATTAAGGATCTTGACAAACTAATGGCTACACTTTTTCGTGTACATTTGTCTCCATCCGTTCCAAATGCAAAAGCTAGGGTGCCATCTTCTTTTTCAATTCAATCAATTTATTGAATCCAGTTCCTTTCTGTCCAGCTTTTTTTTTTTTTAATGAAAATCAAGAGTCCCCTCTAAGATTATGGTATTTGCTTGGTTACTGGCACTTAAGAAGGTAAAAACCAATGACATACTACAATTAAGAAAGCCTTTCAAAGCTCTTGTGATTAATTGCATCCTGTAGTGGTGGAAATGGAGAGACTATAGAGCATCTCTTCCTACATTATCCGGTTACTCTAGGGTTATGGCACAGGCTATTCTCACAAGCTAGAATGGAGTGGGTTCACTGAAGGAGTATTTGCTTCCTTTTAATGTGTTCTAGAAACTCTACCAAGCTCCCTTGTGGTATTTTTATTTGCAAAATGATGTCCACCTTAATTCAGGTTTTCAAACCGATACACAAATAGTGTGCATCACAGTATTCCTTTAAAATGCATTTTAAAAAGAATTATCAAAGACCATCGGGCAAAAAAACAAAAAAGAATTATCAAATACTGGAGCATCTTTAAAAGAATTAGATGCATTAGTTTACAAGAAATATGAGTAGCCATGCAATATAAGAACAGAAACAAAAATTAACTGCAACTCAAAGCTTTTGGCCTTACACCTTCTTGCTTATCTATGACTGACACAAGCTTTCCAAACAAGTTTTCAGGAGCAGTAGCACCTCAATACTTCTTGTAAAACCTGTAGAATGAAAAAGACACATAATACACCTGTCAACTAAAAAAATTGCACAAACATAATATAAAATTATGTAGCTGCAGGGGAAAGAATGAGGCACTGTTGGAAAAAGCACTGAATAAAATAATGGAATTATTGGAACATGTTGGAGAGCAAAGGTACATGCAGCTTTTTATTTTAAAAGTTCAACAATCACGGTTCCTCTTGCTCTTCCTAACAAAGCTGAGAATAACCAAATTATATCATGTTGAAAAGCATTGACAATAAAGTATATATAATAGATAGGAAGATATGCATGGGTGTTGACAAATAAGAATTATTAAAAGGGCCCTTCAATTAAAGAAGCACACACCTAAGACACAGAAAGTATACATCTAAAAGTTGAAAAAAAAAATGCAACAACAACAACATGCCAAATACTTAGAAGAAAACCACTCAATGTTCAAGGACAAGGATCCAACTTGTAGAGACCTTCAAGACCTTTATTTGTAGGTTACAAATAAGGGGATCCTTAAGAGATTGATCTGAATGTTGCACTCCTTCAAAGGTTCTTCAATTACACTGCCAAATTGTCTAGAATGAGCAAAGAGGAGCTGTTCTCTAAGCCTTTCTCCCTTTTTACCAACAAAGCTCTCGTCATAACCCATTGACAAATCTTTCACTGAAGACTGAACAACCCACAAGATGCCAAATAAGGAAAACCGAGAGTTTTGTGGCACTCTTAACTTCCCTAAAATGGATGAGAAAATGGTCTATTGATTCTTCTACATTTTTACACATTCAATAACTCACCAAAATCCATTTTCATCTTTTGAGTTGATTCATAGTTAAAATTCTTCCCCGTGCAACCTCCACACAAAGGGGAAAGACTCTTCTTCCTCCAATTCAAAGGTAGAATAGAAAGTCTTCACTAAGTTACCTCCCTCTTACTAGCTTACCGCACCATTGTTTTATTTTCTCCCGATCACTTACATCTATATATAGCTCTCAAAGAAGCTCCTCGACATTATTCATCTCTCAATCTTGGAAATGTCTTAAAGCATAGGTTATACAAGACCAACCTAATACCCTCTATCACCCAAAACATCATCCAACCAAGCTTAATGGAGATAGAAAAGATCCCTTTTAAGGAACATCACCATAACATTCCAGCATTGCCTACCTCAAACCTTGTCCTGGACTTAAAAATCCCCCCTTCTTTTCTTCTCAATTCCATAAGTCAATACCATAACCTTTGGAATCCAAGAGTGCCATTCTCATAGTCCTTCCATATACTTTCCCATTATGACCTTTCTCCAAACATTGTCTCTCCATAGAAAATTCATATTATCATGTTCCTAGTTAGGTTTTATTGAGGATATCTAGAACACAACACAACCAACACCACCCCTCCTTTCTTTTTATCCTTACATTGGGACATCTAATTCATTAAATGAGGTTTCTTCTCAAGCGTAGCCATAATTCATTAGATATTCTCGAGTCCTTCCATATACTTTCCCATTATGACCTTTCTCCAAACAATATCTCTCTCTAGAGCAAATTCATAGTACCATGTTCCTAATTAGGCTTTCTTGAGAATATCGAGATCCCTTCTTTTTATATTTACATAGTGACAACTAATTCATTAGATGACTTCCCTTCTTGGAAAATGGAATTGGAGACTTGCCGTGGAGGATAACCCCCCCGGAAAAGTTTAATCAAGCTAACATATGGGCTAGAAGCAGGGGAATGGTTTTCGAAGGAACCAAAGGGAGCTTTGGGGTGGGCGTTTGGAAAGTTATCAGAAGTGAGGCTCAGCATCTAAAATAGGACTACAAATTTATCTTGGGCAATGGGGAGCATATAAGATTTTGGGAGGATATGTGGTGTAGGAGAAACACATTGTGTGAATTGTTTCCCACGTTGTATGCTTTAGCTGATTCAAAAGGGGCTATGGTGGAGGAGGTTTGGGATTCATTGAGGGGGGAAGGAGGATGGAACTTAAGATTCATCATATCTTTCAATGAGTGGGAATTGGAAGAAGCTTAGAGGTTTATCATTAAGAGTAAACTTGTAAAAAAATAGTCGGAGGAGAGGATAAAATTTTGGATGGGGATTAAAAGAGAGGCCAGTATTAAGTCAAAGCAAGCTACAGACAAATAGAAGTAGGAGATTTAGGCCCTGTTTAGTAGGTAGAAAATTTTCTGTTTTCTCTATTCAAACTTTTCGAAAACAAGGAAAACACGTTTAGTTACGAGAATTAGACAAAAACAAAATTTGAAAACAAAGAAAATGAATTCACTATTTTCAACATTTATATATGAATCGAAAGCGCTCTGTTGTTTTCCTTGTTTTCAATTAAATCGAAAACAAGAGATTTTATTTTAAGCGTTTTATAACTTGTTTCAAGAAAATGGTTTTTACCATGGATTTTCTTATTCTTTATTTTCAATCAAATTCAGAAATGCAAATGTATTTTCTAAAAATGAAAACTAAAGATTAGAATACATTGAAAATTTTCATGATAGAATTTTGGATATAGTTATGAAAATTTTCGTGAACTAAAAACGGGGCCTTAAATAGCCACTTTCGTGAGACACTGATCCTGGAGCCAGTTGTGTTCCCCTAAAGTGGTGTATTCACTTGGGAGGTTTGATGGGGGTAAGGTGCTAACCATGGATCAGCTGAAAAAAAAAAAGGTTTTTTTTTTTTTTTTTTTTCTTATAAGATTTGAGAATCTCCTTCAGCTATTGATTGGTATCCTAGAAATTTGTTTAAGGTTGCAAACTTTAAAAAGATACGTGAGTGAGCTTCTTCCATAGGCTCACAAAAGCCCTCTGCTGAACTGCTCAGCCTAAAGATTCCTAGCAGCCCACTTTCCAGCACCAGAGAAGAATATTGGCACCAACTCGCCACATTTTCAAGGGAGCAGTCTCTTAGCTTATTTCATCTTGGATAATCATCCCACCACAGGCAACTTACCACCATTACAGATTCAATAAACTAAAGATAACTTTTCCAAACCTTTGAACTTCTGAGAGTAGTTAAAGTTCCTAAAACCTTTTAGTTTCCAAAACAGCATCTTAGTGCCTTCATGTTTCTACAATACTTCATCATCATTAAGCCAAATCTATAAAGCATCACTTAATAATGATACAGGGAGCTTTGTGGCTTAAACATAAGTTCTATACTTTTATCAACTCATTTGAATTGGTGTAGCAACAACCTTGAAAATAGGGATAATTAACACAAGTTTATGTCAAAAGGAGATTGTGGAAAAGAAGGAATTCTCCTATTTCATTCAATTAGAATACATGTCTATACACATTTATATGTGAAGAGAATAGAAAAGGAAACAAAATAAAAATAAAATTAAAAATAAAAAAGGAAAAGCATAATAAAGAATAAATACATAATAATATGTGATACTCAGCACTCCCCCTCAAGATGGAGCATACAAGTCATATGCACCAAGCTTGTTACAAATGTACTTAATCTTGCGATGGGTAGATGAGTGTTGGAAAGTCATCGAATTATCGGTAACAATGTAGAGATGACATGAGAGCTTCACGTGTTCGTGATGGAGTTGATGTGATCGAAGTGAGACACGGCCACTAGATGGGTCGACGAAATTGACCACATGGCGAGTTGATGTTACCGGAGTGAGACACGGCCACTAGATGGGTCGCCGAAATTGACTACACGATGAGTTGATGTGACCAGAGTAAGACATAATCACTAGATGGGTAGCCAAAATTGACTATATAGCTAAATCCTAACGAGTTTGATGAGACTGAAATGAGACACGATCATCAGATGGGCTACCAAAATTGACTACGTAGCTAAACCCTAACCCTAATCTCTATAATCTCTTTATGGCTCTCATACTATGTGAAGAGAAAGAAATTCTCATATTTCATTCAATTAGAATACATGTTTATACACATTTATATGTGAAAGAAGAGAATAGAAAAGGAAACAAATTAAGAATAAAATAAAAATAATAAAGGAAAAAATTATAAAGAATAACTACAAAATAATATGTGATACTGTTAGAGATTAATCTAATGTTGTGCATCTTCTTTGCCAAAGTAGCCAATAACCAAGTCAAACCCCTTCCAAAAGAATAATGGAGAACAAATTATAACTAGTTCTATTACTTTATAACAACATGTACATCTCCCTTTCTCTTTCAACACCCTTTAGGAATGTTAACGACCAACTCTCCAAGCTTATAGGATTTGGGTATAATAAGAATAGCATGCCTTTAACACCCTTCCTCACGTGCAGCCTCATACCCACACATAGAGAGTCAAACAAACCAAATAGAATCCTCAATGGACTTTCAAATCAACAAATGGGGAATAAATTGCACAAAGGTGAGTCGAACCCAGGATCTCCTGCCAAACTAGACTTTGATACCATGTTAAACGACCAACTCTCCTAAAAGCTCAATCTTGTATGATTTGGGTTTAACATGAATATCATGCCTTTAACAAGGAACAACATTCCACTTGATTCAAAAGCTAAGGGAGGCCCTTTACCCCAAACTTGATCCACCAAGGAAGTCCTTGCCTTCTCTCCAAAACCCTATGAACCAAGCTTTTATTTCCTTCGCCACAAATACCTCAAACAACTTCATTTCCACACAAAAGAACCAACTTTTCTAAAGGGATCATCAATCCTTTGCTCCATTGTTCTCTCCATCTATAGACAAAGAAAGAGGAAGAGAAGGATCTAAGAAATAGAGCCTATGAAAGAGTAAGGAATTGGCTTGGGTTTTAAGGCAAGTGATGTAACACAAGAGGGTGAAAAAGGAACAAAACAACAGCCATATGGAAGCCAACAATGTATTGATATTATTGTCTATCAATATGAGGACCCCAAAAAAAGGAAAAAGGAAAAAGACAAGGGTTCATAATGATGTCAACAAGTACAACCTAAAATCCACACAACGGAAAAGAATACCATATAATACTAAACTTTTAGAAACTTCAGGAATAGCTATTCAATGAATACCCCATTCTTCTTATCAATCAAAAAAAAATGAATACCCCATTCTTCTAAGTTGGATTTGTCCACCGACTTATATTTTAAAAACCAGAAGGCATTTAATATTGGCTATAATCATCTTCAAAGTTCATGGAACAAGACCCTTCCACTAACTCCTTTATAATGCTATTGAAACCACTTTTTTTTTTGGATAGGTAAATTTTGTCTCCATTGGGATTAGAAATTGAAGCCTTACACAAATCTTTGCCAACCTTCACTACTTGAGCATGTCATCCAAGTAGATCAGGTCCTTTCTGATGAAATAGTTTGCAAAAAAATAAAAAATAATAATATATATATATATATACTATTCATGCAATTAACAATTTATTTCATAAAAGTTGAAGCTGAGAAAGCATTTTAGTAGAAAGAAACCTTCAGTGCTAAACTTAATGTATTTAACAGGAGCAATTTATTCAAAAAAAAGTCTGACTAAGAAATATCTTGAAAAGCTTCAATAAGACAAAGCCTTATACAATAAACCTTGCAAAGACAATAATATAGAACTAGCGTTAGAAGAAACATTGGCAGTTTAAAGCATACAAGGAAAATGCATTTACACCTTTCGGCTAGAAACCTTAAATCCCACATCTGACGCTGTGATACCAACTTGCTTAAAAAATGTTACGATAGCAGAAATAAGCTCCGCCTCAGCCTAGAGAATGAACAGCAAAGAAGTAAGTAGACATATAAAATGAGGGATTGTTGAAATATTAAGTACAGCACAATCATTCAAAGGACATATTATCCAGCTAGAGAATTTTAAGAAAAGTTTAAATCCTGCAACCAAAGAAAAGTGGAGATGTGAGAAAAAAGAGACAGAGAGTTCAAAAGCATGCTTCAGAATCAAAATGAAACTCTCAAGATGGTCTCACAAGAAAAAAGGAAAGGAAGAACATTGCACTATCACAAGTCTTGTTTTCAATGTTTCAGGCGTCCTCAAACAAATGCCCACTCAGGGAACACATCATAGTATTACGACTCTTTAGTTGTATGATTAATCAAGTGAATCACAGAAAAAGAATAATCTGACTTCACAATGTCCACATGTGACCTGCAGGAATAGTTTCTTTCTTTTGATTATAATATTGCTGCATTTGCAGGTTTTTCTTTCTAATAGGCAAATGGGGATACATAAGAAGGTGCCTGACTAAAAAGGAGGCACACACCCATGTACATTGGAAGTATACAACAGGCACAAAAAACAAATGAGAAACATATAATCTATAACAGAATCCTGCTTTCCAACTTAGACCATCACTAAAGTCGAACTCATTCATCATCTCCATTGCCACAATAGACCGCTTTAAAAGGGAATTAATGAAGGCTTTCTTCAATCGTTAATCAAAAAGCTCCTCATAGAAGCCTATTCATTGCCTTCTCCCAAAATAACCAAAACAAACAGAAGGAAGGCATCCATTACAGATTTCTCCTCCAAAGACCCATACGCAATGTGTGAACCCTGTAGAAGATCCTTAACTATTTCCTCCCTTGAAGCCCAAAAATTGCAAGGATGATATCCAATGGTAATCATCGAATAAGCTATCCATTATTGGCATTGCCACAATTAACTAAAATATGATTGCTATTTTGAACAATATTCAAAACCACATTTGTTCACCAAAATCCATCCCCTCCATCAACCACATCCTTATTTATTGTGTACAGACAAGGGTTTTTATGGCAGTAACTCTTTGCTTTTTTTAATGAGTCTTGGATGCTATTCTCTTTAATTAGAGAGACACTTCTAGACTAGCATGGTGGTTTTTGTGAGCAAAAAACTTAAGAAGACTAAGAGAAGAACCCTTCTTGGTCAATTTGGAAGGAGAAATTGCTTTTGAAAAATAAGGAGCTTTCAAACCAAGGTTAAGAACTCTTTTATTTGAAATTTATGATAATGGATTAAGTTGTGTATAGATGATGGTCTTTATATTTAATTGGCTTCATTGATTAGTTGGGTTATCTTTGATGACAGTGGAATTTTTTGTAACCCTCCTTTCTCCTTATGTTGACATTCATATGACACCTCTTTTTTGTATGCACATTTTTTTACCTATCATAATAAATAAAATCTTCACGATTTCTAACCCAATAAGTTAAGGAACATGCCCCACCTCTATCTCTAATACCATAAATCCTGTTAGAGAATGTATCTTTATATAGGTAATAAAAGGGAATGTATTAGGAAAACCTTGGAAATGGCACAAAAAGAACACATGATGTATACAATAAGTGCGAAAAAGGCAACAAAGAAAAAACAACAACAAACTCCCTCTCTTTGCATCAACCAATCACGAACAAAGATCAATTTTCTATATACTGTTGAATCCATTCTAAAAAACACGCCATAAAACAATATTCAAATGCTTAATGAGTAAATAAAGGGCAAACTTCAAAACATGTTTGCCTTAATGAAGTAAATGATCATATCAAATTATGCTTCCCCTTTTGCACATATAAAATTTATTGCATGTTCATCCCTCACCCCAATTTGTTCAGCCAATCTATCTAACCAACTAGCACAAATCCATATCCCCTCACATAAACCAATCCCCACCCTTCCTCTTCTTCCTCCCTTTTAAATATGAATAATAATTAAAAAAGAAGGGAAAACCAATGCCATGTTTGTTTTGTAGGTATTTCACCTAGGGAGGGAACATTTTATTCTCACCTAAGAGGTTACCATGTTTGAGGACACAAAACTTTAATTACCTAGGGTGTTTTTTTTTCTCATTCCTCAAAACTGAAGAAAGCAAAAAAGAAACTAGACAAAATATTCTTATTCTCTAATTTATTTATTTATTTATAAAAAATCAAATAAAAAATCTCTTTTAATAAATAAAATTGGAGTCATTCTTCTGTAAATTTACACTCCCAGACAGCTCCTAAGATACAGATGCTGGAACAAGAACGAAAGTTACCTAAAATTCCTGATATTAACCAAATATTGGGATAAAAACCTCGTATTCTTTTCACTTTGGGATTCATTTCTGAAAATGTGATTTTCATTTCTGTTATAGAATGTAAATATATACTTTACTTGTAGGTTGTGAAACTAATTAGGAATGTTAGATTGACCTACCAATTGTACATATCTAGCTCTTGTATTTATACATGTTAAGATCAATGGAAAAACACAGGAATTTCTTCCTCCCAATCTTCCCTTTCTTTTTGCTTTCTACAAGATATTAGAGCCTAGAATAAGTTAGGAGAATTTCAGGCAGTGTTAAGCTATTTTCGAATTTTAAGAGGTTGTGAGAGGTGTGTTTTGAAACACCTATTTCGAGGCGTGAGATCTCACACTTTGAGGAGTTCACCGGCCGCCAGCGCGTCTTCTTTACCCAAGTCAGGTGGCGAGAAAAAATACGCACGTGTTGCTCACGTGCCGTCACAGGGATATAGGCCAAAATTACACACGCCGAGCATGTAGGCGCGTGGACTTGCCACTGGTCACCGGACTTCTCTACCTTCAACCATAGCCATCTTCCAAGCTGTGCAAGCCACACCTTGAGTGTTTTCAAACACTTTTAGTTTTTAACTGATCTACCTTTCTAGGTTTTTCTACTGTTTCCTTGTTTGCTTCGAGTTCCGGAGGTGTATGTGGATATTAGGGCCAGTTCCTCGGGGATTTTTCGTGGAAAGGTGGTCCTTTTCTGTACCAAGATCCTATTTTTCTAGTATTTTTGGTTCGAGGCTTGTTTGAGTTAGATTTGCTCCTATGATTGACAAGAAACTCTCAGGTGGATTTGTGTGTCATCATTGCCATAATCCAGGGCATGTACGCCAAGATTGTAGGAAGTTGCAGAATATAAATCGAAGGTTTCAGTATGCTCATGAATCATTAAAGAGTAATTCTACTCCTAGCACTAAGCTTGTCGGGTCAGGTAAACTTAACACATGTCTTATTTCATCTTCCTCCCAATGGGTCATTGACTCTGGAGTCATAGACTACATGACAGGTATTTCCAGTTTATTTACCACGTTTCAGCCACACCCTTCTACCTCTACTGTTACCCTTGCAGATGGGTCAACATCTTGTGTCCTTAGGTGAGGACAATTAAATGCTACTCCTCTGTCGGCTTTGGCTGATGAGTTTATCACAATTCTCTTTTAATTTAATTGTGTAAGGTAAGCTCACTGTTACACTATAATTTCGATGTCTGGTCTTTCGCAATTATTGTTTGATTTAGGATCTTTTGAATAAGCGGATTCTTGGTAGAGGGCATGAGTTTGGGGTTCTACATCCTTGAAACAAAGGTCAAAGTTGGTTGGTTGTTCTGGAGTTGTTACCTCATTCGAATTACATTGTCGCTTAGGTCACCTTCTCTTTCTCTCTTTTGAAGAAGGTATATCGCCGGTTTTCTAGCATCCTCTCGTTAAGTATGAGTTGCGTCGATATCTTTAAGAACACCGTCGTGTGCGTTTAGTCTGGGGAGTCGATAAATGACTGACTCGTGCAGGTTAGTTCATTATGATGTTTGAGTCATAGATCCAGGTTATGTCTCCCACTAGGTTTAAATATTTTGTTACCTTTGTGGATGATTTCTCTCATGTCACTTGCCTTTATTTAATGAAAGTCATTCAGTTTCTCATTTTAGTGCCTTTTGTGCTGAAATTCAAACACAATTTCATGTCTTTATTCAAACATTAAGGAGTGATAATATCAAGGAATATTTGTCGAAACCTTTTTAGTCCTTCATGTTCCAACATGGGATTCTTCATCAAACCCCGTGTGTTGATACACCCTCTCAAAATGGGGTAGCTGAGAGAAAGAATATACATCTCCATGAAAATGGCAAGGCCTTTTGTTCAAAATGAATGTCCCTAAACATTTTTGGGCAGTCGTAGTCTCCATAGCTTGTTTTTTTATTAACAGGATGCCCCATCAGTTCTTAATTAGGCTACTCCTTACCACCAGTTGTTTCCAAATAATTCGTTGTTCCCTATTGATTCCAAAGTATTTGGATGCACATGCTTTGTTCGGGATGTCCGTCCTCAAGTCTCTAAACTTGATCCTAAGTCCTTAAAGTGTATCTTTATGGGATATAGGTGTTATTGTCCCACTCTTCGACGTTACTTTGTGCTTACTGATGTTGCATTCTTTGAAACTACCCTGTTTTTCCTGTCGTCTACTGTTATGAGTCTGGGGGAGGATGATGATTTATTAGTTTATTATGTTTCCTTACAGATTCCTACTTCAGCTCTCATTCTTGTTAAATCTCCCATTACTCAGGTATATTCTCGATGCCAAAACCCCCTAGTCTCGAGTCCAACACCAGGTGCTTCGACATTAGATCCAGTCTCCAGTTATGATCTTCCTATTGCTCTTCGTAAAGGTAAACGTTAGTGTGTTCACCCAATTTCCTCATTTTGTTCTTATAACAATTTGTCATCACATTCATGTTCTTTTATCGTATCCTTGGATTCTATCTCTATTCCTAACATTGTCCGTGAGGCTTTATCCCACCCTAGTTGGCGTAGTGCTATGATGGAAGAAATGCAGGTTTTAGATGACAATGGTGCATGGGACTTGGTGCCTTTACCTACTAGAAAGAAGGCTATTGGTTGTTGTTGGGTGTTTGCAGTAAAGTTTAATCTCAATGGCTCAGTTGCTAGGCTGAAAGCACACCTTGTTGCTAAAGGCTATGCAAGACCTATGGGGTGAACTATTCTGATACCTTCTCCCCAATTGCCAAGATGACTTATGTTCAGCTATTTATATATCTGGCAACCACTCATGGCTAGGACCTCCACCAGCTTGATATCAAGAATGTTTTTCTTCATGGGGATCTTTCGAAGGAAGTTTATATGGAGCAACCTCCAGGTTTTGTTGTTCAGGAGGAGATTGGTAGAGTTTGTTGTTTCCGTAAATCCTTATATTGCTTGAAACAGAGTCCACGCACATGGTTTGGTAAATTCAGTTAAGTAATTGAGAAGTTTGAGCGTGCGAAGAGCCGTCGATCACTTTTTGTCTTTTCTGAGAGTGACGGGGTGTTATCATCTTTTTAGTTGTGTGTGTAGATGATATTGTTATTAGTGGGATTGATATGACAAGTATATCATCACTTAAGTCCTTTCTTCATGGCCAATTCCACACAAAGGACTTAGGGATGCTAAAGTATTTCTTGGGTATTGAAGTTATGAGGAGCAAACATGGAATCTTCTTATCTCAAAGGAAATATGTGTTGGATCTATTGTCTGAAACAGGAAAATTGCGGGCAAAGACATGTAGCTCCCATATGGCACCAAGCCTACATCTTACTAGAGAAGGCGGATTGTTTGGAGACCCTGAGAGATATAGAAGACTAGTTGGGAAGTTGAACTACCTTACAGTAACACGTCCTAATATTTCACACTCAATCAGTGTTGTAAGCCAATACATGTCCTCTCCAACAGTTGATGAGTGGGCAGCTGTAGAACAGATTCTATGTTACTTGAAATTTGCCTCGGAACGTGGTATTTTATATAGTAATCATAGGCAAAATAGAATTGAATGTTTCACGGATGTTGATTGGGCAAGATTTAAGGAGGACAGAAGGTCCACTATAAGTAACTATGCCTTTGTTGAAGGGAATCTAGTCTCATGAAAGAATAAGAAACACAATGTTGTTTCTCGTTCGAGTGCAGAATCATAATACAGAGCAATGGCACACTCTATGTGTGAAATCATGTGAATTTCATAGCTCTTGATGGAAGTAGGTAAGTATTAAGACTTCCATTCCAGCAAAGCTCTGGTGTGACAACCAAGTTGCTCTCCACATTGCATCTAATCATGTATTTCATGAGCGGACTAAGCACATTGAGATGAGTGTCGTTTAATGCGAGAAAATACAACTAGTTGATCTCTATAGAATATGTAAAGACGGGAGAAGCAGGTTTAGTGATATTAGTGGGGATCGGAGTTCTTATCTATGTAACAAGTTTGGCATGATTAACATCTATGCTCCCACTTGAGGGGGAGTGCTATAGAATGTAAATATATACTTTACTTGTAGGTTGTGAAACTAATTAGAAATGTTAGATTGACCTACCAATTGTATATATCTAGCTCTTGTATTTATACATGTTAAGATCAATGGAAAAACACAAGGAATTTCTTCCTCCAATCTTCCCTTTCTTTTGCTATCTACAGTTCCCAAGTTCGATGTCCGCAACAAAATACAGTTCAAAAGAATTAGGAACTCCCCTTTGAAATTAGTGAACTCTCGTAATACTGCATGTTGTATATATGAGGTCAGAGGAACAGCTTATAATGATGATTAAGAGACATTCAACCGTGAGGGAGACTTCTTCAAGTGGAGCTCCAGAGATGAAAAAATCATCAAAAGATTCCAAGAAAAATAATAACACAATGCCCAAAAAAGAAATTTTTTTAGACAAACAGAAAATATACAATAACACGTACCAATGAGAGAATCCAAACAATGTTGCAAACATTGGGAGAACTTAAATAAAAAAAAACTGGACAGAGAAATCATAAATTGACAGCCAAGTTATAATTATTTAAAAAGTTCAAAACCAGATCATAAGAGCACTAACACTTGGTTAAAAAAATTAAAAAAAGGCAAGTAGTGAAGGGCCCCCCTTTTGTTGCATGCTTATAATAGAAAGTATATTTCTCTCTGATCAAAGAAAAAATAGAAAGTGTATTTCTCCCTAACAAACAAAAGGAAAAGGGAACATATAGCAGAATCATATCAGTAGTTCACACAGTACACACACAACATAGCCCTGCTATTAATTTTGTTTTCAAAATAAAATAATAACAATAAGCATAAAAGTTAAGATTTATGAACAGTAACTGACATTTACATGGAAATTAAATAAAGGATTGAAAATAGGGTAGATATTAACAAATTGATGGTAATGCCTTAAATATATCTTTATGCTATTTCTTTATGAGATTGCTTACATAGTAAATTATGTTTATTTGTCACCAAATTAATTATCATAACTAAACAGGGTTGGTAAGTAATTTAATAGTGTAATAATTGTTTGGAGAGACGGAGAGATAATCTTTCCATGGACTTAGGTTAGGAAGACACACCATAACCCCTGGCACGCCAATGATATCCATATTCCATTGGTAGTGCTCACGACGTCTTCCCCTTGTCATTCTCTCATAACGCCAACATTGTCCTAAAGCAAACCACTTCAATGGAAGAGATACAGATTTTCTGGACAGAAAAAAACATGGAGATCAAATTCTGGCATCGGTACCTGGATACAAAAATTATAAATAAATGAATTAAAAGTTTCTGAGAAATCAAATATCTTAGTCAACACTACATTCTGAGAGCAAAAGTAATGGAATACAGAAAAAGAGTATTTAAGTACCCTTTCTGTATCACAAGTCTTGCCAATGAAGGAGTGAGCTCAGGCCTTAATGCCACACGGCGATTACCCCGATCCTCAAAACAGTATAGCTGCATGAAAAAAGAACTTCACCACAACTCCTCATTGCCAATAGGTAAATAAAAGGAGCTAAGCAGTAGTTTCTATCAGCACATTAATTAACATTTTAGTGATAATACCAAAAGGAATCCTAATACCTAATGTGCTTTTGCACACATGCCTGCATGCATGCAAATGATGTA